>CM019074.1:34259447-34936947 GCA_009667805.1 Leptobrachium leishanense | reverse complement strand
AACTCTGTCTATTTAGCTATTGATCCAACCAACTATCTGTTACCCATCATTTTTTGATATATTGTGTCTATCCTATCATGTATCTCTCCACAAACTTATTCTTCTATCTATCTATCTATCTATCTATCTATCTATCTATCTATCTATCTATCTATCTATCTATCTATCTATCTCTATCTATCTATCTATCTATCTATCTATCTTTCTTTGTATCTATTTATCTATCTATCTATCTATCTATCTATCTATCTATCTATCTATCTATCTATCTATCTATCTATCTATCTATCTATCTATCTATCTATCTATCTATCTATCTATCTATCTATCTATCTATCCTACAGGGATATATGTAAATCCATCATGAGAGGTGTGCCAAGAAAAGGGCAGTGTTTAATCTGCAAACTAGTACATATAAACAGATAATATCTGCATAGAGACCTGAACCAGAAATAATTCCCAGAGCCCTCATTATTTTATTTTTCATGTAGAACTACAATGTATGTAAAGCTATTTGTAGCCTCGTTCATTTGTTCTACCCAATGGTGTGTGTTGTGTCTCTTTTCTATGTACACATTTAAAATGTATTTAGTGTTGTGCCCTATTGTGTTTTTTTTCTTTTTGTATTTTTTTTTTGTTTTTCACCCATGCTGATATGAAACTGGTTTTTGGAATCAGGTGCTGCTTCCCCAGCTGTCAGGCGCATAGACTCCCAGTTCTCTCTATGTGTGATCACCACAAAGAGTGAATATCTGTGCTGCTCTCCATCACAGAGATGTGTGATAGGTATGAAAAAAAAAAGGGATTTGGAGGGTTGCCAAAAATCTGCTACAATGAAATCACCCCCACCCTTCACCCACATTGCACACCTCCCCCTGCCATCCACATTCACATATATCACACACACATTCTCATACATACAAACATACACATGCAGAAGAGGGAGGGGGGGGGGTGATCTTATCATACACTTAGATCCTTGACTCTACAGCTTATAATTAAATAAATTATATGTTTTATTGTTATTAATACCGGTTTGTTTTCGGCTGAAGGCAGAGATACTATTAAGCAATGGTCTATTATGGTCACATTGAGCAGTGCTTACTGTCATTCGGCAATTAACAAAGGTCATAGGGTTATTAGTTAAGCTTTGAATTAGTGGAGAATCTCCGCGATATCATACATTTTAAATTAAATCAAGTTTAAGTAAAACAGGAATTGGAAAAAAAAAGATTTGTCAGATATTTTGCCTTAAATATCACAATTTCCTCGCAGTTCTCCATCACTTCACCTGAAAATAACCCTGTCAAAGATGGGGTACATTGGTGACTGTGACAGGCTTAAGCAAATTATGATCATACCTTGTGAACTGAATCCCCATCATTTTACCTCGTTCAGGTTTTTTTTGATCATTTTTAAACTTGTGCTTTTGTTTGCCACAGAAAATGATGGAAGAAGGTGATCGATAACATGGAGTGCTCTTTCTGGGTGTTTTGTGATTAATGTCGTAGATGCACCCGCTTAGTTTTGAGGTTGAGTCGTGCAACCTTCTGCTGTTTTGTATAAATAAATATATAAAGTCGCAATAATATTCAGTTGCCAATTTTAGATACAGAGAGTTCACAGTTTGTTTTGTTGATTTTAAACAAATCAATTCCCAATTGTGCACCATAAATATGTGTTTAGAGACGCCTCTAAATAAACATCTAGATAGATAAATATGAGATACATATATGATAGATTAGGTAGGTAGATATATACATTGATTGATTAGGAGAGATAGATATATGATAGATTAGGTAGGTGGATATATATATTGATCAGGATAGATATGCAATAGATAGATTAGGTAGGTGGATATATATATTGATTAGGATAGATATATATATGATAGATAAGGCAGGTAAGTATATAGATTGATTGATTAGATAGATTAGGATAGATAGATAGATATGTGATTGATTGGGAGAGATAGATATATGATAGATTAGGTAGGTGGATATATATATTGATTAGGATAGATATATATATGATAGATAAGGCAGGTAAGTATATAGATTGATTGATTAGATAGATTAGGATAGATAGATAGATATGTGATTGATTGGGAGAGATAGATATATGATAGATTAGGTAGGTTGATATATATATATATTGATTAGGATAGATATATATATGATAGATAAGGTAGGTAGATATATACATTGATTGATTAGGAGAGATAGATATATGATAGATTAGGTAGGTGGATATATATATTGATCAGGATAGATATGCAATAGATAGATTAGGCAGGTGGATATATATATATTGATTAGGATAGATATATATATGATAGATAAGGTAGGTAGATATATACATTGATTGATTGGGAGAGATAGCTATATGATAGATTAGGTAGGTGGATATATATATTGATCAGGATAGATATGCAATAGATAGATTAGGTAGGTGGATATATATATTTATTAGGATAGATATATATGTGATAGATAAGGTAGATAAATATATAGATAGCTAGATTAGGATAGATAGATAGATATGTGATTGATTGGGAGAGATAGCTATATGTTAGATTAGGTAGGTGGATATATATATTGATTAGGATAGATATGCGATAGATTAGGTAGGTGGATATATATATATTGATTAGGATAGATATATATGTGATAGATAAGGTAGGTAAATATATAGATTGATTGATTAGATAGATAGATATATGATAGATTAGGTAGGTGATATATAGATTGATTTGATTATATATATATATATAGATTGATTGAATAGGATAGATTAGGTAGGTGGATATATAGATCGATTGATTAGGATAGATAGATATGCTATAGAGAGAGTAGGTAGGTAAATATATAGAGTTTATTGATTAGGATAGATATGTGATAGATTAGGTAGGTAAGTACAAAAGAACCAAATGGCACAATAGTGTCAGATTTATTGACCAGAGGCACAATGGAGCTGAGTGGGATGGGACAGAGACAAAAAGGCATGAGAAAAATGGAGCAAAGGCACAAAGAGGTGTGTGTGTGGTATGGGGTAGAGATATAATGGGATAAGGGGGGTGGCGAAGAGGAATTCTGAGTGGATGCAGAATGGGGTAGAGGCACAATGGAGACAGAAAGGATAGGGGAGGAATTATTGGCTAAACTGGATGGGAAAGAAAGACAATGGTGGTAAGGGAAATAGGGCAGAAGCACAATGTGGGGAGAGGAATGGGCAGAGACACATTGTGTGGAGAGGAATGGGGCAGAGGCACAATGTGGGGAGAGGAATGGGGCCGAGGCACATTGTGGGGAGAGGAATGGGGCAGAGGCACAATGTGGGGAGAGGAATGGGGCAGAGGCACAATGTGGGGAGAGGAATGGGGCCGAGGCACAATGTGGGGAGAGGAATGGGGCAGAGGCACAATGTGGGGAGAGGAATGGGGCCGAGGCACATTGTGTGGAGAGGAATGGGGCAGAGGCACATTGTTGGGAGAGGAATGGGGCAGAGGCACATTGTGGGGAGAGGAATGGGGCAGAGGCACATTGTGGGGAGAGGAATGGGGCAGAGGCACAATGTGGGGAGAGGAATGGGGCAGAGGCACAATGTGGGGAGAGGAATGGGGCCGAGGCACATTGTGTGGAGAGGAATGGGGCAGAGGCACATTGTGGGGAGAGGAATGGGGCAGAGGCACATTGTGGGGAGAGGAATGGGGCAGAGGCACATTGTGGGGAGAGGAATGGGGCAGAGGCACATTGTGGAGAGAGGAATGGGGCAGAGGCGCATTGTGGGGAGAGGAATGGGGCAGAGGCACTATGGCAGTGATATTGATAGGTTAAAGGCACATTGGAAGTTAGAGGGATGAGGCAGAGGCATGAAAGTAGTAGAAAGAGTGGGACAGAGGCACAATGAGGGGATGAGGCCAAGGCAAATGGGGATGAGAAGGATAGAGCTGCGAATCAATGGGAGGAGAGAGGAATAAGACGGCTGCATAATAACGGAGGTCAAAGGAATTGGGCAGAGCATAATGGAGATGAGAGGGATGGTGCAGAGGTCCATTGGGCCGGGAAAGATGGAGCGAGAGAGAGATGGTGCAGCCTTTAAAATCTCCAACTCAGTCCCAATAAACCTTAATAAAGAGGAACATTTCTGTTACATAGTTACATAGTTACATAGTTACATAGTTACATAGTTACATAGGCTGAAAAAAGACATGCGTCCATCGGGTTCGGCCTCTCCCACATAACCTACTGCTGTTGATACTGCTGTTGATCTGTTTAATACAGATTCTTTTTCTTTCACCCCAAAAAATGCAAACATACTGCTTAACGGAGAGAATACTGAAGCAGAGACAAGAGTCAAATACAATTTACTGCTCGTAACGACCTGCTCTTCAACATGATGCTGATTCGCACAGGACAGGTTCCCGCGCACTGCTGGGAAAACAGAGAGCTATTGTGTGCAGCTCAGGCATTCCCTCCACGCAGCGCTGTGACTGCACATGTGCTGTCACGGCATTAATGAATACGACACCATGGGGACAATTTACTTTAAATTCCATGCACTGCTTGTCCCGGCAGAAACTGCAGAACCCATGGGGTTTTAGCACGGCCTTCTGGGTTGCACTATTACGGTGCAATAAGAGCTGCACATGAATCAGTAAGTTGAGCCGTTTCTATCATGTTTCCTGTACAAGGCGAGATATGTGGATATTTTAGCCTGACAGTCTCGCTCCGCATGGTGGGACTATCTGGTGGTGAGAGTAGGATTACATTACCCTGGATCGACACGATTCTCTGTTTGTTTACTTATTCTTCAGGAATTATCAGGAATTAATAAGGGCATTTGAAAATTTAGGGTATAATAGTAAGACTGTAAACATTTCCCTATTTATTTTTTAATTTTTTGACGTAAAATGTGAAATTTCCGGGTCAATATCCACTGATTTCTAGAAATTGTACAGGAAAAATATTACGAATGTTAATAATAATGCATGCAATGATTTCAAAAGACAATGTGTGCTTGGATTCCAAAATTCTGCAGTGCAAGAGGTGTCTGAACATCACAAAGAAGATGCACAGGGAGAGCTGAGTACCTTTATTTTTAGACAAAACACTTTGGTTTCTATGTTCATTGCTCCTCAGATAACAAGCTTAAACCGGTTTAGTTTGAGAAAAGGCGCCTTAGAGGGGTCTGATAACTTTATATAAATGTATACAAGGCCTTAGAGGGGATCTGATAACTTTATATAAATATAGTTACAAGGGGCCTTAGAGGGGATCTGATAACCTTATATAAATATATACGGGCCCTTAGGGGGGATCTGATAACTTTATATAAATGTATACAAGGCCTTAGAGGGGATCTGATAACTTTATATAAATATAGTTACAAGGGGCCTTAGAGGGGATCTGATAACCTTATATAAATATATACAGGGCCTTAGAGGGGATCTGATAACTTTATATAAATGTATACGAGGCCTTAGAGGGGATCTGATAACTTTATATAAATATAGTTACAAGGGGCCTTAGAGGGGATCTGATACCTTATATAATATATACGGGGCATTAGAGGGGATCTGATAACTTTATATAAATGTATACAAGGCCTTAGAGGGGATCTGATAACTTTATATAAATATAGTACAAGGGGCCTTAGAGGGGATCTGATAACCTTATATAAATATATACGGGCCCTTAGGGGGGATCTGATAACTTTATATAAATGTATACAAGGCCTTAGAGGGGATCTGATAACTTTATATAAATATAGTTACAAGGGGCCTTAGAGGGGATCTGATAACCTTATATAAATATATACAGGGCCTTAGAGGGGATCTGATAACTTTATATAAATGTATACGAGGCCTTAGAGGGGATCTGATAACTTTATATAAATATAGTTACAAGGGGCCTTAGAGGGGATCTGATAACCTTATATAAATATAACAGGGCCTTAGAGGGGATCTGATAACTTTATATAAATGTATACGAGGCCTTAGAGGGGATCTGATAACTTTATATAAATATAGTTACAAGGGGCCTTAGAGGGGATCTGATAACCTTATATAAATATATACGGGGCATTAGAGGGGATCTGATAACTTTATATAAATGTATACGAGGCCTTAGAGGGGATCTGATAACTTTATATAAATATAGTTACAAGGGGCCTTAGAGGGGATCTGATAACCTTATATAAATATATACAGGGCCTTAGAGGGGATCTGATAACTTTAATATAAATGTATACGAGGCCTTAGCGGGGATCTGATAACTTATATAAATATATACAGGGCCTTAGAGGGGATCTGATAACCTTATATAAATATATACGGGGCCTTAGAGGGGATCTGATAACTTTATATAAATATATACGGGGCCATTATAAACCATTGTCTGGAAACCTATTCATTAACAGGACTATACACAGGATACGAGGTCACCCATTTAGACTGGGGTCAGACTAACACATTTTTAACGTGCGTTTAGGTGCACTTAATCACGGCCGCAGTAGCAGCAAATGACGGGCAATGACGGCCAATATACGAAGTACGGCCGCGCAACGCAAGTGCCAAACAAACGCATTTTTTCGAGAAAGCAGAACCGCTAGTACCGACGTACAGAGTGCGCTGCGTCCGCATAGCGGCGTGTGTGCGTGATTAGGAGACGTCAGACGCTGCTCGTGTCCAGCCAACATAACATCCAGACACCCAAAGTTTCCTGGTTTGGATCCGTAACAAATCACGAACGAAAATGCGCATCATATGACCGTTTTCGCGCATTCCGTGAAAAATACGTCAATGCGTTCGGATGCACTTTTTGACGGTCGCTGCGAATAATGCGTTTGTTTGACCCTAGCCTTAGACTGGACGAAAGGAAATTCAGCCTAAAGCATAGGAAGGGTTATTTTACATTGAGAACAATAAAGCTGTGGAACATTACACAGCTTTATTGTTCTCAATGTAAAATAACCCTTCCTATGCTTTAGGCTGAATTTCCTTTCGTCCGGTCTAAATGGGTGACCTCGTGTCCTGTGTATAGTCCTGTTAATGAATAGGTTTCCAGACAATGCTTTATAATGGCCCCGTATATATTATATAAAGTTATCAAATCCCCTCTAAGGGGCCGTATATATATTTATATATATAAAGTTATCAGACCCCTCTAAGGCGCGTATATATTTATATAAAGTTATCAGATCCCTCTAAGGCCTCGAATATATTTATATAAAGTTATCAGATCCCTCTAAGGCCCGTATATATTTATATATATAAAGTTATCAGATCCCCTCTAAGGCGCCGTATATATTTATATAAAGTTATCAGATCCCTCTAAGGCCTCGAAAAAATTTATATAAAGTTATCAGATCCCCTCTAAGGCACCGCATATATTTATATATATAAAGTTATCAGATCCCCTCTAAGGCACCGTATATATTTATATATATAAAGTTATCAGATCCCCTCTAAGGCGCGTATATATTTATATAAAGTTATCAGATCCCTCTAAGGCCTCGAATATATTTATATAAAGTTATCAGATCCCCTCTATGGCCCGTATATATTTATATAAAGTTATCAGATCCCTCTAAGGCCCGTATATATTTATATATATAAAGTTATCAGATCCCCTCTAAGGCGCCGTATATATTTATATAAAGTTATCAGATCCCTCTAAGGCCTCGAATATATTTATACAAAGTTATCAGATCCCCTCTAAGGCCCGTATATATTTATATAAAGTTATCAGATCCCCTCTAAGGCACCGCATATATTTATATAAAATTGTGCGCGTGTCAACATGCGTACCCGGCTTGTGCCTATACGCACGCTATTTACGACAGGACGCGTGATTTTGGAACGCAAGCCGGGTACGCATGTTGGCAGGCACGCAATTTAGAATGAGTTACTTTGGATAATTGTTTTCATCTGCCAGGTGAATGTTTTTTTGTGTATATATATATATGTGTTATGGAACTGGGTTATTTTTCATTGCTCCCGATGAAGATAGCATATGCTATCGAAACGCGTTGAGCATGTTTTTTGATATGTGTCTTCTCTAAGATGTATATATTGTTTTTTAACAGTTGGGGTGCCCTTCAAATCCCTGTTTTTCAGTTTTTTTTGTGTCTGTTGTGGGTCTAATTGGCGATGGATTTTTTTGATTATCCATTCATGTGTCAAGTTACCATTAGCATATACCGGTCTGATTTAGGTGATATGTCAGCTTCCACCTTGAGTGAGCATTTCATTGTGTATTATAAATTTTTCTTTTCATTAATTATTCTCCTGACCGGGTTCATTTGATATATGGTCTTCTTTACATACTCCTTTGGATCTACTGTATCCCACTGCCATTCATTTCAATGTCTTGTTTATGTTTTTTATGAGTTCAGTGTGTGTTTTTCTGATAGTGTTTACTATTTAATAAATTGTGTTCGGGACGGGGACCCACATCCCCTTTAGTAACTCTCCTTGCACTTTTTTTGTGCTGGATTGTTATAGGTTTTTGTTCTTTCCTGGATACTCCCTGATTCCTAAGACTTTCCACTGTTACCTGATCCGCACCATTACTGGATATTGTCAGCCTCTACCTACCAGTACTCTCCTTTGCTCCCTGTGCCCCACTATATTGGATCCCTCGTGTACCAGACCCCCTTTGCTTGAACTTTGACCACTCCGCCTGCCGCCTTGCCTAGACCCCTGCTTTGGATTACTGACCACTCTATTGCTTATTCCTTGTCTGAGACTGTTGCCATATATATACACTATATTGCCAAAAGTATTCGCTCACCCATCCAAATAATCAGAATCAGGTGTTCCAATCACTTCCATGGCCACAGGTATATAAAATCAAGCACCTAGGCATGCAGACTGTTTTTACAAACATTTGTGAAAGAACGGGTCGCTCTCAGGAGCTCAGTGAATTCCAGCGTGGAACTGTGATAGGATGCCACCTGTGCAACAAATCCAGTCGTGAAATTTCCTCACTCCTAAATATTCCACATTCAACTGTCAGCTGTATTATAAGAACGTGGAAGTGTTTGGGAACGACAGCAACTCAGCCACGAAGTGGTAGGCCACGTAAACTGACGGAGCGGGGTCAGCGGATGCTGAGGCGCATAGTGTGAAGAGGTCGCCAACTTTCTGCAGAGCCAATCGCTACAGACCTCCAAACTTCATGTGGCCTTCAGATTAGCTCAAGAACAGTGTGCAGACAGCTTCATGGAATGGGTTTCCATGGCCGAGCAGCTGCATCCAAGCCATACATCACCAAGTGCAATGCAAAGCGTTGGATGCAGTGGTGTAAAGCACGCCGCCACTGGACTCTAGAGCAGTGGAGACACGTTCTCTGGAGTGAGGAATCATGCTTCTCCATCTGGCAATCTGATGGACGAGTCTGGGTTTGGCGGTTGCCAGGAGAACGGTACTTGTCTGACTGCATTGTGCCAAGTGTAAAGTTTGGTGGAGGGGGGATTATGGTGTGGGGTTGTTTTTCAGGAGCTGGGCTTGGCCCCTTAGTTCCAGTGAAAGGAACTCTGAATGCTTCAGCATAGCAAGACATTTTGGACAATTCCATGCTCCCAACTTTGTGGGAACAGTTCGGAGCTGGCCCCTTCCTCTTCCAACATGACTGTGCACCAGTGCACAAAGCAAGGTCCATAAAGACATGGATGACAGAGTCTGGTGTGGATGAACTTAACTGGCCTGCACAGAGTCCTGACTTCAACCTGATAGAACACCTTTGGGATGAATTAGAGCAGAGACTGAGAGCCAGGCCTTATCGTCCAACATCAGTGTGTGACCTCACAAATGCGCTTCTGGAAGAATGGTGCAAAATTCCCATAAACACACTCCTAAACCTTGTGGACAGCCTTCCCAGAAGAAAAAAACAAATATATACCGCAGTACATTCAGGAGCGCAAATAAATGTTAAAGTCCTCTTTGAATTTTGCAATCTCAGGGATCTCCGGAATGAAGTCTCTTTTCAAAGAATGTCCAGATTGTTCTCCAATGATATAATGGAAAATGCCGGAAATGGAAAAGAAAAGAGAAAAAAATCGAGCAATATCGTTTATACCGTGCAAAAAAATATATATACCAAGAGAATAGAAACTCACAAGTCTAGAGCTAAAATAGCTCAATGTGGATCGCAATCGAGTCTCTATGGGGGACTCCTCCCTCGGATGATGGAGTTTCTTGTTTAACTATTCACCTTGGTCCAATGTTCCACATGGTATAGACATCAAGTACATGTAGCAGAACCTCCTGAATAGGTGGTTCCGTATTGGGAGCAGTGGACCACTTAAAGGGGGTCTTATCCTTAATCAGACGAAAAAAATTCCTCCAACAATAGGTCAATGGACCCAAAATTGTGACCCAAAATTGCGACCATGCAGCTCCAAAACGGATGAAGGTATCAAGCAAGGCAAAACATATATATATAATGAGTGGAGAGGTATAGGTGGAAAAAAAGGTTTATTTAAAACACATAAAAAAAGTAAAAAGTGGGGATAGCATCGAGACGCGTTTCCCTTACCAAAACTGTAAGCTTCCTCAGTCGAATAATCGAATAAACAAGAAACTCCATCATCCGAGGGAGGAGTCCCCCATAGAGACTCGATTGCGATCCACATTGAGCTATTTTAGCTCTAGACTTGTGAGTTTCTATTCTCTTGGTATATATATTTTTTTGCACGGTATAAACGATATTGCTCGATTTTTTTCTCTTTTCTTTTCCATTTCCGGCATTTCCCATTATATCATTGGAGAACAATCTGGACATTCTTTGAAAAGAGACTTCATTCCGGAGATCCCTGAGATTGCAAAAGTCAAAGAGGACTTTAACATTTATTTGCGCTCCTGAATGTACTGCGGTATATATTTGTTTTTATTCTATATTGGGTGAGGGATACACTCCACAGTGAGCTGCATAAATTGTATAATTCATCTTTTTCACATACGGTGTAATACCATCAGCGCCTATAACACTTTAGACCCTCTTTTGGGCCTTCTTGTTTTTAGCCTTCCCAGAAGAGTTGAAGCTGTTATAGCTGCAAAGGGTGGACCAACGTCATATTGAACCATATGGATTAGGAATGGGATGTCACTTAAGTTCATATGCGAATCAAGGCAGGTGAGCGAATACTTTTGGCAATATAGTGTATGTTCACTGCATCCTGGGCTCACAACCAAACCCCGCTGCATACGTTGCACAGCCAGATCCTTGACATAGGGATACATTCCAAGACAGGTGGAAACCTAACCAGAACTCTGGGAAACTTACCAACTCCATAGGCTTCAATGCTATGCGGGAGCTACACCTTAATCGCAATCATGATGCACACAGCGAAGGGGTTAAGGGACACTACTCATCCTGACCACTTTATAGTTTTAGAGTGGTCGGGATGTGGGGAGTGCGCCCCATTCTCCCCAACTGCTGCCCCAATAGGGTGTAATTGCTGAGTGAAGTGGAGGAGTTTCCCTCCACCCCACCTACCGTCAATAGCAGCCGGGATTTTTAATTTCCCAGCTGCTCGACACCAGATTGGGCACTAGCGTGCCGCCATCACCCTCTCTGAGATCAGTCACTGTAGCTAGCGGTCTCCGATAGGCAGCCAAAGGATCAGATCTGCACTTGCGTACAACTCTGGCCCATCAGTCTACGCAGGGGCTACAGAGCTTGCATATGTAAACCGAGCAAGTCCCCCAGTGGTGTACATTTTGCAGCTCCTACGCTACACAAGTTGCGTAGGGGGTGCAAATTGTGCAGAAAAGCTTCAGGGACTACCACGTTTGGGAGTCCCTGAGTTGAAGAGGAGGAGCAGCCGGCATCAAGGGACAAAAGGTGAATAAAATCACTTAAAAAATAAAACAAGTAATTGGTTAGAGGCTGTCCGCAGCACCCGCCCAATTATTTAAGGGCAATAAGGGACTCTATTTTTCAATAGATCATCCCTCTAAGGAACCTAGAATAACAAAGCAATATTTTTCATTGTGAGAACTATCTCCAGGTCACCCCGCCATGTTTTCCGTGTTCCATTATAAACGCATCATATAGTTCTGTTAGTTTGTTCTTTTATGTTTTAAGTTGCTTTCTAAAACAACCTGTAAAAATGATATATAAAAACAATGAATGAAAAGCTTTATCAATGGAATAACGGGATTAACTGTCCATTTGCAGCTCTTGTTATCTCCGTCCACCTCTCGCTCAGAGTCCGCAGAGGACTTTGAAGACATTAGTGTCGATCTGTAGAGAATCCTTATAGGGAACATTCGTGTACTGATCCTATTAAATTACACAGCTGATTACATTGTGTCAATAATTCTTCATCAAAGTCTCTGCATTCTAAAACAGAATGGATGTGTCCCGCTCGTTCCCTGGGCCTGCGCCCTTGGTTGTCACCCCATGTCTGTCATGGACAGTAATCGGGGCCCTCGTGCCACATGGGCTTTCGCTTGCTACACTCAGACACACTAGCCTGCCAGACAAATCCCTGGGCGCCCATGTCTGAGTTATGCCCACCCCCTGGCCTTCTGGCAGACAGCTCTCTCCTCCGCTACATCTCAATTTAGACTTGCAGCTCAATGGAAGGTTTTGAGGGAGAGGGGGCACACACAGCTTTCACGGTGCCGTCGATAGGCTGCTGACAGCCGGATACTGTAAAGGAGAAAATACACAGATCAGAGAATTAAAAGGCACAATTACAGCTTGATTTTACACTGTCACAAACAAGCCACGGGAAATACGCTGCAGGTATATTCACGAGAATCATACGCGGGCCCTGGCTTCCGGAGAGGGTCTTTAAAATCCTTTAATCAAAAAAAATATATTTAATTTACGGCATTTCAAAGATAAAATTCCAAAGGAAAACCTTCTTAAAGTTTGGAAAATTCCACTTAATAAACTGCAAAATTAACATTATGTGAAACAATGGCCATAACTGACCCCGATTGACCCTGAAATAACGTAGGAATGGGTAAAGCAAAGTATAATCATCCAGCTGTTCTTTCATGAGTAATCCCCCCTTGTTTGTCCTGCTAAAGAGACACTCTGCACACCCTGGTGACGTTACCATTTTTAAGGGGTTAGGCTGTGCGGAGTGCCCCCTTCCTCCCTCCTGGTGCCGTTTGTCAGAAATCATGGTGTGAAGCGGAGGAGTTTCCACCAGGCAGTTTTTCGGATACGTTTGGCGGCTTTTCTGCCGCACTTTGGGAACCCTGCAGTGAATACTGAATTTACTGCAGAGTCAGCAAGTTTGACTCCCTGAAGTGCGGGGAACAAAACAGCACCAGCATTCACCACAGGGTCCCCGGAGTGCAGGAAAAACCCGCCGCACACCCACCGAAATACCACAGAAAACCTGCCGGAACGCAACAAAAAACACATTGAGCACGTCGGAAAAGCAGTTCCAATAAACCACAGCCTGCTCAGTTCTTTTAACCTATCAGCTGAGTGCTGGTGGAGAGTGTTAAAATCCAGCCCTCCCACCCCAGACAAAGATTTAAAACTCTGCAACCACATTATTACCAAAAGAAAACTCTGTCCAAATTCCTATTTATCGTGCTACTTTCCCTGGGAAACGATGTGGAAACTAACCCTGGTCCTATAGGTGACACAACCTTTAGTCTCCCCACTAAAAAAGGCCTCTCTTTTGTGCACTGTAACATCCGCAGTTTACTCCCTAAATTGGATGAGCTTCAGGCATGGTGTTGCTATTACAAACCCAAAATCATTGTGCTCACAGAGTCATGGTTAACCCCAAAAGTACCAGACTCTGCCATATCAATACAGGGGTATTCATGTTATAAGAAAGGACAGAGCAAAGAGAGGAGGGGGAATTGTTATTTATGTTGAGGAGTCCATAAAGTTCACCCCCTTACAGACTTCTAGCTCCCCTGTCACCTTTGATTTCCTCTCTGGTTTAATTGAGATTCCATTCAGTAAATCCATCATTGTTGCTGGATTCTATCGCCCACCGAGCTCTCCAGTGCACTCCCTCTCTGACATATCTCAAATCCTTAATAACCTACTTGCCCAAAACCAAAAAAGTGAAATGCTGGTCCTCGGCGATTTTAATACAGATTGGCTAAATCCTAAAAACAATAAACACTGCTCACTGTTTAAAACTTTGCAGCTAACTCAATTAATCTCCTCCCCCACTCGCATTAATATGAAAAGCCCTAACCATACCTTGCTGGACTGGATTCTCTCCTCATCTCCTGATCGAATACAGGAGGCAGGTGTTCTTGCTAATAGCTTTAGTGACCATTGTCTAGTGTACTGCGTGCGCAAAATAAAAGGCAATGAAATCTCCCCCAAAGGTAATAACCACCAGGTGTTTCAAGAAATTTATTCTTGAATCCTTCCTAAGTGATCTCAAACAGCTCCCCTGGTACAGACTAAACCTAATCCCAGACCTAGACTGTGCAATTGAATACTTTCAGTCTGAGCGCCTGAAAGTCTGGAATTCCCATGCCCCGCTGCGTAAAGTGCGAGTAAAAGGGACCCATCTCCCATGGGTTACAGCTGATCTTACACTAATGTACCGTCTTAGAGATTCACTGTGGTCAAATTTCAAGAGTACTGGTTCCATGAACGATCACTGCGAATACCGAAAATGCCGGAATGAATGCACAAAACAAACAAAAATGGCTAAAGCCCATTACTTCAATGAAAATCTAAACCATAACATATCAAACCCTAGAAACTTTTGGAGAACCATAAGTAACATACAAGCACCCCCAGTCCACTCCCAGCCAGCTGCTGTCAAAGTAAACAACAAAACCCTGCAACACCCCTAGATGTAGCAAATGCCTTTAATGGTTATTTTGTTGGATGCGCCACCACTTTGATTGCCAAGCTAGGAAATGACATGCAATCAGAAAAGCCTCATGCAGATCAGGCCCCTCCAACTGTGCAAAGTCCCTGTATCAGACAGGAATTCAGTTTTAGACCAGTGCCTATCAGTGCTGTTACTAAACTTCTCTGTAAGCAAAAAATGAAATACCAGTCTGGACCTGATCAAATACCAGCAATGCTGCTGAAAATCAGTGCACCGGCAATTGCAAATCCTGTCGCAGCCCTAATCACTGGCGACTGGATACATACCCAAACTCTGGAAGACTGCAAGAGTGGTACCTATCCATAAAAGTGGTGACAGTACTTTGGTATCCAACTACCGTCTGATATTGTTGCTCCCTGTAATGTCAAAAATTTTGGAAAAATGCGTCTACACACAATTACGTGATTATTATCAATATTGGAACTACTTAACCCCAGATCAATCCGGCTTTCATCCAAATCACTCAACTACAACCGCCCTTTTAAAAGTCTGTAATGATATCCAGGCTGGGATGGAACAAGGAAACCTAACTGGAGCCATCTTCCTTGATTTTGCCAAGGCCTTTGACACAGTAGACCATGGCATCTTGTTAGAAAAACTAAAAAACTTTGGCATGGGTGATCACACGTTAACCTGGTTTCAATCATATGTATCTGACCGATCACAATATGTGTCAATTTCTGGCAGCTCCTCCCTCCCCCTCCCTGTCACTTGCGGTGTACCCCAAGGCTCAATACTCGGCCCCCTACTATTCACAATATTCATAAATGATCTGCCCAACGTCTGCAAAGCATCAACTGTACACATGTATGCAGACGACACCGTAATCTATACCAGCAAACCAAACCAACTCTCCGGCAGCTGGAAGCCGTGCTGCAAGAACAATTCACAGAGGTAGAAAAGTGGATCAAACACAACAAAGTTTTTTTAAATAATGACAAAACTGTAACGATGCTCTTTGGAACAAAACCTAAACTACACAAATTGCAAAATCCCCATCTACAGTTGTGTTCAAAATTATTCAACCCCCACTGAAATTGAGTGTTTTGGCCAGTTTGACATTGATTTTGATCATTCAGTCATCTTGCTTACAATTAAATCAAAGAGGCACGTGTAGGTCAGACAAATATAACATAACATTTATAATGAAATAACCACAAATGTCTTTTCTGTGCTCACATCATTATCAGTTTTATTCAACCCCCAAGTGACATTCAATCTTAGGACTTAGTACAACATCCTTTTACAGTTATAACAGCTTTTAAACGTGAAACATAGCTTGACACAAGTGTCTTGCAGCGATCTACGGGTATCTTCGCCCATTCGTCATGGGCAAAAGCCTCCAGTTCAGTCACATTCTTAGGCTTGCGCACTGCAACTGCTTTCTTTAAGTCTCACCAGAGGTTCTCAATCGGATTTAAGTCTGGTGACTGCGATGGCCACTCCAAAATGTTCCAGCCTTTAATCTGCAACCATGCTCTAGTGGACTTGGAGGTATGCTTGGGATCATTGTCCTGTTGAAAGGTCCAACGTCTCCCAAGCCTCAGGTTTGTGACGGACTGCATCACATTGTCATCCAATATCTCCTGGTACTGAAGAGAATTCATGGTACCTTGCACACGCTGAAGCTTCCCTGTACCTGCAGAAGCAAAACAGCCCCAAAGCATGATTGACCCCCCGCCATGCTTCACAGTAGGCAAGGTGTTCTTTTCTTCATAGGCCTTGTTCTTCCTCCTCCAAACATAGCGTTGATCCATGGGCCCAAACAGTTCTAATTTTGTTTCATCAGTCCACAGAACACTATCCCAAAACTTCTGTGGTTTGTCCACATGACTTTTGGCATACTGCAGTCGACTCTTCTTATTCTTTGGAGACAGCAAGGGGTTGCGCCTGGGAGTTCTGGCATGGAGGCCTTCATTACGCAGTGTGCGCCGTATTGTCTGAGCTGAAACTTCAGTACCCACATCTGACAAATCTTTTCTCAGTTCCTCAGCAGTCACACGGGGACTTTTCTCCACTCTACGCTTCAGGTAGCGCACAGCAGTCGAAGTCAGCATCTTCTTTCTGCCATGACCAGATAGCGTTTCAACAGTGCCCTTTGCCTTGAATTTGCGAATGATGCTTCCTATGGTCTCTCTTGGTATGGTTAACATCTTTGCAATCTTCTTATAGCCATTGCCCTTCCTGTGAAGAGTAATCAGCTCTTCTCTTGTCTTCCTGGACCATTCTCTTGACTTCACCATGTTTGTAACCACACCAGTAAATGTCTAGAAGGAGCTGAGTATCACAGTCATTTTAAAGCTCCCTAATTGGTGCTTATTATGCTTCATTGCTGCTCCGTGACATCCACAGGTGTTTTCAATACCTGATTGAAAACACTTGAATGAACCTCTGTTCTTCAGAGTGGTAGTCTTTAAGGGGTTGAATAATTGTGTCAATGAAGAATTCACAAAAGAAACATTTACTACTGTATTACAAAACCAATTGATGTCATTTTAGTTGCATATGGTTCTTTAAAAAGTCCTTGTAGGATTTCATTCTGAATACAATTACAAATGTACACTAAATTCCCTAAAACCCTTTACAGCATTGGGGGTTGAATAATTTTGAACACAACTGTATGTGTGGGGACAAAATCAAATGGCACGCTGACCACAGTCACTTCTCTCAAATATCTAGGTATGTGGTTGGACCCTAATCTATCCTTTGGCCCTCACATCGAAAAACTCTCATCTAACCTTTACCCCAAACTAGGTGCCCTGTACAGAAACAAATCCTGCCTGAGTCCCGTGGTAAGAAAGCAGATTGTACAACAAATGCTTATGCCGGCTATTGACGGAGATGTAGTGTATGCAGCCGCCCCACAAACACATCTTCAGAAACTTACTACATTATATAACTCATTCTGCCGCTTTGCATTACAATGTAACTACATGACCCACCATTGTGACATGTTAAAAGAGCTAAACTGGCCATCGCTGGAATCTAGACGCACCCTTCACCTTTCCAGCCTGGTGTTTAAGAGCTTTTCTGGGAAGCTGCCACCCTACCTGAATAGACTGCTTCCCCCAGCAGCTCCCTCATCCTATAACCTCCGATCCAGGACCAGCACCTTACTTGCAATACCACAATACAAAAAGACAGTGTCTCGATCCTCATTTTCCTACAGAGCACCGCAATTATGGAATAACCTCCCAGACACCAACAAATCTTCCAGTCTTATGTCACTCAAGAGCTCCTTACTAACATACCTCAATACAGAATGCACCTGTATACATGTAACATAATGACTATTTTTCTACATATTTATTTTCTGTTAATCTGTATATTTGTGTTGTTTTTTAATATCTTGCATTGTATTACTTTGTATTTCTGTAACTGTAACACTTCAATGTTCTTGAACCCAGGACATACTTGAAAACGAGAGAAATTTCAATGTATCCTTCCTGGTAAAATCCTTTATAAATAAATAAATAAATAAAAAAATAAAAGCCGACAAGCCACCAAACACAGCGCAGACCAGCCGCTGGAAAAAGCCGATAAGCTGACAAACGGGGTAAAAACCCCACAACAATACGCTTGAAAGTGTCAAAATTTAAACGCTGTTTGCAAAAAAAAAATCCTGATGGAAAATGCCTGGAATTAAGATATAAGATCCAATGAATGATTATATAAAGGTCTTTTTCAGAAAAAATAAAAAACACTTTTATAAAAAAACTGTTTTTTTTTTGCCGAAAAAATACCAAATAATGCCTAAAAGATCCTAAAAATAAAGAGACTTTTTACTGCAGAATAAAATAATAAACGGTTTATTAGATATTGAATTAAAACGGGAATATTTTTAACATTGAAGCCTATGGGATTCGCCTGAATAAACCTGTCGAATTAAACTACCGAACAGCAGGGCATTTCGGCAACTTTTCTCTGCTGTTCGGTGTCTCTGAATATATTCTCTATGGGGGATTTCACTGCCGTCGAACAGGCACCGTACTTGCTGGCAGTTCGCCAAAATTTGACGAACTGCCTGCTCTCTGAATGGCCCCGAAATGTCACCGTACGGGGAAATTCCCTGTTCGGTGACATTTCGGGGCCAGATCGTCTCTCTGAATAACTCCTATAGTTGACGCAGTTATTTGTGTTTATGTTGTGAAAATTGCCCTTTTAGGCTAGGGTCAGACGAACGCAGTGCGAACGCACGTGCAGGCGCATTTTATCACGGCCGTAGTAGCAGCAAATGACGGCCAATGACGGGCAATGTACGAAGTACGGCCGCAGAAAAGTGCGGCCATGCAACACAAGCGGCACACAAATGCATTTTTTTCGAGAATGTGATACCGCTAGTACTGACGTACAGAGTGCGCTGCGTCCGCTAGCGGCGTGTGTGCGTGATTAGGAGACGTCAGACGCTGCTAATGTCCGGCCAACATAACGTCCAGACGCAAAAAGGGTTTTATTGATGATCCGTACAAAATCACGGACGAAAATGCGCATCGTATGACCGCTATCGCGTATTCCGGGAAAAAATACATCCATTCGTTCGAACACACTTTTTCACGGACGACGCAAAAAATGCGTTCGTCTGACCCTAGCCTTAGCTGAGAAACAGATATATGAACTGCGGAACAAATGTGCGTGTTTCCCCCCCAAATATTGCAATTCCCACCCATAATGAAACCTTTTCCTCATTCACATTTTCACATTTATTCATCAACTTTAAGGCTCCAGTCAGACGAGCGCATTATTCACGTCCGTGATGGCGCACAAAAGTACGTCCGTGATAGCATGAAATAAAGGCCAATGGAGCCCCACACACGAAGTACGTCCGCACTGAACTGCGGACGCACAACGGCCGCGGCAAACGGACGCAAGTTAGGCAAGAATGTAAATCCGCTAGAACGGACGCACAAAGTGTGCTGCGTCCGCAATGTCCGCATAGCTATGTGTGTGAGTGATGGAACGTGGTCAGA
This sequence comes from Leptobrachium leishanense, assembly GCA_009667805.1. Taxonomy (NCBI): domain Eukaryota; kingdom Metazoa; phylum Chordata; class Amphibia; order Anura; family Megophryidae; genus Leptobrachium; species Leptobrachium leishanense. The sequence goes on along the minus strand of CM019074.1, from coordinate 34,917,133 downwards.
CGGACTGCATTTATACGTCCAGCATTTTTGACGGACAAAATGGTTTTGCATTTTAATTTATTTTCCCTCCTACATCCGTCAAATAACGTCAGTGAAAAAAACGGACTGTGTGGCCACTACTGTGTCTTCCGTACTAACGTCCGTCTGTACTGCACAGGTGCACAGTCCGTACAAAATGCGCTCGTCTGACACCAGCCTAAAAATGCCTTAAATAGTCCCTTGTAAAATAATACGAAATACATAAAACACGGCTCAGTATTCAAAGGGTGAGATACAAACTGTTGCTAACAAAACTCTGGAGTTGAGTGCTGCAACATAACATTCCACGGTTTCCATGGTGATTGTCCACTTTTAGAAGCCCCCACATATCTGTCAACAATACCTTTACAAATCGCTCCCACAATGAAGACGATTACTGCCCCTCACATATAATGACAGACAATATATAAACATTTATAATTAATTAATGCAGGAGCGGTGTTTCTCCAGGGTGACAGATCAACGTTAAGGCTGTCACTTCCAAACAGATAATTATCCTCAGAACAGATGATTCAAACGACCCATTAACACCTTCAGAAAAAAAATTAAGCTTATGTTGTGGATTTTTTTTTCATGCGTACCATTTTTTACTTTATAGCTGTGTTATATTTTTATTTTTTGGAGACTGAGAAAAAGGAAGCGATCTGGATACAGGCAGCAAGTAGTAAGGAAGGTGCACTGAGAAAAACTAACAGGGTCATTCAAAGAGAATCGAAAAGCCACCGCACGTTCGGTGACTTTTCGTTCTCTTCAATTCACTGCGGTTTGGCGATTCCATTTCGGCGACCCTGCGGTGTATTCAGCAAGCACCACAGGGCCATCGTAGTGCAGGGAAAAGCCGCCAAAAACCTGACGAACACTCACCGCAAAACCCAGGCGAATGCACACCGAAACCCGCAAAAACATCTGGATTAACCCCGCCGAACACGCCGGAAAAACTCGAGCAGGAGCCGATCAGAGCGCAGAGCAGCCGCCGGACACCCCGACACCACAGACGAATGGAGTGAAAAAAATAAAAAAGAGTACGCTTGAATGTTTGAAAAGGGAAACGCTGTTTGCAAAGAAGCTACTGAACGAAAATGTCTGAAATTTACATATAAGATCCAATGAATGATAATAAAAAGGGCTGTTACAGAAAAAAGAAAAAACGGAAAACAAATGTTTGCAAAAAAATCCAAAAAATGCCTAAAAGATCCTAAAAAAAATCTAAAACTAAAAAGACTTTTTACTGCAGAATATTATAATAAACGGATTATTAGATATTGAGTTAAAACGGGAATATTTTTAACATTGAAGCCTATGGGATTCGCCTGTATAAACCTGCCGAATGTAACCACCTAATGGCAGGGCAATTCGCCAACTTTTCACTGCTGGTTTTTGTTTTCTGAATAGATGAAGCATTGCTTCTCTATGGGGATTCACTGCCCTCGAACAGGCAACGAACAGGCACCGTATGTGCAGGCAATTCGCCAGGATTTGGCGAATTGCCTGCTCTCTGGATAGCCGAATGGCCAGCAATTCGGAGCTCTTTGAATAACCCGGAAAGTATACATTATTGCATAGTTATTCCATTGTGAGACACTACTACGTACATAAGCTGTAACAAGAGGGGTTATTCAGAGAGACGATCTGGCCCCGAAATGTCACCGAACAGTGAATTTCCCCATACGGTGACATTTCGGGCCATTCAGCTATTCAGAAAGCAGGCAGTTCACCAAATTTTGGCGAACTGCCAGCAAGTATGAGGCCTGTTTGAAGGCAGTGAAATCCCCCATAGAGAAGCAGTGGTTAATCTATTCACAGATACCGAACAGCAGTGAAAAGTTGCCCAAGTGCCCTGCTGTTCGGTGGTTTCATTCGGCAGGTTTTTTCAAGCGAATCCCATAGGCTTCAATGTTAAAAATATAACAGTTTTTACTCAATATCTACTAAACTGTTTATTATTTTAATCTGCAGCAAAAAGTTTCTTTATTTATTGATTTTTTTAGGATCTTTTAGGCATTTTTGGGGATTTGTGGGCAAAATATTTTTTCCGTTTTTTTTTTATCGTTTTTTCTTTTTCCTGTAACAGACCTTTTTATTATCATTCATTGGATCTTATGTGTAAATTCCAGGCATTTTCGTTCAGTAGTTGTTTTGCAAACAGCGTTTTTCAAATTTGACACTTTCAATCGTACTGTGTTTTTTTTTACCCCGTTCGTCAGCTTGTCGGCTTTTTCCTGCGGCTGCTCTGCGCTGCGTTCGCTACTTTTTAATATTTATTGAATCCCATTTTATAAAGAAACCCCTTGATTTGTTCGCATGATTGCTGACCCTCTGTACTTAACCCCTTATGTCCCGTAGGTTATTGGATGGGGAGTAAGTGATGAGTAAGTGGGGAGTAAGCTTAGGGTTGGCATTGCGGTGACTGGGGGACACCCGTATGCCATCAACCTGTTTCGGGCCAATATTTGCATAACATGACAGCCTTGTAATTTGCCTTGATGTTGCACGACCCCAAATTCATGGCTGGGCAGCTCCCAGCTTTCAAGCCCGGAACACCTTAGTGACGCACTGTGATTCCATGCATCGTGTATTTGGCAGACAGCTATGCTCCCATTGTGTTGGTGGCAACTGGTGGCCATGTTATCTGTAGAATTGTTTATTGGTTTACTTTTGATCAACGCTTTTGCGTCTTTAACTATTCTCTGGGCCTATTTTAGTGCATGGGCCTGGGGCTGCAGCTCCAACAGTCCCTGTGTTATTCCAGTCTGATATCTTTGAAGGTTGTAGGTTTTGCAAATGACTAAAATGGCAACATTGTAGTGTCCCCTGGCCCCTAGAGTTACACACCCAACTCCTATATCTCTTGTCAATTTGCTGGCCCCTTTGTGTGTAAGTGTATGTATTTTAGGCTTGTGCACCGATTTTTTTCTCGGTTCGATTCGATTCGATTTTTCGGACTTTAAAACTTTTCGATTCGGCTCGTTTCGACCGATTTCTGTTTCGATTCGGTTCGGCTCGACTCGTTTTTCGTGTACATTTTTTTTTCGGAATATCGACCATTTTTCGTATTTTCGTGTCAATCAGCTCGTTTTTTGTATCGACTTTTCGTGATTTCGGAAGTTTTCGTTTTTCGGAATTGTAGATGTTTTCGGAATATCGACCATTTTTCGTATTTTCGTGTCACTTTGCTCGTTTTTTGTATCGACTTTTCGTGATTTCGGAAATTTTCGGAACGTCTGTTCTCCTCGTTTCAAAGCAATAAATTTCGATTTGACACATTTCAAGTCCATTCGAAAATTCCGAAAATATTTCGTTTCGGCTCGGAGAACGTTTCGGATCTGCCGTTTTCGGATCTAAAAATTTTCGGAAAATCGGCCGCATCCGAAAACACGAATTGGGAAATTTCGTGAAAATTCTGAAATTCCGAAACCCGAAACGCACATCCCTAATGTATTTCTATCAGTAAGGTACGTCTAAGGATAGACGAGTGCATGGTGCCTCCAATGACACACAGCTGTGGTACATTGGCTGGGAGTGGATGTCTATTCCAGATAGCTTGTGCCATGTCATTCCATAGATACTTGGGTATTGGCTTGAGATCCGGTCATTGGGCAAGTGACTCCAGTGAGCTGAATTCATTGCTGTGTTCGTGGAACCATTCCTGGAAAACCCGAGCCTTGTGCATGGGGTGTTATCCTGCCGAAAACATCCATTAGCAGATGGATACAGATCTGCCATTAAAAGATGCACCTGACTGGCGTATATCCTTTTGGCGATCAAATGTTGCTACATTTGTCAAAATGCCCAACATTTACCATGAAAGCACACGCAACCACACCAGCCTGCAGCAACCCATGCAGCCGAGGGAGACGAGGCTCATATGACAGTTAAACGTTATTCTTCCATCTCTTGTGCAGGATTGTTTTCTCATTGCATAACGCCGATATACTGCATTTTCTTGAGCTTTGCTAATAAGACATTTTGTCATCAGCCGTCCTTTAACAAGCAGATGTAAACAGAGGTACCAGTCCTCAAAATCCTTTGATACGGCGCACAGATAATCGATTAAACATACGCAGAGTCATGAAGTCAGAGGCCGGTTTCCTCAGCGTACATCCAAACCACGGGTCAATAAGCAGAAGTCTTCGTCCATAGACTAGAGATCTGCATTAATTTCGGAAAAATTTGAAATTTGGAACGAAATTTGATAATTCGTAGTTCGGAAGTACTTCCAAATAACGAATTAATACGATACGAATTCGAAGCGAAACGGTATATAACGAATTCTTTCGTTTTACACTGTGTCATCATCATAGAAGAAAAATTTGAATAACTGATATCAACTATCGAATTTGAAATGAACTATCAAATTGATATCAACCATCGAATTGATCTTAACTTACAATACAAGTAATATCCAGCAAAGGACTTTATGAAACAAATTAATTTTGTTTCACTGTTTAATTTGACTCAAATACTAAATCTGTGACACGGCTTAAAATTTAACCCTAGCTTTTCTTTTAACAGCAAAATTTGATTAATTGGGGTTTTATCTAGTGATCCAAAATACGAATTGATATCAGCTATCAAATTGATATATGAAATTTCAAATTGATCCAAAACGAAACAAAATACGAAATGAAATTATTTAAAAACGTAACGAAACTAAACAAATTTTTTAGCCAAGCACATCCCTAAAAGAGACCCAATGGTACAATATTGTGCTTTTATTATATAGTTATCGTTGATATGAATCACTACTCACACTTCACGAGAGCTACCAGAACTCCTGTGGAAGCATTACAGGCGTTAGGGGCCGACCTGTTCGCCGTACTATCCCGAAGTTGATCCAGGAAGATGAGGTTCTTAAAAGATCCTTGGGTCCATATGAACTTTATTAAAGAAATAAATTCAGCACAAAACGTGCTAAATAAGTAAATTTATTCATATAAAAGCATACAAGACAGATGTTAAGTTCTGTCTGACAATGGTAGCGAGTATTGAATGGCAAGGACGTCATCCCTACACAAGGGATGCAGCAACCCCCGACGAGCGTGTCGGCCTTGTTAGGCCTCGTCAGGAGGGTATAGCTGACACCTCTCTAGGCAACTCGAGCAAGGGGTCCACATCTGGATTATCACTGTAAACTTGCAGTGAGAAAAAAGGGGGGGAAGAGGTTTGAGAGGGTCCTGAGAACGAGCAACGGCACTAGTAGCCTGCTCTACGGTGGGACCTGCTCAGGTCTCCCAAGGCTTTAGTTCGATTGTGCCATTACAGGGACAACTGCTCCATATGCAAATCAGATGCTATCACCCAGAAAGGGCGGCCAGGACTGAAGGCCAAGGACGTCATTCCTGCACGAGAGGTGCAGCAACCCCTGACGATCCGACGATCGTTTCGACCTTGTTAGGTCTCGTCAGGAGGGTATAGCTGAAACCCCTCTAGGCACCTTGAGCAAGGGGTCCACGTCTGGATTACCATGAATGTGAGGGATCTGTGTCATGTGTGAATGAGAGAGTAGATCAAGCTGCGTGTGAATGATTATTTGGTTGCATGTGTTTAGTCATGTGGATGTCTGTTACTGAATCACTAGCTCTGTGTTTGTGTATGTGCTTGTTGAGTCATGTGTCTATGTAGTACATGTTTGATTAGTTACGTGAGAGTGAGCAGGTAGTGTATGTGAAGCAGTTAGTAGCATGTTGGTTTTTCCTATTTAAAATTAAACTACAGGTTGAGTGCCATTAATTTGGAATGATCGGGACCCTGAGCACTCTGGATTTTGGAATCCTGGAGAATCAGATGCTGGAAGGTACGGGTAATGAGTCATGGTCCACTTCCTGCTTCCCGAGAGACATGCAGGTCAGAGAGCCAGCACATCTCTGAGCAGCATGTTCCATGCAGGGGCTGCCCAGAATCCCCCATTGTGTGACGTGCTCTGCTCCAGCCATTGGGGAAGCGCCACAGCATCGTTGTCACGTCCCAAGTCGATAATTGGACCTGGCACCTGGCAGCGTCGTCCTCGCTGCTCGCTGGTCGAGTGATATGCACACCCATGGCAGTCATGTGGGTGGCCAAGGGGCCAGGCGAGGTGTGATGACGCGACGCCGCCAAGTTTATGACTCATTGCCCTGACGTGCTTCTCACATCACTCAGTGCTCTCTATATTCCTGCTGCTATTTTGTGTACAAACCTGGCTATTCCTGACGAACCCACTCTGTGTACCGACTTGGCTATTCCTGACCTACCCACTCTGTGTTCCAACCTGGCTATTCCTGATGAACCCATTCTGTGTACCGACTTGGCTATTCCTGATGAACTCAAGCTATGTACCAACCTGGCTATTCCTGACGAACCCACTCTGTGTACTGACTTGGCTATTCCTGACAAACCCACTCTGTGTACCAACCTAGCTATTCCTGACGAACCCACTCTGTGTACCAACTTGGCTATTCCTGACAAACCCACTCTGTGTACCAACTTGGCTATTCCTGACGAACCTGCTCTGTGTACCGACTTGGCTATTCCTGATGAACCCTCTCTGTGTACCGACTTGGCTATTCCTGATGAACCCGCTCTGTGTACCGACTTGGCTACGCCTGACGAACCCGCTCTGTGTACCGACATGGCTATTCCTGACTGTCATGCCCCAGGATTAAGGGTTTATATGTATATTTTAATGTTATTTGCTGAATCTGCCTTTTACTGCTTACAGTTATGATTTCTTAGCTATTTTGTTCCTGCTAGCTCCACCCCTTTTTACGCAGGCTAGTTTCTGAAGTACTTCTGGTCACCTAGCAGCCATCTTAGCTCAATACTGGACAGAACGAATGTCTTTTCACCTGCATTGCTGTACACTATTACAAAGATTGTCAGTCTGATCATTAAAGGTTTCAACTGGATTCATCTTTCTATGTGTCAGTTTTGCTGAGTTGACGCTGTCTGCTGAACTTTCATTGTGCGAGTACTGGTCAAATACAGATTTAGCTAGTCTCAAGCGCCCACGCCTCACAGCTTTGCTAGCGAGGCAGAATACTGACAAACCTACTCTGTGTACCGACTTGGCTATTCCTGACGAACCCACTTTGTGTACCAACTTGGCTATTCCTGACAAACCCACTCTGTGTACCATCCTGACTATTCTTGACGAACCCACTCTGTGTACCAACCTGGCTATTCCTGACGAACTTGCTCTGTGTACCGATAATGGCATCCGGCTGACTACCTCTCCTGGTACTAAGACCCCTGCTATCCCGACTAAGTATCTCGTTGTGCTTTGGTATCTGTTAACCCTTACTGGGTATGTGTCATTCTGTTCCCTGAATATAGATTGCTTTACTGGACATCCAAGGAGCGGAAGGGTAGATAGAATACTGTGTATAGGACCAACACCATAGACCCTAGGGGGAGTTGTGACATCCGGGGAAGTAAGTAATTCTGAAATTTGGATTTCGGAATCTTCTGGATTTCAGAATTCCGGAAAATGGGTGCACAACACGTACCTGTATCATGAAAAATGGAGTTCATGAAGTTTTTCTGTGGGCTGAGGCCACAGGTCTATTTTGAACCTAGTAACATCCCAGCATGGATGCACTCATGTCAACATATTCATTCATGAACACATAAAACCAAACATATTATTATTTATTGTTGAATATTACAAGCACAATCAATATTTCATCTGTCGTGGTACATGGGCTAATAAGGTTAGCTGGTATTGTAACGCTCACCCGTTTAATAAGAAAGGTAACTATAATTTGCCATTTAATAAAGCCATTAATCTATTCCTCCCTGGGCAAGGTGTTTAATATTATTAATCAGTTACTCGATCGTTCACAGATGAGGTACCAGTATGTGTGGGAGGAAATGTGTCAAATAAATCTAAATTAACATTTTTATTTTATGTGCATCTTCATTAATATGTATCTATTACCCATCTGCCCATGGGAAGCCCACCGTTACCCTGGTACCAGAAGCATAAGGTTTTTAAAGGTTAGAGTATCCGCTTTCTGGCCTGACAACACGGGATTTATGTAAGCTGCAAATTCACGCAGGTCTGTAACGCACTTTTTTTTATGATATTCAATATATTGTGATTTATTGAGGCTCTGTGAGTGGTGCTTTATAAATAGGATAATGTGTTAAAAGAAGGTGCATTGGATTAAATATATTCAATTCAGTGGAGTTTTTTACACATCCGCCTACATTTAATCCACCAGTTTTCTTTCCTTGGTTCACAATGTTTTTTTCTTCTAATATTTTCTCTTAAGGATTTCACATTTCCTCTCTTTTTTTTTCAAAATTCCTCATTCTACCCATTTTTCGGCTTCAATTTTTCAATCTCATCTCTCCCGTCTTTTTTTTAAAGGGGTTATTCAGAGAGAGCCGATCCGGCCCCGAAATGTCACCATATGGTGACATTTCGGGCCATTCAGCTATTCAGAAAGCAGGCAGCTGGCAAAATTTTGGCGAACTGCCGGAAAGTACGGTGCCTGTTCGAAGGCAGTGAAATCCCCCATAGAGAAGCAATGGTTAATCTATTCAGAGACACCGAACAGCAGAGAAAAGTTGCCAAAATCCCCTGCTGTTCGGTGGTTTCATTCGACAGGTTTTTCAGGAGAATCCCATAGGCTTCAATGTTAAAAATATTCCTGTGTTGAGGGCGTGGCCGGCTACCAAAGGGAGCAGACGTGTTCTGGTGGAGCTCCGCACGTCTGCCGCCCTTGGTGTCTATTTATTACTCCCTCTGCTGTGCGAATTGGACCTGAAGACCCCACATAGCTGGCCACCGGAACCGAGATGTCTGGAGGTCGCTTTGTCCCCTCTTCCGGACCAGAGACGCTCCTTGCAGCCGCTGGATGGCAGACGACACGAGGCACTGGCGGCCATTTTGCGGCCTTCGTTCCGGCTCCTGCGGCCTTTCTGCCTGTTTATCCTGCCGTTTCAGCCTGATCTGAGCCTGTACTGGGAGCTGGGGAGATGGTGGGCCCACGTCTCCCGACTGCCCAAGCTGGATGCCTGATGGGAGCAGCGGGCGTACCGGGGGATGATCGGCGGGATGGACCCCCTCCCCCCATAGGAGGTACAGACATCTTCCTTGCAGGCCTGGAGGCCTGTTTGAAGTTGCTAGACGGGGAGGATGTGGATGGCCCGTTAACCAGGGGCGTCTGGCGCCAGGCGATGGCTGCTCTGCGGAGTTGTCGGTAGGAGGAGTATTCGGAACTGGCAGACGTCAAGGCTACGTTGATGGGACACACTGCCGAGGCCTGTATACCGGATGCTGCAGAGGACTGCAGAGAGGTCAGCGTCCCGGCTGGGGCGCTGGACACCTGGGCCACGAAGTTGCTCTTGGCGGCACCAATTGGGACTGGCAGCCTAGGCGCTGAGGGGAGGCGGTGCCGGGTCGGGTCCTGGTTGGGACTGGGAGCCGTTGGAGCATTTGTAGGGGCCTGGAGACTAGCAGCCCGCCTGACCCCGAGCGACATCTGTAAGCCTGAGGTGGGCTTATTCCTTGCTGACTTACCTGGCTGGCTCTGCTTTGCCCTTCCTGCCCAACGTTTTCTGCCGTTTAGAGATGCAGGCTGAGTATGATGATACTTTGTTTTGAACCCCTTTTTCTATCTGCTGATTTATGGAAACCCTCTTTTTCTTGAAACATTTACGCTGACTTTTCCTTTTATTCAATTTTCGTTTTTATTATTAGCAGCGCTTTTCTAGATGACCTTGTGAGACCCTCGTTCCTTATTTGAATACTTGATGACATTTACTTGATGACATTTTCCCCCTCATCTTTAGATTTTTTGATGTATTTTCCAGAGCCACCCCCCTATTTGGCCCTGAGAGGCCAGTTCTGCTGGTTGGTGTGTGACCTTTTGTTTGCATAATAAAAAACTTTAAATTAAAAAAAATATGTATATATATTCCTGGTTTTATTCAATATCTAATAAACCGTTTATTATTTTAATCTGCAGCAAAAAAATTCTTTATTTATTGATTTTTTTAGGATCTTTTAGGCATTTTTCTGTGTTTTTTGGCATATTTATTTTTAAAAGCGTTTTTTCTTATTTCTGTAACAGACCTTTTTATTATCATTCATAAGACATTATATGTAAATTCCAGGAATTTTAACACTTTCAATCGTGTTGTTTTTTTCTTTTTTTACTCCGTTCGTCAGCTTGTCGGCTGCGCTGTGATCGGCGGCTCGTCAGCTTTTTCCGACATCTTTGGTGTGTTTTTTGTAGTGGTTGCGGTGGTCGGCGACATTTCGGTGCTCTCTGAATAACCCCTGGATAAAATTCTAGAATTCTAAGGAAAATGCCATTTCTATCTCCCAAACTGGGAAGGAAGAGATTGGGGCCCTATTACATTCTTTGCGCAAAAACGCATGGTAAACGCGTGAATTTTTGCGCGAAGCGTCAAACGTTATCACGCGTAAATCAACGCTGGTATTACAATCCTCGCGCATTTTTTCATCCGTCAAAAAAGAACGCTCGGAAAACGGATGCTCAAAAACAGCCAGTGTGCGGACTGTTTTTTCACGCGATTCAGTCAATCAGAATTAAGAACCACAATTGTCTCACTTTAAGTTTTTGCGCCTGTCAAAGTCAATCTGCGCATATATGCTGTATAAAAAAAAAACGCACAACTTCTCAAATTTATTGGTTGGGTATGTGTAGAATGTGTAACTATACTTTGCTGCTTATTTTTTTTTGGGCTGGTGTATTTGGGTTCGGCCAGGTTGATAGAATTTGCCATTAGCACCAGCTTTTAGGAGATGCTAAAATTATGCGCGCAAAAGCTGTGCGTTACAAACTGCGCATAGATTGTAATACCATCCGCGTACCAGCGCACAAACGCTTTTGCGCTCACAATGTTAAGTATAGGACGCGCGCAGTAAAGTACACTCGCGCAGGTTCACCCGTGGTAGACGTATACGTGTGTTTGTTGCTCTGACATTGTAATACGACGTTCAGCGCAAAGGCTTTTGCCCCTCGCTTTAATGTGTTTTTGCGCGCGCGTTAACGTTTGTGTGAAGAATGTAATAGAGCCCAAGAAAGGGCTACATACCAGGTCAATGGGTCTGAGAAGCAATGGGACAGAGTCACCTGGAGTGATGAGACCAGAATATCAATACAATGTAATGATGGAATAAAGAATGTGGGAAGATTTGCTGCCTGAATGCATTACAGCTTCACGCGTCATCCAGTTTGTGTTATGATCTTGGGTTGTATGACAGCGCGAGGTGTGGGCAGATTTAGAGTGATTGACAGCAAAAAAATACAACAGTGATGTAAGTGAGCCAAAACGGAAGCCTTCAGCACGAAAACCAGGATAATGAAGCCTATAGAATGTAAACTCCTTAGGCTAGGGTCAGACGAACGCATTTTTCACGTGCGTTTAGCCGCACGAAATTACGGCCGTGCTAGCAGCAAATGACTTCCAATGCCGGGGAACATACGACGAACGGCCGCACGAATATTCGTCCGTGCAACGCAAGTGGCCAACGAACGCATTTTTTCGAGAACGTCAAACCGCTACTACTGACGTACAGAGTGCGCTGCGTCCGCATAGCGGCGTGTGTGTGTGATTAGGAGACGTCAGACGCTGCTAATGTCCGGCCAACATAACGTCCAGACACAAAAGGGTTTTATTGATGATCCGTACAAAATCACGGACGTAAAGGCGCATCGTATGACCGCTATCGCGTATTCCGGGTAAAAATACGTACGTTCGTTCGAACGCACTTTTTCACGGACAACGTGAAAAATGCGTTCGTCTGACCCTAGCCTTAGAGGGAAGGACTCGCTCAACCTCATGTCTACTGAACTATGTGCTACCCTAACCTATTATAACCCCTGTGCCGCGCTGCGGCTCTAATCATCTGAGTGTTGCCACAATTAAGGATTGAAAGAACCTACGTTCTGCGTGATCTGCACTATCAGGGTAATTCAAAGAGAATCGGAAAGTCACCGCACGTTCGGTGACTTTTCGTTCTCTTCAATTCGGTTTGATTTGGCGATCCCATTTCGGCGACCCTGCGGTGTATTCAGCAAGCACCACAGGGTCCCCGAATTGCAGGGAAAGGTCGCCGCAAACCCGCCGAAAATTAAACGCAAAACACGGCGAATGCACGCCGAAAAAACCCGCAAAAACCCGAGCAGGAGCCGATCACACGCAGCGAAGCCACCAGAAAAAGCCGACGAAGCCGTAGACGAAGGAGGTGAATAAATTAGCAAAACCGTTTGTGTGATTGTTTGAAAATGAAACGCTGTTTGCAAAGAAACTACTGAGCGAAAATGTCTGAAATTTACATATGAGGTCCAGGGAATGATAATAAAAAGGGCTGTTACAGAAAAAATAAGTAAACTTAAAAAAATAAAAATCGGATTTTTAAAAAAAAAAAAAAAAAATCCAGAAAAATGCTTAAAGTATCCTAAAAAAAATCTATAAATAAAGAGACTCTTTACTGCAGAATTTTATAATGAATGGTTTATTAGATATTGAATTAAAACGGGAATATTTTTAACATTGAAGCCTATGGGATTCGCCTGAATAAACTTGCCGAATTAAACCACCGAATGGCAGGGCATTTCGGGAACCTTTCACTGCTGGTTTGTGTTCTCTGAATTGCAGAAGCATTGCTTCTCTATGGGGATTTCACTGGCCTCGAACAGGCACCGAACAGGCACCGTATGTGCAGGTAATTCGTCAGGATTTGGCGAATTGCCTGCTCTCTGGATATCCGAATGGCCAAGAAAGGTAACCGAACGCTGATTTTCAGCGTTCGTTTACCTTTCTCCAGCCATTCAGATCTCTTTGTATAACCCTGTATGATGTTTTCTATTTTTTCTTTTTGAGCGTTCACCTCTGGATCGAGAATTACATCGGACTCATCCAGCAAATAAGTATCTTGGCTTTATTATTTTTCCGTATGCTAAGCAACTTTACTGGACGAACGGGGTTAAAAAAAAAGGAAAAAAAGATTAAATGTGTCAAAATTGAAACGCTGTTTGCAAAAAAACAACTGTAAATGCCTGAAATTCACATATACAATGCAATGAATGATAATACAAAGGGCTGTTACAGAAAAAAGAAAAAAAAAAAAACGCTTTAAAAAAAAGCCGGAAAATAATTTTGGCAGAAAAAATCCCAAAAAATGCCTAAAAGATCCTAAAAAATCTATAAATAAAGAGACTTTTTACTGCAGATTAAAACAATAAATGGTTTATTAGATATTGAATAAAAACAGAAATATTTTTAACATTGAAGCCAATTGGATTCGCTTGAATAAACCTGACGTGTGAAACCACCGAACAGCAGGGCACTTTGGCAACTTTTCTCTGCTGTTCGGTGTCTCTGAATAGATTAACCATTGCTTCTCTATGGGGGATTTCACTGCCCTCAAACAGTCACCGCACTGGCTGGCAGTTCGCCAAAATTTGGTGAACTGCCTGCTTTCTGAATAGTCGTATGATCCCGAGATGTCACCGTACGGGGATATTCCCTGTTCGGTGACATTTCGGGGCCAGATTCGCTCTCAACGAATAAGCCCTATAGTGTATCCACTGATATACATTCAGGATTATTCAGACAGAGGTGAAAACCAGGAGAATGACTGGAGAATTGAAAATTCTCAGTAAAGATAGCCCATTTGGAAAGTGAGATAAATGGGAGAATTTTTCTGGCTATTTTGACCTAGAATTTTCACTTCTCCAGTCATTCACCTGGTTTTCACCTCTCTCTGAATAACCCTGCAAGAGTATGTTTAAAAAGGCCAAATGTAAACTCACATTTTCCTGAGCCTAGCTACTACTGGGCTCACAGATCCACGTTTATGGGTTTATAAGGGCATACCCATCAGCCACCATCCAGATTGCTTGATTACACCTGGTCCTCGTGTGACGTGTCCTCCGTTTCAGCAATATATGTAAAAGATGACAATGAACAACATTGGTTTAGATGAAACAAACAGAGTACATATGCACCATATGTCCCATCAACTCCCACTCACAAGGATGTGAGCCATAGATATTGGCTCAACCTGGACTGTATTGTATGAATTTGCCTTCTTTTGGATCAACAGCAGTAGGTGTTGTGGGAAAGGCTGAACTCAATGGATGCATGTCTTATTTTTTAGCCTATACAACCATGTAATTTATTTTGTGTACTTGCGATAGAAGGTGCATTTTTTGGGGGTGCCTAGCAACACTGTGTACTGTTCATTTGGTATTTTTATTTTTCCCCTTGCGCTTGTTCCATCTTTATCTACTTTCTATAAAGATATGACATGTCAGTGTCTGCAGTAGTTGTACCTTTTGAAGGGTCTAAAGCAAAAATATGTATCGTAATTAGGGGTGCCAGATCAGCCATGTTTTCCTGGACACATATTATGATTTTATGGAGATTGGGCAATGGGAAAAGTGCTGCCCTGCAACATGTCACTTGGGAATCCTTTTTTGATTTCTTACCTGCAGTGTATGGATTCTACCAATGACGTGCAGTGAGGTCAGTGGCTGGTGAGGCACTGGCTAGTAACAGAGCCATATATACACAGGTTACATAGGTTCAGTGCTGTCCAGGAATTGGCTGCTCTCAGTGCACCCCAGGATCTTGCTGCTCTCAGTGCTCCCCAGGAACTGGCTGCTCTCAGTGCTCCCCAGGAACTGGCTGCTCTCAGTGGTTCCCAGAATCTTGCTGTTTAATGCTCCCCAGGACCTGGCTGCTCTCAGTGCTCCCCGGGATCTGGCTGCTCTAAGTGCTCCCCAAGGGCTGGCTGCTCTCAGTGCTCCCCAGAACCTGGCTGTTCAACGCTCCCCAGGATTTAGCAGCTCTCACTACTCCCCAGGATCTGGCTGTTCTCAGTGCTCCCCAGGATCTGGCTGTTCAATGCTCCCCAGGAACTGGCTACTCTCAGTGCTCCCCAGGATCCAGCTGTTCAGTGCTCCCCAGGAACTGGCTGCTCTCAGTGCTCCCAGGATCTGGCTTCTCCCAGCGCCCCCCAGGATCTGGCTGCTCTCAGTGGTCCCCAGGAACTGGCTGCTCTCCGTGCTCCCCAGGACCTGGCTTCTCTCAGTGCCCACCAGGATCTGGCTGCTCTGTCTCAGTTCTCTCCAGGATCTGGCTGCTCTGTCTCAGTTCACCCCAGGATGTGCGTCATCCACTCCAGGCACACAGCCGCACTGCACGCCCCCATGACTGACGAGGACAGTCACATGACTGTCCTGCATCAATCAAAGCATGGGAGGAATTTTTTAATAGCTTGAGACCAATGGTGCTTTCCCATTGGTCCAAGCCATTCAATTGCTTTCATTGCCTCTCTGAGGCACTGAAGAGCATAGATTCAGTAAGTAGGCAGCGCCAGACGTGCGCTGCAGACTTCTCTATGAATCTATCTCTTGGCAGCTTGAGCTTACGCGATTAGCATAGAGTTCAGCTGCACAAATTGCGTAGGCTCAGGCAGGGCAGGAAAAAAAGCAGAGCAGAGACGGACAGCGGAGGAGCCCGGAGCAGCTGAGTTTGTTCACTTTTTTATCAGCAGATTTTATTTTAATGGCAGGTGAGCTGAGCCCACTTAACCACTTAATGGAAGGTGAGGCCCTGCCTCACCTGGCGCCCCTGACGGCACATTCCTGGATTCTACGTGCAGTGGGAATGGATTATTCGTGCACTCCCCATCAGCATGAATAGATTATGTGTGTCCGGTTAAACATGGCGGACCTCGCAGCCCTATCGGTAATAATGAATAATATGTAATAATTGCATATGAATACATAAATAAGCTCAATAGAAGAAGCAAAAACCAACCCGGTTTAGCCATATTTGCCACAGAATTGAATATTTGCAAGTGTACAAGATGCCACGGGACTCGGTGGCGCGGAAGTGGTTGATGAACACTGATGGTTGAAGAGCAGCTTGCTCTCATTAGCCCGCACAGCTTTCATCTGCCGTCACGTCCATGCCTTTTTAATTGTATATTTGGGGAGAAAATAGGGCATTTTAGCACTTAAAGGCGTATCAAGAAATAACAAGAATTAGCATCCTGTTTGGAGAAGGATGCGCATTTTCCGACGACTCAGCTAGAGTCCAAAACGTGGAGATACGGTGTTGATGTGCCGCGGCGCGAGAATCAGCTCGTCGTGTATGATCGCAAGGTCGATCTGTCCAATATTCTGGGTCAGATTCACTGTGCCAGCTTCGGGAGGGGGTGGCAGAGACAGGAGGGGCATGGGCCCAACCTCAATGTGACTTGGTTTCCCACACAAGCACAGTATGTCATGGATTAACAAGAGCTGCTTGGCATCACTTGGACGGAGCCCATTGGGATCAGAACAAGTGCTAAACTCCCCCGTCTCACGGGCAGATGGTCACAGATCAGTTCCATTTCAAGGGAGAATTCTGTGCTCTGTTCCTAGAAAAGAGAGAGAGAGAGAGATAGAAAGAGCATTCTATGGATTACAGGAGCGGGAAGTGGGCAATGTTCATAAATATTTCAATTTTTATTTTTCAGGTTTACTATAAATAAAGTAACACAAGAGGAAACTGTATCTATACAGCTATTTACATAACAGAGGCTAAAATATGGAGGGAAAAAGGGGAAAATGCAGAGGAAAAAAGGAAACATGTAACCACAGAGTAAGAAACAAGGAGAAATAAATAAAAACAGACAGGATTATTCAGAGACAGCCGATCTGGCCCCGAAATGACACCGAACAGTGAATTTCCCCGTACAGTAACATTTCGGGGCCATTCGGCTATTCAGAGAGCAGGCAGTTTGCCAAATTTTGACGAACTGCCAGCAATTGCGGTGCCTGTTCGACGGCAGTGAAATCCCCCATAGAGAAGCAATGGTTAATCTATTCACAGAACACAAAACAGCAGAGAATAGTTGCCGAAATGCCCTGCTGTTCGGTGTTTTCATTCGTCAAGTTTAATCAGGAGAATCCCATAGGCTTCAATGTTAAAAATATTCCCGTTTTAATCCAATATCTAATAAACTGTTTATTATTTTAATCTGCAGCAAAATTTTTCTTTATCTACAGATTTTTTAGGATCTTTTAGGCATTTTTCTGTGTTTTCTTGGCATAATTTTTTTTTTCCCGGTTTACTTTTTAAATCGTTTTTTTCTTTTTTTCTGTAACAGACCTTTTTATTATCATTCATTGGATCTTATAATTAAATTCAAGACATTTTCGATGAACAGTTCTTTTGCACACAGCGTTTAAATTTTGCCACTTTCAATCGTGTTGTTTCTTCTTTTTTTCCCCCGTTCGTCAGCTTGTTGACTTTTTCCGGCGGCTGGTCTGCGCTGTGATCGTCGGCTCGTCTGCTTTTTCCGACGTGTTTGGTGTGTTTATTGCGGTCGTTGCGGTGAAATCCCCCATAGAGAAGCAATGGTTAATCTATTCAGAGACACCGAACAGCAGTGAAAAGTTGCTGAAATGCCCTGCTGTTCGGTGTTTTCATTCATCAGGTTTAATCAGGCGAACCCCATAGGCTTCAATGTTAAAAATATTCCTGTTTTTATTCAATATCTAATAAACCATTTATTGTTTTCATCTGCAGTAACAAGTCTCTTTATTGATTGATTTTTTTTAGGATCTTTTAGGCATTTTACGGGATTTTTCAGCAAATTGTTTTCCCGTTTTTTTTTTAAAAGTGTTTTTTCTTTTTCTGTAACAAAACTTTTTATTATCATTCATTGGATCTTATATGTAAATTCCAGGCATTTTCATTCAGTAGTTTTTTTGCAAACAGTGTTTCAATTTTGACACTGTCAATCGTACGATTTCCATTTTTTTACCCCGTTCGTCAGCTTGTTGGCTTTTTCCGGCGGGCTGGTCAGTGCTGTGATCGGCGCCTCGCTGGCTATTTCCGACGTGTTCGGGGTGTTTTTTGCAGGGGTGTTTTTTGGTGAGTTTTCAGAGGGTTTTCCCTGCACACCGGGGACCCTGTGGTGTTGAATTCACCGCAGGGTGGGGAACATTGATTCCCCGCCAAAGTGCGGGGGAACGAGAGAGCACCGAAATGTCGACGACATTTTGGTGCTCTCTGAATAACCGCCAGAGCATGAGCAGTAGGAAATGATAAAACAAAGGAAGGAAAGTGCGATATGGGAAAGAGCCAATGTGTTTCAAAAGAAAGGAAGTGTAGGGAAAATTAAAAAAAGAGATGGACGAGGAAGTCCCTGCATAGAGGATACTGGAGATTTGGGGAAAATTATATAACTTTAATTTATTTTTTTCTGCTTTCTAACAGCTGTTATTATTATTATTATTATTATTATTATTATTCTTTATTTATAAAGCGCCAGCATATTCCGCAGCGCTGTACAATAAGCACAGTATAGACAGGGTTACAATACATTGAACAACATTTGACAAACATTACAGGAGGAGATGAGGGCCCTATTCCCGTAGGAACTCACAATCTAGGAGGGTTGGGGTTGGAAACAGGAGGAGAGGACTGTAAGGTGAGAGTAAGTGTTACTGAAGCAGAGATATTTTGTTTACAAACTAATACTGCAAGCAAATTGTTTTTATTTAAGTGTTTGAATAACACTGTTACTCATGTGTTTACCAAAGAGAATCAAAAAGTCACCGCACGTTCGGTGACTTTTTGATCTCTTCAATTCGGTGCGATTCAGCGATCCCATTTCGGCGACCCTGCGGTGTATTCAGCAAGAACCACAGGACCGTCGTTTTGCAGGGAAAAGCCGCCGCAAACCTGACGAACACTCACCGAAACCCGCAAACACATCTGGATTAACCCCGCCGAACATGCCGGAGAAACCTGAGCAGCCACCAATCACAGCTCAGAGCAGCTGCCGGAAAAACCCGACACTGCAGATGAATGGAGTGAACAAAAAAAACCAGTACGCTTGATGGAACAAGGAAACCTAACTGGAGCCATCTTCCTTGATTTTGCCAAGGCCTTTGACACGGTAGACCATGGCATCTTGTTAGAAAAACTTAAAAACTCTGGCATTGGTGATCGCACGTTAACCTGGTTTCAATCATATGTATCCGACCGATTACAATATGTGTCAATTTCTGGCAGCTCCTCCCTCCCGCTCCCAGTCACTTGCGGTGTACCCCAAGGCTCAATACTAGGCCCCCTGCTATTCACAATATTCATAAATGATCTGCCCAACGTCTGCAAAGCCTCAACTGTACACATGTACGCAGACGACACTGTGATCTATACCAGCAAACCAAATCTCCCGCAGCTGGAGGCCGTGCTGCAAGACCAATTCAGAGGTAGAAAAGTGGATCAGAAACAACAAACTTTTTTTAAATAATGACAAAACTGTAACGATGCTCTTTGGAACAGCACCTAAACTGCACAAATTGCAAAATCCCCATCTATGTGTTGGGACAAAATCAAATGGCACGCTGACCACAGTCACATCTCTCAAATATCTAGGTATGTGGTTGGACCCTAATCTATCCTTTGGCCCCCACATCGAAAAACTCGCATCTAAACTTTACCCCAAACTAGGTGCCCTGTACAGAAACAAATCCTGCCTGAGTCCCGCGGTAAGAAAGCAGATTGTACAGCAAATGCTTATGCCGGCTATTGATTACGGAGATGTAGTGTATGCAGCCGCCCGCAAACACACCTTCATAAACTTACTACATTGTATAACTCATTCTGCCGCTTTGCACTACAGTGTAACTACATGACCCACCATTGTGACATGTTAAAAGAGCTAAACTGGCCTTCGCTGGAATCTAGACGCACCCTTCACCTTTCCAGCCTGGTGTTTAAGAGCATCTCTGGGAAGCTGCCACCCTACCTGAATAGACTGCTCCCCCAGCAGCTCCCTCATCCTATAACCTCCGATCCAGGACCAGCACCTTACTTGCAATACCACGATACAAAAAGCAAGTGGCTCGATCCTCATTTTCCTACAGAGCACCACAATTATGGAATAACCTCCCAGACACCATCAAATCTTCCCCCAGTCTTAAGTCACTCAAAAGCTCCTTACTAACATACCTCAATACAGAATGCACCTGTAAACATGTAACCTAGTGACTATATTTCCTACATATTTTTTCCTGTTAACTGTATAATTTGTGTTTTTTTTTTTAATATCTTGCATTGTATTACTTTGTATTTCTGTAACTGTAACACTTCAATGTTCTTGAACCCAGGACATACTTGAAAACGAGAGAAATCTCAATGTATCCTTCCTGGTAAAATACTTTATAAATAAATAAATAAATAAATAAATGTTTGAGAAGTGAAACGCTGTTTGCAAAGAAACTACTGAGCGAAAATGTCTGAAATTTACATATAAAATCCAATGAATGATAATAAAAAGGTCTGTTACAGAAAAAACGATTAAAAAAATAAACTGATTTTTTTTGATAAAAAAAATCCCGAAAAATTCCTAAAAGATCCTAAAAAAATCGATAAATAAAGAGACCTTTTTACTGCAGAATATTATAATAAACGGTTTATTAGATAATGGATTAAAATGGGAATATTTTTAACATTGAAGCCTATGGGATTCTCCTGAATAAACCTGTCGAATGAAACCACCGAATGGCAGGGCAATTTGGCAACTTTTCACTGCTGTTTAGTGTTCTCTGAATAGATGAAGCATTGCTTCTCTATGGGGATTTCACTGCCCTCGAACAGGCACCGTATGTGCAGGCAATTCGCCAGGATTTGGCGAACTGCCTGCTCTCTGAAAAGCCGAATGGCCTGGAAAGGTAACCGTATGCTGATTTTCACTGTTCGGTTACCTTTCGCCCACAATTCGGAGCTCTTTGAATAACCCTGTAAATCTTCAACAAAATACTTTTATTTTGTGAAAATTACAATTTTAAAGAATACTTCCCGAGGAGATGGTAAAGGAGGAAAAAGAGACCAGAACTCAAGGTATACACGCATCTCTAATTTCAGCAATCATTTTGTCAGTGGGTAAATTAATATTTACAATTACAAGCATTTGAAAAGCACTGACACATTCCATAGCGCTGTGTAAAGGGTAGGACAAAACCAACCAAATTAAGAAACAGGTTGGACACACTGGAGCATAATGGGAGGAGAAGAGCCTGCTCAAGAGCTGACAATCTAAGAGGAGAGGTAACCTGAGATGACGGTAAATTGTAGAGTATGAGAAGTAATGTCATAAAGATCAGTGGCGTCACTAGGGTTGGTGTCACCCTGTGCGGTAATTTATGGTGTCACCCCCCCCCCCGAGGTTTACAGATTTTTTTTAACTACTCTTACTCCTAAATCAGTACTCCCATATAACACTGAATGCTCATACACACAGTGCACATTACTGTGAGGTTTATTGCTGTGGAGCTCTCTCATATGCTCACACAAATTTTTGCCAACTGCCAGCAAGTACGGTGCCTGTTCAAAGGCAGTGAAAGCACACATGGATATATATTGCCCCCAGCAGCTCTGGATATATATTGCCCCCAGCAGCTCACACATGGATATATATTGCCCCCAGGTCACATATGGATATATTGCCCCAGTTCACAATTATATATTGCCCCCAGCAGCTCACCCATGGATATATATTGCCCCAGCTCACATATGGATATATTGCCCCAGACCTGCTCACACATGGATATATTGCCCCCAGACCAGCTCACACATGGATATATTGCCCCCAGACCAGCTCACACATGGATATTGCCCCAGCTCTCATGGATATGCCCCCAGCACACATGGATACTGCCCCAAGCACACATGGATACTGCCCCCAGCACACATGGATACTGCCCCAGGAGCTCTCATGGATATGCCCCAGCAGCTCTCATGGATATGCCCCAGCAGCTCTCTTGGATATGCCCCAGCAGCTCTCATGGATATCGCCCCAGCTCCTCTCATGGATATTGCCCCAGCTCCTCTCATGGATATCGCCCCAGCTCCTCTTATGGATATACTGCCCCAGCTCCTCTCATGGATATACTGCCCCAGCTCCTCTCATGGATATGCCCCAGCTCCTCTCATGGATATACTGCCCCAGCTCCTCTCATGGATTTTGCCCCAGCTCCTCTCATGGATATACTGCCCCAGCACATGGATATACTGCCCCAGCACATGGATATACTGCCCCAGCTCATGGATAATGCCCCAGCTCATGGATATACTGCCCCAGCTCATGGGATAATGCCCCAGCTCATGGATACTGCCCCAGCTCATGGATACTGCCCCCAGCACATGGATATTGCCCCAGCTCATGGATTTGCCCCAGCTCATGGATTTGCCCCAGCTCATGGGATAATGCCCCAGCTCATGGATACTGCCCCTTAGATTAGAGGGGCAAAGGTTTAAAATTAACATCAGGAAGCATTATTTTACTGAGAGGGTGGTGGATACATGGAACAGTCTTCCAGTTGAAGTGGTAGAGGCCAAAACAGTAATTGAATTTAAGCAGGCATGGGATAGGCATAAGGCTATCCTAAACAAAAGATAAATCCAGGTAAAGTATCCATGTAATTGGGCAGACTAGATGGGCCGAAAGGTTCTTATCTGCCGACATTTTTCTATGTTTCTATGTTTCTATGCCCCAGCTCATGGATACTGCCCCCAGCACATGGATATTGCCCCAGCTCATGGATTTGCCCCAGCTCATGGATTTGCCCCAGCTCATGGATACTGCCCCAGCACATGGATATTGCCCCAGCTCATGGATATTGCCCCAGCTCATGGATTTGCCCCAACTCATGGATATACTGCCCCAGCTCATGGATACTGCCCCAGCTCATGGATTTGCCCCAGATCATGGATATACTGCCCCCAGCTCATGGATTTGCCCCAGCTCATGGATATACTGCCCCCAGGTCATGGATACTGCCCCAGCTCATGATGGATATGCCCCAGTTCATGGATAATGCCCCCAACTCACCTCCCGTGCCGTGTGTTCTGCTCCCTCTGAGCGTCCGGCGGCATGGAGCTTGGGCGCTGGGGAGCCACGTGACCAGCCGTGATCTCGCGAGAACTCGGCTGGTGACGTGTTTCCCAGAGGCGAGCGCCGAAGCTGCATAGCTTCGGACGCTCGCAGGGAGCGAACACGCGGCGCAGGGTGAGACACCCACCCTTAGGGTGACGGTGTCACCCTAAGGGCGGGTGTCACCTGGTGCGGGCCGCACCCTCCTCCCCCACGTAGCGATGCCCCCAGTGGCGACTCTAGGAACAATATTTAGGGGGGGCACACAAGATACCGCAGTCAAAACTGGGGGGCACTAATAATTTTCACCACTAAATCATACCACTGAATAAAACTAAGGGCCCTATCACCTGGTGTGAGCTAAAACACCATCACTAAAGGAATAATTTAGCTTGAGTTGCTAAACCTAGTAGGCCTGACGACCTACTAACAGATCACCTTGTCCGCGGTAGTCCATGAACAAGGTTGTTTAGCGCACGCTAGGGAAACTAATGCGGTTGTGTACAGGATAGAAGTGTTTTTTTTCCAGTGCAGAGTGCCGGGCCATACCTATCCCCCGCCCTCACAAGCTTGAATATGAACACATCCAGCGAATAACCTCGCATCCCTGCATTATTAAAATCCTCCACGGTGGTCGTATTATCCATGTTTTGATGCACACATATATTAAGGCTGATGGGCATTGCATGATAAATGCCACCCAGTAGCATATAGAATCATTACACTGCATTTAATAGATCCAAAAGGAAGGCCAGGTGAGCCACACAAATTTCCCTGCTGCAGCATATAAATAATACATGTTTCAGTGCAAGACTTATTCATGTGTCCCTTTAAACATGGTCCACACAGTCACCCTATTAATCAACCGCTTCCATACTATGATTAACACTCAGCATAAAATGTTTAGAATTAGGCAATATATTAGAATTAGGATATATGTGGATAAAGGATACATTTATAATAGAGCCTACTGCAACAGCAGTGACATTGCTGACCAGATCCATTACTATGGTGTATGGGGCCAAGAGAACACCTGTGCTGTATTCCTTTCAATTGCCTGTTAATTGCCTATTAATTTTGGGCGAGGACCTGTTTTTTCTGTCTTTTTGGAGTTAGCACCAGGGTTGAGCAGTAGGTAAAATGTTGCATTTAGCGCCAATCAAAAATTAGCGCTGGCACCAAGTGATCTGTTAGCTGCAAAAGCGCTAGAGATCTCTAACGCTCCCCATGTTAAGTAGAGAACGCGGAAAGTACAGTAAGCTCGCGCTACAAATCGCTAATAGCAACGCGCTAAGTGATTTTTCCCGTTTGCAGCGGGAGGCAAACAATCTGTTGGTCAGGTGCTACACGCAATTAACCTGGCGCTATCGCAAAACCATGCCGACGCAAGGTGTTAATTCACACCAGGTAATAGTGCCCTAAATAAGTATATATAAATAAGGTTCCAAAACCCCAGAGTAATGTGATGTAATGAGTAATGTGATGCAATGATACCTTTTTATTGTACTAACCTGATACTTAAATTCAATATTTTATTTGCCGTAATTCGGCATTTTTCGCTGAATGTCTGATTGCTGCTTCAGCGACTCCACTTTTAGCAAATTACAGTGACCATTCGCTAAATTGGGAATTCACCTTATTTTCTGCGAAATAAATTCCCCGAAATGTGACGGAAAGCAGAGGATCTAAAGATCATTAGACCCTTTAGATTCTAACTTTTATAATAACCCCTAAAATGCCTTAAACCCAGGGAAATACAATAAACATAATAAACAATGTGGCATTTAGCTACCCCTTAACCGCTAATATGCAATTGATCAAGGGAAAACATGAAATGAATACACTGTGAGGCATGTAGCCAACCCATTAACCCCTAAAATGCCATTAATCAAGGAAAAAATAAAATGTATACTGTGAGGGATGAAGCCTACCCATTAACCCTTAATATACAACTAAAACCAAGGCAAAAACTAATGTAATACACAATGTAACGTATAGTCCGAACATTAACCACTTCACTGCTGAGCCATTTCAACCCTGTGAAAATGTTTGTTTAAGTGCACGTTTTTATTTAACGTTTTATGACTATTAATTAACCCTGAATATGGTCATGTTGGGTATCATTGGAAAGGCCAGAATCTGCCCTTTCCAATGACATATAGATCGTCCATATACGATGCACAGGAACGAAGATAATGCAGTCCGAAAAGTGTGGGAAGCTGGATGCTGATTTTTGGTGGGGGGGGGGGCACATGGGGGGGCAAGGAATAACTTGGGGGGCAATTGCCCCCTTGCCCCCCTGTAGAGACGCCTATGGATGCCCCTGATAAAGATCCACATTTGTCATTTATATCAGTCGAAACTCTGCATTTTTGCAATTAATTTTTTTTACGCATTGATTTATTCTTTATTTTTACTAAAATGTATCTATATATATTTTTCAGCCAAAGCGACTTTGTTTATTCTTGATAAAAGATTTTTTGTTTATTATATACAGGAAGCAAAATTCAAGATCCAAAGGAGGAAGATTTCGGAGTTTACAACGGTTCTTTACACCATTAAAAATATGCGGAATTCAACGTGCTGTCAAACAAAAACTTTCATGTTGGGCAGAAATCAATATATAATACATATATTAAAATTGCTATATGATTGATTCAGGGAAAAATTAAACATTTTGAATTAAGGAAGATATTTGTCCTTTCTCAAGGGTGGGAAGATTGTTTCCTTTGAGGCAACATCAACGGTGCCACTGCAACGGGACATTTTTGGAAATGTATTAGGCCTTTTTAACCCCTTCACTACCAACTGATTTTCCAAATAAACATTGTCAAGATAAAAACATAAAAAACAGCAATGTAGCGAGGGGGAACAAAGTCTACTGGAAAGCGAGAATGTGTTCGCCGGCGCTACGTTGTTGTTTTTTATGTTTTTATCCTTTAGGGTTGTTTAGAGGAACCCCATATGCAACGTTAAGCGAGAGGCTTGTGAGCACGATTTCTTGTGGGCGCTTCACTTCTTTGCACAAACATTGTCAGGAACCAGAGGTTTTTTGAAAAATCATTTAAAATTAATTTTTCAGTAAGAAATATTTGGGAATATTCCCAGTGTATTTCTTACTGTAATAACCTATTTGGCAGGCAGATGGCGCCATCTACTGGCCAAATGGAGTTACAGCAGTTTGAGCTGCAGCTCAAGGTTCGATGCATCGGCTGCTGAAAGTCCAATATGGCAGGGCATTCTTCAGCCGATTTTAAACAGTTTTAGCATCTCGAGCATTATGCCCACAGGAATAAAACGTTGGGGGCGCCTTCTGCAGCCCAAAAGCAAATGAAATTTGCAGCAAACTAATTTCATTTGCGTTTGTCCTTCAGAGCTGCAGATCGAGATAACTCGATATCGGTACCTGACGGTGCCTTTGAAGTCCCGAGTTATCTCGGTAGTGAAGGGGTTAAAAAGGGGATTATTTGATTAAATCTGAGACCTCATAATGGTGAAGGCAGGAGACCCAAGTGGACCTAATTTGTCATCAACTCATCACATGTTCTAGCTCTCTTCCTTGTATCCATAGTAATGTTTTAAAACGGGGGTCAACAACCTTGTCCCTCCACAGGGGGGACTACATTTCAACCAATCATTATGTTTGCAGAGCCTCATGGGAAATGTAGTTCCAAAACATCTGGAGGACAAAGGTTCCTGTTACCAGGGGTTTACTATGGCCACGTTGCCACCTTGTGGCCGCCGATAGTATCGCAGCGTCAAAATTACTGCACTTTTTAAAAAAAGTATCTTAAATTCAGGCGGCATGAAAAATGTCATGCTGACGGTGAATAAGGCTACATGTTTCTCCGGTGCAACGTAGTGTCAGTTTTCTGATACGAGTATGTTAAGAACCATTTATTTCACATTAAGGTGACATTTTCTTCGCAGCGTCCAAATTCATGCAGGTGTTTTATTGTGGACTTTTTATCCACAGCTAGGAGGCAGCGACTTTCAGATAGGATACCGTTATATAGACAAGTGGTCCTTCATCATGACAGCAGCTAAAGAATACACTAATTGAAAGCTACGCGGTTGTACCCAAGGATTTGTAAGTAGCTCTGCCTTTGATGTGTTCACTTAGAAAGCGTGCACATGTTGCACATCTCAGCAATTAATTGGGATGAACATGCCATCATACCCCAAGAATAATGTTATTTTATCCATGCAATATATAACTTATTATTTCACGCACACAATGTGCAGATGGTTTCTGCTGCCCTATTTAGTCCTGGAATATATTATGGAGTAATTTGGCAAGTATGTATAAGGCATAAAAATGACAGGTTTAGTCTGATTGTGCCCTATTAAACCTACATGCCACGTTTCTTTGTTTTCAAAGATATTTTACAAAAAACACAGCCTAGTGATGTGATTTTGAAACTTGGCACCCTAGATGTTTTGGAACTACAAGTCCCATGATGCTTAGTCACCCTTAAAGGGACACTACATAAGCAGAAACTAGATCACTTGTGCATCACAAACAAAACAACTTTACAAAACACGTTTCGCATGGAGCTATAGGGTAAGCGCAGATGACACCTTTTTCTCTTGTTATGTTTTATACATGTTGCGGGCTGGATACTTCTGGGTGACGCAGGCGCCCTGTTAGGGAATAGGCGCGACACTGTTTTTTTCTGCAAGTATGGATATTTTGTTGCATCTCCAGCCAAGTCACTTTTGCTGCTGTCCCTTTTCCGTGTTTTTGTTTTTAATCCCAAAGTGGAAATGTTTCAGTTGAGGGTATAAATATAAACCCACCCTTTTGTCTCTTAGCTGAGAAGCAGCATGAAAATATGTGGTTGCTTAGAAAAACAGCTCTTGGTTCATTAGGTTAGGAGTAGGACCCACCTGACCAGAGGTGCCGTGACGTGACAGGTGAGCTTACATTTTAATGGCCATTCAAGTAAACCAAAACCTCTGATTCTGTTTTGTTTCCCAAGGAGCTACGGGGTAAGCGCAGATGACACCTTTTTTCTTCTTATGTTTTTACAAAACACATGCTGCCGTTTCCTTTTCTTTGTCTGAAGTAACTGCATCTAAAAAGGAAAAATAAAATTAGATATTTTGTCTCCGAGTTCCAGTTTCTGGATTATTCCCATGATGCAACATTTATCAAACACTGTGCTTTGTGGCTCTTGTTTATTTAAACTACAATATTTACCTTACTAGTTAATGAGGTGGAGGATGGAATGTTTAGATAAGGCTACAGGGGTTGTATTGTGTGGTGTAGGCTACTCAAGATAAGAGCTGGCAACAGAATGAGACATGACATGGAGTTTAAAAGACTTCTAACCTATCCCCTGGTGATGTCCTTTGAATAAATCCCACACAATACAATGATTTGAGTCAATGACGACCCATTTACTCTATTCTATGGCCAAAGCCCACAGTGAGGAGCAAGTGATGTAAAGATACTGTGGGGGGGGGGGCAGTTTGCAACACAAAATATCACACAATGGATGCATCCAGTGACACATATAGAGGAAAATATCACACAATGGATGCACCCAGTGAGACATATAGAGGAAAATATCACACAATGGATGCACCCAGTGACACATATAGAGGAAAATATCACACAATGGATGCACCCAGTGACACATATAGAGGAAAATATCACACAATGGATGCACCCAGTGACACATATAGAGGTAAATATCACACAATGGATGCACCCAGTGACACATATAGAGGAAAATATCACACAATGGATGCACCCAGTGACACATATAGAGGAAAATATCACACAATGGATGCACCCAGTGACACATATAGAGGAAAATATCACACAATGGATGCACCCAGTGACACATATAGAGGAAAATATCACACAATGGATGCACCCAGCGACACATATAGAGGAAAATATCACACAATGGATACACCCAGTGACACATAGAGAGGAAAATATCACACAATGGATGCACCCAGCGACACATATAGAGGAAAATATCACACAATGGATACACCCAGTGACACATAGAGAGGAAAATATCACACAATGGATACACCAAGTGACACATATAGAGGAAAATATCACACAATGGATGCATCCAGTGACACATATAGAGGAAAATATCACACAATGGATGCATCCAGTGACACATATAGAAGAAAATATCACACAATGGATGCGCCCAGTGACACATATTGAGGAAAATATCACACAATGGATGCACCCAGTGACACATATAGTGGAAAATATCACACAATGGATGCAGCCAGTGACACATATAGAGGAAAATATCACACAATGGATGCACCCAGTGACACATATAGAGGAAAATATCACACAATGGATGCACCCAGTGACACATATAGTGGAAAATATCACACAATGGATGCAGCCAGTGACACATATAGAGGAAAATATCACACAATGGATGCATCCAGTGACACATATAGAGGAAAATATCACACAATGGATGCACCCAGTGACACATATAGAGGAAAATATCACACAATGGATGTGCCCAGTGACACATATAGAGGAGAATATCACACAATGGATGCACCCAGTGACACATATAGAGTGAAATATTTTCTTAACTAAACAAACAAGAGAAAAACAAAACACATGTAAGATGTCAGCAACATCAAATAAAAACTTCAGTTTTATTGTGCCTTTAAGACTGGCTGAGCATCATGGGACAAGATGGAATAACCTTGCTCCTCGTGGGCCAGAATACCATTAATTAGGATAAAAATGGATTATTGTCCATGCATTTAATAAATGCCCCCTGGTAAAGCCATGCATCGGCTAGACAGAGGCCAGATGGGAAATTTTACCATGCATTACTTTGGTAAAATCACCACTTGTTCCGGCTTGTTCATATTTGGGACACGAGGCAGAATTTATAAATAAATAAAAGACATGTTTTTATGCGAAGGCGTTAAAAGGTTCGCGTTGGAAACCCCGATCACCTTGTAAGTGTCAGCGAGGCTTAATTTATATTGATTCAGTCATTGGCAGGCTGGACCTTTAGGCTAGGGACAGATGAGCGCATTTTCTGCGGCCACCGTCAAAATGTACGTCGATGCGTGCGCACGCATTTTTTCACAGAATACGCTTAAGTGGTCAGACGATGCGCAATTCTGGACGTATTTCATGACGATGGGGTGAAAAGAAGTCTAGGGAAAACCGGCTGTTTGAACGTTATGTTGGCCGCACACTAGCAGCGTCTGACATCTCCTAATCACGCACACACGCTGCCATGCGGCCGCAGCGCACTCTGTACGTCAGTACCAGCGGTTTAACGTTCTCGAAAAAATGCGTTCATTTTCCACTTGCGTTGCGCGGCCGGACTTTTGTGCGACCGTACTTCGTATATTGGCTGTCATTGCCCGGCATCTGCTGCTAGTGCGGCCGTGATTATGTGCGCCAGAACGCGCGTTCGCACTGCCTCAGTCTGACCCTAGCCTTAACCCTCGAAGTGCCAGCGCGGTCCCACATAACGCTTCAGGAACAAGACATGCTTGCCTTGAGGTTAGCCGTCTAAAGGGACACCATGCTACCTATTTCCAGAAAACAATGAGACAGGCCCTGGGGGTCTGGGGGAGAGAGGGAGGGTGCCATTAGATTATTTCACCAAAATAAATAAGTGTGAAGGTTATAATGTTATTAATTACGATGGTTCGGGAAAATAAGGGCCCTATTACATTCTCAACGCAAAAACGCACGCTAAACGCGTGTTATTTTGCACGAAGCGTTAAACGTTAACGCACGAAAATCACTGCTGGAATTACATTCCTCGCGCATTTTTTCATCCGTCGGGAAATTGCGCTCGTAAAACCAACGCCCAAAAGGGCGTTTGCGCGCAGAAATCAGTGAGCGCAATGTAATTTTTAATGCGAGTCCGTTATTTTGTGCCGACTGCGCACAACAAGACGTACGTTTTGACAGAAGACAAGGTAGTGGCCGTCATTTTTGATGGATCTAGTAAAAAAAACCCTGCGCATCGACGTTCTCCGTTGTGAATCCGCAGTTTGGTACGGTCAGGTTGTTACAATGTGCCGTTACCACCAGCTTTTCAAAGACGTTAAAATAATGCGCGCAAACGCTGTCCGTTAAATTTTGTGCTAAGATTGTAATACCATGCGCGCAGCAGCGCACAAACGCATTTGCGCTCACAATGTTAAGTATAGGATGCGCGCACTAAATTGCGCTCGCAAAGGGTTCGCGCAGGGTCACTCGCGTTAGACGTTAACGCGCATTTTGTGTGTTTTGGGTTTTGCCCCTCGCGTTAATGCGCTTTTGCGCGCGCGCACAATTGTGCGCAAAGAACGTAATAGGGCCCTAAGTGTATTGAAATACAGTTGGAGAGGTTTAATGCTGCTGTCGACTCCGTTGTCTCCCTTGACCTACGGAGCAAGAAGGCTCAGATATGAGGTTATCATAGGGAACCCTAAATTCTACATTCGTCAGCTTGAAGGATCGTAGACCGGAGGGAGTTAGTTTAGCATTCTAGAATGTTCGGGATAATTTTTTACTGTTCCAGAATACGATCATTGCCACATATCGCAAGATCGGGTACCTAATGGGTGACTAACCTACATTTACCGCCAGTAGGTGCCAACAGCATGGGAATTTATTATCAATAGACGGTAGGCTTGAAGAAATCCAGGGTTTAAAGGTCCATCAGGATTGAGTACAGGGCGATCAGTTATCATTAAACCAAACGGTGTTTGAACAGAGACATTCTAACATCTGGTGAGGGTCTGACAGGATGTATCTGTATGTATTTCACGTAATAAGTCATAACATTCCGGCAGTGGAACGTTGGGAATTGAGGCAATACTTGGCTAAAGGCGGAATGTGTACGCGATGGTATATATAAAAGATTTTATGTGGTTTTCGGATCCAGAAAAAGGATGGAAGAAAAGAGAGAGCAAACCGAAACATAACGGATGCCATTATGCGGGAGATTCGGTCGGTCTCTGCGCGGTGTGGAAGGGGTTAAAGAGTGTTTGCCATTAATGCAAGTCCCTGATTGGGAAGCAGCTTGCTCCTTCTCATTACACATAGCTTAGTTTCAAAAGGGGAGCAAGATGAATAACAATAAGACCTCACTCCGCAAAACTTGGAGCAGTGCCACGGAGAGGGTATGATAGATGCAGAGAGACTTTGGCGCAGGCAAGAGATGGAGAGAGAGAGCGAGACTTGTGAAAGAGAGATACTGTGGAGAGAGAGACACGCGGAGAACGATGGAGAAGAGATGAAGATGTAAAAATATACAGCGGTGGAGAGGGATCAAGAAAGGGAAACAAAGGAGAAAGAGGCACTGGGACCTAGTTGGGGGTGAAACTGGGATGTGGGAGAGACAAAGGGAAGAGATGGAGCGAGGAAGAACGAAGGAACGAGAGAACAAATCGAGGGCATAGAGGGTGAGAAGGGAAGGGAGAACAAACACAAACATCTTGAGAAAGAAGCTCAATGCTGTGAGGAACAGAAAGTAAGAAACTGGAAGAGGAACATAGAACGAGACTGGGGGAGGCCGGTGCTTTGGTAATTTTACAGGCTAGCGGCGGCACAGAGAGAGGAATGGAAAGATGGAGGTGGTAGGACGTGTAAAGGAAGGTCGAATAAGGTAGAAGGTCTATGCAAAGGAAATGGAGATGGAGCGAGGAAAATCTAAGAGACAATCTAAGCTAATGGCACAGAAATAAACCATGAATGAAACTGATGATAGAGAGACGGACTTGAATAATGTGAAGACAGGAAAGACGGGTTATGGGATCTGTGTCCTGGCTGGAAGAATTTGAAGGACCCAGAGGTAGAGTGTAGCGCTCACTCCCGGAGGAGCCGCTGAAAATGAACCACGGGTCAGTCTCCCCGCACTAGGGAATAAATATACTCCAACACAGTTGTGGGTTTTTATCATTTAAATGGTTTACTAAAATAATAAGCAGATGTTGAGATACGGTATTCACAGATATTATTACAGTACTTTCGTATTGCGGTAAAACGCGTAGCGGAAAAGAACCGAAACACGAGGCTTCGTATTTCGGAAAATAAAATATTCGCAACCGAACATAAAAGAAATGCAATTGCACAAATATTCGGAAAAGGGACACGTAGCGGAACCCCAGAATATACAATCTCTTCGTATCACGGTAAACGCGCAGCGGAAAGAGAAAAATATATTTCGGAACGTATCTTTAACCCCCGTTCCGATTTGCAACAGAAGTGAGTCCTGCACAGGTTAAGTCCCGAAATGTAAAAGGTGTGTATGTGTGTATGGTACCCGGGTACTGTTCAACTGGCCAGTGAATTTACTTAAGGAATGTCTTTGACTAGTCAAGTTGGGGCCCTGTGGACTTTAAAGAGAAAACAGCAGCGTGTTCTTTGTATTACAAACGGCCTTGGAGGCCTCTCACCCATCCACCGGTTGCTTTAGGCTCCGCTGACCCAGGACGTCTCTCCGCTCGATCTTGACTGGGGATACTAGCGGCCGGATCCGTTGTCTCACTTCCCGTAGCTTGTCCACGACTTTTCCCAGCTCACCGCCTGCTCTCTGTACCCGATCAACTTGCGGTGACTCCTTACTCGAGGTCTTCGGTTGGTTCAATCTGCAGCAACTCTGGAACTTGGAAGGCTCCTTCTCCTTAGGCGGAATAACCCGGTAAAAGCACTGACAGGCTCACTTGCTCTCTGGCCTAGGCCCTCTTACAATCTATGGCACTGCGTCTGCTCTCTCTCGTTCCCTGGCGCGCTCTGGCGCGTTCTCCACGAGGCGGAGGATGTAAGTGTCCAGTCCCCACCCACTTCCTGTCTCTCTGCAAAGCATGCCGGGAATTGTAGTCCCAATGTCCAGTGTCTCTGATCGCGATAGTCTCCATCTTGTGGCCAAAAATAGGTACTACCACAGCAAGATTTTAACACAGCGCTACACTAGCATAGAATGATAGAAACAGGGCGTAGGGGATTGAGAGTGACGGTGAAGGAGAGCGAAAGAAGAGATATGAGGTCTGAGGGAAAGTGGAGAATATAAAGACTACAGAGAGAGATGATAGAGAGGGATCTGGTGGGATAGAAGGGAATCTGGGGACGGTGAGGAGAAGGGGGGTTTGTGAGGATCCTGAGAACGAGCAACAGCACTAGTGGCCTTCTCTACGGTGGGGCCCGCTCAGGTCTCACAAGGTTTTAGCTTGTATGTGCCATTACAGGGATGAATGCTCCATATGCAAATCAGCTTGCTCTCACCCAAAAAGGGTGGCCAGCACTGATTGCCAAGGACGTCATCCGTACCCGAGAGGTGCAGCAACCCCCGACGATCATTTCGGCCTTGTTAGGCCTCGTCAGGAGGGTATAGCTGACACCCCTCTAGGCACATCAAGCAAGGGTTTGTCTACAGGGTCATCCAGACGTGGACCCCTTGCTTGATGTGCCTAAAGGGGTGTCAGCTATACCCTCCTGACGAGGCCTAAAAAGGTCGAAACGATCGTCGGGGGTTGCTGCACCACTCGTGCAGGGATGACGTCCTTGGCAATCAGTACTGGCCACCCTTTCTGGGTGAGAGCAGGCTGATTTGCATATGGAGCAGTCATCCCTGTAATGGCACATACAAGCTAAAACCTTGTGAGACCTGAGCGGGCCCCACCGTAGAGCAGGCCATTAGTGCCGTTGCTCGTCCTCACTTCACAGGACCCTCGCAAACCCCTCTTCTCCTCACAATCTGGGAACGGGCCTTGTCTAAAATCAGAGGGCAGAGGAGATATTATAGAGCTCACCTGAGGTTTAAATGGATGAATAAACTGCTGTTCTGGGGCAAAAATAGCAGATTGTGAAGGAGGCAGCAAAGAGTGTCAGGAAGGGGGGGCGTGGCCGGCCGCACGGGAGAGCAGACGTGTCTGTGCTGAGCTCCATCTCCAGCTGCTGTCAGAGGGGATTTCTACCATGAATCCTCACTTAAATTGCCCCCTTGGGAGTCCCTGCGCGGCTGGCCATTGGGAGGAGTGCCCTGGAGCCGCTGGGTCCCCCCCTCCAGGGCCCAGCGGAGTTTGGGGCCTTGCTTTCCGACTGGAGAACTGGCCCGGCGGCCATTTTGAGGCCTGTTGCATTACCTTGGACTATCCATCGATTCCTTTTCCTTCCCCTGTGAAATGGCTCTGCCCGAAGGACTGGCGGGCGCGGACTTGGAGGATGGAGGGCCCCTGTCCTCTGAACGCGGCTGCTGACCCGGTGGTGGATTTGGCGGGGC
The DNA here is from genome assembly GCA_009667805.1 of Leptobrachium leishanense. Lineage (NCBI taxonomy): Eukaryota > Metazoa > Chordata > Amphibia > Anura > Megophryidae > Leptobrachium > Leptobrachium leishanense. Next base: position 34,881,949 of record CM019074.1, on the reverse strand, counting down.
GCGCGCGGAATGGAGGCATCTGATGCGCGCCCTCAACAACGGGGAGGAGGAAGCTGCCCTTGCGGACCTTGGAGGCTGCCTGGTGTGGATGGAGGAGGACGAGTGATGCCCGCTGGTGTGCGGCCTTGAAGTGGTTAGTCGGCGGTCTGACAAGCTGGATGAGACCCGGGAAGGAAGGAAGGCCCTGGATGCGACCTGGACGAGGAGGCCTTACCTGATGATCGTTACAAAGCTTTACCAGGTAGTTTTGCCCAGAGGACTTGGCGGTGGACTTTGCAGAAACGGCTCGGGCTTTTAGGGGTCCTGATGGCCTCTCCGGGGATGAAGTTCAGGCGGCTGTCGGGCGCCGTGGCCAGCTGGGGGTCGCGCTGCTGTATACCGCCCGTTCTTGTTTCCTGACGCAGGTTGAGAGGACAGTTGGACGGAATGTCTGAGCTACCCCATTTCCCATCGTGACCCTTATTATCCCTCCACCATGCTGAGACTTTGATTTTTGGCTACAAATTTTAGATGAGACCCCCCTTAATTGGGGATGATTTTGCCGATATTTTGCTGTCTTTGAATGCTTTTCTTTTCTCCATTACTGAGACACCCCTTTTTTCTCGGGACACTGAAGTCTTTTTTTTGCTATAATTCCCCGGTTGGGGCTTATTCTGATTGTGTCCCCCGCTCCCCCCTTCTGCTATTTGAGAATTTGATGTTTCCCTATGAGAACCCCCCCCCTTATGCTTTATGTGTATTTGATGCCTATTTGGCCCTGCGAGGCCTGTATTGCCAGTTTGTGTATTATTCTTGCTTGCAAAATAAAAAACTTTAAATATAAAAAAAAAAAAAAAAAAAAAAAGAGTGTCAGGAAGCCAAGAAGGTGATGGGTCATGGGTGACTTAATCGTAGATCTTAAAGGGCCACAACCACCAAGAAACGAAATGTCCTTATTGTGTTTATTTTCTGTTGCTGATATCTAACATGTTCTTTGTTTTTCCCTTGTTTAGTTAAGGAAGTCTTTTACTCTATGTGTGTCACTGGGTGCATTGTGTGATATTTTGCCCCCCCCCCACCGTATCTTTCCATTACTTGCTCCTCACCATGTGGCTTTGGCCATAGAATAGAGTGAATGGGTCGATCACTGACTCAAATCATTGTATTGTGTGGGATGTATTCAAAGAACATCACCAGGGGGTAGATTAGACGCCTTTTAAGCTCCTTGTTCTATCTCATTCAGCTGACAGCTCTTTTCTTGAGCAGCCTGAAGAATAATAGCCCCCTGCAGCTTTATCTAAACTTTCCCTCCTCCATCTCATTAACTGGTAAAAACAGCAGATTAGATAAACCGCAGCAGTAACGAAAAACCTTTGATAAATGTTGCCTCATGGGAAAAAATCAACAAAATGGAAACGGGAAATAAAATAAAGTAACTTAATTTTTCTTTTTTACTTGCACTTACTTCAAACAAAGAAAAAAACCCAGCAGCATGTGTTTTATAAGGTGGTTTAGTGTGTAATGCACAACTAATCTAGTTACAGCTTATGTAAGTGGTCGTGTCCCTTTAAACTCAGAAATATATGAAAAGCCAAAGGGATTGGTGTAATCGTTAGACAAAAACAGGAAAACGACTTTAGAGACATTTAAAAGCAAGAGACTCAGAGGAACAAATGTTGCGCGCAGGTAAGGGGGTGGCGGGGTCTATGAGAGAATGAAAAAGGGAGTTGGAGAATGACTTGATGGTAGAGAATGGAAGATCTCACACACGGAAATATGTAAGACGCCAAAAGGATCGATGGAATCACAGACAAATAAAGGAAAACTACTTTAGAGACACGGAAAGACGCCGGTTTCAGTGGAACGAATGTTGCGCGCAGGTGAAGGTGGTGGAGGGGTCTGCGAGATAATGAAGAAGGGAGGTGGAGAAGAACGAAGAAAGACATATCGAAAAAAGAGAGAAGACAGATGTTGGCAGAGATTGGGATAGGAAACCCAGGAGATGGAGAGAAACAGCAAGAGCGAACTGAGGGGAAAAAATGGAGGCAGAAAGGAGAGATGTGAAGTCTAAGGCCAAGTGGAGAACGGAAAGGCCATAGACAGATGATAGAGATGTTCCGGAGGGATAGAGAGGAATCTAGGAGTGAGGCTGCCAGGAGAGATTAATAGTGGCCATCTTGCCTAAAATCAGAGAGCAGTGGAGATATTATAGAGTCTGATGGAAATTTAAAAGGATGCATAAACGCCGGGTCTGGGGGTACAAATATCAGATTGTGAAGGAGGCAGCAAAGAGTGACAAGTACTTAGACTGGTGATGTGTCATGGTTGGGTTAATGGTAGATCTTATGCAGAAATATGTAAGGCGCCAAAAGGATCGATGGAATCACAGAAAAAATGAAGGAAAACTACTTTAGAGACACGGAAAGACACCGGTCTCAGTGGAACGAATGTTGCGCGCAGGTGAAGGTGGTGGAGGGGTCTGCGAGATAATGAAGAAGGGAGGTGGAGAACAACGAAGAACGATATATCAAAAAAAGAGAGAAGACAGATGTTGGCAGAGATCAGATTGCGATAAGAAACCCAGGAGACGGAGAGAAACAGCAAGAGCGAACTGAGGAGGAAAAAATGGAGGCAAAAAGGAGAGATGTGAAGTCTAAGGCCAAGTGGAGAACGGAAAGGCCATAGAGAGATGATAGAGATGTTCCGGAGGGATAGAGAGGAATCTAGGAGCGAGGCTGCCAGGAGAGATTAATAGTGCCCATCTTGCCTAAAATCAGAGAGCAGTGGAGATATTATAGAGTCTGATGGAAATTTAAAAGGATGCATAAACGCCGGGTCTGGGGGTACAAATATCAGATTGTGAAGGAGGCAGCAAAGAGTGACAAGTACTTAGACTGGTGATGTGTCATGGTTGGGTTAATGGTAGATCTTACGCAGAAATATGTAAGGCGCCAAAAGGATCGATGGAATCACAGAAAAAATTAAGGAAAACTACTTTAGAGACACGGAAAGACACCGGTCTCAGTGGAACGAATGTTGCGCGCAGGTGAAGGTGGTGGAGGGGTCTGCGAGATAATGAAGAAGGGAGGTGGAGAACAACGAAGAACGATATATCAAAAAAAGAGAGAAGACAGATGTTGGCAGAGATTGGGATAAGAAACCCAGGAGACGGAGAGAAACAGCAAGAGCAAACTGAGGAGGAAAAAATGGAGGCAAAAAGGAGAGATGTGAAGTCTAAGGCCAAGTGGAGAACGGAAAGGCCATAGAGAGATGATAGAGATGTTCCGGAGGGATAGAGAGGAATCTAGGAGCGAGGCTGCCAGGAGAGATTAATAGTGGCCATCTTGCCTAAAATCAGAGAGCAGTGGAGATATTATAGAGTCTGATGGAAATTTAAAAGGATGCATAAACAGGGGGTCTGGGGGTACAAATATACAAGGAGGCAGCAAAGAGTGACAAGTAGTCAGACTGGTGATGTGTCATGGTTGGGTTAATGGTAGATCTTACACACCGAAATATGTAAGACGTAAAACAAAGATGGAATCACAGACAAATGAAGGAAAACTACTTTAGAGACACGGAAAGACGCCGGGTTCAGTGGAACGCGTGTTGCGCGCAGGTGAAGGTGGTGGAGGGGTCTGCGAGATAATGAAGAAACAATCAATACATAACAGATATAGAGAACAACAAAGAAAGACATATCGAAAAAAGAGAGAAGACGCACGTTGGCAGAGATCACATTGGGATAGGAAACCTGGGAGACGGAGGGAAACAGGAAGAGCGAACTGAGGGGGAAAAAAATGGAGACGACGCAACTATAGGTGAGGGACCGCAAGAGGAGGTGTTTAGAGAAACGCATAACGATGTCTGAAATAGCTGCCAGAAGGTTAGACTGAGGAAAAATAAAGGCAAGTTGGAGGTATTATAGTGTGGTTATATGGGGGCATCAGGAATGCTCCGGCCCCGCCTGCCTCGGGGTCACCCCCCGCCACCACCACCATCACAACATCCCCCCTAGGGGAAAGAGGGGGCGTCTCAGGCTGTGCTGAACTCCATTTGCACACACTTTTCCAGTCCGCTTCACAACATCTGACAGCCCCAAACTTCTCATTTTCGGAGTAATCACTCCGCTGCACTAATTGCACATGCAAATATGCAAATTTGTATTAATTAATTACTATACTAATTAGTTCTGTGGTATTTGCGAGTAATAAATCACCGCTCGCTGGCTGTGTAGCTGGAGCAGACCCGGCCCATTTACACTCCGCATAAAATTTTAATAGTTGCTCTGGATGTTATGGGACATGAGAGGGCGTCCAGATAACCCCTTCACTGCCAGGGACCCAGCGTTAAGCCCGGGAAAAGGGCAGCGCTGCCGTTGCAGCACCAAAGGCGTTAACCCGTAGTTGGCACGAGTCCCTAAAGTTGGGGGAAGGAGAGAATGTGAATGCTACCCCCCCCCGCCTGTATCAGGGAGAGATTTAGTGGGAAAGCACAAAAAACCAGGAAAGAAATACAGCATACAGGACAGAGAGGTGACAGGCAGGCGCTGTATTGATTCTTTCTAATTAATGGAGTGTCACATCACATCTATATACTGTATACATATATACTGCTGAAAGATCCAATAGAAAGCTGACGATTTGATCTTTTTAAATTTTAATATTTATATGAGAGAAGAGCTAACACTCTAAAGTCTCCTATATACACTATATTGCCAAAAGTATTCACTCACCTGCCTTGACTCGCATATGAATTTAAGTGACATCCCATTCCTAATCCATAGGGTTCAATATGACGTCGGTACACCCTTTGCAGCTATAACAGCTTCACCTCTTCTGGGAAGGCTTTCCACAAGGTTTAGGAGTGTGTTTATGGGAATTTTTGACCATGCTTCCAGAAGTGCATTGGTGAGGTCACACACTGATGTTGGACGAGAAGGCCTGGCTCTCAGTCTCTGCTCTAATTCATCCCAAAGGTGTTCTATCGGGTTGAGGTCAGGACTCTGTGCAGGCCAGTCAAGTTCATCCACACCAGACTCTGTCATTCATGACTTTATGGACCTTGCTTTGAGCACTGGTGCACAGTCATGTTGGAAGAGGAAGGGGCCAGCTCCAAACTGTGCCCACAAATTTGGGAGCATGGAATTGTCCAAAATGTCTTGGTATGCTGAAGCATTCAGAGTTCCTTTCACTGGAGCTAAGGGGCCAAGTCCAGCTCCTGAAATACAACCCCACACCATAATCCCCCCTCCACCAAACTTTACACTTGGCACAATGCAGTCAGACAAGTACCGTTCTCCTGGCAACCACCAAACCCAGACTCGTCCATCAAATTGCCAGATGGAGAAGCGTGATTTGTCACTCCAGAGAACGCATCTCCACTGCTCTAGAGTCCAGTGGCGGCGTGCTTTACACCACTGCATCCGACGCTTTGCATTGCACTTGGTGATGTATGGCTTGGATGCAGCTGCTCGGCCATGGAAACCCATTCCATGAAGCTCTCTGCGCACTGTTCTTGAGCTAATCTGAAGGCCACATGAAGTTTGGAGGTCTGTAGCGACTGACTCTGAAGAAAGTTGGCGACCTGTTCACACTATGCGCCTCAGCATCCGCTGACCCCGCTCCGTCAGTTTACGTGGCCTACCGCTTCGTGGCTGAGTTGCTGTCGTTCCCAAACACTTCCACGTTCTTATAATACAGCTGACAGTTGCCTGTGGAATGTTTAGGAGCGAGGAAATTTCACGACTGGATTTGTTGCACAGGTGGCATCCTATCACAGTTCCACGCTGGAATTCACTGAGCTCCTGCGAGCGACCCATTCTTTCACAAATGTTTGTAAAAACAGTCTGCATGCCTAGGTGCTTGATTTTATACACCTGTGGCCATGGAAGTGATTGGAACACCTGATTCTGATTATTTGGCATGGGTGAGCGAATACTTTTGGCAATATAGTGTATATATTATTTCTTCTTTTTACACTATCAGATGATCTAAAGAAAGGTGAACCTCAGGGGAATGACTGGAGAAGTGAAAATTCGAGCAGGGTTATTCAGAGAGCACCAAAATGTTGCTGACATTTTGGTGCCCTTTTGTTCCCCGCACTTTGGGGCGATTCGGCGATTCTAGTTCGCCGACTCTGCGGTGTATTCAAGTACAACCGCAGGATCCTCGGAGTGCAGGGAAAAGTCACCGCAAACACGCCGAACACTCATTGAACACCCGCAAAAACCACGCCGAACAGCCGGAAAAAGCCAGTGAACGCCGATCACAGCGCAGAGCAGCCGTCGGAAAAAGCTGACAAGCTGCGGACGGGGTCAAAAAAACAAACAGTACGCTTGAAAGTTTCAAAACTGAAACGCTGTTTGCTAAAAAACTACTGAAGAAAATGCCTGGAATTTACACATAAGATCCAATGAATGATAATAAGAAGATCTGTTACAGGAACGAGAAAATATGCTATTAAAAAAAAAACTGGAAAAAGATTTTGCTGAAAAAATCCTGAAAAATGCCTAAAAGATCCAAAAAAATCTATAAATAAAGAGACTCTTTACTGCAGAATATTATAATCAACGGATTATTAGATATTGAATTAAAACGGGAATATTTTTAACATTGAAGCATATGGGATTCGCCTGAATAAACCTGTCGAATGAAACCACCGAACAGCAGGGCATTTCGGCAACTTTTCTCTGCTGTTCGGTGTCTCTGAATAGACGAACCATTGCTTCTCTATGGGGGATTTCACTGCCGTTGAAAAAAAAGGCACCGTACGTGCAGGTAATTTGCCAAAATTTGGCGAACTGCCTGCTCTCTGAATAGCTGAATGGCTCCGAAATGTCACCGTACGCTGAATTTCAGTGTCCGGTTACATTTTGGCGACATTTCGGACCTCTCTGAATAACCCCTTAGGTCAAAATGGCCAAACCAGAAAAATTCTCCCATTTATCTCACTTTCCAAATCGGCTATTTGGTCTACATTGTTCTCTTCTTCTGCCAGTTCTCCTGCTTTTCACCTTTCTCTGAATAACCCTCAGGGTAATTCAGAGAGAATCGAAAAGTCACCGCACGTTCGGTGACTTTTCGTTCAATTCGGTTCGTTTTGCCGATCCCATTTCGGCGACCCTGCGCTGTATTCAGCAAGCACCACAGGGTCCCCGAATTGAAGGGAAAAGCCGCCGCAAACCCGCCGAAAACTAACCACAAACCCTGGCGAATGCACCGAAAATGCCAAGCAAGAGCCGATCGCACGCAACGCAGCCTCCGGAAAAAGCCGACACTGCAGACGAATGCAGTGAATAAATTAGAAAAACAGTTTGCATGAATGTTTGTAAAGTGAAACCAGAAACATTGTCCCATTTATCTCACTTTCCAAATCCCATTGAAGTCTATGGGATTCGCCTGAATAAACCTGCCGAATTAAACCACCGAATGGCGGGGCATTTCGGGAACTTTTCACTGCTGGTTTGTGTTCTCTGAATAGACGAAGCATTGCTTCTCTATGGGGATTTCACTGCCCTCGAACAGGCACCGTATGTGCAGGCGATTCGCCAGGATTTGGCGTATTGCCTGCTCTCTGGATAGCCGAATGGCCAAGAAAGGTGATTTTCAGCGTTCGGTCACCTTTCTCCAGCAATTCGGATCTCTTTGGATAACCCTGCCTGTTTATCTATACATATACAAACTTTGGTGCCGTATCCTCCACCAGTGCTGCAGCCTAAATTAGAGGTAAGCTCAGATGGAACAGTGAAAGTCAAGTGAGACAAAACCGACACATTTTAGGTTTCATCTTTTGTTAAATTTTTTTTTAAATTATCCATTCCTGACACAGCTCGGCCCAGCCATCCGAATGAATTTAATATCTAAGATTCGCAAGCGCACATCGGGTCGGTTAATGAATTCTCAGGCTGCAAGTGTCCTGGGAAAGAAAGAAAAAATATTCCCAAAATAAAATGTATGCATAAATTAATTAATACAGACATGGCTAAATGGTAAGTGTTTAAGTGAAAACCGAAGATCTTTAGAGGGAAAAAAAATGATTTAGGCTTTGATATTGCACATATCCTTACATCTAACCTCATTCTATCTCTGGGCACTAATTCCTAGTGTGCGCTAAAATGTAGACGGTAAAATCTGCGCCTGCCTCATTTTAGTGAGATATTCGGCTAAGGTCAGACGAGCGCAGTATTAACGTGCGTTTAGCCGCACTAAATCACGGCCGTGCTAGCAGCAAATTACATCCAATGCCGGGCAGCATACGAAGAACGGCTGCACAAAAGAGCGGCCGCGCAACGCAAGTGGCAAACGAACGCATTTGTTCGAGAACGTCAAACCGCTAGTACTGACGTACAGAGTGCGCTGCGTCCACTAGCGGCGTGTGTGCGTGATTAGGAGACGTCAGACGCTGCTAATGTCCGGCCAACATCACGTCCAGACGCAAAAAGTGTTTTATTGATAACCGTACAAAATCACAGACGAAAATGCACATCATATGACCGCTATCGCGTATTTCGTGAAAAAATGCGTCCATTCGTTCGAACGCACTTTTTCACAGACAACGCAAAAAATGCGTTAGTCTGACCCTAGCCTTCCAGGGTAGGCGATGTCTCAACCACCTCGCCCGGAACGCAGTTCTAACCGCTGGGATACTCAAGGTCAGGGATCTCAATCTCTGGCCCCCCTGATGCTTCTGAACTACAACGCCCATAATTCCCTAGCCATCGAATGCATTCAAAGAATTCTGGAACTTGTAGGCAAAAGCATCTGAGGGGCTGTGAGTTTGAGATCCCTGCTCAAGGTAGTGCTTCCACAATGCCGCAAGTTTTACCTCCTGGAGTCCATAGGAGTCCATGGAGGGTTGCGCTTCTGGGCAGCAAGATCGTGGAGGGAAACTGGGAACTATGCTCCTGGCGGCAAGAAGCAGCAGATCGAGCCACAGTTCTTGCAGCGGGATTAGATGAGAATATCGGATTTATTTGGGGGGGTTTAGGGGGTGCTAAATGATTTTATGTATCGGTTGGATGGAGTAGAGAGAACATCACTGCTCTATAACCGTGGAGACCTAGGTTCGATCCCAGCCAGAGCACCTCTTCAGTAAGTGTCCTTGGCCAGACACCTAAAGGTACGTACTTGCCTAACACACAAAGGGCACTATCAGCTGCCCCTTGCTAAAACCGGGACGCAAAGGGGAAAAATTAGCTTGCCCTTTGCATCCAGATTTCCCCAAAAGATCACTGAGCAGGCGCTGTGTCCAGCAACCTGCCCCTTAGCGATCGATAGGCTTGGGGATGCCGGGGGCAGCGCTGTAGCGCTGTCCCCAGCATCCACTCCATTGCATCCATAGGACTCCATGGAGGGTTGTGCTGCAGGGTCACATGACTGGCAGGATCTTGTCTCTTGCGAGAGCCTGCTGGTCAGCGGAGTGAACGCGGAGGGAGACAGGGGACTTTCTTCTCACAGTCTCACTCTGCTCCTGGCGGTCAGAAGCAGCGGATCGGGTGGGTGCAATGACCTCCATTAAGCTAACGCTGACGCTAGTGTTAGCTTGAAGGAGGTGATAGGGCCCAATCTCGGCTGTGGAGTCCAGTGGTGACGTCTCTACCCTTCGCCGGGGAGAAGCAAGTCAAAATCCCGTTCAGCACATCCCTCCAATACAACTGTGGAGAAGCAAGTCTCGACTTTATGAGAAGCAGGTTCAACCCAACCACCAGGTCGCTGCTCTACAATCATGGAAAGACGACCCGATCTCACTAAAAAACACCACCAGCGAGTGTCCTTTGGCAAGACACCTAACGATATGGATGAGCCTACCTCCCAAAATACTTGTACATCTCATAGAGTGTAAGTTCTCTTGGGAACAGGGTCCCCCTGAATCAGGCCGTGTCATTCATGTGTGGTATTCCAATGTATCAACAACTTGTACACTGATCTTGTAAAGCGCTGCGGAAAATGTGGCGCCACATAAATAAAGGATGATAATAATAATAATGATTTTGCAAATGCGGAATCATTTAGCACCAGCTTTTAGGTGAAGCTAAAATTTTGTCTTGCGCGTCCCTGCGGTAATTAGACCTGGCACTTTGTAATACCTTACTTATTGAAACGCTGATTAATGATTGCGCTCCCCATGTTAAGTATAGGATGCGCTCCATCCCGCCACACTTACAGCCACGGTCACCCTACTCCCAAAACCAGGAAAGGACTTGGATCAATGTAGTGATTACAGACCTATATCGCTGCTTAACCAGGATGTCAAGCTGTTTGCCAAGGTGCTGGCCACCCGACTTAAGCCATTCATCCCTGGTTTGGTACATGCGGATCAGACGGGCTTCATTCCTGGGAGGGAGGCGAAGGATAGTACTGTCAGGGCAGTGAACTTAATACACGGTTCACCACGTTTAACCACTGTTCCTTTTCTGCTCCTGTCCACTGACTGTGACAAAGCTTTCGACCGGGTTCGTTGGGATTTCCTATTTTGAACTCTGTCACATATGGGACTGGGGGAGAATATGATTCTCTGGATCCGGGCATTGTACACGCACACTTCAGCCCGCATTAATGTCAATGGGGTCCTGTCTGACTCATTCCCCATTTCAAATGGCACCAGACAGGGTTGTCCCCTTTCGCCTCTCCTGTTCGCGTTATCTCTCGAACCCTTTTTACAAGCAGTCAGGGACGCCCCGGATATAGCCGGATTGTGGGTGGGTAATAATGAACATCGGCTGGCTGCATATGCCGATGATTTATTGTTTTTTGTGCGCTCCCCTAAGGTCACCCTGCCTACTTTGCTGCGTATGTTTGCCGACTATGGAACTCTGAGTAATTTAAAATTGAATATGGATAAGTCCGAAATCATGCCTGTCCTCATTCCCCCTAGAGAGGCGCTAGCTCTGCAATCTTCGTTCCCCTTTAAATGGTGCCAGGGCCAACTTAAATATCTTGGCACTTTTTTGACCCCGGACACTAATGACCTTTACCGAGCTAATTTCCAGCCACTTTTAGCCTCCCTTGAACTAGATTTACGCAGGTGGGCTCTCCCGCATATATCGTGGTTTGGTCGCATTAATACTATAAAAATGTCAGTCCTGCCCAGGATATTGTATCTGTTTCAGACGCTGCCTATTAGCTTGCCACGCCTCTTTTTTAAACGACTAAACACCATGTTCCGCACTTTCGTGTGGAATGGTAAAGCACCCCGAGTTAAACTTAATCTGTTGACTACACCTCGCTCCATGGGCGACATGTCCATGCCACACATTTGGCATTACTACTGAGCGACTCATATGCAATGCCTGGTGGAATGGGGCAAAAACGCATCACCTAAATTGTGGGTGGGAATTGAAAAACGGTTTGCGGGCGATGACTTAGCTGTCTTGCCATGGATGCCTCGGAACTTGGCAAGCCCCCTACACAATGCGCTCCCAACTACAATGGCCACGCTTTCCGTATGGCGCTCCCTGCAGACTAAGCTACCGGTGGCTCCCTATCCCTCCCCATTGATGCCACTACAACATCTACCGGTATTCTCTAGGCACCTCATGCCTACGGCACCTACAGATGACCCCCTCCCCGCTCCCGCATCATTTCTTAACGGCTGGCGCTCAGGAGGCAGAAGATCGACTACCATATAGCCACCCTTTAGGATTTCTGGGTAAATTCCACCTCCATCGGCTCATATCCTATCTGGGCTCGCTGGCACCGCTAGATAAATATTGTAGACCCCTCACGATATTTGAATCCATCTCGCATCGAGGGACAACTCCCCCGCACAGTATATCACTTTTCTATGGCCTCCTCCAATCACTTTCTACACCTCCGACTAAGTTCTGTGACAAATGGGAAGCCTCCTTTCGCATAACGTTAAAGGATGAGGACTGGTCTAAGATCTACACCCTTGCCCACTGTTGCACCCCCTCCACTAGGATACAGGAAGTCAATTATAAAATATTGTATGGATGGTACCGCACACCGGACAGATTAAGTCACTTCTCAGGGGGGGGGGATCTGTGCTGGAGATGTAGTGCGCCACATGCGGACCATCTACACATCTGGTGGTCGTGTCCGAAAGTGCAGACATTCTGGGAACGTATACATGAATACGTGTGTAAGCTGGTGGAGCCCTCTCCTCCATTTACGCCGGAATTTTATCTGTTACACCACACGTCTTACAGCATCTCAGGCTATAAAAAATCTATCATTCCATGTTTGTTACATGCTGCACGGCTCACGATCCCCAGATTTTGGAAACAAGATATCTCCCCCCCACTTTCAGTATGGTTTGATGAAATGGAGTTCATTCGGGGGGTAGATGAACTCACTTTCTGTGCCCGAGATCGCTACGCGGAGTATTCTACAAAATGGTATTACTGGTTATCAGATATACGAAGAATCTCATGAACCCTTTACACCTCTTGCATTGTGTCATCAGCCTTGGGTACTTTGTTTTGTGTTTATACCCTGAGTCCTTATGGCTCTTTTTCCCTCTATTATTGTCTCACCCCTCCTTAAAGTTATAACTATCATATGTATCATTACTTTGAAATGGGCGACTTTGGCCCTCTTTTATTGTTGGCTTGCTATTTGTCATATGCCTGGTAACGTGATGCTCAATGTTTTCCTTGCATTTCTGTAATGTGCATTATTTTGAATAAACTTGAATATGTAAAAAAAAAAAAGTATAGGATGCGCAAAGTACAGTAAGCTCGCGCAAAAATCGATACATTAAGTGATTTCATACGGGTTTAGCATCAGGAAGGTAATATGGGGGCATGCGTTAAAGTCACTTATTTTTGCGGTAAACCTTACATATCCGAGCGCTAACATCAGCGTCCACTAGGGAATAGTGCCGACTGTATGTACAGTATCTATCTATATACAGTATTTACTGAATTTATGTCTATCTTGATGAAATTTCCCTATGAAAGAAGAATAGTTTGTGCAGAAATCACAGTTCATTAAAAAATATAAGTGTGTGTGTCTTGACCCAGGTGATCTGCAGACTACCCAACCGCTGTTAGGTAAAGCTGATTTTAATGCTAGGGTTTAGGGTTAGGGTTTAGGGTTAGGGTTACGGTTTAGGGTTATGGTTTCCCGTGGACTTGGGTAAATCAAGGTTTGGGGTCGACTATAGGTTCAACTATATGCCCCTTGAAACTCACATGAAACATATTACCCAACAGCGTTTGGCTAGATCGCGCTTTACCCGGTGGGACAGTGTGATTAGGGGCAGGGTAAAATACCACAGGTTTATTAGCAGGCGGATGGAAAAAGCCCTTTTCCCCTATAGGGTTAATTGTCACCTGATGCCTGATTAGGTCTGCCCTGCCCTTATAAGAGCTGTGGTTTTCTCTGAGTTAATCTTTGTGCTGGGTGCAGTAGACATGGAGGAAAGACCTGAAGTTAATTACTGTATATTCTGTTTTGTTTTGCATTATTGGTAAGGGGCTTAGCCCCCAATACTATATTAGTTAGACTCCACATGAGGAGTAGGCTTTACTTTATATTTGTTACAGTTTTGTTGAAACGACAACTCTGCACGTGCTGTTACTGACCAAATAATGGAAAATACTGAAGCGCTGACTCGTGTGTCCAGTGGCTATACCACACTGGGAAAAGCCTGATGTTTGACTTAATTTTGAGCTTTACTTAAAGCCGCCAAGTAATGTCAGCTTTAGCCTAGGTAATCCTAGACTTATTACCATTTCGGACTTTAACCCCTTAACTACCAAGTGATTTTTCAAAAATCCACTGTCAGGAACAGGTGGTTTCTTTGGAAGATCATTTTTAATTACTTCTACAGTAATATATATATATACAGTCAGGTCCAGAAATATTGGGACATCGACACAATTCTAACATCTTTGGCTCTATACACCACCACAATGGAGTTGGAATGAAACAAACACAATGTGCTTTAACTGCAGCCTGTCAGCTTTAATTTGAGGGTATGTACATCCAACTCAGGTGAACGGTGTAGGACTTACAGCAGTTTGCAGATGTCCCTCCCACTTGTTAAGGGACCAAAAGTAATGGGACAGAATAATAATCATAAATCAAACTTTCCCTTCTTAATACTTGGTTGCAAATCCTTTGCAGTCAATCACAGCCTGAAGTCTGGAACGCATAGACATCACCAGACGCTGGGTTTCATCCCTGGTGATGCTCTGCCAGGCCTCTACTGCAACTGTCTTCAGTTCCTGCTTGTTCTTGGGGCATTTTCCCTTCAGTTTTGTCTTCAGCAAGTGAAATGCATGCTCAATGGGATTCAGGTCAGGTGATTGACTTGGCCATTGCATAACATTCCACTTCTGTCCCTTCAAAAACTCTTTGGTTGCTTTTGCAGTATGCTTTGGGTCATTGTCCATCTGCACTGTGAAGAGCCGTCCAATGAGTTCTGCAGCATTTGGCTGAATGTGAGCAGATAATATTGCCCGAAACACTTGAGAATTCGTCCTGCTGCTTTTGTCAGCAGTCACATCATCAATAAATACAAGAGAACCAGTTCCATTGGCAGCCATACATGCCCACGCCATGACACCTCCACCACCATGCTTCACTGATGAGGTGGTATGCTTAGGATCATGAGCAGTTCCTTTCCTTCTCCATACTCTTCTCTTCCCATCACTCTGGTACAAGTTGATCTTGGTCTCATCTGTCCATAGGATCTTGTTCAAGAACTGTGAAGGCTTTGTTAGGTGTTGTTTGGCAAACTCTAATCTGGCCTTTCTGTTTTTGAGGCTCACCAATGGTTTACATCTGGTGGTGAACCCTCTGTATTCACTCTGGTGAAGTCTTCTCTTGATTGTTGACTTTGACACACATACACCTACCTCCTGGAGAGTGTTCTTGATCTGGCCTACTGTTGTGAAGGGTGTTTTCTTCACCAGGGAAAGAATTCTTCATTCATCCACCACAATTGTTTTCCGTGGTCTCCTGGTCTTTTGGTGTTGCTGAGCTCACCAGTGCATTCCTTCTTTTTGAGAATGTTCCAAACAGTTGTTTTGGCCACGAATAATGTTCTTGCTATCTCTCTGATGGGTTTGTTTTGTTTCTTCAGCCTAATGATGGCTTGCTTCACTGATAGTGACAGCTCTTTGGATCTCATCTTGAGAGTTGACAGCAACAGATTCCAAATGCAAATAGCATACTTGAAATGAACTCTGGGCCTTTTATCTGCACATTGTAATTGGGGTAATGAGGGAATATCACACACCTGGCCATGGAACAGCTGAGAAGCCAATTGTCCCATTACCTTTGGTCCCTTAACAAGTGGGAGGCACATCTGCAAACTGCTGTAAGTCCTACACCGTTCACCTGAGTTGGATGTACATACCCCCAAATTAAAGCTGACAGTCTGCAGTTAAAGCACATTGTGTTTGTTTCATTCTAACTCCATTGTGGTGGTGTATAGAGCCAAAGATGTTAGAATTGTGTCCATGTCCCAGTATTTCTGGACCTGACTGTATATATATATATAGTAATATATATTTTGGAATATTCCCAATGTATTCCTTACTGTAATAGCCTACGTAGCAGGCAAATGTCACCATCTACTGGCCAAACAGAATCACTGCAGGTAGAAATGCAGCTCATGTCGCCGTGTCGGCTGGGGAATACCCAGATATGTCGGGGCATTACTTACTAGATTTTAACCAGTTTGAGCACCTTGAGGTAAAATTCGGGGGCACCTTCTGGAGTCCTAAAGCAAACAAAATTACAGTAGTTTGCAACAAATGAATTTCATTTGCAATCAAGCAGCCAAGCCCCAGATCGTGTTAACACAATCTCTGGTTGCCGAGTCTGCTGCTGCTGATCGAGTATACACGATCGCGGTAGTGAAGGGGTTAACCATAACATATACACTGAACTTGGCAGTATACGAAAATACACGGGAAGTAAAGCTATGGTAAACCACTGATAGAGTGAAATGCGTCCTGCATATTATACATGGCTTAGACCACTTACCGGTACATAAATAACACATAAATGTACTGTATATGAAAAGAATATCAGGGTAGAAAGGAGGGAATGAGCAACCAGGTGATAGAGTCCCTAAAATTGAGTGCCTTATATAACTGCAAAAAGAAAAAAGAAAGAAAAGATAAAGAAAGATGATGCACAGGTGGCACAATTAATGTAACGGAATCCGTGATTAAAAGCTCTGCGAAAGCAATTAATTCCTGTAAGCCTGTTTTGTGTATCTAAACATCCAGCTGGAAGACTATAATATATATTCTTAAGATTATATACATCAAATAAATAAATATATATATAATATCCATGTATATAAGTTAAAATCGATATATATATATATATATATATATATATATGAGAGAGAGCGAGGAAGACAGAATAGTTACAGGACATGGCACTATTAGGTGTTAACACAAAACTATCCACATAGATCATTTCTTCAAAGGAATGAAAGAATTGAGCTGACAGGCGGCCCGCGCCATCAACCCAGAACAGCTAAAATCTGTAAAAATGATGTGACAAAAAAACAAAAAACACAACACGATGATTACGTCGCCGGATCGAAAGAGACGTTCCATTTCGGAAGCTTCCGAGATCCATGTCTTCCAACGTTTTTTAAAAGAGTTTCTTGAGAGCAATCAACAAATTTTTGCGACCAATTAAACCATTTTTTGGGAGTTATCAAACCTAAAAACAATCACAAATAGTATCGTAATCCTAACAGAAAAACCTTTAACCTTAAAGGGCCACTCTACTATATAACTCTACAGAGTTAAAGTGGCCAGGTTGTGACTGTGAGGAGCGTCCTCTCAGCTCCCTCCACCTGGAGAAACCACTGGGTGAAGTGATGATGTTTCCTCCACCCTACCCAGCGTCACCAGCATCTGGGATTTTGAATTTCCCAGCTGCCGGTCACCAGTGACGTCAGCATGGAGAGAGCGTGCCGACATCACCCTCTCTCGCCGAACTACACTGTATTTCACTGCTAATTGACCTGTGGTGCTGAATCAATTAGATTCAGCACCACAGGCCAATGGACGGGGAAATATGCTGCGGTTCGGTGCAGTTCGGCGGCAGCAAAACTGTCCCCACAGAGAACCATTGAATGATTCCTCTATATACAGATCAGTGTGGCATCTGGTGTGTGCCATGGTGGGACCCAAGTTCAGGGGGTTTGAGCCCAGTGTGCAGGGATGCACAGGTGGTACCTATGGGTAGACAGGCACTGGGAGATCCAAGGCATAGTACAAGGGGGTAATCCAGAAAATGGTCAGTGGTTGATCAAGGGGCTGGTACAGGGTGGTAGTCGGTTGGTAAGCGGGGGTCTGGTACACGGTAAAGCAGGGGTAACACAACAGTAGGTCTGAACACACACAAGAATTGACTTGCAATGCAAAGCCAACTTGGATGCGGGGGAGTGGACCTTTATTTCAGACAGGTCACATGACCTCAGGTGTATATGTTAGTGCATGACTGTTTGTGAGCGGTTTAACTGATTCAGTGCTGAGCATGGGCAGCACTTTACAAGTAGCTACCCACATGCAGGTGATGTTCTTCACACATGCAGGCACGGATCCTGCGGTGAAACGCACCGTATTACGCTGTTCATTGGCAGCGGAGCTGAAAATTGATTTGAATACGAAACGAGATTTCAGACGCAAACGAATCAATATTAAACGGCATTTCGTTTCTCACGAAAATTCTTCCGTCCGAAACGGAACGACACAAATCTTTCCTGCCTGCACATGTCTGACAGCTCCTTTTATGCTCCTGTCTTTCTAACTTTACAACAACTTTAATGTAGTCCTTCTGAAAAATGCACAGGGTACGTATGGAGGTACGATCGTCTAAACTTCTGCTCACCGCTTGCTCTTCACAGATTGCAATTAAAGTGACTTTGATATGATTTGTCTACAACATAACCACATTGACGCTATTAATTACATTGCGCTCCCATATGTATTCCGGAATATTATCCAATTACAGCACTCCACATAATTTCCCTACCTGGTATGTGAAACCCACAGGTCTTTAATTTCCATTCTTTAATGCTGTTACCATTTTCAATATGGGAACCATACCTGATTTACGCTGATTTGATGGCACAAAGCCAGAATACAGAGAAATATGCTCTATTAAAAAACAATAGTCCTGTTATTTACTTAACTGTACACCTGGCGGGTTTTCTAACTTTACAAATTGTCATTCTTTCACGTCCTGCTTCCTTCTTTCTTAAGAGACTTTTTTTCAGTGATTTCTCAGTATTTTATCCAAGTGTGGAATATAATGTAGATTAATTAAAACTTTCGCATAAATCCATAAATTACCAATTTGGCTGTTTTTCCAGATTTAGTTTCTTTAACCCCATAAGGGGTTATTCAGAGAGATTAGAAAAGTCACGTGACCTTTCGTTCCCCAAACTTCGGGTCGACTTGGCGATTTCTAGTTCGCCGACTCTGCGGTGTATTCAGCAAGAACCACAGGGCCCCCGTAGTGCAGGGAATACTCGTTGCAAACCTGCCGAACACTCATCGAATACTCACCGAAACCGCCACGAAAACCCCGCCGAACACGCCGGAAAAACCGGACGAGCCACCGATCACAGCGCAGACCAGTCACCGGAAAAACCCGACAAGCAGACGAACGTGTTAAAAAACCCACAAAAAACAGTACGCTTGACAGTTTCAAAGATGAAACGCTGTTTGCAAAAAAACTACAGAACGAAAATGTTCGTAATTTTCATATAAGATCCTATGAATGATAATAAAAAGGACTGTTGCGAAAAAAAGAAAAAACGCTTTTAAAAAAGAAAATGGAAAAAAAATATCGCAGAAAAAATCCTGAAAAATGCCTAAAATATCCAAAAAAAATCTATAATAAAGAGACTTTTTACAGCAGAATAAAATAATAAACGGTTTATTAGATATTGGATTAAAACGGGAATATTTTTAACATTGAAACCTATGGGATTCGCCTGAATAAACCTGTCGAATGAAACCACCGAACAGCAGGGCATTTTGGCAACTTTTCTCAGCTGTTCGGTGTCTCTGAATAGATTAACCATTGCTTCTCTATGGGGGATTTCACTGCCGACAAACAGACACCCTACGTGCAGGCAATTCGCCATAATTTGGCGAACTGCCTTCTCTCTGAATAGCCGATTGGCCCCGAAATGTCCCCGTTCGCTGAAATTCAGTGTCCGGTTCCATTCCGGTGACATTTCGTAACTCTCTGAATAATTAGTGACCAGGCCAGGCAGGTTTACGATTGTCAATCCGGAAGTGCCCGCTGCTGCTTTTATGTTTCTTTGCTGTTTGTGTTTAGCTCTAATTTTCCTCTTACTCGTTTATGCATCCCACACATATTATATACCACTTATTTCACCATTACATGGACTTTCTAAATATACCATTGTTTCCATAATATAGTATAATTGACAATAAAAAAAATTATGAAACATAATGAAAAAAATGGAAAAAACACACTTTTTCGAAATTTAATCCCCAAAACCCCGGCGTGTACCTCCTTGTTATCTATTGAAAACAGAATGATTATAGAAAAATATGCAAAGTTCAGGACAGGAAGAAGAATATAGCTCGTTCATCTTTTACCGTATTGACCTATACCCTCTGTCAAGGCAGGGCTGCTCATTCTTGGCCCTCCAGATGTTTTGGAACTACATATCCCATGAGGCTCTGTTGACCTGAGCACCATGGGAAGGGTAATTCCAAAAGAAGTGGCGGGTCAAGGTTGAGCATCCCAGTATCAAGGTATTAGGCCGGGGTCAGGTAAGAGTCTTTGACAGCGGAAGGAACGTCCGTGAGAGCAGACGTCTTTCCACTCTGAAGCCCATCTGGCCACCTTGCTGAGCGCAGTTAGTGCGCTCAGTGCTGCAAGGCTCGATCCCCCTATGGAGGATCGCACTTTGCAGCCCCGTCAACGCGCGTCGAGTTTTTACGGGGAGGCTTTCTGCACGTCCGTTTGTAGTGCACTCAATTCGTGCGCGCTCTACAGCGTGTGACCACCCCTGTCAAAGCGTCACAACCTAGTGCACTCATCTGACCTCGGCCTAAAAGAGGTTCATGGAATAAGACTCTGAGGACGTGAAAGGTAGGCTTGTGCACCGATTTTTTTTTTTTTCGGTTCGATTCGGTTCGATTTGTTCGGATGTTTAAACTTTTCGATTCGGCTCGTTTCGACCGATTGCTGTTTCGATTCGGTTCGGTTCGGATCGTTTTTCGTGTATAATTTTTTTCGGAATATCGACCATTTTTCGTATTTTTGGGTCACTTTGCTCGTTTTTTGTATCGACTTTTCGTAAATTTCGGAAATTTTCGTTTTTTTCGGAACGTCTGTTCTCCTCGTTTCAAAGTGTCTACGATAATTCTGGTGATTCTATCGTGTTTTTTTTTATTAAATAAAGATCCTTTTTTTCTTATGAATAATTGAATATACATTTCACAACTTTATTTAATAAATATACGATGTCCAGAATTACCGAAATGGAACCGAAATCACGAATGGAACCGAAATCATGAATAGAGCAAAAATACATTTCGATTTGACACATTTCAAGTCCATTCGAAAATTCCGAAATTTTTTCGTTTCGGCTCGGAAAACATTTCGGATCTGCCATTTTTTCGGATTAAAAATTTTCGGAAAATTGTCCAGATCCGAAAACACGAATCGGGAAATTTCGTGAAAATTCCGAAATTCCGAAACCCGAAACGCACATCCCTAGTGAAAGGTATTTGCGTTGGGTGGAAGAGGCAGAGCTGTAGGAACATAGGACTAATATGTCGCACTGGAATTGTGTAGTACAATACTTTTTCCAGATAAGTTTAGGAATTTGATAACATCTTTTGTTTAGGTGACCCGGGCCTTGTCGGATTCCGTTTGACCCTTTCTAAACCTCCCAAATCTCTTTAACCAACACAACCACACTCATAAACCCACATCTTTCCCGTCCACCTGTTCTGGGCTTTGCAAACCTCACAGGTTTCATCTATACGATAGGGATGTGCGTTTCGGGTTTCAGAATTTCGGAATTTTCACGAAATTTCCCGATTCGTGTTTTCGGATGCGGACGATTTTCCGAAAATTTTTAGATCCGAAAACGGCAGATCCGAAAAGTTTTCCGAGCCGAAACGAAATATTTTCGGAATTTTCGAATGTACTTGAAATGTGTCAAATCGAAATTTATTGCTTTGAAACGAGGAGAACAGACGTTCCGAAAAACAAAAATTTTCGAAAATACGAAAAGTCGATACAAAAAACGAGCAAAGTGACACGAAAATACGAAAAATGGTCGATATTCCGAAACCATGTGCAATTCCGAAAAACGAAAATTTCCGAAAATACGAAAAGTCGATACAAAAACGAGCTAAGTGATACGAAAATACGAAAAATGGTCGAAATTCTGAAAAAAAAATGTACACGAAAAACGAGTCGAGCCGAACCGAATCGAAACAGAAATCGGTCGAAACGAGTCGAATCGAAAAGTTTAAAAATCCGAAAAATCGAATCGAACCGAAAAAAAAAATCGGTGCACAAGCCTACTATACGACAAAGAGACGAATAACATAATTACCTTTTAATTCGGAACAAATTATTTCTTGGCGTGGGAACCAGTAAGGGGGGGGGGGGTGGGGAGTGATTCCAATGTTTTTACAAGAATTACTCCAATTTTTAACTCCTATAAAAAGCATATCGATTTGTAGGCTCACTCTTCTGTCTTCGTATTTATTTCTGTGCATTACGCAGCTGAAAAATGTAATAAACGTCCTCCCCAACTGCAATCCCACCCCCCCTATCCACCACGACGCAAACACACACACACACACACTGCAAAAAAAAAAGTGTCCTAATAAAACCTTGGCGTCCATAAGCCGGTACGGCCTTCCCCAGATCAATCTGTTTCTCGCGTGGTCCCAGAGTGGCGTCCTCAGCGCAGATCCACACCAGTATCAGCAGCTGTTAGGCATTTATTAACCAGTCATGGTTAAATTGGTTTATAAATTAACAGATGTTTTAAGTTTATTCTTTCTTCAGGGACCCGAAGCAGATAACCGGGCTTGGATCGTAGCTTTGGCTCTGGCAGAACAACCGGGAGCGATAGGTGGAGGACCTTGCACCCTCTTTGCTGACGGTTCGAGGAGGGGGAATTTTTCCGACTTTCTCCTTTTAAGCCGTTACGCACACGCAACACCGATGGATTTATGGAAGGGAGGAAGTGGAATCGGAGAGATCAAGGGGAAAGAGGAAACGGGAAGATAAATAAAAAACAATCCGCGTTGGGAGGTGGAGTGAGATTTTAAAATGTGCGAGAATTAAATTTTTGGCAGCAGATTTGCGGATTGCACGACATCAGCAATAATATCTGCTTTAGAGTTCTCTAAATATTTAAATTGCTCGATTTATCGTTCTTAACGCCCTAAAGATTTACATGTGCTTTTCAAAAATGTCTTTGTTGTTTAAATTTCTTTTGTAATGACCTCTCGACGTATCTCTCCCCCCCCCCACGGAAACCAGATTATAAAAAAAAAAAACTAATAATGATAATAAAGAAATTTTGCTTGGATTCTTTGAAAGGAACGTTTTCCTCCGTCGTCAAGGATTTGAGGGAAGCTGCTTCACGGCAGTTTATTAGATCGGGAGAAAAGCCTCGGAAATAAAGCACTGCATTAAGAGGAGGTTATTCCCTGTAGGAGCAACCTTTTATTATTTCCTACAGATTACGTCATTATGCAAAGCAGAGCCCTCGTATCTATAGGGGTTATTCAGAGAGCACCAAAATGTCACCGTCATTTCGGTGCTCTCTTTCCTCGCACTTCAGGGAATCTAATTCCCCAACCCTGCGGTGAATTCAGCATTCACCGCAGGGTCCCCAGAATGCAGGGAAGAGATCCAAAAATCAGCCGAAAAAAAGGCCGAAAAACGCAGCCAATACGATTCGAAGTATCGGATCACTTCAAACCGCTGAAAAAAACCCCACACTGAACATGTCCGAAAAAAACGATAATCCGCCAAACAGAGCGCCGACCTGCCGCCTGAAAAAGCCAAGCCGACGAACGGGGTAAAAAAATAAAAATATGATTGAAAGTGTCAAAATTGAAACACTGTTTACAAAAAAACTACTTAACAAAAATGTCTGGAATTAACATATAAGATCCTATGAATAATAATAAAATGGTCGGTTACAGAAAAAGAAAACGCTATAAAAAAATAGGAAAGATTTTTTTTGACGAAAACATCCTGAAAAATGCCTAAAAAAATCCCAAATAATAAATAAACAGAATTTTTGCTTCAGATTAAAAGAGTAAATGGTTTATTAGATATTGGATAAAAACGGGAATATTTTTTACATTGAAACTTATGGTATTCGCCTGAATAAACCTGCCGAATGAAAACACAGAACATCAGGAAATTTCACTGACATTTCTCTGCTGTTCGGTATTCTCTGCATAGATTAACCATTACTTCTCTATGGGGAATTTCACTGTCATCGAACAGGCACCGTATTTTCTGGCAATTTGCCAAAATTTGGCAAACTGCCTGCTCTCTGAATAGCCGAATGGCCCCGAAATGTAAGCGTACAGGGAAATTCCCTGCTCGGTGCCATTTCGGGGCCAGATTGGCTCTCTCTGAATAACCCTGTATGTGTTGGTATGCTTTGCTTCTTAACATTAAAGCACTGAAAAAAAGTTCAGTATAGTGTTTGTGAGAAGTCAGGATGCCATGGCTATATTTATATACTAACAATTAACAATAGTGGGATAAGATGCAAGAGGAAACCAGATGGTTGCAATGTTTATCTGAATGCAAAACAATTTATAGTTTCCCTAGTTGTAATATTGGTAATATATCTAAAGACAGCTGAATTTGATACAAAATAAACATGCAGGAGAATTCTTATTGTCACACCCTGGGAACGTCTGGCCACCGTTCTCTCATGCTGTGACGATGAGTGTCTCTTATGTGTTCGGAATGATATAAAGGTCAAGGAATTTCTAGTGTCAGAAGCAGAAAAGGGGAGAGAAGGAAGCTGCAGCGCTGGTCTCAGGTCTCTCTCGCAAACGAGACCCCCAAATCAGCCTTATATCTAGAAAGATTAAACTTTCTTGGTAATGTATTATTTGACTATTTAGCTTTTGTAATAGTGTTTAATTAACCTCTATTTAGTTTTTGATATAATTCTGTACTAATAATTAATATACTAATTGCTATCAGTTACGGTTACAAGTGTATATTGCTTAGTCATTTATTATAATAATATCAGTATCTTGTGTTTATCTACTAACAAATTTGTAGCAGGGTTTTTTTGTTGTCATTTGCCATTGTTTAATGCCATCTATGTGTGTCTCAATACTCTCAGCCAGAGGCAGCATTTGCATTTGCAGCTCAATGGGTTAATTGATCATAATTAATGAACTATTTGTACCAAGGCTATTTTTAGCCAATGCTTTAATGTCATCCATGTGTGTCTCATTGCTCTCAGCCAGACTCAGCATTTGTATTTGAAGCTTAATGGATTAATTAATCTTAATTAATGAACTACAGTGATGTTCCTTAATATGTGTAATGTTCCTGATTGTCACATGTGATCTTGCTGCAGTAATTTAAGTGATACCGTTTGAATACCATGATGTTTCAGGTTGATGCATTAATTGACTAATTTAGACATTTGCATTGATTGAGTAGCTGATGCATTGATTTAGATTTACACGTGTGTTGGTGTCTGTGATAAACTGGTTTCAGAAACATCCTTGGGGTTTTGATGTATTTACCTAATATCTAATTGTGTGTATGTATGTGTATATATATATATATATATATATATATTGTTTTCACTAAATGTTTAAGAAAGTCTCGTGTCCTGTTGATTAGATAATAAATTAATTGCTGATTGATTAGGCAATATAAGCTCCTGCAGGAGTCCGGCATCAGCTAAATTCGATCTGGTCTTTATCTGGAGTAATGTAAAGGAATTTCGTTCATTGCAAACTATGGCCCCTATTCCTTAGTTGTCAGTAAGATAAGTCCAGGAGAAATTACACATAACATTACACATAACGGGCTATATTACAAAGTTGGTGCTAACTTAACCAGAGCTGTTGTAAACTTACCAGAGCCATTATAGTCTATGGAGCTGTTAAGTTTACAACAGCTGTGGTTAAGTTAGCACCAACTTTGTAATATGGCCCAATGTCTCCTGTAGTTATGTTATCGAGGGGAATCACTATTCCATTCTTGCCGCAAACTGGGCTTGCGGTTCGAATATAGCGATTCCCTGCACGAGCTTACGGTTTATTAACGTCTCCTACACTCATTATAGGAGACGTTAATTTTCACCTCCAATGTAGCTTGTGCTTCCACCTGCGAGATGGTATTTCACTGTGAAATACCGTTTCCTAACAGCTGTTTCCTGAAGCTGTCAGGGGCAGCTCTAGAGTGAGTGAGGCCTTAAGCAAAGCTCAACTATGAGGCCCTATTATTGTGCAAAAATGCAGAAATTAGCCCCAAAAAAACTACTACTATGTATCATGAAAAGAAAAAAGAGATACTATGTATCACGATTCACACAGCTCCTATGGCTGTTTGGTATATGTTAATGCAGGTGGGTATTTGTGTGGCATATTAGTAATCGCAAGAGCATGTGCATACAGAAATGCCTCACAAAAACCATCACCCAAGGCCCTTGTTTGAGTGAAACCTTAGGCAACCGCGTATTTGGCCCAAGTATAGAGCCACCTCTGCTCTCTGCAAACCCCCCCCAGCATTCACCGCAGGGTCCCCGAAATGCAGGGAATCAGCCACCGAATGCTGCTGCCAGTCCGCCAAAAAAACAACCGGCAGCTGCCACAAACCCGTCGCCGCCTCCGCCAACCCATCGAACATCCGCTGCAAACCCGCTGGAGTGCTCTGGCCGGGATTCGAACCTGGGTCTCTATGGTATTAGAGCAGTGATGTTACCTTTACTCCATCCAGCTGGTATTGGTTTCCGACGCACCATTATGATAAATGCAAGTCCAGGTTGAGGGCTGCCATTCTGCTTTTGGATGTTAAAGTTGGGACTACTGACCCCCCTCCAGAGTTTCACACCCCTCCCTATCGAACTTACTAGATCTGTAGACAGGCACAATTGTATCTCAGAACAAGCATCTGATGTAGCAGAATAGAGGAAACCCTCCAAATTTAACTCTTCTGGAGGTCAAAAGGTCTTCATACTCATTAAGGTTGAGCACAATCGGAGGTGGCCCGGACGTTTGTGAGTCCCGAGGCAAAGGCCGAACGTGAGGTTTCATCTATTAATGATATAAAATTAACCTAGTCATTTTGAAATAATGAAGGTTTCCCATACTCCTCCCTTGGTAGATGGGAGCGTGTGAATCTAGAAGGATACTTGCGTGGAATATCAGTATACACACAAATGGTGTTTGCAAATGAACGTTACAGAATTTCAATCATGTCAGACCCTTGTCTGAGTGCGGTCTTCGGGGATTACCTGGTTACAGAGCTGCCTCTGAGCATAATGTCATCTAGGCCAGATAGATAGGTAACCACTAGACTTGTGTGATTTTGTTCAGTCCGAATTGAAATTCATCCAACTATTGTCAATTCGGAGCTTCAGAAGCAGCTGAAAATCTTAACTGGCAACCTGCCAAACCTAATCGCATCCGAATGAATAAATCAATTTGAACATGATATCAAAATTAAAATAAATCGATATTATAACTGAATAGAAATTGCACTCAATGTATAAGGCAAATTCCCTAACCCTAAAACATGCAGACATAGTAACACTAATACCAACCCTATTCCTAAAACATGCAAAAAGAGTAACACTAAAACAAGTAGAAACCCTATTACCAACCCTATTCCTAACACATGCAAAAGAGTAACCCTAACCCTAAAAAAAGCAGAAATAGAAATGCTCTTACCAACCCTATTATTAAAACATGCAAAAAGAGTAAACCTAACCTTAAGGCTAGGGTCGGACGAACGCATTTTTCACGTTTTCCGTGAAAAAGTGCGTTCGAACGAACGTACATATTTTTTCACGGAATACGCGATAGCGGTCATACGATGCGCCTTTTCGTCCGTGATTTTGTACGGATCATCAATAAAACACTTTTTGTGTCTGGACGTTATGTTAGCCGGACATTAGCAGCGTCTGACGTCTCCTAATCACACACACACGCCGCTATGCGGCCGCAGCGCACTCTGTACGTCAGTAGTAGCGGTTTGACGTTCTCGAAAAAATGCGTTCGCTGGCCACTTGCGTTGCGCGGACGAACTTTCGTGCGGCCGTTCGTCGTATGTTCCCCGGCATTGGACGTCATTTGCTGCTAGCACGGCCGTGATTTCGTGCAGCTAAACGCATGTGAAAAATGCGTTCGTCTGACCCTAGCCTTAAACAATCAGAAATAGTAACCCTAACCCTAAAAAAACAAAAATACTAACCAAATACCAAAGCTATTCCTAAAACCTGTAAAACAGTAACCCTAAAACAAGTAGAAATGTTAATCCTAACCCTAAAACATTCAGGAATGGCAACTCTAACCTGAAAACAAGCAGAAATAGTAACCCTAACACAACCCTATTCCTTAAACATGCACAAACAGTAACCCTAAAACAAGCATAAATAGAAACCCTAACCCTAAGGCTGGGGTCAGACGAACGCAGTGCGAACGCACGTGCAGCTGCACTTTATCACGGCCGTAGTAGCAGCAAATGACGGGCAATATACGAAGTACTGCCGCACGAAAGTTCGGCTGGGCAACGCAAGAGGCAAGTGAACACATTTTTTCAAGAACGTGAAACCGCTAGTACTGACGTACAGAGTGCGCTGCGTCCGCTAGCGGCGTGTGTGTGTGATTAGGAGACGTCAGACGTTGCTAATGTCCGGCCAACATAACGTCCAGACGCAAAAAGGGTTTTATTGATGATCCGTACAAAATCACGGCCGAAAATGCGCATCGTATGACCGCTATCGCGTATTCCGTGAAAAAATACGTCCATTCGTTCAAAACGCACTTTTTCACGGACGACGCGAAAAATGTGTTTGTCTGACCCTAGCCTCAAACAAACAGAAATAGAAACCCTAAACTTTAAACAAGCAGAAATAGTAACCCTAGTACAATCCTACTCCTTAAGCATGCAAAAGCAGTAACCCTAACCCTAAAACAAGCAGAAATAGAAAGCCTAACCTAAAAACAAGCAGAAATAGTAACCCTAAAACAAGCAGAAACAGAAACCTAACCTTAAAACAAGCAGAAATTCGGCATTCACCACAGGGTCCCTGGAGTGCAGGGAAAACCCGCCACAAACCCGCTGAACACCCCACTGGAACCGCCGCAAAAAACACCCCGAAAAAGCCGATGAGATGCCTATCACAGTGCAGAGCAGCCGCCGGAAAAAGCCGACAAGCTGACGAACGGGGTAAAAAAAAAACAACAAAAACAATATGCGTCAATGTGTCAAAATTGAAATGCTGTTTGCAAAAAAACTGCTGAATGAAAATGTCTGGAATTTACATATAAGATCCTATGAATGATAATAAAAAGGGCTGTTACAGAAAAAGAAAAAAAATGCTTAGAAGATCTTAAAAAATTAGTAAATAAAGAGACTTTTTACTGCAGATTAAAATAATAAACGGTTTATTAGATATTGGATAAAAACGGGAATATTTTTAACATTGAAACCTATTGGATTCGCCTGAATAAACCTGACGAATGAAACCACCGAACAGCAGGGCACTTCGGCATCTTTTCGCTGCTGTTCGGTGTCTCAGAATAGATTAACCATTGCTTCTCTATGGGGGATTTCACTGCCTTCGAACAGGCACCGTACTGGCTGGCAGTTCGCCAAAATTTGGCGAACTGCCTGCTCTCTGAATAGCCGAATGGCCCCGAAATGACACCGTACGGGGAAATTCACTGTTCTGTGACATTTCGGGGCTAGATAGTCTCTCTCTGAATAACCCCTTAAGGCTAATGAGGGAAGTATAGGGGGTATGTGCACCTCCAAAATTTTGGAGAATTCTGAAATATTCTGATCATTCCATAGGCTTTTATAACGTTCCGAAATGGAATGTTCCAAAATGCACTGCAAATCTGAAATATGAGGATTCTGAGATCTGCTGAGCCACTTTTTTTTGCCCATGCCCATGTCTATTAATTAAATTTCAAAGGGGTTTAAATGTTAGGTAGTGATGGGAATGGAAATAAATAAATAAATAAATATTTAAAAAAATTTTTTTTAAATAAATCACAAATTGTTTTCCTTTCATTCACAAAAATCTCATTGTAACAGTATATCCTAATGTGAGATTATTACAAGGACTACGAACAATCAGTGCGTAATGGAGAAAGCAGGCCTGGCCGCGGTATACTTAAGAGGTGCGCGATGCACAGCAGAGTTAGAGCCGGGCTTATGTTTATTCACCAGACCACAAACGTGGAGAATTGACAGGGGATTTGCAAATTAATGGCCGCAATAACTGAGCTGGAAAAATAACCGAGTTGGAAATTTTATTTGCAATTCTGTTGCGATTCCTTTTTTATGCAATCTTTACATTTGCCCGGTATAGAGAATAAACCCGAATAGTCTTTACTTCTGGCGGTTTTCTCTAGACGGGGGGTTCTTTTGTGCACATTAAATGGCGTTACGTGTGGTTAAAAATAAAAAGAGTAGTGTCAGAATATCCCAGCCCTGAGATTCAGCCCATAACACATAACGGCAGTGGCCAGGACTTGTATGTACAGCTGGCATCTAGGAGACATGCTGGCAGGGGACAAGGTGCCACCATTGGGCTACATATCCCATCTTGTTGTCCTGTGCCAGGCCATTGATATGATCCCATTACTGCCAGACATGTCAAGGCAGGAGGATACATACGTTATCATAAGACGCCATCTGCTGGACAGACCGTGTATTTCTGGAGGAAGATGTAAATTTTGAGCGAGCCCTTATAAGCTCATGAGGCCCTACATCAGCTCAATTAGAAATTGCATTAGTAGCGGCTGGGATTGTAATTGTTCCTGTTGTCCAAAGAATAAGGGCATCAGTGCCGCGCAGCACCTCTTGGAGTCCACAGAAAAGATTTTACTCTCTATGTGTCACTGGGCGTATCCATTGTGTGATATTTTGTGTTGTAAATTGCCCCCCCCCCAAAGTACCTTTCCATCACTTGCTCCTCACTGTGTGGCTTTGGTCATAGAATGAAGTCTATGGGTCAATCACTGACTCAGATCATTGTATTGTGTGGGATGTATTCAAAGGACATCACCAGGGCGTAGATTAGAAGGGCAATATAGCAATCTTAACGCTAACGTTAGCGCTCAGCTATGTGCGCACAGCTTATTTAAGTGATAGTCTCCCTTTAAGTCAGATAACTCAATGTCCTAAGCATGCATCATACATCACACAATCTACATCTCACACCGCATCAAATCTACATCTTATGTTCTTGATGTCCTTTAAGGTGCTACTGTCATGTGCAAAATGACGTCTACCCATGTGACAGGGCACCTCTCCCTTTATATAGATGAGCATTTTTCCCTGACCTATGTAATGTATAAAAAAAACAGAGATATCCATTTTCAAGATTCCCCCTCTCCCCCTTGTGACTGCGGCATGCCGCATTGAGGATGACAGCTGTGAGCAGCGAGCCAGCCTCCAGGACCATCCTCTGCTTGCTGTGAGTGCTGCGCTGCCATGATCTGAGGCTTACAATCTAGAGCAGGGATCCTCACTGGTTTTTGTTTGGAGCCACAGCAGCAAGAGATCAGTCGAGAGGAGCGCTGCATTACTGAAATAGATGTGGCCTATCAGTCGCCCCCCCGAATACTGTATATTTTAAGCCTATAATACAAACAACTGTGACACTTCTATATCTTTTTAAATGAAACCAAGAAGAACAAATCCTAGCTTTAATCAATACGGAGATAAGCGGAAAAATGCATTAATTATCTTAACTGTAATTTTGTCTCAGTTTTTGACTTCCCAGATTTCACTTTATTCCCTCAGCTTCTGACTGTCTCGGCTTCTTTCTTTGCAAACTCTGCTCTTTGTCCTTCTTTCTTTCACGCTTTCTTTCCTCTGCTTTCTGTTCCTCTTTCTTTCTTTAATCCTCTGCATTTTTATTACTTTCCTCTGTGCCTCTTTCTTTCTTCTGTGCCTCTGTGCGTCTCTCATCTGCCTCTTTCTTTCCTCTGCGCCTCTTTCCTCTGTGCCTTTTATTACTTTCCTCTGTGTCTCTTTCTTTCTCTTTCTCTTTCTTTCCTCTGCCTCTTTCTTTCCTCTGCCTCTTTCTTTCTTCTGTGCCTCTGTGCCTCTCTCTCATCTGCCTCTTTCTTTCCTCTGCGCCTCTTTCCTCTGTGCCTTTTATTACTTTCCTCTGTGCCTCTTTCTTTCTCTTTCTCTTTCTTTCCTCTGCCTCTTTCTTTCCTCTGCCTCTTTCTTTCTTCTGTGCCTCTCTCATCTGCCTCTTTCTTTCTTCTGTGCCTCTCTCATCTGCCTCTTTCTTTCCTCTGCCCCTATCTTTCTCTTTCTTTCCTCTGCCTTTCTTTCTCTTTTTCCTCTGCCTCTTATTACTTTCCTCTGTGCCTCTTTCTTTCCTCTGCCTCTTTCTTTCCTTTTCTTTCCTCTGCCTCTTTCTTTCCTTTTCTCTGCCTCTTTCTTTCCCTTTCTTCTGTGCCTCTCTCTCTGTCTTCTGTGCCTCTCTTTCTTCTGTGCCTCTCTCTTTCTTCTGTGCCTCTCTCTTTCTTCTGTGCCTCTCTCTTCTGTGCCTCTCTCTTTCTTCTGTGCCTCTCTCTTTCTTCTGTGCCTCTCTCTTCTGTGCCTCTCTCTTTCTTCTGTGCCTCTCTTTCTTCTGTGCCTCTCTCTTTCTTCTGTGCCTCTCTTTCTTCTGTGCCTCTCTCTTTCTTCTGTGCCTCTCTCTTCTGTGCCTCTCTCTTTCTTCTGTGCCTCTCTCTTCTGTGCCTCTCTCTTTCTTCTGTGCCTCTTTCTTTTCTCTGCTTCTTTCTTTTTTCTGCACCATCAGGTGGCGTCCGCACGTCACCAGAAGATGCCCAAATTCGCGCTGCTAGCGGGGGTCCATGAGTCGACACTGCTGGCTACGTGTCCACATGCAGCTCGCGAGTCGCGCAATGAGGAAGAGTGATCTAGAGCAGTGGTTCCCAACCGCAGTCCTCAGGGGCCCATTAACAGGCCAGGTTTTAAGGATCACCTTGGGGAAATGCAGACTGAATCCTGGAATCACTGAGCAGCAAATCATATCACATGTGCTATGCTTCAGATATCCTGAAAACCTGACCTGTTGGGGCGAACTGGAGGACCAGGGTTGGGAACCACTGATCTAGAGGATTGAGGTGGAGAAAGACAAGGAGTTTAAAGTTTGTGACACAACAGCACATGAGTGGAATTACAGACAACAATTCCTATAACATTCAAGCTGCGTGCAAAGTTTAAGTATATATGTATGTACAAATATTAGTTTTCAGCTGCCACATTTATTTATTTATTTAGATCAGGGATCTCAGACTCTGGCCCCCAGATGTTGATTGCCAACAATTCCCAGAATTCTTTGGCTGCAGTAAATGGCCAGAGAATCATGGGAGGTGTAATTCATAAACATCTTGGCTCCAGAGTTTAATATCCCTGATTTAGAGCTTTGATCTATATTTTAAAAATTTATTTGGTACAATTGTGCCCTCTAGTGGTAAACTATAAAAATACATTTCATTCAATTTCTTGTGCAGTTTGAGTATCCCTTGTCTGAGATTCCAAAATCCTAACTTTTTATAAACATCGAGATGAGGCCAAAGGTGGAAAAATTCCACCCCTGACCTCATGTGACGGGGACAAAATTAGTAAGTCCTGGGTTGCAAGTATGTACCATCATATACATTACCATCAGGCTATCTGTATCAGGTGTATATGAAACATAGGGGTTTACTCAGAGAGCACCGAAATGCCGCCGACATATCGGTGCTCTCTCGTTCCCCACACTTCGGGGAATCAAAGTACCCCATCCTGCAGTGAATTCTGCATTCAACACAGGGTTCCTGGAGTGCAGGGAAAACCCGCCGCAAACCTGCCGAATGTCTGCCGAAAACTGACCAAAATCCCGGCCGAAAACCTACCGGAACCGCCGCAAAAAACACACCAAACACGTTGGAAAATGGCAACGAGCCGTCAAACACCACGCTGATCAGCCGCTGGAAAAAGCCGACAAGCTGACGAACCGGGTAAAAAAAACAATACGATTGAAAGTGTCAAAATTGAAATGCTGTTTGCAGAAAAAATACTGAATGAAAATGCCTGGAATTAACATATAAGATCCTATGAATGATAATAAAAAGGTCTGTTACAGAGAAAAGAAAGACTGCTTTTAAAAAAAAAAACGGGAAAAAAATTTGCCAAAAAAATCCTGAAAAATGCCTTAAAGATCCTAAAATAATCTATAAATAAAAGAGACTTTTTACTGGAGAATAAAATAATAAAGGGTTTATTAGATATTGAATTAAAACGGGAATATTTTTAACATTGAAGCCTATGGGATTTTCCTGAATAAACCTGCCGAATGAAACCACCGAACAGCAGGGCACTTTGACAACTTGTCACTGCTGTTCGGTGTCTCTGAATAGATTAACCATTGTTTCTCTATGGGGGATTTCTCTGCCTTCGAACAGGCACCGTACGTGCAGGCAGTTCGCCAAAATTTGGCGAACTGCCTCTCTCTGAATAGTGTGTCTATTTGGAAGGGAAGAGGATGTCGATATGAGGGAGAGGGGAGTATCTATCTGGCACCAGCGGTGCCTGAAGATCAGTGCAGGGGGAGTGTCGGTGAAAAAAAGGTGGTGTATAAGGTGTTGAAAGTGTGGCCAGGAGCCCCACAAAATGTTCACGTCTAGGGTCCCATAACTGCTTGGGGTGGCTCTGCATATATATATATATAGACACACACAAAACAATGTCAGATGCACTCCAGGTCTGGGAAAAAAAATCTAATTTTATTCAAAGATACATTAAAATAGAACTGTCGTTTTGGCCCAACACCGGATTATCATCCTTGATAAAGGCCCAGTGTTGGGCTGAAACGTTGGTTCTATTTTAATGTATCTTTGAATAAAATTTGATTATTTTTACAAGACCTGGAATGCGTCTGACATGCGTCTTGTATAGCTGCTTTCTGGATTTTGGCTCCTGGACTTTTAAATATTTAGGGTTCTATCGCCTCGTTAATGCTAGCGCTCACATAAATGAGAGTTAGCGCTCTGCCTGAAAGACCTCCCGATCGCTATCGGGTTAAAAAACCTGTTAGCGAATAGGTATTGGTGCTTTTTAGCAGGAGCTTGCTGTACTTTGCTCTCCCTATGCTTAACATGGGGGCTCAAAAGTGTAAGCATAGAGTAATTAGCGTTAGGATTACAAAGAGCTGTGGCTAACTAAAAAAGTTTGCTACAGCTCAGAGCTTCTGCAGAATCAGTTAACAGCAGCTGAAACCCCCCCAAAAAAAAATCAAATACCTCTCATACTGCAACGAGAACGGTGGCCCGATTCACCTCTTTTGGCTGATGGGAGCATAGTGAGACTGGGGAAAAAAATCCCCAGTCTCCGTGACGGAACCTACCGTCACTGGGGCATCTGGAGGGGGCTGTGGGCTAGCCTCCTACCCAGCTACTATGGCTCGTGAAAGAGATTATTGGGGAACTGGTGGACCTTTAAAATATATTTGGATTTGCACTGTTTTAAACATTCCCTCAATTTTCTAACGCCTCTCTGTATAGCGTAGACCTCTGTATTACTACCTGCTCTCTCTATTGTGTACATTCTCTCTAATAGAAGAAATTCCTTTTGTTTCACCTGCCTTCTCCCTCCCCCTTCTCCTCCCAGGAGGTCCCATTGTCCATTGTTTGAAGGTCCTGTGCAGTTATTTGATCTGTGATGTTATCTGTTTGGTTGTATGCGTGAAGGGGGTTATTCTGGCCTGGGTAGCTGTGTCTGTGTGAATAAACATTCATTTGTAAAGATTTTTTTACCAATAGATCCTGCTGGTCGACGGAGTGATCGTGGAGGGGATCTGTGACGGAGCGACTGTACCCTAACTTAGTACCTCCGTCTATGGGCTCTCTTCCATGTAACAGTCGCAGGAGAAATCTTTTCTAACAGCGCCACCAAACTTTAACCGCAGTTAAAAGACACAGCTACCCAGACAACTACTTCACGCATACAACCAAACAGATAACATCACAGATTTCCAATGGTGTGCCTCCTTCTTTCAACTGCGGTTAAAGTTTGGTGGAGCTGTTAGGAAAGATTGCTCCGGCGACTGTTACATGGAAGAGAGCCGGTAGACAGAGGTACTAAGTTAGGGTACAGTCGCTCCATCACAGTTCCCCTCCACGATCACTCCGCCGACCAGCAGGATCTATTTGTAAAAAAAATCTTTAAGGGGTTAAAAATTGTTGAAATCTTGAAAGGGTTAAGAATCTGTAAAAGGTAAAAATCTGGTAAAATCTTTGAATGTACGAGTTGGTGTGCTCTCCTCCTGGTTTGATATATATATATATTGGCAGGAGGAGTTCTAGCTCATACGGAGCTTTGTTTGGAATTTATTTTTAATGCTTTTTCAAGCTGTTTAATAAACACAATTAAAAATACTTTTATTTTCTGTTCGTTGGATTCCAGTAGAAGTGTCAGCTCAGGACAAGCAGGCCAGGAAAATCTTCTAATCCCGCTTTAGTGGAGGCAGATCCAAGGTGCCGGAGGCTGAGCCAAAAGGTGAATAGAGACTGCGCGTACCTGGGGCAATGGAAAATAGTAAGTATGGTTAACCCTTTCATTGCTGTAGTTTAATCATACCCAAGATGTATCTCCCTTCAGCGATTGAGGACTAACCTCGCTACATGTGGGTAGATTGTGAAATCACACATTCTGGCTTCACATTATTTTGCTTGGCAGGATACACTATTCTGACCTCCGATGGCATCTGTTTAACGTTTTCCGAGACTCTTATTGCTGTCACTGTATACACTTAATCCAGAGCACTAAAAGTGCCAGGTGTGATGTTCCCGTATTGTGAAATCACAGACCCTGTATTGCATCTGGCACGGGAGAGTTGTTTCTCTATCCTAGGTCCTGCGGGATTTACACACACCGACACACATATACAGAATCGCGGCACATACACAAAGTCATAGGTATAAACACATACACGAGGGACAAACAAACACACAGAAACATATACACAACAACACAGACACATATACAAAGAAATGTGAAACATACACAAAATCACAGACACATTAAACGTATACGCAGAAACACACACAAACACACACAGACACAGAAACATATACACAACAACACAGAAACATATACAAAGAAATGTGAAACATACACAAAATCACAGACACACTAAACGTATACGCAGAAACACACACAAACACAGAAATATATACACAACAACACAGACACATATACAAAGAAATGTGAAACATACACAAAATCACAGACACATTAAAAGTATACGCAGAAACACACACAAACACACACAAACACACACAGACACAGAAACATATACACAACAACACAGACACATATACAAAGAAATGTGAAACATACACAAAATCACAGACACATTAAACATATACGCAGAAACACACACAAACACACACAAACACACACAGACACAAACATATACACAACAACACAGAAACATATACAAAGAAATGTGAAACATACACAAAATCACAGACACACTAAACGTATACGCAGAAACACACACAAACACACACAGACACAGAAATATATACACAACAACACAGACACATATACAAAGAAATGGGAAACATACACAAAATCACAGACACACTAAACGTATACGCAGAAACGCACACAAACACACACAGACACAGAAATATATACACAACAACACAGACACATATACAAAGAAATGTGAAACATACACAAAATCACAGACACATTAAAAGTATACGCAGAAACACACACAAACACACACCAACACACACAGACACAGAAACATATACACAACAACACAGACACATATACACAGAAACGTGAAACATACACAAAAATCACACACACGGAAACATATACACAGTAACACAGACACACATATGCAGAATCGCACGCAAACAAGGTTATTCAAAGAGCACTGAAATTCCACAGGAAAAAAGCAGAGGATCTGGCCGAACAGAGCGCCTACCAGACACTGGAAAAGGTCGTCAAGCCAGATGGGTTGAAAAAAAAAATTGGGCCCAATTTGGACAATTTCCCTTATTATTATTACACTTTATGGGCTCTATTACATTCTCTACGCAATTGCGCACGAAAAAAAAAGTGATTGCGTGAAAATTTACGTAGTATTTCGATCCGAGCGCATTCTTTCGTCCGTCAAAAATTTTCGTGCGTAAAAACGACGCGCAAAACTGTGCGCAAAGTGCGTTGCGCGCAGAAATCTGTGTTCGGACTGTTTTTTTTCACGGGATTCAGCCAATCAGAATTAAGAACCACCATTTTCTAACGTTAGGTTTTTGCGCCTGTCAAAGTCAATCTGAGTATATATGCTGCAGGAAAAAGAAAATAAAGCAATTTATTCATTTTATTGTTTGGGTATGTGTAGAATGTGTAACTGTACTGTGCTGTATTTTTTATTTTGTGCTGGTGTATTTCGTTTCGGCCAGGACGATCAAATTTACAGTTACCACCTGCTTTTCAAAGACGTTACGAAAATTTGTTGCGCAGATTGTAATACCATCCGCGTACCAGCGCACAAACGTATTTGCGCTGACAATGTTAAGTATAGGATGCGCGCACGCAAATTCGTTCACGCAGGTTCACCCGCGGTAGACGTTAACGCGTGTTCGTTGTGCATAGATAGGAATACGACGTTGCGCGCAAATGGTTTTTCCCCTCGCGCGAATACGCATTTGCGCACGCAAAACCACTTGCGCGAAGAATGTAATAGGGTCCTATTTATATAGCGCCATCATATTCCGCAGCGTGAACAATGGGCATGATATAGACAGGGTTACAATACATTGAGACTGAACAAAATATGATAAACCGAAACATGAGGAAACGAGGGTCCTATCCCCGTGGGAACTCACAATCTAGAAGGGTTGGTGGTGGAAACAAGATGTGAGGACTGCAAGGTGGGAGTGATGGACTGGTTGGGGCAGTGAGGTGTATTAGAGAGTTGGGTGGCAGACTTCCCTGTATAGCAGTGTTTCCCAAACCTCTCCTCGGGATCCTCAACCAGGCCAGATTTTGCAGATCACCTTGGGGGAAATGCAAACTGAATCCTGCAATCACTGAGCAGCAAATCATATCACCTGTGCTGTGCTTCAGATATCTTGCAAACCTGGCGAGGCGGAGGGTCCTGAGGACAAGTTTGGGGAGCACTGCTATATAGGAATGTCTTATATGAGAGGGAGAGATGTAGAAAATTGCGCGAAGAATGTAATAGGGCTCTATCAGGGTTATTCAAAGAGATTCTAAAAGTCACCGCACATTCGGTGACTTTTCGTTCTCTTCAATTCGGTTTGCTTTGCCGATCCCATTTCGGTGACCCTGCGATGTATTCAGCAAGCACCACAGGGCCGCCGAATTGCAGGGAAAAGCTGCCGCAAACCTGACAAAAACGAAACGCAAAACCTAGCGAATGCACGCCGAAAACCCTCAAAAACATCGGGATTAACCTGCCGAAAACCACAGAATAACCCGAACAGGAGCCGATTGCAGCCTCCGAAACGGCAGAAGAGGCAGTGA
Organism: Leptobrachium leishanense; assembly: GCA_009667805.1. NCBI lineage: Eukaryota > Metazoa > Chordata > Amphibia > Anura > Megophryidae > Leptobrachium > Leptobrachium leishanense. Next base: position 34,843,199 of record CM019074.1, on the reverse strand, counting down.
ATAAATTAGGAAAACAGTTTGTATGAATGATTGAAAAGTGAAACGCTGTTTGCAAAGAAACTACTGAGCGGAAATGTCTGAAATTTACATATGATCCAATGAATGATAATAAAAAGGGCTGTTACAGAAAAAATAAGTAAACTTAAAAAAAAAAATATTGGACTTTAAAAAAAAAAAAATTCTGAAAAATGCTTAAAATATCCTAGAAAATCTATAAATAAAGAGACTCTTTACTGCAGAATTTTATAATGAACGGTTTATTAGATATTGGATTAAAACGGGAATATTTTTAACATTGAAGCCTATGGGATTCTCCTGAATAAATCTGCCGAATTAAACCAGCGAACGGCAGGGCATTTCAGGAACTTTTCACTGCTGGTTTGCGTTCTCTGAATAGATGAAGCATTGCTTCTCTATGGGGATTTCACTGCCCTCAAACAGGCACCGTATGTGCAGGCAATTCGCCAGGATTTGCCGAATTGCCTGCTCTCTGGATAGCCGAATGGCCAAGAAAGGCAACCGAACGCTGATTTTCAGCATTCGGTTACCTTTCTCAAGCAATTCGGATCTCTTTGGATAACCCTGTATGTGTTTAACTGGTTGAGCATTACTAGAAAGCCGGTCCATGACAGGAAAAATGTCGAAGCAGCGAACTCACACTGTGCCTCACCAACTGTTCTAGGACAACCAATCTTATAATTCCCTGCTAGCCGTAATCTGATTTATCTAATCTGAGTATTATACATCCAGTTAGACACACACTATATGTGTCTGTATGTCTGTCTCAATTAGGTTCACTGAGGTCTCTAAAAAAAAACACAAAATGTCTAATTGTTTTTTTTCTTTTTGAGAAAGTATTTTACCAGGAAGGATACATTGAGATTTCTCTCGTTTTCAAGTATGTCCTGGGTGGTGAGTATGTACCGTTAGGTGTCTTGCCCAAGGATACTTACTGGAGAGGTGCTCTTGCTGGGATCGCACCCATGTCTCCACAGGCTCTCTCCACGCAGAGCAGTGATGTTACCTTTACTCCACTCAGCCGGTACTATTCTATGCAAAATCAACAATTAAAAGTGAATAATGTGTTAAACATAACAATGACAGTATAAATAACAGGGTTATTCAAAGAGATCCGAATTGCTTGAGAAAGATAACCTTTCCTGGCCATTCGGCTATCCAGAGAGCAGGCAATTCAACAAATCCTGGCGAATTGCCTGAACATACGGTGCCTGTTCGGTGCCTGTTGGAGGGCAGTGAAATCCCCATAAAAAAGCACTGCTTCGGCTATTCAGAGAACACAAACCAGCAGTGAAAGGTTCCCCTAATGCCCTGCCATTCGGTGGTTTAATTCGGCAAGTTTATTCAGGAGAATCCCATAGGCTTCAATGTTAAAAATATTCCCGTTTTAATTCAATATCTAATAAACCGTTCATTATAAAATTCTGTAGTAAAGAGTCTCTTTATTTATAGATTTTTTAGGATATTTTAAGCATTTTTCTGAATTTTCGAAAAAGTCAGATTTTTTTTAAGTTTATTTCTTTTTTCTGTAACAGCCCTTTTTATTATCATTCATTGGATCTTATATGTAAATTTCAGACATTTTCGCTCAGTAGTTTCTTTGCAAACAGCGTTTCACTTTTCAATCATTCATGCAAACTGTTTTCCTAATTTATTCACTTCACTCTGTCTGCGGTGCCGGCTTTCTTGGCTTTTTCCGGCGGCTTCGCTGTGTGTGCTCGGCTCCTGCTCAGGTTTTTCCGTGGTTTTCGGCAGGTTAATCCAGATGTTTTTGAGGGTTTTCAGCGGTTCGTTTTCGTTGAGTTTGCGGCAGCTTTTCCCTGCAATTCGGGGACCCTGTGGTGTTTGCTGAATACACCGCAGGGTCACCGAAATGGGATCGGCAAAAGGAACCGAATTGAAGAGAACGAAAAGTCACCGAACGTCCGGTGACTTTTCGAATCTCTTTGAATAACCCTGTAAGTGTTAACATTCAGTACATGATGCATTCCGCTAGCTAAAATCACTCTAGGTGCCGTTTAACATTGTAAACAACCTACAAGTAACACCATCAGGGTAATTCAAAGAGATTCGAAAAGTCACCGCACGTTCGGTGACTTTTCGTTCTCTTCAATTCGGTTCCTTTTGCCGATCCCATTTCGGTGACCCTGCGGTGTATTCAGCAAGCGCCACAGGGTCCCCGAATTGCAGGGAAAAGCTGCCGCAAACCTGACGAAAACTAACCGCAAACCCCAGCGAATGCACGCCGAAAACAAGCAAAAACATCTGGATTAACCTGCCGAAAACCACGGAAAAACCCGAACAGGAGCCGATCACACACAGTGGAAAAAGCCGACAGCGCAGACGAGTGAAGTGAATAAATTAGGAAAACAGTTTGCATGAATGATTGAAAAGTGAAACGCTGTTTGCAAAGAAACTACTGAGCGAAAATGTCTGAAATTTACATATAAGATCCAATGAATGATAATAAAAAGGGCTGTTGCAGAAAAAATAAGTAAACTTAAAAAAAAAAAATCGGACTTTTAAAAAAAAAAAATTCAGGAAAATGCTTAAAATATCCTAAAAAATCTATAAATAAAGAGACTTTTTGCTGCAGAATTTTATAATGAACGGTTTATTAGATATTGAATTAAAACTGGAATATTTTTAACATTGAAGCCTATGGGATTCTCCTGAATAAACCTGTCGAATGAAACCACCGAATGGCAGGGCATTTCGGGAACCTTTCACTGCTGGTTTGTGTTCTCTGAATAGCCGAAGCAGTGCTTCTCTATGGGGATTTCACTGCCCTCGAACAGGCACCGAACAGGCACCGTATGTTCAGGCAATTCGCCAGGATTTGGCGAATTGCCTGCTCTCTGGATAGCCGAATGGCCAAGCAATTCGGATCTCTTTGAATAACCCTGACTGTATTTACTAACCAAATTTTTTAATTTTCAAAGTTTAGTTTCAGTAGTTTCAGTTTTATGGACAACTCACTTCTGCTGGATTGAAAACAAAAGGCACTCAATCTAGGGAACCTCCTACTTAATAAAAATAGAAATATATTGCATGGAGACAGAATTAGCAATCTATATATACAATTTTTTAAAACTTTTTACGTAAAACTCTTTGAGACTGTTTTCTTTTTTTCCCAGTGGATTATAGAACTAGCACTTGATTGTGGTTGACAGATCGTCTACTCGCTTCTTGTCCTCTCCTCCACCATGTTTTTCCCCTAGAGACATAAAACAAAGTACAAAAATGTTGCATGAAGACCATGAAGAGACAACCTTATTTATTTATTTATTTTATTTATAAAGGATTTTACCAGGAAGGATACATTGAGATTTCTCTCGTTTTCAAGTATGTCCTGGGTTCAAGAACATTGAGTGGTCACAGAAATACAAAATAGTAAAATGCAAGATATTAACACAAAACCAAATATACAGATTAACAGAAAAATAAATATGTAGGAAATAAAGTCATATGTTACATGTTTACAGGTGCATTCTGTATATAGTCATTATGTTACATGTTTACAGGTGCATTCTGTATATAGTCATTATGTTACATATTTACAGGTGCATTCTGTATTGAGGTATGTAATAGAGAACTCTTAAGTGACTTTAGACTGGGGGAAGATTTGATGACTTCTGGGAGGTTATTCTATAATTGCAGTGCTCTGTAGGAAAATGAGGATCGAGCCACTGTCTTTTTGTATTGTGGTATTGCAAGTAAGGTGCAGGTCCTGGATCGGAGGTTATAGGATGAGGGAACTGCTGGGGCAATCAGCCTATTCAGGTAGGGTGGTAGCTTCCCAGAAAAGCTCTTAAACACCAGGTTGGAAAGGTGAAGGGTGCGTCTAGATTCCAGCGACGGCCAGTTTAGCTCTTTTAACATGTCACAATGGTGGGTCATGTAGATACATTGTAGCACAAAGCGGCAGAATGAGTTATACAATGTAGTAAGTTTATGAAGGTGTGCTCGCGGGGCAGCTGCATACACTACATCTCCGTATTCAATAGCTGGCATAAGCATTTGTTGCACAATCTTCTTTCTTACTTACAAATCTTGCTTTCTTACCGCAGGGCTCAGGCAGGATTTGTTTCTGTACAGGGCACCTAGTTTGGGGTAGAGTTTAGATGAGAGTTTTTCGATGAAGGGGCCAAAAGATAGATTTGGGTCTTATGGAAAATATCGGCTTTCCATTCACGTTTCTTGTATGAGACAAAAACCTTCAACGTAGAAGTGGGAAACGTTTACTATACAAAAAACTGGTGTCTGATTTTAAGAGAAGTAAAAAGATTGGAAACAGAATTGTATGCCTGTTAAGCTATATTTTTTATATATTTTGGTAAAACCTGAACTTTTGCATCTATGCGTTTCGAGTTTTATAGAAAATGCATGTTCCCATAGTTGGTAGAACCTGATACCAACTTATATACCTTTTTGTATTCCTTTGGATTTGAGTTGGACATTAGGAAACAGGCATAACTGATGGTAATCCAAGAGAAGGCAGGCTTGATGTGGTGCCAGACATCTTAGGAAGTGAGGAGAGCAACGTGCTTTATGGGAAGATAGGAGATGGGCATGATCGTTGAAGAGCTAGAAGATGTGGTACTTGGTGATGAAGTGTGTGATTGTTCAGGAACTAGATGAAGGGCACATTTGTTAGGGAGCTAGAAAAAGGCACATTTAGTGGGGAGGCAAGAGGAGGTATTTTGGTTGGGGAGCTTAGAGAAGGACTTGTTCTTTGGAGAGGTAGCAGAAGGGCATGTTTGTTTGGGAGGTGAAGGCCCTTGTTGTGTATTTGTATACCTTGTTTATAGGGGAGCTAGAAGAAAGCCCTGACTAGTGTATCTAATATAAAACATACCTTAGTATGTTGTTTGTTGGTCTTCTAAGACACCAGTGAAAGAGTTTATAGCCTACCAGACCCTTATATGCAGTGGATACAGGCTTATGCATCCCAGCCAGGGCCGGTGCTAGACTATTTTGCGCCCTAGGCAAGACCAGCTACTTGCACCCCACCTCGAACAAATTGTCAACTGTTGAAGTGCGGGGGGTAACATACACACTGTGAGTGCAGCGGGGACACATACTGTACACGGACACACACACATACACACTATGGGGGGGTCGACACACACTGTGCACGGTGGCCACATACGGTCGTTTGGTGCCCATCTTACCCCTCCGCTTGTCGGGCCCAGGTTCGCTCTGTGCCTCTTTCTTTCCTCTGCCGCTTTCTTTCTTTCCTCTGCCCTCTGTGCCTCTTTCTTTCTTTCTTCTGTGCATCTTTCTTTTACCTTTTCTTACATCTGCCTCTTTCTTTCCTCTGCCTCTTTCATTTCTTTCATCTGCCTCTTTCTTTCCTCTGCCTCTTTCATTTCTTTCATCTGCCTCTTTCCTCTGCCTTTCTTTCTTTCTCTTTCTTTCATCTGCCCCTTTTCTTTCCTCTGCCTCTTTTTTTGTTCATCTGCCTCTTTTTTTCTTTCATCTGTACCTCTTTCTTCTGTGCCTTTCTTTTTCTTCTTTCTCTTTCGTGCCTTTTCTTTCTTTCGTGCCTTTTCTTTCTTTCGTGCCTTTTCTTTTTTCCTTTCTTTCTTCTGTGCCTTTCTTTCGTCTGCCTCCTTTTTTCTTTCATCTGCCTCTTATGGCGCCCCCATGTAATCTGGTGGTACCTGCACGTCACCATCAGACACCCACCTTCTGCGCCGCTAGCGGGGGTCCACTTTGCAAGCTGCCACTGTCGGCTACACAACAAAACAATGAGGAAGTGGAACAATAATGGAACCCGGGTTGGGGCTGGCTGCGCCCCTTGGTGGCAGTGCGCCCTAGGCGGTTGCCTAGCTTGCCTAGTGGAAGCACCGGTCCTGTTCACAGCTCTGTGTGAGTTATTCAGTCATTTGGCAAGTTTAGTTGATAAAATCAGGTTTTATCTGTCATTTTGTTTATTGCTCTATTGTCAGAAGCTTTTACCCTGGTTTAGCCAATGCTCAAGTTTGATGAATAACCTGTAATTGAGACCTTACATGTTTCTATGTAGATAGTGGAGGGGTTGGTGGTACAGAGGCAGGAGTTCCATTTTAGGATGAATGCAGAGTAGAAGAGACAGGGAGCGCACATAGGGGTGTAGTCACTTTTGCTGGCAGCGGTTTAGACATTAATGGCTGTGTGTGTTGAGTTATTTTGAGGGGACAGTAAATTTACATTGTTACACAAGCTGTGCACTCACTACTTTACATTGTAACAAAGTGTCATTTCTTCAGTGTCGTCACATGAAAAGATCTAATAAAAGATTTACAAAAATGTGATTGGGGTATTCAGTTCTTTGAGATACTGTATATACAAACACAGAGAAACACCCGCACACAGAAAAAGATATGTACAAAGAAACACACACAGAAAGATATATAAAAACACAGAGAAACACACACACACAGAAAAAGATATGTACAAAGAAACACACACAGAAAGATGTATACAAACACAGAGAAACACCCGCACACAGAAAAAGATATGTACAAAGAAACACACACAGAAAGATATATAAAAACACAGAGAAACACACACACACAGAAAAAGATATGTACAAAGAAACACACACAGAAATATGTATACAAACACAGAGAAACACACACACACAGAAAAAGATATGTACAAAGAAACACACACAGAAAGATATATAAAAACACAGAGAAACACACACACACAGAAAAAGATATGTACAAAGAAACACACACAGAAAGATATATAAAAACACAGAGAAACACACACACACAGAAAAAGATATGTACAAAGAAACACACACAGAAAGATGTATACAAACACAGAGAAACACACACACACAGAAAAAGATATGTACAAAGAAACACACACAGAAAGATGTATACAAACACAGAGAAACACCCGCACACAGAAAAAGATATGTACAAAGAAACACACACAGAAAGATATATAAAAACACAGAGAAACACACACACACAGAAAAAGATATGTACAAAGAAACACACACAGAAATATGTATACAAACACAGAGAAACACACACACACAGAAAAAGATATGTACAAAGAAACACACAGAAAGATATATAAAAACACAGAGAAACACACACACACAGAAAAAGATATGTACAAAGAAACACACACAGAAAGATGTATACAAACACAGAGAAACACACACAGAGAAAAAGATATGCACAAAGAAACACACACAGAAAGATATATACAAACACAGAGAAACGAAAACACAGAAAAAGATATGTACAAAGAAACACACACAGAAAGATGTATACAAACACAGAGAAACACACACACACACACACACAAAAAGATATGTACAAAGAAACACACACAGAAAGATGTGTACAAACACAGAGAAACACACACACACAGAAACACACACAGAAAGATGTGTACAAACACAGAGAAACACACACACACAGAAACACACACAGAAAGACATGTACAGAGAAACACACACACACACAAACACACAGAAAGACATGTACAGAGAAACACACACAAACACACAGAAAGACATGTACAGAGAAACACACACAAACACACAGAAAGACATGTACAGAGAAACACACACACACACACACACAGAAAGACATGTACAGAGAAACACACACACACACAGACAGAAAGACATGTACAGAGAAACACACACACACACAGACAGAAAGACATGTACAGAGAAACATACACACACACAGACAGAAAGACATGTACAGAGAAACACACACACACACAGACAGAAAGACATGTACAGAGAAACACACACACACACAGACAGAAAGACATGTACATAGAAACACACACACACACAGACAGAAAGACATGTACAGAGAAACATACACACACACAGACAGAAAGACATGTACAGAGAAACACACACACACACAGACAGAAAGACATGTACATAGAAACACACACACACACAGACAGAAAGACATGTACAGAGAAACACACACACACACAGACAGAAAGACATGTACAGAGAAACACACACACACACACACACAGACAGAAAGACATGTACATAGAAACACACACACACACAGACAGAAGACATGTACAGAGAAACACACACAAACACACAGAAAGACATGTACAGAGAAACACACACAACACACAGAAAGACATGTACAGAGAAACACACACACACACACACACAGAAAGACATGTACAGAGAAACACACACACACACAGACAGAAAGACATGTACAGAGAAACACACACACACACAGACAGAAAGACATGTACAGAGAAACATACACACACACAGACAGAAAGACATGTACAGAGAAACACACACACACACAGACAGAAAGACATGTACAGAGAAACACACACACACACAGACAGAAGACATGTACATAGAAACACACACACACACAGACAGAAAGACATGTACAGAGAAACATACACACACACAGACAGAAAGACATGTACAGAGAAACACACACACACACAGACAGAAAGACATGTACATAGAAACACACACACACACAGACAGAAAGACATGTACAGAGAAACATACACACACACAGACAGAAAGACATGTACAGAGAAACACACACACACACAGACAGAAAGACATGTACATAGAAACACACACACACACAGACAGAAAGACATGTACAGAGAAACACACACACACACAGACAGAAAGACATGTACAGAGAAACACACACACACAAACACACAGAAAGACATGTACAGAGAAACACACACATCTTTTTAAAGTGGTCAGGATGTGTAGAGTCTCTCCACTCTTCCCCTTCCCAGCCACCCGATCTGGACAAAGCACTGGGTGAAGTGGAGGAGTTTTCTCCACCCCTCCCAGCATCACCTGCAGCCGGGATTTTCAGTTTCCTGGTTGCTGCTCAACAGATAGATCATTATTGACGCAGCATGCATGGAGCGTGCCGATGTCACTCTCTCTGAGATTTCAGTCTCTGATCTGAAGAGGAGGAGCTGCGCACAGCGAGGGTCAACATGTTGAGTAAAATCAGCCAAAGTAAAAGAAATAAAAATAATTGGGCAGAGGTTTTCGGCAGCATCTGCCAAATTATTTAAGCCAAAAAAGGGGAACTTTAATAGAGCATCCCTTTAACACAGAAGCACACACACACACACACACACCACACACAAATCCCACATGCTGGATATACCGGTTGCTAAATAAACACGAAAAATATTGTAGAAATGCACAACTTTCTTTCTGCAATATGCTCGCAGGCTGCGCTCACAGAGACACCTACATCAATCTCCTCCACCAGTTGCGTTGCTGCCAAGACAAACACATGGATCTACAGATAGGCAGCCTCAACAAAGACATACAGCGTTATTCAGAGAGCGGTGAAAACCAGGAGAATGACTGGAGAAGTGAAAAGTCTTCTAGATCAAAATAGCCAAACCAGAAAAAATTCTCCCATTTATCTCACTTTCCAAATCGGCTATTCTAGCCTAGAATTTTCACTTCTCCAGTCATTCTCCTGGTTTTCACCTCTCTCTGAATAACCCTGATAGAGAAAGAGTAAAAGGAGAAACATAGACCGATACACTATCAGAAACCTGTCCACGCAACGCAGCCACCTGCAGAGTTCACCTATTAACCCTTCCTTACCGTGATAGGCTTTTGGTAGTACACCTGCTCCCACTGCCACCCCTGCTCCTTTATTTTATGCTCATAAACTCCTCATACCCCCCGCCGGGAGAGATTTAATAATTCACACACTATTTCCAGAATGACTGCGGGAGACTTTCCCGTTCAGACTGTCTGTTTAAAAGCAATTCTCTGATTTGCTCAGACAATTTATGCAGATGTGCATATTATTCCTAATTACTTACATTCTCTCATTATATACACAAAAATATATATATACATATAGTTCACCGCTGAGTCCAGCACTCTACTTCAGAATACTTAAGCGCCCAGTGAAGACAAGTCTCAAAAAAGTGTGTGTATATATACAGTATCTCACAGGAGTACACCCCTCCCATTTTTGTAAATGTTTTATTATATCTTGTCATGTGACAACGTTGAAGAAATGACACTTTGTTACACAAGCTGTGCACTCACTGCTTTACATTGTAACAGTGTAAATTTACTGTCCCCTCAAAATAACTCAACACACAGCCATTAATGTCTAAACCGCTGCCAACAAAAGGGACTACACCCCTAAGTGACAATGTCCAAATTGGGCCCAATTAACCATTTTCCCTCCCTGGTGTCATGTGACTCGCTAGTGTTACATGGTCTCAGGTGTGAATGGGGAGCAGGTGTGTTAAATTTGGTGTTATCGCTCTCACTCTCTCATACTGGTCACTGGAAGCTCAACATGGCACCTCATGGCAAAGAACTCTGAGGATCTGAAAAAAAGAATTGTTGCTCTACATAAAGATGGCCGAGGCTATACGAAGATTGCCGAGACCCTGAAACTGAGCTGCAGCACGGCGGCCGAGACCCTGATACTGAGCTGCAGCACGGCGGCCGAGCCCCTGAAACTGAGCTGCAGCACGGCGGCCAAGACCCTGAAACTGAGCTGCAGCACGGCGGCCGAGACCCTGAAACTGAGCTGCAGCACGGCGGCCAAGACCCTGAAACTGAGCTGCAGCACGGCGGCTGAGACCCTGAAACTGAGCTGCAGCACGGCGGCCGAGACCCTGAAACTGAGCTGCAGCACGGCGGCCCAGACCCTGAAACTGAGCTGCAGCACGGCGGCCGAGACCCTGAAACTGAGCTGCAGCACGGCGGCCGAGACCTTGAAACTGAGCTGCAGCACGGCGGCCGAGACCCTGAAACTGAGCTGCAGCACGGCGACCCAGACCCTGAAACTGAGCTGCAGCACGGCGGCCGAGCCCCTGAAACTGAGCTGCAGCACGGCGGCCGAGCCCCTGAAACTGAGCTGCAGCACGGCGGCCAAGACCCTGAAACTGAGCTGCAGCACGGCGGCCGAGACCCTGAAACTGAGCTGCAGCACGGCGGCCAAGACCCTGAAACTGAGCTGCAGCACGGCGGCCCAGACCCTGAAACTGAGCTGCAGCACGGCGGCCGAGACCCTGATACTGAGCTGCAGCACGGCGGCCGAGCCCCTGAAACTGAGCTGCAGCACGGGGCCAAGACCCTGAAACTGAGCTGCAGCACGGCGGCCGAGACCCTGAAACTGAGCTGCAGCATGGCGGCCGAGACCCTGAAACTGAGCTGCAGCACGGCGGCTGAGACCCTGAAACTGAGCTGCAGCACGGCGGCCGAGACCCTGAAACTGAGCTGCAGCACGGCGGCCCAGACCCTGAAACTGAGCTGCAGCACGGCGGCCGAGACCCTGAAACTGAGCTGCAGCACGGCGGCCGAGACCTTGAAACTGAGCTGCAGCACGGCGGCCGAGACCCTGAAACTGAGCTGCAGCACGGCGACCAGACCCTGAAACTGAGCTGCAGCACGGCGGCCGAGCCCCTGAAACTGAGCTGCAGCACGGCGGCCGAGCCCCTGAAACTGAGCTGCAGCACGGCGGCCGAGCCCCTGAAACTGAGCTGCAGCACGGCGACCCAGACCCTGAAACTGAGCTGCAGCACGGCGGCCAAGACCCTGAAACTGAGCTGCAGCACGGCGGCCCGAGACCCTGAAACTGAGCTGAAGCACGGCGGCCGAGACCCTGAAACTGAGCTGCAGCACGGCGGCCGAGACCCTGAAACTGAGCTGCAGCACGGCGGCCCGAGACCCTGAAACTGAGCTGCAGCATGGCGGCCGAGACCCTGAAACTGAGCTGCAGCACGGCGGCCGAGACCCTGAAACTGAGCTGCAGCATGGCGGCCGAGACCCTGAAACTGAGCTGCAGCACAGCGGGCGGCCGAGACCCTGAAACTGAGCTGCAGCACAGCGGCCAAGACCCTGAAACTGAGCTGCAGCACGGCGGCCAAGACCCTGAAACTGAGCTGCAGCACGGCGGCCGAGACCCTGAAACTGAGCTGCAGCACGGCGGCCAAGACCCTGAAACTGAGCTGCAGCACGGCGGCCGAGACTCTGAAACTGAGCTGCAGCACGGCGGCCGAGACCCTGAAACTGAGCTGCAGCACGGCGGCCGAGACCATACAGCGGTTTAATGGGACAGGTTCCACTCAGAACAGGCCTCACCATGGTCGGCCAAAGAAGTTGAGTGCACGTGCTCAGCGTCATATCCAGAGGTTGTCTTTGGGAAATAGACGTATGAGTGCTGCCAGCATTGCTGCAGAGGTTGGGGGGGGGGGGTTAAGCCTCTCAGTGCTCAGTCCATATGCCACACACTGCATCAAATTGGTCTGCATGGCTGTCGTCCCAGAAGGAAGCCTCTTCTAAAGATGATGCACAAAAAGCCAGCAGTTTGCTGAAGACAAGTAGAATAAGGACATGGATTACTGGAATCCTGTCATGCGTCTGATGAGACCAAGATGAACTTATTTGGTTCAGATGGTGTCAAGCGTGTGTGGCGGCAACCAGGTGAGGAGCACAAAGACAAGCGTGTCTTACCTACAGTCCAGCATGGTGGTGGGAGTGTCACAGTCTGGGGCTGCATGAGTGCTGCCGGTACTGGGGAGCTACAGTTCATTGAGGGAACATGATCCCCTCCCTCCGGAGACTGGACCACAGGGCAGTATTCCAACATGATAACGACCCCAAACACCTCCAAGATGACCACTGCTTTGCTAAAGAAGCTGAGGGTAAAGGGGATGGACTGGCCAAGCATTTCTCCAGACCTAAACCCTATTGAGCATCTGTGGGGCGTCCTCAAACAGAAGGTGAAGAAGCACAAGGTCTCTAACATCCACCAGTTCCTTGATGTCGTCATAGAGGAGTGGAAGAGGACTCCAGTGGCAACGTGTGAAGCTCTGGTGAACACCAAGTTCTTTTCTTTCTTTCTTTCTTTCTCTTTCTCTCTTTCTTTCTCTCTTTCTTTCTCTCATTCTCTTTCTCTCGTTCTTTCTTTCTTTCTCTCGTTCTTTCTTTCTTTCTTTCTCTCGTTCTTTCTTTCTCTTTCTTTCTTTCGTTCTCTTTCTTTCTTTCTCTTTCTCTCATTCTCTTTCTTTCTTCCTTTCTCTCTTTCTTTCTTCCTTTCTCTCTTTCTTTCTTACTTTCTCTCTTTCTTACTTTCTCTCTTTCTCTTTCTCTCCCCTGTGCCTCTTTCTTTCGTTCTTTCCCCTGCCTCCTTCTTTCTTCTCTGCATCATCAGATGGCGCCTGCGCGTCAACAGAGAGATGCTGATTCCTGGTGAAAAATCAACAACTATTAAAATTAAGGAGGAGGACAAGAAAGTGAGATTAAAACCCTCTACTGCGATAAATGCATGAGAGAATACAAGTCTGCGCAAAAAACATTCACACGGATATATATTTACAAACACACATACATAAAGGTGTATAAGGTAATGCATGAAGCTGGAAAGACATGGTAAAGTCGCCTTTTGTACAGCGCTACGGAACTTGTTGGCGCTTTATAAATGCTTGTAACTGTAACCGTAAAGTAGTGGGGACTAAGGGAAAAAAATCTGTGGAATCTATTTCTCAGTCACCTCCAGGCAGGTTTACAAGGATATTCTTTGGTTGTGAGAGAGTTGCCAGAGAGGAGGGAGACAGAGAGAACCACTGTATGGACAGAGCCAGAGGAGTCAGAGCGACAGGCGGCTGGAGAGGAGGGTGAAGGCAGGGAGTCCAGGCGGAGGGAGGTACCAAGGTTATAAAGAGGAAAGGAAGGCGAGTCAAAAAGTCTAACATGACTAAGAGAAAGATAGAGAGGTTGATGATACGCGGTGAAAGGGAGAAGTAATAAAAGACATAGGTAGGAGGAAAAGAAAACAATAAAAAAAGGGGAATTAAAAGAGTGATAAATAAGGAATATTTAAGAGAGACAGAGGTAAGAAAAAAACAGGAAAAAAACAAGAGAGAAAAAAGTTGAGGGGTACAAGATAAGGAGTTTTGGGTCCTCCAAAAGGAATGCACCCCACTTTCTGATTTATAAACGATGGAGTCCAAAGGAAGGAAGAAGATCCAGTTCTCCGTAGCTGCGCCCCCTCCCCAGCTGGACCCCCGGTCGGTAGAGATGGTGAGTAGGTGAACCTTGTCATCTAGTGGGCGCAGGGGGGGGGGATTATTCACTAAACCGCGACTTGCAGAGAAATGCAGCCAAACTGCAAATAGAGCAGAATTTAAACACTGTTCCCATTTTCACCGTTTTGTTTTTTTTACGTCTGAAATGTTTAACTGAGAAAAATATATCCCGTGCCCGTTAGAAAACACACAACTTTTAATACATTTAATAATATATTATGTTTACTACGTTTTTGTTCTTTTTTTTCTGCTTTCTGTGTAATACGTGGTGTAAATAAATAGTAGACGTAATTAGATTTTTTTTAGGAAAATCTATTATATGTATTCAAAACCATATGGGTACTTACTTAGCAGCGACCAGCCTCACTATTTATCCCTTGTTTGTTTTTATAACATTGTTAGTCGGCAGCTCTTTCAACACATACAGGATTATTCAGAGAGAGGTGAAAACCAGGAGAACTGGCAGTAGAAGAGAACATTCTAGACCAAATAGCCGATTTGGGAAGTGAAATAAATGGGAGACTTTTTCTGGTTTGGCTATTTTGACCCTAGAATTTTCACTTCTCCAGTCATTTCTCCTGGTTTTCACCTCTCTCTGAATAACCCTGATGATTTCCCAAATCTTTGTTTTCCTTGAAGTTGCAATTTCCCTTAATCTTGACATCTATCGGTTCTTCCATACTATATATAAGATATATAAACATTGTCTGTTTTATTAAAACATGGGGCGCTTTCAGATCATCGCACATTTATTATGAGCTTTATGTTATTGTTATTACTTTGTTACCAACATAATAAGTACACATAGGAGCTGACAGCCCTCAGTCTCTGCCCTCCGGCATGGGTACAGACTGGCAAAAATCGGTTTCATGCTCCACATCAGCTCAACAATACACAAGCAGAACATATGAGTTTTGGAGAACAATGACACGGTGGCATGGGCGGCATCCGGCATTAACTATATGAGTGCACGGCAGACCAGTCCAACTCTCAGCCGGTTGGATTGTTCGAATGGGCGAAGAGAATGAAAGGTATAAGCACTCTGAAAAAAACATGTTCTGTCTTTATTTCCAACCTGGATAGAAGTCAAACTGATCAGGCTGTGATAAACCGTGTGCCATGTGCAGCAGTTGGCAGGAGATGGTGTGTGGTCAGCTGGCTGAGGAGGAGTTGGTAGGAGAGTGCAGTAGAAATGGATACAATGTAGCAGAAAGTTCACGGGATGAGCCTCGTGCATGTTTATAAACATTATAACAGTTATTCAATAAAAGTCGAACTTCCCACTGAATTGCAACGTACGCTGCAATTTGGTGGCAGTTCGGCCATTCAGAGAGCTGTCAGTTCGCCAAATACTGGCGAATTGATGGAAAAATACGGTGTAGTTCACCACGAATCGCTGCAATTCGGCGACAGCGAAATTGTCCCGTAAGGCTAGGGTCAGACGAACGCATTTTTCGCATCATCAGCAAAAAAATGCGTCTAAACGCATGGACGTACTTTTTCACGGAAGACGCGATAGCGGTCATACGGTGCGCAATTTCGGCCGTGATTTCATATGGATCCAAACCAGGAAACTTTGGGTGTCTGGACGTTATGTTGGCCGGACATGAGCAGCGTCTGACGTCTCCTAATCACGCACACACGCCGCTATGCGGACGCAGCGCACTCTGTACGTTAGTACTAGCGGTTCAACGTTCTTGCGAAAATGCGTTCATTTGCCGCTTGCATTGCGCGGGCGAACTTTCGTGCGGCCGTATTTCGTGTGTAGGCCTGCGGTGGATGTCACTTGCTGCTACCACAGCCGTCATAAAGTGCGGGTAAACGCACGTTCGCACTGCGTTCGTCTGACCCCAGCCTTAGAAGTAATGGTTAATCTATTCAGAGAATGCCGAAATGCACCGAAATGTTGGTGAAATGCCCAGATTTTCAGTGCTTCAGTTCGACAGGTTTAAACAGACGAATCATATAGGATTCAATGTAAAAGAATATTATTGATTCCATAATTATTTTATTCAACCGTTTTTTTATATGTTTATTTTTTCGCATTTTTTTTAGTTATTTTTCTGGGGTTTTTTATGCAAAATTTTTGACTAATTTGCTTTTTTAAAGGTGTTTTTTTTATTCTGTAACAGACCTTTTTTAATTTTTTTATAGGATCTTTTTTTCATGCAGTTTCATGCTATTTTATTGTCTTAAATGCCTTTTAAAGAATAGCAGAGGGTTTTTTTTCTGCAGTTCGGCGACCTGTTCAGCGGTCTTCGGCGGCTCCCCCTTTCGGCACCCTTTGGGGACCCTTCGTGCATGTTTATGAACATTATAGCGGTTATTCAATAAACAGTGAACTTCCCACTATACGGTGCAATTTCGTGGCAGTTTAGCTATTCAGAGAGCTGTCAGTTCGCCAAATACTGGCGAATTGACAGCAAACTATGGTGCAGTTCCCCACAGATCGCCAGAATTCGGCAATCTTCAGCGACAGCGAAAGTGTCCCATACAGAAGTAATGGTTAATCTATACAGAGAACGCTGAACTGCACTGAAATGTCGGTGAAATGGCCAGATTTTCAGTGGTTCAGTTCGACAGTTTTAAACAGGCGAATCCCATAGGATTCAATGTAAAACAATATTACCGTTTTCATCATTTTTTTATTCAACCATTTATTCTTTTCAGTTTCAGCAAAAAAAGCCATTTTAATTATTTATTTTTTAGAGTTTTTTTTAGCTATTTTTCTGTATTTTTTTAGGCGAACTTTTTGATTTAATTTTTTTTTTTAAAGGTGTTTTTTTTTTATTTTGTATTGGACCCTTGGATTGGATTTTATAGGACCCTTTTATTTTTTTTCCATGCAATTTCATGCATTTTTTTTATTGTTTTAAATGCCTTTTAAAGAATAGCAGAGGTTTTTTTTTCTGCATTTCAGCTGCCTGTTCGGCGGAGTTCGACAGCTTCCGTTCGGTGCCCTTCGGGACTCTGCGGTGAATACTGGAATCACCAAAGCGCAACGAACGAGAAAGTATCGCAATTTCAGCATCAAATTTCAAATACTAGTATATAAGGAACCTTTCAGTGAAATTTCGCTGCTTTCTGAATAACCCTCTATATATAAACGCAGCAAAAACAGAAATGTCCCTATTTCAGGATACTGTATCCTATAAGATAATTTTGTAAAATCTAAATAAACTGCAGATATCTATTGAAGACGGCTTAAGTGACGTTTCCCACACTTGTTCAATGAACCGCAATGAATTCATGCACCTGTGGAATGGTCATTAAGACACTTACAGTTTACAGATGGCAGGCAATTAAGGTCACTGTTACAATACCTTAGCGCACCAACGAGGCCGTTATACGGAGTCAGTAAAACACCAAATAAAGATACCTATGCTGCCTGGCCTTCTATGTGAACATGCCGTAAGCATGCTGAAGGAAGGCATGTATAGGGTTGCCAGATCACCCATGCTTGCCTGGACACCTATTAATATTTCATGCAGAGGGGTGCACAGAAAAAAGTGCTGCCCTGCAACATGTATAATTCATATGCTGCCGGAAGGAAATCAAGACAGGTCACCTGGGATTCCTTTTTAATTTCTAACCTGCAGTGTATGGATTCTACATGCTGTGGGGATGGCATTTTTCATGCACTGCCCATCAGCATGAAAAAATGATGTGTTGATGGTGCATTTGGTGTGGTGTTGCAATTTCTTACCGCTGATACCACAAAACAACCAATCCATGCCCTTGTAATCTCCCGACTTGACTATTGTAATAATCTTCTAGCTGGCCTCCCTCTCTCTTGCCTCCCCTCCTACAATCCATTCTGAATGCCTCTGCCAGACTCATCCACCTCACCCGTCGCTCTGTCTCTGCTGCTCCTCTCTGCGAGTCCCTTCACTGGCTCCCCATCCACTGCAGAATTCAAAATCCTTACCCTGACCTACAAAGCTCTCACTAACTCAGCTCCCCACTACCTGTCCTCACTAAATCACCAAATACACCTCAACCCGCTCCCTAAGATCAGTGACCTGCGCCTAGCTTCTCCCCGCATCACCTCTTCCCTAATAGACTGCAGGATTTCTCACACGCAGCCCCCATCCTCTGGAACGCTCTCCCTCGTACTGTCAGACTTTCCCCTAGTTTCCCTTCCTTCAAACGCTCCCTTAAGGCATTCCTATTCAGGCAAGCTTACCACTCGACTCACTAATACACCTCACTGCCCCAACCAGTCAATCACCCTCACCTTGCAGTCCATCACTCTCACCTTGCAGTCCAACACTCTCACCTTGCAGTCCATCACTCTCACCTTGCAGTCAAATCAAATCAATCAAATCAAAATAAGCTTTATTGGCAGGACCAAATACATTTTAGCATTGCCAAAGCATATGGGGTGGAGGGGGGGTAGTGGGACATATATGGGGGGGAATGGGCAAGTCCATGGACATTATCAGGGGTAAGGGATAATGTGCAGGGGGATGGGGGCGAGTCCGTGTTGGGGATTTATAAGTCTGGGATCTCTCATGTTCCTCTCAGTCTGTGACATTCTGTGACATATTGGGCAGATATTTTCACCGCCGGCTCCTCTTCTCCCAGTATGATGTGGAGTTTCCTCGTCTCTTCTATAGAGGTGAAGTCCGGGATGAGAGCGGAGAGTCTCTGGAAGTGGGTTTCCCTCAGTGCTGAGTACTTGGGGCACTGTAGGAGGAAGTGGACCTCATCTTCCAGGGCCTCCTGGTCACAATGCTGGCACAGTCTATTCTCCCTGGGCTTGTAGGTCTGTCTATGCCGCCCTGATTCGATTTCCAGGCTGTGGGCGCTCAGTCTGTACCGGCTCAGGATCTGTCTGTCCTTGGAGTCTTGTAGTAGCTCCAGGTATGGGGCCAGTTTGTATTCCCTCTGTAAGGATTGGTAAATGGTGAGTTTCTGAGAGTTTGCTATATCATGTCTCCATTCTCTGATATAGTTTTCCCTGGAATCGTTAATTAGGGCCTTTATTTGATATTTTGTCAGGTTGCATTCATGGGGGCTTTGGATGATCAGGGTGGATATGAGTTGTTGCAGCCCACATGGTTTGGGGTGGTCCTTGTTGGCCAGTAGGGCTTTATGGTGGTATGAGTTGAGGCTGCTGATGTTTAGGTGGTCCCAGTATGATAGCGCCCTCTTCTGTACTGCAAGAAATAAGGGGAGTCTGCCCAGCTCGGCCCGGCAAGCATTGTTAGAGGTTCTCCGATGGACTTGGAGGAGGTGCTTGCAGAATTCCAGATGGAATATTTCTGTTGGGCTGGTGTCCCATTTGGGTTGGTCAGGGTAGGTGATGGGGCCCCAAACTTCACTGCCATAAAAGCGGATTGGAGCGATGACGCTATCAAAGATTTTAAGCCAGACTCTTACAGGCGGTTTTAGTTTGTAGAGGTTTCTCCTGATGGCATAGAAGGTTCTACACGCCTTGTCTCTTAGGGCCTCTATGGCTGGTTTGAAATTTCCCGATCGGTTTGTTTCTAGGCCGAGGCATGTGTAGCTGTTGGCTTCCTCAAGAGTGCAGTGTCACGGATCCCCCTGATACTAGAGTGGTGGTCCCTATACGCAGGACACTCTCTACCCTTCCGATCCTTAGAGTGGTCGGCACGACTAGATAGACTACAAGAATGGCAGTACAGAGCACGTACAAGAGAGACGTCACGGATCCCTCTGCTTTATCTGACTAGTGGTTTCTAGACACAGAACAGTCTCTACCCTTCCGATCCTTAGAGTGGTCGGCACGACTAGACAGACACAGAATGATACACGAGAAATTAGAATAATTAGCTCTTCCCAAGACCCTAACAACACAAGGGGTAGTCTGATGTGTGCTTAGGGTGCCACACAGACTGACCTGAATACCAGAATTAGAAGAGTTGATGCCAATACCAGGGGTTATGCACAGAATGGTTCGTTCGCCAATGCCAGGGATCATACACAGAGTGGTTCGTTCGTCAATGCCAGGGGTCATACACAGAATGGTATTTTGCCAATGCCAAGGGGTCAATACACAGAATAGTCGTTTGCCAATGCCAAGGGGTCAATACACAGAATAGTCGTTTGCCAATTATACAAGAGCTCTGCGGAAGTAACTACCACGTCAGGGCACCGGCATTTCTGAGAGCCTGGGCTTTAAACCCGGCGGGTCCGCGTCAGCCCGCCAGGCCCCGCCCCCCGCTTCCCCACGTGTGCGGAAGCGACCGCAATATCATTCGGCGCCTGGCCAGCGAGCAGCGAGGAAGCTGCTGCCAGGCGCCGGGGTGCGGGGGCCACCGTGACATGCAGTCATTAAGTGTGAAAGAGGAACTCTTGGTTTTTGCGTTCTTCCTTTGGAAAACCATGACCTTTGTTTTCTTTTGGTTGATGGGTAGTGCCCATGCCGCACTGTATTTTTCCAGCACTTCCAGGCTGTCTTGTAGACCTCTTTCTGTTGGTGACAGTAATAGGAGGTCATCTGCATACAACAGGAACTTCACCTCGCTGTCATGTAGAGTTAGTCCTGGTGCTGAGGAGGATTCTAGAGCTTCAGCCAGTCCATTGATGTAGATGTTAAATAGGGTTGGACTTAAGCTGCAGCCTTGTCTGACTCCACGAGCCTGTCGGAAGTACTCTGTTCTCTTCCCATTCACCTTTATGCTGCAGAAGTTCTCATTATATGAGCTCTTGATGACGTCATATGTTTTCCCTCCTATTCCACTCTCCAGTAGTTTGAGGAACAGGCCTGGGTGCCACACTGAGTCAAAGGCCTTCTTAAAGTCCACAAAGCAGGCAAATATTTTCCCATGTTTTGTATTGTGGACATGGTCCTTGATGAGACTGTGCAGGGTGTAGATGTGATCTGTAGTGCGATGGTTTGGCATGAACCCCGCTTGGCTTCTGTTGAGGACGTTATGCTGTGTCAGGAAGCTGAGGATTCTTTTGTTCTGGATGCTATTGAACAGTTTTCCCAGTGTGCTGCTGACACATATCCCTCTGTAGTTGGCTGGATCATATTGGTCTCCACTCTTATGGATGGGTGTTATGAGGCCTTGGTTCCATACTTGAGGGTAGAATCCAACGCTCAGAACCAGGTTGAAAACTTTACATATTGCGGCGTTTACTTCTGGAGAGCCGTGTTTAATCATATCTGGAAGAATTCCATCCATCCCGCTGGCTTTTTTACTTCGCAGATCTTGAATTTTTTCTGCTACTTCTTGGGCTGTAATGGGTGTATCTAAAGGGTTTTGGAAATCCTTGATTTTTTCCTCCAGTTCATGTAGTCTTCTGATGATGTGTTCCTGTTCCCCAGTTAGCTCCTCTTTGGGAATGTCTTTGTACAGGCTCTTGAAGTAGTTGAGCCAGATGTTGCCATTTTGGATGTGGAGGTGTTTTTTCTTGGATCCTGAGCCGATTTGACTTCAGGTTTCCCAGAAAGAGTTTTCCTGAAGAGCCTCTTCCAGTTGTTGAAGGTTTTGGGAGATGAAGTTTTGTTTTTTCTTTTTGAGGATTTGTTTATAGTTTTTCTGCAGGACACCATGAGTGATCCTCAGGTCGATGTTGTCGGGGTCTCTGTGTTTTTTATTTGAGACTGTTCGTAGGTTGTTTCTTAGTGTTCTGCATTCCTTGTCAAACCATTTATTGGGTTGTTTATTGGATGATTTCTTGAAGTTGACTTTTTTAATGTTGGAGGTCTCTGCGATGGCGTGTAGTATGCTGTGGAGGTCCTTTGCTGCTCGGTTCACCCCCTGGGGACTTAGTACATAGGTATGGTTTTGAAAGTCTGTTAGCTGATCTTTGATGTCGGGTCTGTTGATGACCTCTCTGTAGGCTATGGTAGAGTGTCTTGTCCATTTTAATGATGGTGGGAGGTTGTACAGTCCACTCTGATGGGGTTTTGAGGATGGTTTGTTTGAGGATTTAATGTAAAGCAGTAGTTGGCTGTGGTCTGACAGGTGTGTTTGTGGGGTGACGGTGAAGGCGTTGATGTGAGTGGAGTTCATATCTGTGATTGTATAGTCTACCACACTGTTTCCTACATGGCAGCTTAATGTATACCTCATCACTCGCACCTTGCAGTCCATCACTCTCACCTTGCAGTCCATCACTCGCACCTTGCAGTCCATCACTCGCACCTTGCAGTCCATCATTCTCACCTTGCAGTCCATCACTCGCACCTTGCAGTCCGTCACTCGCACCTTGCAGTCCATCACTCGCACCTTGCAGTTCATCACTCGCACCTTGCAGTCCATCACTCTCTCACCTTGCAGTCCATCACTCTCTCACCTTGCAGTCCATCACCTGCAGTGCAGTCCATCACTTTCACCTTGCAGTCCATCACTCGCACCTTGCAGTCCATCACTCTCTCACCTTGCAGTCCATCACCTTGCAGTCCATCACTTTCACCTTGCAGTCCATCACTCGCACCTTGCAGCCCATCACTCTCTCACCTTGCAGTCCATCACTCTCACCTTGCAGTCCATCACTCGCACCTTGCAGTCCATCACTCGCACCTTGCAGTCCATCACTCTCACCTTGCAGTCCTCTCCTCCTATTTCCACCCCCAACCCTTCTAGATTGTAAATTCCCACGGAAATATAGTGCTCGTTTCCTCCTGTACTGGTTTGTCAAAATGTTGCTCAGTCTCAGTGTATTGTAACCCTGTCTTTATCGTGCCCATTGTTCAGCGCTGCGGAATATGCTGGCGCTATATAAATAAAGTATAATAATAATAATTGACCAGTTACAGTAATATATGTCATAGGCAGGGCTTAATTTGTGTAAAACAAAGCGAAGCGCACACATGGGAACAACGTGAAAACTATGAACGTACGTATATATGCTGTAGATCATATTGTCGATGTGGCTCCAAAGGATAGAAATTGCAATGCCTCAAAAAGACAAAACATGAACAAAACAAAAAACAATCATAGGACAATATAGTAGTATATATATCGGAGACAATTTAGTAAGTCGAGGTAGGACACTCACATACTGTAGAGCCTGCTGCCTCTTCCACGTGTATTTAGGGTAAGTAAGGGCTTACCCCCCTGCCACAAACTCTCGATTTACGCCGTCTTTGGTCTTTAATCTGAAACCAATAGAACATACATTGTGCAGATAGTATGGAATGAGGGCAAGGCAGAAAAACCGGAACTACTCACCAAGAGAGAGCCCACTATATGGCTCAGTGAAGGATGCATACAGGTGTAGGTATAGGCACAACCTGCGGGAAAGCCCCCAGATTGGATGATTCACTGATCAGGCACATAGACCGTGCAGGCCACACAGATATATATATATATATATCAGAAATATTTAATAGTGTCAAGATAAAAAATAAAATAAAACAGGCTGTATACAAAGAGAAAAGGGGTCACCAGACGCGTTTCGCTCTAAATGGTAGCGGGCTTCATCAGGGGTATGGTTAGTGATAGGGCTTAATTTATGGGGGATCCTGGGTGAACAGGATCCGGGTCCTCTCAGTTTATGACTCTGTTCTAGGACCTATTTGGATGCACCTGGTACCGGTACCGGCATCCGATATGACATGTCGCATTCAGCACTGTGTTCTGTATGTGTCCATCCAGGACCGCAGCCCGTCCTGTCACCCCACCTCTCGTATATGCATTCTGCATTCCAGCACCTTCTGATATAGAAATTAAGAACTGAGTATAGGAACCCCCCCCCCCCATTCGGGGCTACCATCAGAAATTTTGGGGCCCCTTAACGAACCACTTTTCGAGACCGCCTTCCCTCAGCTGCCCATTTCAGTAAAACAATTAAAAATAAAAAGAATTGCCTCCTCTTCTGCTGTTTTAACAGGGGGTGGGCTAAATCCCTGGTGGTCCAGCAAGGGGATATAAAGTGTTCCATGGTGCGAGAGCATCTCTACCTGATACAGACCATACTAATCGCTCCCTCAGTGATGAGTCAGAGTGCTCATACCGACCTCAAATGCTACGGCCCACCGGGAAATATGTCATTGTCTTGGTGGACCAATCCTAGGTGTCATGGAGGAGCCCTTACATCTGTGGCACTTAGACAAGCTGCACAGGGTTCAGCAAGGGACAGGGCTCTCTGAAGACACTGGGCCCCTGAACATATCGTTGGCTTTCACCCCCTGATGACTTGCCCTGCCCCATTGGTCCTTTACAAAATGGTAATGAATGGATGGATCACACACCATGTAGACGCTCGGTTATGTCATGTCTCTATCTAATATGTCTTTACTTCTTACTCGTCAGTTTTGAAACCCCCCCCCATTTGGTTTCTGACTTATGACCCAACCTGTAGATTATTTACGCAATATTCCTTTGCTTTGGCTCTCGTCCAATGGACACTAAACGCAGATGGCAGGCATGTTATTTATGTACAATATGATGAATCCACTTGTAGATGTACGTTGACCTTTACACAGTCGGCAGTATTTTTTTTAATCAGTTGGGATATCAGTCCTATTCTTACAGCCTTTATCATCTCTGCAGGATGAGTCACATTCCCATATGGCACATCTGTGTGTGCCGTGCGGGAAACGGCTCTTGCAAGGAAAAAAAAGTAAACACGCGTATGTATTCCTTAATACGAAGCTCAAAACAGCCAGGTGATGCAACAACATCTTCCAACACTTGCCCACGGCCCACAACGTAGCCACCTATACTACCATATCCATGACTCAAGAGGTTCTACAGCAGGGATCTCAAACTCCGAACCTCCAGTTGTTTATTGGCTACAATTCCCAGAATTCTTTCAATGCCATAGATGGCCAGAGAATCATGGGAGTTGTAGTTCAAAAACATCTTGGGGGCCAGAGTCTGACGTCCTTGGAGAATCCCATTTTTATATGCCCTGCAATCATTCTAAAAAAGTTTGAGATGCCTCAGTTGGTTAATACGCCAGCTGCTCGTTTTTGTCATTCTTCCCGTTTACAGATTTGGATACTTCCTAAATTGCCGCAACACTTCTTATGTACTCCAACAACGATTTGGTTCTGACAGTAGTGAAGATGCAATGGGGTGAAAAAGGAAATGTTAGACAGAGCTGCAAGGGGTCTATTGTTTTGTATGGCTACCCGAGATAAGAGATGGCAGCTGAATGAGATATGAAAGGGAGCTTAAAAGATTTGTATGGCTACCCAAGATAAGAGATGGCAGCTGAATGAGATATGAAAGGAAGCTTAAAATAATGCCCCCTGGTGGTTTCCTTTGAATACATCCCACACAATACAGTGTGACAATACAGGTGAGTCAATGACCCATTCACTTCAATCTATGGCTAATGCCACGCAGTGATGGAAAGATACTGTTGTGGGGGGCAGTTTACAACACAAAATATCACACAATGGATGCACCCAGTGACACCTATAGAGTAAAATATCACACAATGGATGCACCCAGTGACACCTATAGAGGAAAATATCACACAATGGATGCACCCAGTGACACATATAGAGGAAAATATCACACAATGGATGCACCCAGT
Organism: Leptobrachium leishanense; assembly: GCA_009667805.1. Taxonomy (NCBI): domain Eukaryota; kingdom Metazoa; phylum Chordata; class Amphibia; order Anura; family Megophryidae; genus Leptobrachium; species Leptobrachium leishanense. The sequence continues at coordinate 34,817,636 of CM019074.1, read as the reverse complement.
GACACATATAGAGGAAAATATCACACAATGGATGCACCCAGTGACACATATAGAGGAAAATATCACACAATGGATGCACCCAGTGACACATATAGAGGAAAATATCACACAATGGATGCACCCAGTGACACATATAGAGGAAAATAACACACAATGGATGCACCCAGTGACACATATAGAGGAAAATATCACACAATGGATGCACCCAGTGACACATAGAGGAAAATATCACACAATGGATGCACACAGTGACACATATAGAGGAAAATATCACATAATGGATGCACCCAGTGACACATATAGAGGAAAATATCACACAATGGATGCACCCAGTGACACATAGAGAGGAAAATATCACACAATGGATGCACCCAGTAACACATACAGAGGAAAATATTTTCTTAACTAAACAAACAAGAGAAAAATAAAGCGCATGTAAGATATCAGCAACATCAAATAAACACAATAAGGACATTTCATTATTCAGTAGCCCTGACAACAGAATAGCCTTATCTGAACATTCCCTCCTCCACCTCTGTAACTGTTAAATACTGTAGAAGATAAAGCACAGCCACAAAGTAAAACTCGCCTTTAGATTTTGGTAAATGTTACAACATGGGAAATTGCACAAAAAGCAAACATGTGGAAAAAAACCCTAATTTTATTATTCCTTTTTACGTGCAATTACTTCAACAAAAAAATAAAATAAAAACAGCAGCATGTGATTTATGATGTGTTTTATAAAGTGGCTTTGTTTGTAATGCACAAGTAATCTAGTTACAGCTTATGTAAGGGGTAGTGTCCCTTTAAGGCTGGGGTCAGACTAGCGCAATCTTAACGTGCGTTCTGGCGCACTTAATCACGGCCGCACTAGCAGCAAATGACGGGCAATGACGGCCAATATACGAAGTACGGCCGCAAGAAAGTCCGGCCGTGCAACGCAAGTGGAAAATGAACGCATTTTTTCCAGAACGCAGAACCGCTAGTACTGACGTACAGAGTGCGCTGCGTCCACTAGCGGCGTGTGTGCGTGATTAGGAGACGTCAGACCCTGCTCATGTCCGGCCAACATAACGTCCAGACACCCAAAGTTTCCCGGTTTGGATCCGTAAAAAATCACGCAGGAAAATGCGCATCGTATGACCGTTTTCGAGCATTTCGTGAAAAAATACGGCAATGCGTTCGGACGCACTTTATGGTGGTCGCTGCGAAAAATGCGTTAGTCTGACCCTAGCCTTAGTGATTTATTTATTTATTTATTTATTTATTTATAAAGTATTTTACCAGGAAGGATACATTGAGATTTCTCTCGTTTTCAAGCATGTCCTGGGTTCAAGAACATTGAAGTGTTACAGTTACAGAAATACAAAGTAATACAATGCAAGATATTAAAAAAAAAAAAAAAAGTGATGTTGCAAAGGCAAAATCTTCATCCAGCTCAATAACTACATGCAGGGTTATTCAAAGAGATTCGAAAAGTCACCGCATGTTTGGTGACTTTTCGTTCTCTTCAATTCGGATCCTTTTGCCGATCCCAATTTCGGTGACCCTGCGGTGTATTCAGCAAACACCACTAGGCTTGTGCACCGATTTTTTTTTCGGTTCGATTCGGATCGATTTGTTCGGATGTTTAAAATTTTCGATTCGGCTCGTTTCGACCGATTTCTGTTTCGATTCAGTTCGGCTCGTTTTCGTGTACATTTTTTTTTCCGAATATCGACCATTTTTCGTGTTTTCGGGTCACTTTGCTAATTTTTTGTATCGACTTTTCGTGATTTCGGAAATTTTCGTTTTTTTCGGAACGTCTCTTCTCCTCGTTTCAAAGTGTCTAACTCTATTCGTTTTGACGTAAACTACTATGGTTTACTTTTTTTATACTTTATATATTTTTTTATAATAAATTTTTGGTTTGTTTTTCGGATCCGATAATTCATTCTGTCGATACGATAATTCTGGCGATTCTATCGTGTTTTTTTTTATTAAATAAAGATCCTTTTTTTCTTATGAATAATTGAATATACATTTCACAACTTTATTTAATCATATTAAAATGGTATGAAAGCCAAGGAACAAAAAAAATGAACAAAACGATTTAAAAAACGCTAAACTGACCCGAATGCCACAAGAAACAAGTGATAGGCATTTACAAATACAAAATTTACAGAATCAGCGATATAACCGATAATAGTTAAATATACGATTTCCAGAATTACCGAAATGGAACCGAAATCACGAATGGAACCGAAATCATGAATAGAGCAAAAATAAATTTCGATTTGACACATTTCAAGTCCATTCGAAAAATCTGAAAAATTTTCGTTTCGGCTCGGAAAACTTTTCGGATCTGTCGGTTTTCAGGTCCGATCCGATTCAGAAATTCAGCCGAATCCGAAGACACGAATCGGGAAATTTCGTGAAAATTCCGAAATTCCGAAATCCGAAACGCACATCCCTAAGCACCACAGGGTCCCCAAATTGCAGGGAAAAGCTGCCGCAAATCCGACGAAAACTAACCGCAAAACCCGGCGAATGCACGCCGAAAACACGCAAAAACATCTGGATTAAACTGCCGAAAACCACGGAAAAACCCGAGCAGGAGCCGATCACACGCAGCGAAGCCGCCGGAAAAAGCCGACGCCGCAGACGAGTGAAGTGAATAAATTTGGAAAACAGTTTGCTTGAATGTTTGAAAAGTGAAACGCTGTTTGCAAAGAAACTACTGAGCGAAAATGTCTGAAATTTACATATGATCCAATGAATGATAATAAAAAGGGCTGTTACAGAAAAAATAAGTAAACTTAAAAAAAATCTGACTTTTAAAAAAAATCTGAAAAATGCTTAAAATATCCAAAAAAAATCTATAAATAAAGAGACTCTTTACTGCAGAATATTATAATGAATGGTTTATTAGATATTGAATTAAAACCGGAATATTTTTAACAATGAAGCCTATGCGATTCTCCTGAATAAACTTGCCGAATTAAACCACCGAATGGCAGGGCATTTCGGCAACTTTTCACTGCTGGTTTTTGTTCTCTGAATAGCCGAAGCATTGCTTCTCTATGGGGATTTCACTGCCCTCGAACAGGCACCGAACAGGCACCGTATGTGCAGGCAATTCGCCAGGATATGGCGAATTGCCTGCTGTCTGAATAGCCGAATGGCCAAGAAAGGTAACCGTATGCTGATTTTCAGCGTTCGGTTACCTTTCTCAAGCAATTCGGATCTCTTTGAATTACCCTGATTATCTTAATTCTCATATACTTCTTTGTTTCTTAATCCCTGCAATTCCATGGCGCATCCTTGAGTTTAGTTTTCAAACGAACAAAATCCATTTTTAAACACGAAATTGCAAGTATTAGACGAAAATGGCCAAATGTAACTTATCTATTTTGCCTTCTCCATTATTTTGGCTTAAAATGCTGTCGATACACACAGTAACCCTGACAGTCTGCAGCCACAACATTTTCCTCTCTCTGCTTTTGTCTCAACCAACATTATCTCCTGTAGATTGTACGTTCACATGATGTCTCACACAGATTTCTATATAAATTCATTGGAATTAGTAAATCTAATAAGTTTCATTAACTCTTAACCCTTTATCGAAGTATTTACAAAGATTGGTAAAGAGCCACGAATAAGGCTGCTAGATATGAAATATTAAGAGGGTTATTCAGAGAGCACTGAAATGTCGCCGACATTTCGGCGCTCTCTCGTTCCCCGCACTTCCCCGCACCTCGGGAAATCAAAGTTCCCCATCCTGCGGTGAATTCAGCATTCACCGCAGGTTCCCCGAAGTGCAGGGAAAACCCACCGAAAACCCGCTGGAACTGCCGCAAAAACACGCCGAACACGTCGGAAAAAGACCGACGAGCTGCCGATCAAAGTGTAGACCAGCAGCCAGAAAAAAAAACGACAAGCTGACGAACGGGATAAGAAAAAAAAAACAATACGCTTGAAAGTATCAAAAGTGAAATGTTTGCAAGAAAACTACTGAACGAAGATGTCTGGAATTTACATATAAGATCCTTTAAATGATAATAAAAAGGTCTGTTACAGAAAAGCGAAAAAACGCTTTTAAAAAAAAACGGAATTTTTTTTAATGAAAAATGCCTAAAAGATCCTAAAAAATCTATAAATAAAGGGACTTTTTACTGCAGATTAAAATAATAAACGGTTTATTAGATATTGGATTCAAATGGGAATATTTTTAACATTGACGCCTATGGGATTCGCCTGAATAAACCTGTCGAATGAAACCACCGAATGGCAGGGCATTTCGGCAACTTTTCATTGCCATAGTGGTGGTCGGTGAACTGAACCAAGAAATAAGAAACAAGATGCCCGGTGAAGAGTTAGTGTCCCCAAATTTAGATTTCATTAGCTAGTCAGGAGACATTGTGTAAACTGAAGAAATGAAAGGAATTCTACAGCGGAACCTTGGTAAACCAAAACATAAATAGTCTGTGAGTAGGAGGAAATATAACCATTCTGTTGGTTCTTTCCTATTCACCAGCCACCTTGAATGTATTTTACTGAGGCCAGTCATGTCAAGAAACTATAATACATTGTTCTGTCACTGTCTTACTCTTCTTTCCTTGCTTGTTCGATGTTGGCCTTTAAGGCCAGGGTCAGACAGAGCACACTATGTGCGCCCGTACTGACGTGCCTCCGGCGTCTGTCGCAGCCAGGGGCAGACTGACAAGCAATGGGCCCCCGGGCAATAGGAGTTAGTGGGGCCTCTTGTGCCACGCCTACACAGTAGGCCACACCCATAAACCCCTCCCATACATCGCACAACCCACATGCACATTGTTGCGTTAAAGAATTAATTTCTTCGCACAATTTGCAACTATTAATTTTAAACAAGTTAATAAAATACACTCGGGCCCCCAGCGAATTGGAGATTCCATTGTGCCCCATCCAGACTTACAAACTGCCACTGCTCATGGCAGCTACGGCCGCGGCACAGAACAATAAAACTCACTCATACACACCGCACATGGATATATATTGCCCCCAGCAGCTCACACAGGGATATATACTGCCCCTGGCAGCTCACACATGGGTATATACTGCCCCAGCAGCTCACACATGGATATATATTGCACCCAGTAGCTCCCACATGGATATATATTTCCCCAAGTAGCTCACACATGGATATATATTGCCCCCAGTAGCTCACACATTGATATATACTGCCCTCAGCAGCTCACACATTGATATATATTGCACCCAGCAGCTCACACATTGATATATATATATTGCCCCCAGTAGCTCACACTTTGATATATATTGCCCCCAGTAGCTCACACATTTATATATTGCCCCAGTAGCTCACACATTAATATATATTGCCCCCAGTAGCTCACACATTAATATATATTGCCCCCAGTAGCTCACACATTAATATATATTGCCCCCAGTAGCTCACACATTGATATATATTGCCCCCAGTAGCTCACACATTTATATATTGCCCCCAATAGCCCACACATTGATATATGCTGCCCCCAGTACTCACACATTTATATGTTGCCCCCAGTAGCTCAAACATTGATATAAATTGTCCCCCAGTAGCTCACACATGATATATACTGCCCCCAGTAGCTCACACATTTATATATTGCCCCCAGTAGCTCACACATTTATACATTTATATATTGCACCAGTAGCTCACACATTGATATATATTGCCCCCAGTAGCTCACAGTGATATATACTGCCCCCAGTAGCTCACACAGGGGCGTGAGGGGGCGGCATCAATGCAGGGTGCATGTGGGGCCCAGGAAGGCACGCTGCAGAGCCGCCAACGAAGCGGTTTGTTAGTGCGTCGCTGTGGTCGGAACGTCCGTTACAAAACCGGGCCCCCACTGACCCGTGGGCCCTCGGGCACCGGCCGAGTGCCCGATGGGTCAGTCCGCCCTGGTCGCAGCGTTGTGAGGCTTCAACGGGGCCGGCGACATGCTGTAGCGCGTGCATGAAATGCGCACACTACAGTGGATGTACTGCAGCCGTGCTGAAAGCCTTCCCGTTGAAGGACTACGACGTGCATTCGACGGGGCTGCAAAGCGTGATCCTCCATAGGAGGATCGAGCCTTGCAGTGCCGAGTGCACTAACTGCGCTCAGCGTCGTGGACAGACTGGCATCAAAGTGGAAGGAACGTCCACTCTCACAGACATTCCTTCTGCTCTGCAAAACGCTCGTCTGACCACGGCCTTAATCACAAGTTTAGGTGAGGTCACTACTGTTGCTGACGTACACACACACACAAATACATTATTAGAACTTCTAACCAGCTCCTCGGATACATTAGAGCCTGATTCCAACCGAGCGTTTTCTAAAACACTTAACACTTTAAAATAATTACATAAAAAAATATCCCAAACATGCCTCTGATCCCACTGATCAGAAGGCAGTGCGATCGGCTGCTTCTGCTGGTGGCCACATGCAACAGGACACCGGAAGACGGAACAAGTAGGGATTGCGTTCCACTCCTGCGGATTTCAGGAGTTGATACAAGCATTGGTGCCTGGCTCTATTGCCGGCATCAGTCAGTGGCTACCTAATATTAACCTCAGGAGAAATCTAGTGAGTGCACAATTTAGCCATTATCAAGCCGATATTGATAACACCTTTGGAATAAGGCCCATAATTGGGCAATCACTCAAGCACACACCTAATAACCAACATATTTTCAGTTGAATCACCCGCTCTCCTTCCACTGCTGCGCACCTCTATCAGCACTGACGAAGGAGGTACTGGTGGCAGGAGGTGTCTAGTACAGTTTGTATCACTGCGTATCCGATTGCAGAACCTTTTTCTTTTCCATGCATTAAAATTCCTCATACAAAATACTGTCCAACCAAAAATTATCATCTTCAGTGTCAAGACTGATTCCTTCATGATGTGCATGCAACATAGTCGCACAAATAAAAATGACATCTACAGGGCTGCCAATCTCATCTAATTGCTGATATCACCCAGGGTACAGGAAAGATGTACTATGGTCATTTCACAGCCCAGATGTTGGGTGAAAATACCATGTGGGACTACAAGGGAGCTTAAGATCTCTCTACTCCACTGAATTTATGGTGGGAAATCCTGGAGAAATTAATCGGTGTTTCTTTTAATAAAACCACATTGCTCCCACGGAAGGGCAATTCGACATTATATCCAATTTCAAGGTTTCTATGGTAATGTGAAACCACAGATTCCGAGTCCCGGATTCATTATTACCCACGGTCCTCTTTCCTGAGGAATCCGTTATAGAAGATATTATGCCTTATCTGAAGGACGACTTGTCATACCTGCTCCTACTGCCTTACTTGTGGTTGCTGGGATCCCAGGTCTCCGTGCCCCTCCTGGGGCGTCAGTCCACTAGGATGGCTACTGATGTTACTGAGTGTCGTTTACCACCACGTGTGTTACACCTTCTCAACATCTGGCTTCAATTAGCACCACCAACCAACAGCAGCTAACCTAGGGTATTTCAGTTTCTCAGCTGTCAGTTTCTTCTGGTTTCTCAGTTGTCTCATTGCCCTGTCGTGGTTCTAATTCCCCCTCAACACGCAGCATGTACTGTATTGTCCGTAACGTATACCAGACCCTTGGCTTGCTCTCTGACTCCCCGTGTCTCTCCTGCCCTGGACCCCGGCACTGTTTCATCATTATGGTGTACTTACGTTATCCCGACCACAACTTGCCTGACTATCCTTCAATATAGTATAGTATCCCGGCCATTGCAACGACTGGTTCACCAGTTCGGGTTTCTCTGTGCAGAATCTGTCCTCCACCCTGACATAACCATGGAGATTCTCCAGATTCCCATTACCTAAAATAGAATGCCACAAAACGGCTCTTAAAAATAGTTAATCTATGATGAGAACGTCTTACTCTTTGTCTTGGTTAGATTACGACATGAATAGTCCATCAGTGGTTGATGGTTTTCTCTATCCCGGCTGTATGATTTACCATAGAGGGACAAGCACTACTTGTAATAACTTTGTATCTGGTAACTAATATTTAGACTTGTTGGCCATTACGTCGGGTTAGATGTTTTGTGTTATTCCCCAAGACAACCTTAGATGTCTTATAAAGCCATAGCCTAGGTTCTCTTAGCCCAGGGGCCAGCAACTTTGGCCCTCTGTATGTTTTGGAACTTCACCTCCCTTGATGCTCACCCTAATGAGTAGCTGAACATATAGTTCCAAATCATCTGGAGGGCTGTGGCTGCTGACCCCTGTCTTAGCCCATGTAGTACCTGAATCTCGTTTCAAGCAACAGACGAGGATTTAGAACGGCAAAAAAAAGTGGCTTGGGTCATGGAATTGCCGTAATAATAATAAAACCCCAGCCAGAAAATGCATATGCTATGCAAACTCAGCATTTCTAATACATACAACTAGTCAGAGAGCCCCTGCGGCCTATATACCCCATGATGACTTAATACCCTGTATACTAAGGCCAGTGTTAGACGAGTGCTTTTCAGAGCAGAAGGAACATCCGTGAGAGTGGACGTTCCTCCACTCTGACACCCGTGTGGCAACCTCGCGGAGTGCAGTTAGTGCGCTCAGCGCTGAAAGGCTCGCTCCTCCTATGGAGGATTGCGGTTTGCAGCCCCGTCGAACACGCGTCATAGCGTTTTAATGGGGAGGCTTTCAGCACATCGGCACAAATGCATGTGGCTGGCCAGGGTCGGATTAACATAGGGGCAGCTCCAGGCCCATGCCCCAGAATAGGCCCACAGAAAAGATAAATTTGTCTGCATTGATGGGCATTTGGACCACTATATATCCACCTCCATAGCAGCTACAGGGTCATGTGAGGTATCACCGGAAAGGTCAGAGCATGACCTTTCCAATGATACCAAACATGACCAGGTTTTATGTAACAATAAAAATAAAATAATAAATATTTCTTTTATTTATTTTTCTTTCTAACACAGCAATATTTTTCAGTTATAAAGGGAACAATGATGCTGCAGTAACTCACCATCTAATTTTTCATGTCACTAACAAGCGTGGAGGTGATGGTACACTCCATTAGTTTGAATTGTTACATCAAGGACCTAAACCGCCACAATGCAGTGAAGTGTACTGGGGGGGCTTTGGAACCCTGCGCCACTAATCTTTACACCTCGTAAGGTCAACTGAGGTGTCGTGTCAGACAGGACAGAGTCTGGCCTTTGCATTGATACCAAACATGACAATGTAAAATCTAAAAGAAAAAGAAAACAAAAAACTTTTATTTATTTTTTGTTCCAGAGCGATGGTATTGTCCATTTGTCACGTATAAAATTAGCAATACCACTGCCATTACCGTTTCCTTTCCCACGTTGAGAGCAAAGACAGTGTTTTATTCATAGTCGTACTATTCATAAAACACCATTATACAAAGCACATGGGAAATATCAATTTTTTTGGCTAAAATTGTAGATCTTCTCAGAAAAATGCAGTTACAGGTTCACATTAAATTTTTTTTTAACAAGAATTCCCTATAGAATATATAACCAGAGGTTTGGATGTTAAATATGAAAAAATTATTTTACACGCTGTGATGATTGAAGTCTGAATGGAAATTTACTCAAACAGTATCTGCCTGCTTAGATATACCTATATATGCAATATTAAATAGCCTAAAATATGTTGTCATTTCACAAAATTACTAAAAAAGCCCACCAAAATATTCAGCTCCAGGCCCATAGAGATCTTAATCCGGCCCTGTGGCTGGCACCGTTGAAACGTCACAACATTACGACGGGCGTCGGAAGGCACGTCAGTACAGGTGCACGTAGTGCGCTCACCTGCCACTGGCCTAAATTGAATTTGTATAGGGGCTGATCGTTTGGCACAGTGATAGGGAAGATATAAGGAAGCGATATTGACTTTGTGAGAGACACGGGGAGGTGGAGGAGCGAGAGTTAGAGTCAGTTGGGGAAAGACAAGAAAATCTCTGTTTGGCTTTCCTTTCAGGTCTGTAATCTCATTAGCAGATTCCTAAGGCAAGAGACGCCCTGCGGCTCAGCGGGCGGCGCAAGCTTTAACTATGTGCTGGCTTGAGCTTCAATAAGGGCACGTAGGGCTCGCTTCTGGTGTGTCCAATAACCCTGTCTTCCATTAACACTCATCACCATCACCCTCATCTACAACCCCACCGCCGTCTTCTCACCGATTCCACCTGCTAATCTTTCAATGTAATCGAACACTTTTTATGGGGTCAGATTGCCCCGGAAAAGCTGTTTCAAAGAAATTATAGTTACCAGTGTGTGAGACCACCTTGAGTCATGTTTGACCATGCAAGGAAGGAAATTGGCCACCTCAGCCAGCGATGGTGACTTCATGGCCCATTTCCTCCCGGTGAGAGTCACCTGGAGGAACGTGTAGCCCTGCGTGCGTTGAACAAGGATGTGAAAAGGTTAATGGTGCCACTGGGCATGCAGAGGGTGGGTGAAGGTGACAGCATGAAGGCCATGTCTTTCCTTATCAGTCCCGGGGGCTGTGTTAGTCTCTCCTATATCGCTGCCAGTACGAGGTCACATCGTCACTGCAGCAAACTATAGATAAGAGATGGGTTATTCATGCTGGGGGGAATGGATGGATTGCGTTATGATGACTCTTAGGTCCGTTTTACACATTACATTAAGTTGCAGCTCTACGAGACTATAAATTCCTCTCGGCCAGGCCCTATACACAGCTTTCGAAGCCTGTTTATGATTTAGGGGGTTATTCAGTCAGCCCTGAAATGTCACCGACATTTCTGTGCTATCTCGTTCCCCGCATTTACCTGCACTTTGGAGAATCAAAGTTCCCCACCCTGCGGTGAATTCAGCATTTACCATATGGTCCCCGGAGTGCAGGGAAAACCTGTCGAAAACCCACCGAAAAACCGGCAAACACCAGCCGAGATCCCACCATAAAAAAAAACACCAGAACAGCTGCAAAGTACACGCCAAACACATCAGAAAAACCTGATGAGCCGTCGAACACAGCGCAGGCCAGTTACCAGACAAAGCCGACAAGCTGACGAACGGGGTAAAAAAAACAACAACAATACGATTGTGTTAACATTGAAACGCTGTTTGCAAAAAAACTACTGAACGAAAATGCCTGGAATTTACATAGAAGATCCAATGAATGACAATAAAAAGGTCTGTTACAGAAAAAAGAATAAACGCTTTTAAAAAAAAACAGAAAAAATATTTTGACGAAAAAATCCTGAAAAATGCCTAAAAGATCCTAAAAAAATCTATAAATTAAGAGACTTTTTACTGCAGATTAAAAGAATAAACGGTTTATCAAATATTGAAGTAAAACAGGAATATTTTTAACATTGAAGCCTATGGGATTCGCCTGAATAAACCTGTCAAATTAAACCAGCGAATGGCAGGGCACTTCGGCAACTTTTCACTGCTGGTCGGTGTCTCTGAATAGATTAACCATTGCTTCTCAATGGGGGATTTCACTGCCGTCAAACAGGCACCGTACTTGCAGGCAGTTCGCCAAAATTTGGTGAACTGCCTGCTTTCTAAATAACCAAATGTCCCCATATCGGGAAATTCCCGGTTCGGTGACATTTAGGGGCCAGATCGTCTCTCTCTGAATAACCATGATTAGCCAAATTCTCCATTCTTCATTATAAAGCTCTTCACAAACTGTAGACTCTTTATAAATGATAGCATTTATTTATTTATAAAGTATTTTACCAGGAAGGATACATTGAGATTTCTGTCGTTTTCAAGTATGTCCTGGGTGGCGAGTATGTACCATTAGGTGTCTTGCCAAGGACACTTACTGGAGAGGTTGCTTGCTGGGATCGAGCCCATGACTCCACAGGCTCTCTCCATGCAGAGCAGTGACATTACCTCTACTCCACCCAGCCGGTAATTGTTACAGTTGTTACAGAAATACAAAGTTACAGTTACAAGTACTTATACAGCGCCAACAGATTCCATAGCGCTTTACAATGGGGAAGCACAAACAGCAGACTTACATGATACAAGAGGAAATACAACCCTGGTCGTAGGATAACTGTCCAGGTTATACATCACTTTAAACCAAAAGCTCAGGCAGACATCCCATGATCTTACACTCTAAGGGACTAGGGTAACTGAAACAAATGGGAGCAGAGGGAAGGTGAAACTGGTGGCCAGTAGAATATCATAGGGATTGCATGAAATGGACCAGATTTTTGGGCTTCGTAAGGGTAATTAGTGAGAGAAGTGGAGACAGCTGGAAAGGATGCCTGAAATTAGGGACCGGCCCTGGGTGGGTTGGGGCAGCAGAGGGAAAATATGGAGGCGAGTCTGCGATGGAGTATGCTGTGGAAAGAGAATGAGGTTGGTGACAATGCAGATAGCCCCAATTAACAAACATGTGGGGGAGGAGGAGGAGGAGGGAAACACAAACAGATTTTTTCTATCAGAAATGGAGGGAGATTCAAAATATGTTGGTGATGCTATCCTTTTTATGATTTGCATAGAGGGTATGAGGTGTTATGGTGTACGCCGCTTCTATATATCATTATGCTTGATATTAATACACTTTCTCAAATAACCCACCAACATAGAGCTTGATTTAAAGGGACACGCTACTCAAACTGACCACTTTATTGTTTTAAAGTGACCACTGTTATGTGGGGATCAGTACGTAGGATGGGTATCCACGTTTACAAAGGCCCCCCCCCCATGCCGTCAGTATCTTGAGGGAGTACTGATTCTGGCCCAAACCCACCCAGTCAATACCCGGGGCTCCATGTAGGGTGAAAACAAAACTCAACTTTATTTAGAGTTTACAATTACAAACACAGCCAGCGGGATGGGTAGAATACAAAGGTAAAACAAACCCCCTGGTGTTTCCATACTGAATAGCACCCCCCCCCCACACACACACACCCCCTGGCATAACAGACAAAGGCTGGGGAAAGGGGCAGAGAGATTTTAAGGGTTATTCAGAGAGGCGATCTGGCCCCAAATTTGCACCGAACAGGGAATTTCTCAGTACGGTGCCATTTTGGGCCATTTGGCTATCCAGAGAGCAGGCAGTTCGCCAAATTTTGGTGAATTGTCAGCGAAATACAGTGCTGTTCGGCGGCAGTGAAATCCCCATAGCGAAGCAATGGTTAATCTATTCAGAGACACTGAACAGCAGTGAAATGCCCTGAAGTTCGGTGGTTTCATTCGGCAGGTTTATTCAGGCGAATCCCATAGGCTTCAATGTTAAAAATATTCCTGTTTTTATCCAATATCTAATAAACCATTTATTCTTTTAATTTGCAGCAAAATGGCTCTTTATTTATATATTTTTTTAGGATTTTTTAGGCATTTTCCGGGATTATTTCACCAATTTTCTTTTCCTTTTTTCTGTAACAGACCTTTTTATTATTATTCATAGGATCTTATATGTTAATTACAGACATTTTCGTCCAGTAGTATTTTTGTAAACAGCGTTTCAAATTAGACACTTTCAATCATCTTGCTTTTGCTTGTTTTATTACCCCTTTCGTCTGCTTGTTGGCTTTTTCCAGAGGGTGGTCGGCGCTTTGATCAGCGGATCGTCAGCTTTTTCCGGATGCGTTCGGCAGGGTTTGCGGGGGGGCATTTTGGATCGGATTCGATCAGATAATTTATCAGATTGGATCCGAACCTATAAGCCGCCGGGACCCGTCGAAATTATCGGATCCGATAATTTCGGTGGTTTCGCAGCGTTTTCATTTATTTATATTATATAATATATAAACATTTTCACCTGTGACTCCGCACAGAGATCTGGGAACGTATTTATTCAAGCACAAACCAATCGCAGACGTGCCCGTCAGAGAATTCACTCCCCGCTTCGCAGAGTGCTGTTCTACTGGAGTTATCAGTCCCCATTAGAGACACATTATGTGCTTACACGGGGATTGACATTTGCCAGTGTTGGACTCCGAGGAGCACGATGCCCAGGGCCTTTCCCCACATTAATTGCTGCCCAATCAATTTTCAACAACATGTCGTTATAGGGCAATCCAAACGTGGAAGCCTTGATCGACGTGCCAAGAGAGGTGTCCGCTATGCCCTGCTGATGAATCCTAACAAGGCCAACACGATCGTTGGGTGTTGCGGGTCCTCTTGTTCAGGGGAGGTTGTCGTGACATTCAGGTCTGGCCACATTTTTTGGGTGACAACAGAATGATTTGCATATAGTATTTTAATGGCACCATCGAGCCCGTTCCCGGTAATATCATTCACCTTGGTTTTGGTCAACGCTTATCACAGTTTGGAGACTCATTGCTCAGAGCTGTGTAGCCTTGCAGCTGTCGTATACACCCGCACACCCCAAATACATGTTGGAGCCCCAAAAAAGGGGTAATTAGGTAATAAATAAAGGGAAAAAACCAACATAGACCTCATAAAGCTCCGTTCCTCCTACACAGGGTAACTCGGGTGGTTTGTTATTGAGATTTGTCAATGTATCGCTATCATGTAACAGTCATCAGTAAACGTGTACGTGCCGATTGGTGCTTTTAACTTTGCCTATTATGTAAATGCCTGGTAGTGTTTAAGAAAAATGTGTGTATATCATTCGCGTATAATCGAGACAGCCCAAAAATGTGCTTATATTGGATTTTGGTGCATATTCGTGAATTATCTTGTTACTGTGTACGTCTGCCTATTGTTGCGTGCGTCGATAATTTATCCCATGTGTATGATTATAATAAAAAGGAGACTTTGTTTTGTAACACATGAAAAGGCCCAATGTCCCCATTTATTGGCAGCGTAATGAGACACGTAACTCCGCTAATATGAAACCTCAAAAATAGGATGTGTTGGATATATTAACTCTTCTTACGCTAGAGCAGTCTACGTGCAATTTGATTGTCACCGTGATAAGTCTACTATCAGGGTTATTCAGAGATCCGAATTGCTGGCGAATGGTAACCGAACAGTGAAATTCAGCGTTCGGCTACCTTTCCTGGCCATTCGGCTATTCAGAGAGCAGGCAGTTCGCCAAATGTTGACGAATTGCCTGCACATACGGTACCTGTTCGAGGGCAGTGAAATCCCCATAGAGAAGCAATGCTTCGTCTATTCAGAGAACAAAAACCAGCAGGGAAAAGTTGCCGAAATGCCCTGCTGTTTGGTGGTTTAATTCGACAGGTTTATTCAGGAGAATCCCATAGGCTTCAATGTTAAAAATATTTCCGTTTTAACTCAATATCTAATAATCCGTTTATTATAATATTCTGCAGTAAAAAGTCTCTGTATTTTTGGAATTTTTAGGATCTTTTAGGCATTTTTCGTTTTTTTTTTAAATGTTTTTTTCTGTTTTCTGTAACAGCCCTTTTTATTATCATTCATAGGATCTTATATGTAAATTTCAGACATTTTCGCTCTGTAGTTTCTTTGCAAACAGCGTTTCAGTCAAGCGTACTGTTTTTTTTTATCACTCCATTCGTCTGCGGTGTCGGCTTTTTCCGGCGGCTGCTCTGCGCTGTGATCAGCTCCTGCTCGGATTTCTCCGGTGTGTTTGGCGGGGTTAATTCAGGTGTTTTTGCAGGTTTCGGTGTGCATTCGCCTGGGGTTTGCGTTGAGTGTTCAGCGGGTTTGCGGTAGCTTTTCCCTGCATTACGGCGGCTCTGTGGTGCTTGCTGAATACACCGCAGGGTCGCTGAAATGGGATCGCCGAATCGCACCCAATTGAAGAGAACGAAAAGTCACCGAACATGCGGTGACTTTTCGATTCTCTTTGAATAACCCTGTATATTTCATTCTCAAACCAAGCACCCATCGGTCTGGCGTGGAGATAAGAAGTGAATTTGTATGACGGAACCAAAATGTGTACAATATATTTATTATGCAAAAAAAGAGATAATGCACCATATCTATCGCGGAATTAGATTGTCAGTTCTACAGGCCAGAGGATATTTTGTTTTATGTAAAAATTGCCTTTCTTTGGATTCCTTTTTTCTTATTCCTCTAGATCCGGAGACGCAGACCCACACCAGCCACCTTGTTCCGAGTGTCTGAACCCCAGTCACCAGGTAATAAGGGACTGACACAGCCTTGACTAGCGGAATACGGGCCTTGGTTTTGGTTTATGCACACGGTTGTTGTCAACACAACAGTCCCAGTTTTCCATAACATGGTCCTGGGTTTTACTTGGCGTCCTGAGTGTTAAATGTCCTAGGGCTGGGTCTGTCCTGGGATTGCATCCTGCATGAGTGGATTAGGTTTAGACTCCAGGGATAATTAACCTCCAGGATGCTGAGCACGAACCTGGGACTGTCCCGGGGACTGTTGGTAAGTAAGGGACAGCCGTGTCGAAGCAATAGGGTCGTAGAGTCGATGGATGGAAATAAATTATATAGAAAGACAAGAAAATGAGCAAACTGAGAGCATGACATTTTTTATTATTACTCTTTTTTTAATACTGTTTCACTATTTGGCCTTTCACGACGCTCATCCGGCTGCCAGGGATCTCGTTGCAGCAAGCAGCTTGGCACCTACCCACTGGCTACATGCTGCCAATCCAACGCCTCTCAACACAAAAGCACTGAGAGGCATCATGGAGTCTGCCTTAAATTACATCTACATGTTGACTAAATTTTACCTGCTCATCCCCAGAAAGCTGCTCCAAGGGCTACTGATTGACAGTTTTGAGGCAGAGGACAGAACGACACTCTAAATTATTATTCTTTATTTATGAAGCGCCAGCATATTCCGCAGCGCTGTACAATGGGCACAACATAGACAGGGTTACAATACATTGAACAACATTTTGACCAACCAGTACAGGAGGAAACGAGGGCCCTATTCCCGTGGGAATTTACAATCTAGAAGGGTTGGGGGTGGAAACAGGAGGAGAGGACTGCAAGGTGGGAGTGATGGACTGCAAGATGAGAGTGATGGACTGCAAGGTGGGAGTGATGGACTGCAAGGTGAGAGTGATGGACTGCAAGGTGAGAGTGATGGACTGCAAGGTGGGAGTGATGGACTGCAAGGTGGGAGTGATGGACTGCTAGGTGAGACTGATGGACTGCAAGGTGGGAGTGATGGACTGCAAGGTGGGAGTGATGGACTGCTAGGTGAGACTGATGGACTGCTAGGTGAGACTAATGGACTGCAAGGTGAGAGTGATGGACTGCAAGGTGGGAGTGATGGACTGCAAGGTGGGAGTGATGGACTGCAAGGTGGGAGTGATGGACTGCACGGTGGGAGTGATGGACTGGTTGCGTCAGTGAGTCGGGTGATAGGCTTGCCTGAATAGGAATGTCTTAAGGGAGCGTGTGAAGGAAGGGAAACTAGGGGAAAGTCTGACAGTACGAGGGAGAGCGTTCCAGAGGATGGCGGCTGCGCGTGAGAAATCCTGCAGTCTATCAAGGGAAGAGGTGATGTGGGGAGAAGCTAGGCGCAGGTCACTGTTTGACCTTAGGGAGCGGGCTGGGGTGTATTTGGTGATTAGTGAGGACAGGTAGTGGGGAGCTGAGTTAGTGAGGGTTTTGAAGGAGTAGCAGAGACAGAGCGGGGGGGGGGTGAGGTGGATGTCTGTCACAGCGGCTAGAGATAACCAGGAGGATCCAGCCATGACACCATGGTCACTCACTTAAATAGTCACGGTGATCAAAGTGTCCCCTTAAGGCTGGGGCCACATGGACGAACTAATAGCATCCTTTGTGACCCCCATCCCAGCGTCTGTTGCCCGTCCGTGTGGCCCCGGCCTAAGTCAGTCTCTTTGCCCTGAAACGAAGCGGTAAAAACGTCCACACAACAAAAGTAAGCCAGAAGAATTCTGTTCTTGTCTAAAATATTGGCGGCACACGAACAGAGGAAGGAACGTCCGTAAAAGTGGACGTTCCTTCCACTCTCTGCGCTCCGCTTACAAAGCGCAATCCTCCTATGGAGAATCGCGCTTTGTATCCTTCCAGTGTCCGTTTAGCTTTTTGACGGGGAGGGCTTTTTCACGTCCGGTGGAGGACCTTCCCCATCAAAACCCCACGGACGCAGGGAAGTGCGGGCGCATTTCAGCCATAAATACGCTCGTGTGCCGGGGGCCTAAGTCAGTGTTTTTCTACTTCATTTATCAGTTCAGCGTGTTGAAAAAAACACCAATTTCTTATTGCACGTTCATTATTTATTTCCTGTTTCCAATATTTTCAGTTTTTACAATGTTTTACTTTACTCATATTTTCCCTGTAATTCAATGAAAACACAAGTTTCTTCTGACCCAGAATTTCCTTCTATGAGTAAATTTTATCTTTTTCTCTCGATTATTTGTGCTTACTTTATTGTTTTTTCTATCTTTTCCCACAGAAGAAGATTCCACATCACAACAGGTTAGTATTAACATATACTGTATCACTTTATCACCTTATCTTGACCCGCCTAACCTTTTATTTTTCTTCTAATAGCGCTATGGCAGTATCTCGCAAAGGGACATTCAAGGGTTAAAACAGGAGTGGGAAGAGAAGGGTTAAACATTAACAACCTACTGCCTTCTCTACACCCCTCCCTTCCCATTTTAAGAAAGGAATATACTCACCCTGAATCCAGCTCTGGTCCAGCTCAAGTCCGGAAGTGTTAAGCTGTGGTTCCTGCTTAACTTGTAGCTGTCACGTGACCAAGTGTCTGGCCAATCCAACGCGAGCAAAATGAGAGCCATTGGCAGGAGGCATTCATTTACTAGTGTTCACTCCTGACCTTTTTCCAGGAAGCCAGATCTGACCATTGATCAGAACTTTATGGGCGGGGCTAAATTCACTTGCTCAGAAGGCTGAATCAGGGTGGACATTCAGGTATCTGTGACCATTTAATTTGCATTGAATGGCAACAGAACTGAGAGCGTTGCTTTATAACCTCAACATCTACATGATGAGTGGTTCCAACCCTGGTCCTCAGGTACCCCCGACACACCAGATTTCAGGGATTCCCTTGGGGAAATGCAGACTGTAACCTGCAATCACTAGTAACAAATCATATCACCCGTGCTGCAGATATCCTGCAAACCTGACCTGTTGGGGGACCGGAGGACCGGGTTGGGGATCCACTGATCTACATCAATATATACACTCTTCTGTCCATTAGAGGCTATTTGAACCACTTTATACACAGATTGTGACCGCACATACTAGTTTATTCTATCATAAAAAAGTCTCAAATTTTTCTCACGAATTCAGCTCACGATAATTACCGTTGCCCTACATATCTGTTTCATGTTGTAATTCTCCACCCCACTATTTTATTTGCCATAAACAAGTACTTCCAACTGATTTTACAGCAGACAGTTCACACCACACCCTTTTTTGTTGGAAACCAATAAAAAATAACCTATAATTAATGTGGAACATGGTGGTGGTGGTGGTGGTGGGGGGGGGGTATTCCAAAGGAGCCATTAAAACTGTCTGCGAGCGCATTGAGAGCCACTGAAGGAAACATGGTCCCGGAAAGTTTCCCGCTTCCGGGTCTCAGTCCATAAAGCTATGATCAGTGCTCGCTGATCTGAGCTTCTATACCAGGGTTGTCAAACTCGGCGCCCCCCCCCCACCCAGATATTGATACCTGTAATTCCCAGAGTTTTTTGACTGTATTAAATGGAGAAGGAATCAGTTTTAGTTCAAAACCATCTGAGGGACCAAAGTCAGACAGCTGTGTTCTATATGGGGCTAAACCCCAGCACGCGACTTGCTGAATCAGCCCTCCGATAGCGCAGGTGTAGAAGGGGAACATTTATAGGCCTATTGAAAGAAAGGTGAAACTCAGGAGAATTGGCAGAAGTGAAAATTCTAGGTCAAAATAGCCAAACCAGATAAATTCTCCCATTTATCTCACTTTCCAAATCGGCTATTTGCTCTAGATGGTTCTCTTCTCCTACCAGTTCTCCTGGTTTTCACCTTTCTCTGAATAACCCTATATGTGGTTACAGTGCCTAGAGCAGGACTTTCAAGTTCCACCTGCCCCAGATGTTTCTAAACTATGACTCCCATGATTCCCTGGCCATCTATTGCATTGAAAGAATTCTGGTAATTTTAGGCATCAATATCTGGTGGACACAACCAAGGCAACAATCATGTACCTAGGTGGTACTGTCATCATGTAGAGGGAGTGATGGTACCCAAATGGATGGGATTAAACGCTCTCCATCAATATCTGGTGGACACAACCAAGGCGACAATCATGTACCTAGGCGGTACTGTCACCACGTAGCGGGAGTGATGGTACCCAAATGGATGGGATTAAACCCTCTCCATCAATATCTGGTGGATACAACCAAGGCGACAATCATGTACCTAGGCGGTACTGTCACCTCGTAGAGGGAGTGATGGTACCCAAATGGATGGGATTAAACCCTCTCCATCAATATCTGGTGGACACAACCAAGGCGACAATCATGTACCTAGGCGGTACTGTCACCTCGTAGAGGGAGTGCTGGTACCCAAATGGATGGGATTAAACCCTCTCCATCAATATCTGGTGGACACAACCAAGGCGACAATCATGTACCTAGGCGGTACTGTCACCTCGTAGAGGGAGTGATGGTACCCAAATGGATGGGATTAAACCCTCTCCATCAATATCTGGTGGATACAACCAAGGCGACAATCATGTACCTAGGCGGTACTGTCACCTCGTAGAGGGAGTGCTGGTACCCAAATGGATGGGATTAAACCCTCTCCATCAATATCTGGTGGATACAACCAAGGCGACAATCATGTACCTAGGCGGTACTGTCACCTCGTAGAGGGAGTGATGGTACCCAAATGGATGGGATTAAACTCTCACCATCAATATCTGGTGGGCTGTGGGCCTAGCGTGTCCCTTTTGGTGCATTTGAAATAGAGGTGTGACCCTGACATTCCTCCTCGAATTTTTTTAATTATATTTTTAGTAATATTTCCCTCTGAACCTGAAATCCTTTTCTTTAACCCTGTGGAACCCATAAAAATATGTTCATCTCAAAAATTATTCATATATCCTGGACTTAAACCTTTTTCCTAGAACCTTCAGTGAATGGGTTAAAAAAAATGCTTTTCTGCGTCCGATTAAGCGACTAAACAGGTACACCCCCCCCCTCAGATCCTGCTATCCCTGGCTTTACTCCACTATTACCCCACCACCACATGGAGTGAAAATGCGTAATGGAATTTGAGATAGGGGGAGGAAGGGGTGTTGAAATACTGGGGAATGAACAAAAGGGTTTATTTAACGTGGAGAACGTTCTGCTCCACAGTCACACTGAGTATGACCTCAAAAACAAATCAAGGCCACTCCAGGAAAGTAATGGGTGGGGGGGACATCATTATATGGAGGAGGGGTATAGAGACTCAGCGCCACTATACTTTACTACCTGTATCGCAGTCTGTACACAAATATAGACAAATATTTGAGGTGTGTGTACGTTGCTACTGTGTTACGGACATTCTGCATGATTATACCGCTCTCCATGTCTGTAATCACAGCGTAGATAATCTGGATTATTATTATTATACTGCAACTTGTAATTAATGTATAAATACCCCGGAGGTACAGAGGGAAGAATGTGCATAAAAAAGTTCCTTCCGACGGTATAGAAACTTTACACAATGAAACATTTCTCTATCTTTATAATACACAACAACAAGACAGAATGTTCGCGCTTAATCCCTATATTTGGTGATCGGGATGTAAGGAGTGCCCCCCTTTCCTCCCAGGTGCCCCAATATGGCAGAAAATACTGGGTGAAAGTGAAGGAGTTTCCTCCACCCCTACCAGCGTCACCATGCAGCCGGGATTTTGAATTCAAAATCCCGGCTGCTGGTCACTAGTGACATCAGCACGCAGAAAGCAAACTGATGTCACCCTCTGAGACAGACCGCCTGTGATAGCAAGCGTTCTCAGAGAGGCAGCCGATGTATCGGTTCGGCGCACGCAGCTGTGCAATGGAACTTCACAGGCGCAACGGAACTTTTGTACGTAAAGTGTGCAAGTCCCCTCCCAAGCGATACACAATTTTAGGATCATACGCTACGCAATTTGCGTAGCATTGCAAATTGCACAGCAAGAGCGGCGGGGGCTTTCAGATTTGGAAGCCCCTAAAACCAGGTGTCCATAAAGTCTCTTTACAATTTCAGAAATGTATTAGAAAGGCAAATATAAAGACAGATAAGTCAAAATCATTACAAAATGAGGTGTACTGTATATATTCAAGTTTTTTTTTTGCCTCATTTAATACACCTCTATATGGGCACCATTAGTTGCACGAAGCACATCAAGACGGTACTGGATTTCTTGCCATGTTGGCTGTAGCATCCCCTCATCAATGGTGGCAATGGCGTCAGTGATCCTCTGCTTTATATTAGTGATGTCCCGTACCTTTGTTCGATATACCATATCTTTAACATAATCCCATAGAAAGAAGTCGTTTTTCTTCGGCGAGACATCAATTACTGCAAATGTTTACCTTGACCTTTTGACCGAATACGCGGCACCACAACTACATGACCTTCAAACAACCATCATTTTCCAGCAAGATGCTGCACCACCACATTGGGGACTGCATGTGCGTGGGTTCCTAAATTTCCAGACCGGTGGATTGGAAGGGGTGACCCAATTCCCTGGCCACCTCGTTCAGCCAGATATCACTCCCCTCGGCTTCTTTCTATGGGGTTATGTTAAAGATATGGTGTATGGAACAAAGTACGGGACATCACTAATCTAAAGCAGAGGATCACTGATGCCATTGTCACCATTGATGAGGGGATGCTACAGCCAACATGGCAAGAAATCCAGTACCGTCTTGATGTGCTTCGTGCAACTAATGGTGCCCATATAGAGGTGTATTAAATGAGGCAAAAAACCTTAAATATATACGTCTCATTTTGTAATAATTTTCACTTATCTGTCTCTTCATTTGCCTTTGTAATAAATGTTTGAAATTGTAAAGAGACTTTATGGACACCCTGGATATAAATTATTTAAGGGCAACAAAGGAGGTTCTATTTTTAATAGTATCCCTTTAAGAACTCTATAGACATACTGCAGGTATTTCTAGGCTGATAATGGGGGTTCCAGAAGGTTTAATTATTAATCCCTTCTGATCCCTCACCCCATATTTAATTATGTTTTGTATACTAGCTGATAAATCAAAACTAGGCAGCAAAATGTTTCAATTCGGCCACGATTTTGCTTCCCTACGAACGCAAAAAGACTTGAAATGTGACAAATTACAGGATATCACTAGTGATACATTTCATGCATTTACAATAATGCAAAAAGGGTGTTGCAAAATTCATGGGTGGATGTCAGGTACATATGGATACATTTGGCACATGCTTTTAGGATAGGATGATCAGAGATACTATATAAACTAGCAAACTTATAAGGAAGAGACATTGCCAAGACAAGAGGTAATGATTGTTGCCAAGACAAGAGGTAATGATTGTTTGCACTAAGCCACGTGGTAATTACTGAGCCTCAAACAATGGATACGGCACAGCCTAGAATAGGATCCTTGATCACTATCTTTATCGCTGTTTTTTCTGTATATTATACTTTGTTTAATATTTATAGTTTACTATATCTCTGTATATATTACAGCAGGGGTTCCCAACCCTGGTCCTCAAGTCCCCCTACACACCAGGTTTTAAGGATCACCTTGGGGAAATAGAGACTGAATCCTGCATTCACTAAGCAGCAATTCATATCACCTGTGCAGCTGTGCTGTGCTTCAGATATCCGGCAAACCTGGCCTGTTAGGAGGACCTAAGGATCAGGGATGAGAACCACTACATTGCTGTATACATACATATCTGTGCATATGATTGGTGGATAGATTTCTTAGGTCAGGGTCCTCAACCTTGGCCTTCCACCTTTTTTGGAACTGCATCCCCCATGATGCTCGACCACTCATTATGTTATAGGAACTATAGTTCCAAAACATATGGAGGGCCAAGGCTGAGCACCCCTGGGTTAGGTAGTATGTAAAGTGGTATCAGTTGGCACCAGTTCCTAGCTGTGGTTAACTTTTCAGTTAACTGCAGTGGGGCATAATTAACGTTAGGACTTTGTCATCCTAACGTTAATTACTCTCCGCGCTCCCCATGTTAAGCATAGGGAGCGTAAAGTACAGTAGGTTTGCGCTAGAAAGCGCAATCCCCGATGCACTAATGTTTTTTTTCAACCCGTTAGTGTTCGGATTGTAATATGGTCGGTCCACGCTAGGACCGCTTAACCTAACGTTAACATCTCTGAGCGCTAACCTCAGCGTTGAGATTGTAATATTACTCGCAGTATTTCCTGGTTACTGATCACATGGATCATCCGTCCAGGAGTTAGACATCATTTATCAGTCGCTAAGGAATGTAATTACCATCTACCATTGATCAAAGTGATTTCTTTCTACTTGGTATTTGAGGCTAACTGCAAATTTGGGAGGAGGTGACTTGCAGGGAGAGGACATTTCACGTGCTTTCTGCAAAGGTGTGTTTGGCTTTTTGCCTGATCCTCCTCACAGAACTAAGACTCGGTGCACGGGTATCACGGAGAGGTCAGTGTTTCGCGATGAAAAAAAGACCCATTTAGTTGATCTCGTAGAACTCCCCGTAATATATGTTGCATAAAAGGAGCCCTCTAGACACCATGACCAATCCATGTACTTCGAATGGTCATTGTGACGGATCCCGCTACTCCGACTGAGTAGAGCCGTCAATGAAGTCTTCCTTTCTCCGGAGACACTGAGGAGAAGCGTGGATTAATTTACAGCCCATCCAGTCACTTCTCGAGACACAGTGTAGGGTGGAAAGAATGGATCTTTTTAATGGAAAACTTTACAGCCTTTTAATCAACACAGAAGCAGATAAGCCTGCACTCCCCGCCTGCACATCCTGCCCTCCCCAGACGTCCCAGTGACAGGTGCCGCTGCCCCCTACCAGAGTCCGTTCTGGAGTCACTGCCCCCTGCCATAGCCCATTCTGGAGCCAGTGTCCCTAGCCATGGCCCATTAAGACAGAACAATAGCAGACTGTGATGGTAAACAGGATTCAGATTATACAGCATCAGACAGTGGGGACGTTTGCCATACACGACAGACCAACAAAGACAACTCAAATGTCCAACATATGCAAACACATTCCAGATAGGGGGAGTTGGGAAACACCACAGTGACCCACACAGTAATCATAGAAACCATAGTAACAGTAATCAGATAAACATAGACAACAACATTAATTACAATAACATTATTCATACATAACACAGATGGGACAAACACCCTGCACCCTATAGGTACAGGGTGACTTCAACATAGGAGAGAGCAAGGAAACAACATAGAACATCCAGCCTACACCTTCCAAATACATCTTCAGGCCCATGTACCCCAAGATCAAATTAACGTACCGGCATGTTGACCCAGTTGTCCACCTCCCTCACCCAGCAGATGTCCCGGAAGGCACTGCTTTTATGGGAAGTTGGACCACTTACAGTTTGCCTCTTAGGTAACTTAATACAGGATTCTGGAGGTTCTAAAGGATTGGTTCTTGGACCACTTACAGTTTGGTTGATGGACCTCACCACATGCAGTCTGGATTTGGGCCAAACACATGATTCTGGAGATGATAAAGGTTTGTACCTGGTTTGCTTAAAGTTTGGCTCTTGGAAAATTTAACGCATGGTTCTCAGATCACTTAAGGACATCTTTTTGATCTACTTAAACATGGTGTGCGGGACCATTTAACGTTTAGTCTCTTGGGGGTTATACACTAAAGTGTGCTTAGTCTCGGAGGGTAGATGCCTTGGATGATCCTGCAATGCCCCCACATCATTCCATTGACACTAGACAGCCCCAGTGCCTATACTCTATATGTGTCACTGGGTGCATCCGTTGTGTGATCTTTTGTGTTGTAAACTGCCCCCCAGTGTTTTTCCGACACTTGCTCCTCACTGTGTGGCTTTGGCCATAGAATGGAGTCTATGGGTCGATCAATAACTCAAATCATTGTATTGTGTGGGATGTATTCAAAGGACATCATCAAAGGGTAGATTAGAAGTCTTTTATGCTCCCTGTCATATCTCATTCAGCTGCCATCTCTTATCTCAGGTAGCCTAGAGAACAACACACACCCTGCTGCTTTATCTAAATATTCCCTTCCCCTCCTCATTAACTGGTAATAGTGTAGATTAGATAAACCGCAGCAGTAAAGTAAAACTTTAGCTCTGATTTTGGTAAATGTTGCAGCATGGGAAAAATTCCATATAATGGAAACAGGAGATAAAAAAAATCAAAATATTTTTTTTCCTTTTTACATGCGATTACTTCAAACAAAGCAAAAAACAGCAGCATGTGTTTTATAAGGTGTTTTTATTTTTAATGTACAAGTCATGTAGTTACAGCTTATGTAAGTGGAAGTGTCCCTTTAACGGCAAGGTTGGAATAGGACGTGCAAAAAAAATTAAGCTAACTTCGCCTGCCGTTATGATGTATGTCTGCTAATCTTAATGACAACCTTGGAATAGGGCCCCACAATTTTAGCCCCATCATGATTGTGGAAGACACTGAGGGCTACATGCCGAGTCAGGTGTAGACTTAACAAAGCCCTGGTAAACTTTATCAACTCCACAGACCTTAACCCTTTGCCGCCGGGTGGGTTGTGCCCGGCGGTGGGGCTTTAAAGCCGGTGGGGCGTACTAGTACACCCTGCTGTCCGGTTGCGTAGGCGGCCCGGAGGAGGAGCCCGTGCAGTGCATCATTGGCTGCAGATGGACAGCTTTAGTTCAGGCCATCCCATGGCAGCCAGAGACGTGCGCCTTCTAGTGGGCGGGGCAAAGGAGACCCATTGAAGAAAGCGGGGAGTACTATGCCGCCTTGTGGCTTC
Source organism: Leptobrachium leishanense (assembly GCA_009667805.1). NCBI lineage: Eukaryota > Metazoa > Chordata > Amphibia > Anura > Megophryidae > Leptobrachium > Leptobrachium leishanense. The sequence continues at coordinate 34,790,815 of CM019074.1, read as the reverse complement.
ATGCTCCACCCGTCTGGGGAACGGCATAGTACGCCCCGTGGCGGGAAAGAGTTAATGACTTTACCTCCATTCAGGATTATAATGCTTATTTAAATGTTTATATCACTTATTTTTTTACTGTTTTATCTTTCTGCCGTTTTCCCTGACTCCTTTCCCTAAAATTGAATTCTTTCCTGCAGCAGTTAAAATGATGCCGAAATGTCCAACGACCCTTTAAATTTCAATGTTTCTGAATGGACCGTTTCATTTCATACAGTGTATTGCCGCAACCTTTATTTCCACGGTATTAATACGCTGGAATTGATAGCCTTTGCCCCTCACCCTCACCAGACAACCTCGCCACTTGCTGCTTTAGCCGTGGCCTGCGATTACCATAGCCGACTCCTTGTTGACCTTAAACTAACCTTGACGTAACAAGAACGCCTATAAGCAGCACAGGGAGAGCCACACTAACCCTTGTGTTTCCACAGAGGCATGTAAAGCATTACACTGCAATATATTGTATGCTTTCCTCATGACAACAGCACTGACTCTTACCTGAAGAACAATTAGCCCATTATGATACTCGCCTCCGCGCTAAACGTACGATTGGAGCATAGCCAGAGTACACAGAGTATTCCCGACAGCTGGATCTGTCACCAGAGCTCCTTGATAATGTAAAGCACTGTCTGGATACCTGTCAAAGCTACTTTGCAACAGGTTACAAGTAATGTAGGTGCCATACGTAAAAGTGTTGACACATGGCCTGAATTCCCCTTAATGAAGCAGCCATGGGTGCGAAATACAAAATATTCCATTTAATGTAGCCTTAAAGGGACATTCTACACACCCTGACCACCTTATCTTGTGAAAGTGGTCAGGCTCTGCAGTGCCCACCCCTCTGGCCTCCTCCCAGGCCTGTTTTTTTAGATATAGCGGGTGAGTATCCTCAACACACACAGCCATCACTCGGCAGATGGGATTTTAATAACCCGCCTGTCAGACACCAAATCAGTCGCGAAAACATTCACTGATGATGTCAGCATGCTTGCGTGCTGACATCATCTCATCTATGAATGTTCGCAGCAGTGAGGGTCGTTCTAGGGGATGGCATCTGATGGATTAGTTCTAGGCGTGTACGTGCAGTCTCAATCCATCGTTCTGCACACAATGCAAGCGCCAAGTGTTACACAATTAGCATTGCGTATGCTACACGATTTGCGAATGTATTGTATGTAACTATGCACCATGTAGGAGCATATCACAGAATTCCACAGCAATAAAACTCACAGTAATGTTCTATGTGTATGAGCTTATCACTGAGCTCCACAGCAATAAAAATCACAATAATGTTCTGTGTGTATGAGCTTATCACCGAGCTCCACAGGAATACAACTTTCAGTAATGTTCTGTGTGTAGGAGCTTATCACTGAGTTCCGCAGGAATAAAACTCACAGTAATGCGCAGTGTGTTTGAGCGTATCACAGAGCTGCACTGGAATAAAGCTCAAAGTAATATGCGGTGTGTATGAGCGTATCACAGAGGTGGACTGGAATAGAACTCACAGTAATGTGCAGTGTGTATGAGTGTATCACAGAGCTGCACTTAAATAAAACTCACAGTAATGTGCAGTGTGAATGAGCATATCACAGAGCTGCACTGGAATAAAACTCACAGTAATGTGCAGTGTGTATGAGCATATCACAGAGCTGCACTGGAATAAAACTCACAGTAATGTGCAGTGTGAATGAGCATATCACAGAGCTGCACTGGAATAAAACTCACAGTAATGTGCAGTGTGAATGAGCATATCACAGAGCTGCACTGGAATAAAACTCACAGTAATGTGCAGTGTGTATGAGCGTATCACTGAGCTCCACAGGAATAAACCTCATAGTAATGTGCAGTGTGTATGAGCGTATCACAGAGCACCACAGCAATAAAACTCACAGTAATGTGCAGTGTGTATGAGCTTATCACTGAGTTCCACAGGAATAAAACTCACAGTAATGTGTGGTGTGCCTAGTTGAGGCCCAAAATTCTGCCACTGGGAAAGCGCTGCCTAGAGCCAAGCCCCCATCTGGCCCCATCTGGCAGCAGGGACTTCCGCATTTTGTAATCCCTAAACTAAAGAGTAGCAGCCCAGCACCAAGGAATAAAAGGTGAGTATTTCAGCTAAACTAAAAAAAATAATTAATAATAATAATTAGGGAGGTGTTGTAAGTTAAATTGTCCCTCTAAAACACCTCTATTTTCTTTACTTTACCCACTTCTTCCTACTAAATTATGAGCAGACACTCGCTATCTTCTGTTCCTGTCGTTTCACCAGTTGTCACGAACCTCCTTCTACTCTCCCGTAGTCACTTTTCATTCACCCTCAGTCGGCTATACACACACCTTATCATGGACTCTTCCCCTTTTCATTCAACCCATCTGCTGCTCTTTACCCCAAATTCAGCTTTCAGATGGTCAAATATTCTTTAAAATTAGGACTTAGTTAAAGAATATTTGGTGATGTCCTTGAACGGCCTAACGTATTGCTTAAGCGCTAACATTTCTGTTCTAGCGTTACAGTTTAGTGTGTTCTTTTCCATCTAGCTCTGCTGTACTTTTCCTTATGTTATTCTTTTTTTTCCTGAAATTCAGTCGGATCCTCAGCTACTGAAATCGAAGCGACCAAATCCGTACGTCTATATCCCCCCTTCTATTAAAGGTAACGCAACATTGTTCATAGGATTTTCTTTTTTATGTCCTTATGGTTTTCACCGTCAACACCGCCATGTTTATCATGGGGCAATAATCCATTTTAAAGTGAAATACACTGCCTGGCCAAAACTAGAAGTCACACACTCTAATATTTGGTTGTGCCGCCTTGGCTGTGACTACGGCATGCGTTCACCATGGCATCGTTTTGATAAGCTCGTGCAATGTCAGAGCATTTAATTGTGTCCAGAGTGGCATTAATTTGTGGCCAAGATCTTGTATTGATGATGGGAGAGTCGCAGCGCTGCATAAAGTCTTCTCCGGCATAGTATCCCAAAGATTCTCAATGGGGTTAAGGTCTGGACTGTGCGGTGGCCAATCCATGTGTGAAAATGATGTCTCGTGCTCCCTGAACCACTCTTGCACAATTTGAGCCTGATGAATCCTGGCATTGCCATCTTGGAATATGCCCGCTGTACCATCAGGGAAGAAAAACCCATTGGTGGAAAAACCTGCTCATTCAGTATATTCAGGGAGTCACATGACCTCATTGTTTGCCTCTTGAAACATATTAATCACTGCAGTAATTATCCAATGGAAGGCTCACACCTATTTGCTTAGTTAAATCCACTCCAGGTGGTGACTTTTTTTTTTGGCCCGACAATATATAATAACCGAGTTATTCCTTCGGAATTTCGGTACGCCTTCATTCCACACAAATTCAGCATTCATAGCAAATTCCCTGAAGAGCAGGGAAAAGCCGCCGAACAACCGTTGACTCGAAAGAAAAAACCACTGCAGAAGTGCTGAAAACATCGGATCCGATAAGCCGCCACAAACCCACTAAACGCTCCCGACAATCCGCCGCAAACCCGCTGAACGCGTCCAAAAAAAGCCGACAATCCGCCAACCACAGTGCCAACCAGCCGCCGGAAAAAGCCAACAAGCTGACGAACGGGGTAAAATAAAAAACAACCACTGCGACTTTGAAAATCTGTTTGCCAAAAAATGACTGCACGATAAAATACCTGGACTTAATATATAAGGTCCTATGAATAATAATAAAGAGGACCGTTACAGTAAAAGAAAACGCTATTTTTTTTTTAAAAAAAAAAACAGGAATTTTTTTTTGCCGAAAAATGCCTAAAGAATCCTAATAAAATAATAGACTTTTTGCTGCAAATTAAAATAATAAACAGTTTAATAGATATTTAATAAAAATGGGAATATTTTTAACATTGTAGCCTATGGGATTCGAGTGATTAAATCTGCCGAATGAAACCCCCGAACAGCAGGGAATTTCTCTGACATTTCTCTGCTGTTTGTTGTTCTTGGAAAAAAAAAAGAAAAGATTAACCATTGCTTCTCTATGGGGATTTCACTGCTGCCGATGAACAGGTACTGTATTTCGTTGGCAATTCACCAATATTTGGCGAATTGCCAGCTTCCCGAATCGCCGCATGGCCACGAAATTGCACCGTATGGGGAAATTCACTGTTCGGTGCAATTTCGGGCCAGTTCGGCTCTCTCTGAATATCTCTGTTAATTCTTTAAAGGGATTCTCTACTAAAAATAGAGTTCTCTTGTTTTTACCCTCAAATAACTGGGCAGATGCTGCGCTATATTTTTTTATTATTTAAGGTGATTTTACTCACTTTTTGTCCCTCGCTGCACGCAGCTCCTCCTCTTCAATCAGGGACTTCCGAACCCAGAAGTCCTTGAAGCTATCTAGAGCAATTTGTGCCCCTACGCAAATTGTGTAGCTTGGGAAGTGCAAAATTGCGCACTGCTACGGACTTTTTGTACGCCAATTCCGTAGCACCTGTGCAGAGCAATGGATCGGAGCTGTGCAGGCATACACAGACCCATCCCTGTCTCCCTGAGACCGCTCACTATCGTGGGAGGTCTCAGAGAGGGTGATGTCAGCATGCTCTCTCTCTGCTGGCGTCACCATTGACTGATCTTTTGACTGACAGTTGGCAAATTCAAATCCAGGCTGCTGGTGATGCTGTATGCAGCACGGAAAATATAATGTCCTGTAATCAATGAAAATATGTAAAGTCAATGGAGTAAAATCCAACAAATATAGAACTCAGGAACTCCTTGGGGGAATGGTTATCCTTGAAGTACTCCCGTAGAAGAAATGGTTCTCCTTGGATAGTATTCCAAGTTGGTAGAGGTTGTTCACTCTCTATTGCCAGTGGATTAAAGATTCTCAAAAAATTCCACTACAGGAGAATACCACAGGGTACCAAGTAAAAAAGGATTTCTTAAATGACAAAATCACTATATTTAAAAAATGAAGCCCAACGCGTTTCATCTGCAAAACAGACTTCCTCAGGGCAATACATCAATCAAAAGAAAAATCAGAATGATATAAAACCATATCGCCTCAATGTCTTTATATTCCCCCAAATAGTCTCTGATTGGTCTTTAATAAATTGTCCATTCGCCTTAGCGTTTCCCATATATGGTAATTCTCCAATTTTTTAGATGTCCTCGTCCAATCGGAACGTTTCTTTTTCTCTTCATTACTTCTGAATGGTCGGAAGTAACGAAGAGAAAAAGAAACGTTCCGATTGGAACGATCACCCGATCAGGGCAGTAGGGAGGGGAGATGTGGGGGCACTCCTCACCACTTAAAGTAGTCATTGTGAGTAGAGTGTCTCTTTAAGCCACTGAAGTGACTCTAGCTGCCAGTGTTTTTATCGTCTGTCAATAAACACAGCCTTTATCTGGTCTTCTGCAGCTGTCCAGCGCCTTGTCCAGTCTCATATGGCATCGCTTGGTTCCCTGGCTGACAGTGATGACTATGACGACAGTGGTGATGGGGACACAGGTTGTGGTGTGGAGGAACCAGAGGACTTCATAACAGAAGAGTGTGATGTGCACAGCAACCCAGGTACAAAGACATGGCATCAATTCCTTGTTGGCAATCATATCACAGCGGCCATTACTCTCCAACCATGCATTTATTTCGTCCATAGGTGATGGAAGTCCTTCTTCTAGGAGTCTAGAGAATCTCTTGCATCACACACTTCTGGAGGAAAATCCTGAGGTCACAGAACAGGAGGAAGATACACAAACTGGTAAGGGGCTCAGTGAATGGCAAAACTGTGGTATGGTTGATGCACAAACAATTAATGGATGCCTGATGGGATGATCGTCAACAGATCTCTGGGAACCATTGAACGTTTCAGGAACTGTAATTTGATATTTGGGGTGAAATGATGCATTGAAGGATATGATACTAGAAATACAGGGTAAATTCAGGATACAATGGGCCCTATTCCGTTCTTCGTGCTAAAATGGGGACACTAACAGTGAAAACCTGTGCCTGCAGGTGTCCCCGTAGCGTCCCCATTTCAGGGCGATATTCCGGGGCAGGCGCTGTCTCAGCACTATGTCCCGGAACGCAAAGCTAACCACTGGATTACTCCTGGTAGCCAAAGGTCGATACACAAAATGGTCAGCATAGCAAGGGTCAAAACACAGAGTAGTCTAAAAGGATAGCCAAAGTCGGTACACAGAGAATCCACACAGGGGCAGGAAGGGTTAATGCAAGAGGCAGAACAAACAGAAATAAATACAAAAGCAAGGGCAACAGGGAACCAAATAAATAATAAACCAGAGGCCAAGTCAAAAGTAAATAAAACAAATACAAGGCAAGGGAAACAGGGAACCAAGTAATGAACCAGAAGGCAAAGCAAGAACAACAGCGGGACCAGCAGAGATTAAGTGCTATGACAGGTGGATATTGATGAGAGCTGATGATTACAAGAAAACCCTGGTGGGTGCAAGAATGGCAGGGCAGGAACTAAGAGCCGGCCTGGATTGGCTCACCTATAGGGCTCTGAGCTGGAATTGTGACAGGCTGTCCATGGAGTGGCCACTTCAGCCTTGAACTGTTGACTCAATAACCTAAAGAAAAGCTGTTAGATGAGGAATTGGTCCGTTGGAAAGTAACCGGAGGGTGTACTAATGCAATAAACGTGTGTCCGACTGGTACCAATACAGATGAGATATAACTGCTGTAACGTTCATCTTCTGTATGAATTCCTGGACATTTCGTTACTAGAAGATTACCGGTGTCCATGTGATGCTACGAAGGGCTGCCATCAGAAATCTTGGGGCCCCTTACTCATCCACCAGCTGGGGCTCCTCTTCTGCGTATCTTATATTACATACAGTGTGTTAAGTTGCTGTTGGTCCACCAAGGGGGTAAAAAGTATTCCCTTGTGGTCTAGCACTTGCTCTGCACCTCTACCTGGAGAAGACCATACTAATTGCTTCCACAGTAATGAGTCGGATTGTTTTGACCAACCCCAGATGCCACAGTCCACTGGAAAGTTTCCCGGTATCCCATTGGCAAAATTCTAGGTGACATGGATGGGCCCTTACATCTTTGTCACATAGACAAGCCGCGTGGGGTTTGGCAAGGCCTTGAGCCCCCTGGAGCCACAGGGCCCCTGAACATATCATGGGCTGTCATCACCCTGGCGGCCAAGATGCTACCTACACGTATGCCTCTTTTAAAGTAAATTTTTACGGTATTGGCTTCCTGTGTTAATTTTCCTGCTTTGTAAACAATAATAATTGCTCTAATTCAGGTTTCTTTGTCTTCTTTTGTGTAACACCTCTGGGGATTACCCTTAATTCGATTTTTGGTGTATGTGTGTGAGTAATTTCTCCTCATTACTGTCATTGCTTAGAGGCATCCCATATTTAATTTACGTGTTGTCACCTCTTATGACCATTACAAGAAGTACATGTCACTGCCGGTCCTTGAACTGGCCGGTAAAGTAGCTAAGAGACAAACACTGCATCCACAGTCAAAGCACTTGCCGAGGTCAGATACCAGAGGTGGGCGTCATAAATGCAAAGGTTGGTAACAGCGAGGGCAGTGGTACAAGCCAGAAATCTGCGTAGTCAATAGGGAATGCCAAGGTCAGTATACAGAGGATAGTAACAGAGAATAATACACGTAAAAGGTACAAATAACTACGACAGGACACAGCACAGAGGGCGAACAGAGCTTAAATGGTGTTACATATACTCCTACTGGCTAGTGTCACTCATAGTACCAAAACACACAAATGGCATTGATCGACAATGACGCGCAACATCAGGGGCAAAAGAAAACCACTAGTGGTATTGTTAATGAGCAGAGAGGAGGCCGTGACAGGACGGGGATTCCAAGCAACTGGATGACACTGGGCATAGGGTAGCGTGACAGGTGTTCTCTGTATGGTATCATCCTCCTTCCTCTACCTTTTCTTAGGGCATTGGAGTATGGAGCTGAAGTCTCATATTTAAGCCTTCACTACCATGATCAAGTATACTTGATGTTCAAAAGCACCTGCATGTGCCCCGAGATTGAGTTCACTCAACCTGTTCTTAATCTGGAGCAATTCAAAAGAATTTTGCTTCTTGCGAATGAAATTCATTTGAAAATGGGCTCCAGAGCACGTTCCTAAAGCTGCAGCATACTGAACATTAGATCTGATCAGCTGAAGCTCACGGAACTGCTTTCAATGTCCATAGTGGACACCGGCTCCACTGGATCTTGTCTGCGTGTGTCTCGAGGACTCATTCTGCAGGAGCAAAATTTGACGAGCAAGAGGAGCCTTGTGAGTGTTAAATAATCATACTGTATTGTATTGTAAAGTAGCAATGAATTTATGTAACACCTATACATAATTACACTTTGGGTAATGGCATGTAGTTTCCATAACCCAACTGATCTCTGACAGTGGTTCTATGGAAAACCATTTGGTTTTGAGAGGGCTGGTATGGGTAATTAAATGTCGGAAGACATTGCAATATATTTTCATCCTCAACATCTTTATCAACTATGGAGAATCGAGAAACCCTTAGACCGGGATCTAAGTGGGGACAGGCAGGACTGTTTAACTGGTATGTTGTGCCTGAACATTCAAGGCATTCTCTCTCCGGCCCCCCATTGACATGCATGGGAAGTACAAAAGTCCTATGCAAACTGTACACTCACGGGGCTCTATTACATTCTCCGTGCAAATTCGTCCGCGCAGCGCAATTTTTTTAGCGCGCAGCATTAAACGTTAACGCGCGTAAATTAATGCTGGTATCATGATCCGAGCGCATTTTTTCATCCATCAAAAAATATCGTGCGTAAAAAAAAAAAGACGTGCAAAAACGAGCGCAAATTAACTCTGCGTGCACGAATCGATGGGCAATCAGAATTAAGAACCACAATTGTCTCCCGTTCAGTTTTTGCGCCTGTCAAAATCAATCTGAGTATATATGTTGCAGCAATAATAAAAACACGCACAACTTCTCTATTTTATTGTTTGGGTATGTGTAGAATGTGTAACTATACCGTGCTGTACTTTTTTTTCAGGCTGGTGTTTTTCGTTTCGGCCAGAACGTTCCGATTTGCAGTTACCACAGGCTTTTAAAAGACGTTAAAATTATGCGCGCAAACATCGTTCGTAAAAACGTGCGCATCAATTGTAATACCATCCACGTACCAGCGCACGAACGCATTTGTGCTCACAATGTTAAGTATAGGATACGCTCACGAACTTGCGTTCGCGCAGGGTTTGCGCAGGCTCACTCGCGTTAGACATTAACTCGCATCGTATGCTCAAACGTCGTAATATGACGTTCAGCGCGAAGGGTTTTGCCCCTCACGTTAATGCGCTTTTGCGCGCGTGCAAAAAAGTGCGCGAGGAATGTACCGTAATCGGGCCCTTGGAGTATTAATATTGCATGTGAAATTGTTGCAATGACCAGAGACAGACAACCAGTATTAAAATCCACACAATTTGGGCTAGGCCTGGCACTGTTTTGTATGGTTATAGACTCTACTGACATTTAGACATTACATAGATCGTGCTAAAACGGGGACGCAAAGAAAAACTTATACCTATAAGTTAACATTTTTATTAATAAATTATAAATATTTATCTATCGTCTAAATATATATATATTTTTTTTTTTTTAAATTAACTTTAGTTTTTTTCCTTTTTACTTTTTCGAGTTTTTTTTCACTCTTAATCTGGCAATTTAATTAGTAGGGGGTTAGATTAAAACAATTAAAAGATGAAAAGGAGAATAATTAAAAAGAATGAATGGTCTATTGTGTACTACGAGTTTAATTGATGCTAGGCCAACTTTTGGTATAGAGATAAAATCACAGTTTATATATACTCTTATCACTCACAGTTAATTGCTTAGGACAAGAATCAAGATTACCACTTTGAATACTATGATGGTTTGAGGTTACAGTTTGGAGTTAAGGTTCTTATCAATTAATAATTATAGTTCTAGTATGTGCTTCAAAACTGTGACATTCTCTTCATTTTTCTACATCTTTCTATTTTGTGAAAACTTTTTACATTTATCCCCTTCACTACCAAGTGATTTTCCCCCAAAAAATTGTCAGGGACCAGTGGTTTTGTTTTGAAAAATCATTTTCAATGAATTATACAGTAAGAAATATTTGGGCACATTTCCAATTAATTTCTAACTGTACTAACATATTTGGCCAGTAGATGGTGCCATCTACTGCCAAATTGAGTTACAGACTTTGCAGGGAACCATGGGCCGAAACTGTATCGGCTTGCTGAATGTCCAATGTTAGGACATTCAGTTTGCTGATTTTTACATAGTTTTAGCTCTTTGGCATTATGCCCACAAGGCTAAAACTTTGAGGGCACCTTCTGCAGCCCAAAAGCAAACAAAATGTGTTTGCAGCAAACTAATTTCATTTGCTTTTGAGCTGCAGATCGAGATAGCATGATATCGGGGCAACAGATGGTGCCTTTGAAGTATGACATATCTCGGTAGTGAATGGGATTAATTATACCTAATATGTGCTTCAAATCAGTGATGGTCACATCAGTTTTCTTGACATGAAGTTTGTCATTTGTTGACATTTGTCTATGCAGAACATGGTCTAGACGTCATTTTTTAATTTGTGATATTTTGAAATCTTCATTTTCACGCATAGTAAAGTACAGGTGTAATGCCAGGTGTAGACCCCTTACTCAAGTTGCCTAGAAGGGTCTCAGCTATACCCTCCTGAAAAGGCCTGAGGAGGCCAAAATGATCGTTGGGGGTTGCAGTTCCTCTCTTATGCCAAGGAGGCTTTTTTGGCATGTCAGCTCTAGCCGCCCTGTCTGGGCGATAGCTTCTGATTTGCATATGGAATAGTCTTCTCTGTAATGGCACCATCAAGCTAAAACCTTGTGAGACCTGAACGGGGACCCTCCGTAGAGCAAGCCATTACAGCTGTTGCTCTTTCTCGGGACCCTCACAAACCTTGGGCCTGAACACAACTCGGGCATTCGCATTTGCCTTTTTTTTACTTGCGGCTTGCCTTTCACGTCCGTATTACGACCACGCTGCTTTGCCCGCAGCTCGAGTCGTAATACAGCCAAGCCGCAATCAGATAACACCAACGGTGGTAAGCGCCGCAGTGTTATCCGCTCCAGAAATCCACAAGACTCCATGTAGAGGAACGAGATCTGCAACAGCTTGCGCGAATGAGATCAGGCAGGGATAGTGGAGGGATACACAGAGGAACACTAGGAACTATTTGTTACCAGTCTCACTCTGCTCCCGGCAATAAGAAGCAGCAGATCGGGCCACTGTTCTCGTCGCGAGATGAGAGGTGAATATTGGATTTATTGGGGGGGGTTTAGGGGGTGCTAAATGATTTTGCAAAAGCGCAATCATTTAGCACCAGCTTTTAGGTGTCGCTAAAATTTTGGCTTACGCGTCCCTGCGGTAATACGTTACCTTGTAATACCTTACTTATTGAAATGCTATTCAATGATTGCGCTCCCCTTGTTAAGTATGGGATGCGCAAAGTACAATAAGCTTGCAGAAGCTGGTGCAGTTACCGATGCGAAGTGGTTTCTTACAGGTTATCGTCAGCAAGGTATTATGGGGCATGTGTTAAAGTCACTTATCCTAGCGATAATGCTTACATATCCGAATGTTAGTGTTCACTAGGGAATAGGGCCCACTGTGTTAGCGGCTCAAGTCGGAAAGTTTTGAGCCATTGATTGATAACAGTGGCTGCGACCAGCAACTGATAATGGCTCCTTAAGTCCATAGGACTCTATGGAGTCAGCTGTGAACCATGGCAGTAGCTCGCTCATGTGGGGTCACACACAGAAAGCAGATGTACACGGGAAACTATTTGTTCCCAGTCTTCCGCTGCCTGTAGATAGAAGAAGCGGCGCATCACCCTGCCCTCTACACCGCAGCTTAAAGGAACACTCTACTCAAAAAATCACCCCCCGTTTTTTTATCCTAACCTATCCCTATTCCCTTAATAAAACTTTAGATTTTTTTTTTTTTTGTAACTGTAGTACTTACCCTAAAATCCTCTTGTTTCCAGCGGCGGCTTTTTTTTTTTTATACTCTCCTCCCTCCTCTTCCGCTCCCGTCCTTCTTGCTTCTTGGCTTCTGGTTTACGTGAGAAGCGCGCATGCGCGCCTCTCACATTAGCCAGCCAATCGGCAGGCTTCCTCCCGGCTCCCTCTGAGGATTAGTGTTGTGCGCAAGAGGATGCGCGCAACACTAACGCTCAGAGGGAGCCGCCAGCTTCTGCGGTGAGTAGGAGACGTCATCGCGCTGAAAGAGCGATGACGTCTCCTACTCGGCAAAAGTCGGCAGAAGCGGGAAATATGATTCCCGCTCTGCTGACTGACAGCTGGGAGGGCGGAGTAAAGTCCTCCGCCTCTCTCAGCTGTTTTCAGATTTTTGAGCTGAACCGCTGAGCGGAGGAGGGGGGACAGAGGGCGGCATACTCTGGGCATCATGACCACCTAAAAAAGCTTATGTGGTCATGTTGCCTAGAGTGTCCCTTTAAGGCCAGTGTCACAGGAGCATTTTCAGAGCAGAAGGAACGTCCGTGAGAGTGGTGCCCGTGTGACCACCTCAATGAGCGCAGTTAGTGCGCTCAGCGCTACAAAGTTCGACCCTCCTACGGAGGATCGCTCTTCGTAGCCCCATCAGCGTCCGTCCTAGATTTTTGACGAGGAGGCTGAAATCACGTCCAGTGATAGCGCACAATTCGTACATGCGCTACCCCATGTGGCTCTCACCTTCGATCTGTCACAAAGCTGTGACGGACACAGGGAAGTGCGGTCACACGGACGCACTCAGTGCACTCGTGTGACCACAGCCTAAGAGGTAAGTAAGGGAGTTTTTGATATACTTAAATCTGTGTTAAGCCTTTGAGCCGTGAAGAACACATGAGGTTGAAATAGCTTGTTCTTCATCAGATAGACACAAATTAACGACTGCTATGCAACGTATGGGAGCTGTTTATTCACAGGATTCAGCTGCATGCAGAGCTTGGATCTCGGTTGGAATAGCAGCTTGATCCGTTAGTTTAACAATTCCATTGGAATAAGGCCCGATGTTTTTGAATCCCTGATTGCTAAACCGCCATTATTACTCAATGAGTGTCAGGTCGTAAAGGTGATAAGATGCAATGACCCCAATATGTTGAACACGTAGAGAGCAGTACATAGGGATAAAGCACCAGCGAGGTCAGGGGCAGGTAGCAAGGAGATGTGGTCAGGAAACAATAGCCAAAGGTCAAGTACCAGGGAGACAAACTCTGTAACACTGGAGACTGTGAACAGGAATATATCGCTTCACTAGAGCATCTGTATTAGGGATGTGCATGGCTGAAATTTTTTTTTCGTTTAGTTTAGTTTTGTTTCGCTTTTAAATAATTTCGTTTTCGGAATTTCAGAACTAATTTCGTTTCGTATTTTGTTTCGGTTCGATTCAAAATTTTGTATCGATTTGAAATTTTGAATCGATTCGAATTTCATAAATCAATTCGATAGTTAATATTAATTCGAATTTTGGATCACTTAACAAAACCCCAATTGATCAAATTTTGCTGTTAAAAAAACAATCTAGGGTTAAATATTAAGCTGTGTCACAGATTTAGTATTTGAGTCAAGTTAAACAGTGAAACAAAATTAATTAGTTTCATAAAGTTGTTTGCTGACTGCATTACTTGTATTGTATGCATTTTAATGTAAGATCAATTCAATAGTTGATGTATCGATTCAGTAGTTGATATCGATTCGAATTCCAGAACACCAACAAAAAAAATTTCTTTAATGATGATGACACAGTGTAAAACCAAAATAAATTCGTTATATACCATTTTGTTTCGTTTCGTATCGATTCGTTATTCGGAAGTACTTCCGAAATACAAATAAATGGATTTCTTTCCGTATTCTGAATTTTTCCAAAACGAATGCACTTCTCTGATCAGTATAGAGTGTTTTCTGGGCTTAAACAGGGCGAGTGTGGAGGTACCTCCTAACAATGTGTTTCTCTTTATTTCAGATACAACGTGCGACAAGCTGATTGCCTGTGTGACACAGCCATGATGGTCTGAAGTGTATGTTACCAAAAGGACTGGAACCAAAAATCTCTTCCCCAAACATTATTAAGCCCCTTCTCTTCCCTTTAAGCGTTAGCAGCTATTGTCCCGAGATAAACCCCATGTGCCTGCAAAATATTCTTTATATTTATGCCATAGAAACTGCTTAAGCCGTACAATAACTATTATAGCTGTGTACCTGCTCTAGACACATACTTAACCATGATGTGATTTAATATAATGTGTGTTGGAGAGAAAAATAATACAATTGTGTCTTAGCATTTGCGATGAGTGCCTACAACTCAACAGGACTGATGGAAGGACAAGAGAAGAGACTGGTGTGGTTGATCTAGCAAAGGGTCCCAAAGCTCTACATCCCTTTAACCAGGGATATCTGGTGATACCAGAAGTATCTGTCTCATGTCTCTTTTATTTTTCATTTATTTAAATAATCTTGAGACTGCTGTCTAATAAAGAGGAAAAACAAATCTAGCTCACCTGTGAATTTATTTCTGTCCTTACAGCTGCAGAATATCCTTTTTTCCCCCTTTCCATCTCTTGCTTCCCATGGAGAAAAGATTATGGGAGTTATTCAGAGAGCACCGAAATATCGCCGACATTTTGGTGCGCTTCCCTGCATTTCGGGGAATCAAAGTCCCCCACCCTGCGGTAAATTCAGCATTCACCGCAGGGTCTCTGGAATGCAGGGGAAACCCGCCGCACACCCGGTGAAAACCCGCCAGAGACGCGCAAAAAACATACCAAACACGTCCGAGAAAGCTGACGAGCTATGATCACAGCGCCGACCAGCCACTGGAAAAAGCCAACAAGCTGACAAACAGGGTAAAAAAAAAATAAAAAAAGATACGATTGTAAGTGTCAAAATCGAAACACTTTTTGAAAACAAACTACTGAACGAAAATGTCTGTAATTGACATATAAGATCCAATGAATGAAAATAAAAAGGGATGTTACAGAAAAAAGAAAGAAAAACCTGCAGAATGAAACCACCGAACAGCAGGGCATTTTGGCAACTTTTCACTGCTGTACGGTGTCTCTGAATAGAATAACCATTGCTTCTCTATGGGCGATTTCACTGCCTTTGAACAGGCACCATACTTGCTGGCAGCTTGCCAAAACTTGGCAAACTGTCTGCTCTCTGAATAGCCGAATGGCCCCGAAATGTCGCTGTACGGTGAAATTCACTGTTCGGTGCCATTTTGGGGCCAGATCGGCTTTTCTGAATAACCCCTTAATAAAACCGAAATGTGAAAACTGACATGTTTTCATGTGCCCCTACTAGGATTGTGAAATCTTTGCCACCGAGGGTACTGGTCTTCCATCCACCCTTGGCCCTTTCACTACCAAGATCAACTATGCTCGATCTGCAAGTCACCTCCTGATGCCCACATATTGAGTATAGTCAATACGGTGCTCCACAGGAGCAATACAAAGGAATCCCATTTACTGCAAGTGATATTTGTTTGCTTTTGGGCTCCAGAACATGCCCCTAATGGTTTAGCACAGTGAGCATGATGCCCGAGGTCCTAACACATTTTAAAACCAGCTGGAAATGTGTCTGAATGGGGTTTGGGTCAAAATCCCTACAACCAGGTTCCCTAACGCCAAAATCCCAATGGGATTCTCCCATTGTAAGGAGTTATTGCGTTATGTGAACGCCTGTATCTTTTCTCTTTGAGTGAACTTCTAAGCCCTAAGAGAGGGAGGAGAACAGAAACGGGAGAACATTGAGCTCTCCAGAAGTTTCACCTTGGAAATTTACTACTACCCTCCCGACTTTATTCATCGCCTTGTCCTATCCTGCTTGTGCTGGTATTTGCGTCTGGACAGTGGACTTTCTCAACCTCTATTCCCGTAATGTGGATGAGTAATATGGCGTAATATTGCAAACTATATGTGTAGATGGCAGCATCTCCCTGCCAAATAGGTTATTACAGTAAAGAATGCATTAGGAATATTCCCAAATATGTCCTATTGTATAGTTACTTAAGAATGATTTTCCAAAAAGACACTGGTTCCTGACAGTGGATTTCTGAAAAGTCCCTTTGTAGTGAAGGGGTTAAACCGTCACGAGAAAGTGGTTGCATTTTATTTTTTCTTGAAGATAGGTATAGTAACAAATCTACATATTTGCATATACATTCCAACACGGTGAGTAGAATATATGTTCAACAGGGAATGTTCATCCACCCATACATTAAACAATTAAATCCAGATTAGGTCACCTCGAATGAAGTGTCCAGCTCTGGGTCATCTGAGAAAAGGGATAAGGATGACCAAATGACACCTCCCGGGGTGGGGTCAACACCTCTGATTTGACTTTCCAAACACGAGGAAGTAAACTGAAATGTGTTATGAAGGGCAGTATGGATGTACCCAGGAAGGTGAGAAGCAAGAGCAGCCCATTTCTCACCAATATTAAGCCGGTATTTACTTATTAGACATTAGGAGAAAATTATGGGGTTTAACTAGCCTGAAATAGCTGTCCAGGGCTCCTATTCTTGCGCATGCAGTTTACTGCTAAGTACTAAGATTTTCTTTACTGCTCTTGTGTATTTAATCTACAAGATTTAGCAGTTAATGGGATGGAGGAGGGAATGTTTAGATAAGGCTACAGGAGGTCTATTGTGATATCCAGGCTAAACGAGATACGACAGGGAGCTTTAAAGACTTCTAATATACCCCTGGTGATGTCCTTTGAATACATCCCACACAATGCAATGATTTGAGTCAGTGATCAGCCGATTCACTCCATTCTATGGCCAAAGCCACACAGTGAGGAGCAAGCGATGGAAAGATACTGTGGGGGGGGGGGGGGGAGTTTACAACACACAATATCGCAATGGATGCGCCCAGTGACACATATAGAGTAAAATATTTTCTTAACTGAACATACAAGAGAAAATCAAAGCACATGTAAGATATCAGCAACACAAAATAAACACAATAAGGATGGACATTTAATTTTTTTGGTGGTGATGTCCCTTTAAATGCATATAACATTGAGCAGGCTATTAATAATGTTTTCGATATTTCCGCAAAATCTGGGAAAGTCAAATACTTG
This sequence comes from Leptobrachium leishanense, assembly GCA_009667805.1. Classification (NCBI taxonomy): domain Eukaryota; kingdom Metazoa; phylum Chordata; class Amphibia; order Anura; family Megophryidae; genus Leptobrachium; species Leptobrachium leishanense. The sequence goes on along the minus strand of CM019074.1, from coordinate 34,773,641 downwards.
CATACAAATAGATGTTTGTAAATTAACATTTCTTACATTCTGTGAGGGAGTCTGAGCAAACAGACAGGCTGCCAAGTCCTCTGCCCTTGAGCCAGATCAGCTGGCACCGGTATGTGGTAAGGGCAGTTCATCCGGATGTGGCCTACTCGCTGTCTGTTTATTCTGGAGACATTTATATATGTAATAATATGCTTTAATCCACGTCCTCAAGACTCGTAAAGGCTGGGTTGTGCAAGCCTGTCAATAAAGCATGCAGTTCTTGTGTAACCAAGATGTATATATTTTTTTCTCATTGGGTAGAGGGTCAATTATCTTCATATTTATAGCCTTCATTTGCCTGATTTTGGAGACACTAGGCTCCGGGTGTTTCACATCAAAACGTAATATGAGGCAATAAAACGAAAAACAAAACCCTTACGTAACAGTTATGTTTTTGTTACAATGTAATCACTTTGTCACAATTAAATTTTGATCTTTGAGTGAATAAAGTTTTAAAACTACTTGAAAATATGAATCCACAATGTAGAGTCGCATCACATGCACGGAGCGACCACCTCCAAGAAAACCCACCCAACGAAAGAACTGGCCCGCGCCGACTGTCCTGTCCAGTTCCTCTTTCGTACTTGAAAATATGAGCCAGTCGACAGGTTTGCAAGAGTTAGCAGGCGAGACAGGCAAGGAGGTCTGTGCGTATAACTAAAAAGGAAACCGGACTTTTATGATGCTTAGGAATAGGATATAAACCTTTATGTCTGCGTTCAACACGCAACCATCCCATTACAGTCAAATGCTAAGGAGCGTGAGTGCTAAACAGTCATCTTCACAGTTAAGAAATGAGAAAAAAAAGGTATGACGGTACGTGTGCTATAAAATCGAAAAAATTGAATATGTAAAGAGAGTAATCTCAATGTATCCTTCCAGGTAAAATACTTTATAAATAACTAAATAATATATAGATATATATAGACACATTTCCACCAGTTCTAGCCATGCCTCGTGGTGGTGAGAGCGATCCAAGCCAGCTCCTCCTTAAGCCAAGCCAGCCCGCCCTGTGCCGCTTCTGGATTCCCCTGCTGCTGTTCTGTCCTGGGGTCACATGGTCCGCCCTGTCCCTATATATATGCAAGCAGCACAGAGGCTCCTTGCTCTTGCATGGGTCTAGTTCATGAGGGTTCCTGTTTCCTAAGGGTTCCTGTCTCTGGAGGGTTCCTGTCTCCGGAGGGTTCCTGTTTCCTGAGGGTTCCTGTCTCCGGAGGTTCCTGTTTCCTGAGGGTTCCTGTCTCCGGAGGTTTCCTGTTTCCTGAGGGTTCCTATTTTCTGAAGGTCTTGTTTCCTGAGAGTCATTGCTTCCTGTGATCTTGTCCTGGTATTTCTTGTGTATGATCTCTGCTATTCCATCCTGACTACCCGCTCTGTGTATGATCTTGGCTTGTATTCCCGACTACGCTCTTGTTAATCCCTGTATGCCAGTGCTTCCTAAACGTCCTCAGGACCCTCTGCCTCACCAGGTTTGCCAGATATTTGAAGCACAGCACAGGTGATATGATTTGCTGCTCAGTGATTGCAGGATTCAGTCTGCATTTCACCAAGATTATCTGCAAAATCCGGCCTGGCTGAGGGTCCCGAGGACATGTTTGGGAAACACTGCTGTATGCTATTCTGGTTCCTGATTCCTGGCTGTCTTGACTTCCCTCTCTGGTATCTGATCTTGGCTTGCCTGACATGCTCTCCTGGCTCTTGATCCTTTTGCTACGGTTCTGTGCTAATTCTATTATATGTTCCTTGTGTCCTGTATTCCTGTTCTGTGTATTACCCAGCAGCATTATATATCCATAGTACAGAGGCCATTGCAAGGACCTCATCCCAGTTCAGGGTTCCCTGTAATGCTGCTGGGTGTGAGCATATTGTTTTGTTGTATCCTGTTTAACCCTCGCCCTTCCTGTTCTCCTGTCTTTGTGTATTTCTTGTGAGGTTCCCTTCCCTAGACAGAAGGTCATGCAAGGACATTATTCTAGAGTTAGGGATCCCTGTAGAGTTCTGTTCTTTTCTCCTTGTTCTCCTGCCATTCCTGTTCCAGTTGTTCTGTTGTTTATTTTGTCTGGTATCTGTGTGCTGTGGTCTGTGTCCATGCAGCCAGCAGCTACCCTGCCTCAAGGGCTGAATATCCAGTATAAAGGGCCCACCTTGGTTCATTGTGACAGTGTGATTAGGGGCAGGGTGATAGACCACCGTTTTGTCAGCACGCAGATGGAGAAAGCCCTTTTCCACTATAGGGCTAATTCTCAGCTGTCTGCAGATTAAGACTGCCCTGCTTTTATAGGTACAGTGGTTCCCTCTGGGACAGCAGTCTTTTTTGCTGGGAGCAGCAGAGAAGGAGACAAGCCCTGAAGTCGCTAAGGGAAGTACTAACTCTTTATTTTTGTTTTACTTTACTGGTAAGCTGCTTAGCTGCCCAGTATTTTAAGTGAGGGGAGAACAAATGTTCAGCTAGTCTCCGAATAAGGAGTAGGCTTTTGATTAATGTTTGTTTTATTTGCCTGTTTATTTTGATATACTGCCTGAACTGTGGCTGCAAAATAAAGCGAAGCCTTGACCGCTCAATGGTCTGTTTAGTGGCTATATCACAATATATATATATACTGTATATATGTTACAGGTAAAGTCTGAAGTGCGGTTAATCCTAGGATTACCCGGGTAATCCTGACATAACCCAAAACTGCTGGGTAAAGATTCAAAAAATGAAAATTTCGGACTTTACCCGGGTAATTTTAGGACTAACCAACTGCCCTTGGGTAACGGTCTGGAAGAGCTGAAAAATTCACACTTTACCCGGATAATGTGCAAGTCTGAAGCTTCACCCGGGTAATCTGAGGACTATCCACAGCTTGACCTGGGTAATCTGCAGAGCATCCAACCCCGCTTGGGTAACAGTGAATTTTGCTATGATCTATGGATATTATCAATGAAAATGGAAGAAGACAAACATTAAAATGTATTGTGGATATAATGAATATACAGAGTGACAGGATATGTTTCTTATATGAATGTGAAAAAGTTACATGATCTTTATTATCAGGGTTCTTCAAAGAGAATCGAAAAGCCACCGCACGTTCGGTGACTTTTCGTTCTCTTCAATTTGGTTCGATTTGGCGATCCCATTTCGGCGACGCTGCAGTGTATTCAGCAAGCACCACAGGGCCGCCGAAATGCAGGGAAAAGTCTCCGCAAACCCGCTGAAAACTCACCGCAAAACGAGGGCGAACGCACAATGAAACCCGCAAAAACATCTGGATTGACCCACCGAAAACGCCGGAAAAACCCGAGCAAAAGCCGATCACACACAGGCGCAGCCGCCGGAAAAAGCCGACACCGCAGATGAATGCAGTGAATAAATTAGAAAAACAGTTGGCTTGAATGTTTGAAAAGTGAAACGCTGTTTGCAAAGAAACTACTGAGCGAAAATGTCTGAAATTTACATATGATCCAATGAATGATAATAAAAAGGGCTGTTACAGAAAAAATAAGTAAAGTTAAAAATAAAAATAAAAAAAAATCGAAATTTTCTTTAAAAAAAAATTCTAAATTTTCTTTAAAAAAAAATCCAGAAAAATGCTTAAAATATCCAAAAAAATCTATAAATAAAGAGACTTTTTAATGCAGAATATTATAATGAACGGTTTATTAGATATTGATTTAAAACGGGAATATTTTTTAACATTGAAGCCTATGGGATTCGCCTGAATAAACCTGCCGAATTAAACCACCGAATGGCAGGGCATTTCGGGAACCTTTCACTGCTGGTTTGTGTTCTCTGAATAGCCGAAGCATTGCTTCTCTATGGGGATTTCACTGCCCTCGAATTTCAGTGTTCGGTTACATTTCTCCAGCAATTCGGATCTCTTTGAATAACCCTGTAAATAAAATCCAGAAAAATACCAAAAACATTCTAAAAACGAAATAAATAAAAAGACTTCTTGCTGAAACTGAAAATAATAAACGGTTGAATAAAACAAATAATAACAACGATGATATTTTTTATTGTTGAATCCTATGGGATTCGCCTGTTTAAACCTGTCGACCTGAATCAACGAAAAATAGGGCATTTCACCAAGATTTCGGAGCAGTTCGGCGTTCTTTGAATAGACTAACCATTACATCTCTATGGGACAATTTCACTGCCGCTGAATTTATGGCGATCTGATTCGAACTGCACCATATTTCGCTGGCAAATCGCCAGTATTTGGCGAATTGCCAGCTTTGTGATGTGAATAGCCGAACTGCCACGAAATTGCACCGTACGGGGAAATTCACGATCGGTGTAATTCGGTGGCAAGTTCAGCTCTTATTGAGTAACCCCTTGTGTGTTTTTTTACACAATATTGATTCTCTCTCAGGTTTGTTTTCCTAGTAAACAGCGAGATGAATGTGCGCTGTTATTTTAGATTAATGGCAGGGATGAGATAATAGAGTGCGAGCCCAGTTTATATACCGGACCTATAGCGTGCCTTTCACACGGCGGCTACAGTCTGTTTCAGGCTCGGCGGTCAAGGATAGATTATAAAAGCGAGATAAGAGATTAGAAGCTCAACTGTGAACAGGCCGTGAGAAGATTCTGAGAAGGCAACCCATGGCCAGTCAGTTTACACGTACGGTAAATATCAGTGTACCTGCCGAAAATAAAAGCAAATACTCCTGCTTCTCCTGAAGCTGCTGTTCATTTTTTTTTTTTAATTAGCAGAGTTATTCAAAGAGATCCGAATTGCGGCCGAAATGTCACCGAACAGTGAAATTCAGCGTACGGTTACCTTTCCTGGCCATTCGGCTATTCAGAGAAATGTTGGCGAATTGCCTGCACATACGATGCCTGTTCGGTGCCTGTTCGAGGGCAGTGAAATCCCCATAGAGAAGCAATGCTTCATCAATTCAGAGAACAAAAACCAGCAGTAAAAAGATGCCGAAATTGCCCTGCTGTTCGATGGTTTCATGCAGCAGATTTATTCAGGCGAATTCCATAGGCTTCAATGTTAAAAATATTCCCGTTTTAACTCAATATCTAATAAACCATTGATTATAATATTCTGCAGGAAAAAGTCTCCTTATGTATAGATTTTTTTGGATCTTTTAGGCTTTTTTCAGGACTTTTTTGCTCTTTTTTTTTTAAATCGTTTTTTCTTTTTTCTGTAATAGACCTTTTTATTATCATTCATTGGATCTTATATGTAAATTTCAGACATTTTCGCTCTGTAGTTTCTTTGCAAACAGCGTTTCACGTTTCAAACATTCAAGCAAACTGTTTTTGTTTTTTTTCTTCACTCCATTCGTCTGCGGTGTCCAGTTTTTCCTGCGCTGTGATCGGCGGCTGCTTGGGTTTCTCCGGGGTGTTCGGCGGGGTTAATCCAGCTGTTTAGCGGGTTTTAGTGAGTGTTTGTCGGGTTTGCGGCGAGTTTTCCTTGCACTTCGGGGACCCTGTGGTGCATGCTGAATACACCGCAGGGTCGCCGAAATGGGATCGCCAAATCACGCCGATTTGAAGCAAGCGAAAAGTTACCGAACGTACGTTGACTTTTCGATTCTCTTTGAATAATCCTGTATAATTCTTTTAATTTCAGAACCAATTTATGATAAATTAATAAGATTGGATTAGTTACAATATTTCCGTATCTCTTCGGCAATCTATGGGATGAAAAATAAAAACATTTAATATGGAAGCCTTCCAGGAGCCGAAATGATGCTAAGCCCCTTATAACCTGTCTTACAAGAATTACGTAAGACATAAACACATGTAATAAAGTGAAAACCCATCACAAGCTATAATTATGTATATAGCGCAACATACACACTGTCTACCACCACTAAAGCATAATGTTCTGCTGCATTACTGACTCAAAAACACATAAATGTAAATTTTTAAAAAATGGTGTTAGACCCTGTACTGGTCCCTCCTTCCTTTGTTCCACATGTTATACCAGTGGTTCCCAACCCTGGTCCCCAAGTACCCAGGGCCGGATTAACATAGGGGCAGATGGAGCAGCAGCTCCAGGCCCATGCCCCAGAATAGGCCCACAGAAAGGATAAATTTGTCTGCATTGATGGGCATTTGGACCTCTATATCTCCACCTCCGTAGCAGCTACAGAGTCATGTGAGGTATCACCGGAAAGGCCAGAGCATGTCCTTTCCAATGATACCAAACATGGCCAAGTTTTATGTAACAGTAAAAGTAAAATAATAAGTATTTCTTTCTTTTTTATTTTTCTTTCTAACACAGCAATATTTTTCGCTTTTCAATTATAAAGTGAACAATGATGCTGCAGTGACTCACCATCACATTTTTCATGTCACTAACAAGTGTGGAGGTGATGGTACAATCCATTATTACAAATTTGTTTTAACAAGAACCTAATTCGCTGCACTGCAGAGAAGTGCACTGGGGGGGGGCTTTGGAACCTTGCGCCCCTAATCTTTACACCTCGCAAGGTCAACTGAGGTGTCAGACAGGACAGAGTCTGGCCTTTGCTTTGATACCAAACATGACAATGTAAAATCTAAATAGAAAAAGAAAACCAAAAAAAATAATTTTATTTATTTTTTGTTCCAAAGCGATGGTATTGTCCATTTGTCACTTACAAAATGAGAGATACCACTGCCATTACTCACCTTCTCCTTTCCCACGCTGGGAGCAAGGTCAGTGTTTTATACATAGTCATATTATTCATAAAACACCATTATCCAAAGCACATGGAAAATATCTAAATTTCTTTGGTTAAAATTTAATATTTTCTCAGAAAAATGCAGTAACAGGTTCCGATTTTTTTTTTTTAACAAGAATTCCCTATAGAATATATGACCACAGAGGTTTGGATGATAAAATAGGAAAAAATAATTTTAAACGCTGGGATGATTGAAATCTGAATGGAAATTTCCTCACACAGTATCTGCCTGGTTAGATATCTGCACTATTAAATAGCCTAAATATGTTGTAATTTCACTAAATTCCAAAAAAAGCCCACCAAAATATTCAGCTCCAGGCCCATAGAGATCTTAATCCGGCCCTGCAAGTACCCCCAATAGACACTGCACATATTTATATAACATTGCAGCTACATCTACAGTTGTGTTCAAAATTATTCAACCCCCACTGAAATTGAGTGTTTTGGCCAGTTTGACATTGATTTTGATCATTCAGTCATCTTGCTTACAATTAAATCAAAGAGGCACGTGTAGGTTGGACAAATATAACATTTATAATGAAATAACCACAAATGTCTTTTCTGTGCTCACATCATTATCAGTTTTATTCAACCCCCAAGTGACATTCAATCTTAGTACTTAGTACAACATCCTTTTACAGTTATAACAGCTTTTAAACGTGAAGCATAGCTTGACACAAGTGTCTTGCAGCGATCTACAGGTATCTTCACCCATTCGTCATGGGCAAAAGCCTCCAGTTCAGTCACATTCTTAGGCTTGCGCACTGCAGCTGCTTTCTTTAAGTCCCACCAGAGGTTCTCAATCGGATTTAAGTCAGGTGACTGCGATGGCCACTCAAATGTTCCAGCCTTTAATCTGCAACCATGCTCTAGTGGACTTGGAGGTATGCTTGGGATCATTGTCCTGTTGAAAGGTCCAACGTCTCCCAAGCCTCAGGTTTGTGACGGACTGCATCACATTGTCATCCAATATCTCCTGGTACTGAAGAGAATTCATGGTACCTTGCACACGCTGAAGCTTCCCTGTACCTGCAGAAGCAAAACAGCCCCAAAGCATGATTGACCCCCCGCCATGCTTCACAGTAGGCAAGGTGTTCTTTTCTTCATAGGCCTTGTTCTTCCTCCTCCAAACATAGCGTTGATCCATGGGCCCAAACAGTTCTAATTTTGTTTTATCAGTCCACAGAACACTATCCCACAACTTCTGTGGTTTGTCCACATGACTTTTGGCATACTGCAGTCGACTCTTCTTATTCTTTGGAGACAGCAAGGGGGTGCGCCTGGGAGTTCTGGCATGGAGGCCTTCATTACGCAGTGTGCGCCGTATTGTCTGAGCTGAAACTTCAGTACCCACATCTGACAAATCTTTTCTCAGTTCCTCAGTAGTCACACGGGGACTTTTCTCCACTCTACGCTTCAGGTAGTGCACAGCAGTCGAAGACAGCATCTTCTTTCTGCCACGACCAGGTAGCGTTTCAACAGTGCCCTTTGCCTTGAATATGCGAATGATGCTTCCTATGGTCTCTCTTGGTATGTTTAACATCTTTGCAATCTTCTTCTAGCCATTGCCCTTCCTGTGAAGAGTAATCACCTCTTCTCTTGTCTTCCTGGACCATTCTCTTGACTTCACCATGTTTGTAACCACACCAGTAAATGTCTAGAAGGAGCTGAGTATCACAGTCATTTTAAAGCTGCCTAATTGGTGCTTATTATGCTTTATTGCTGCTCCGTGACATCCACAGGTGTTTTCAATACCTGATTGAAAACACTTGAATGAACCTCTGTTCTTCAGAGTGGTAGTCTTTAAGGGGTTGAATAATTGTGTCAATGAAGAATTCACAAAAGAAACATTTACTACTGTATTCCAAAACCAATTGATGTCATTTTAGTTGCATATGGTTCTTTAAAAAGTCCTTGTAGGATTTCATTCTGAATACAATTACAAATGTACACTAAATTCCCTAAAACCCTTTACAGCATTGGGGGTTGAATAATTTTGAACACAACTGTATATATATATATATTTATTTATTTATTTTATTTATAAAGGATTTTACCAGGAAGGATACATTGAGATTTCTCTCGTTTTCAAGCATGTCCTGGGTTCAAGAACATTGAAGTGTTACAGTTACAGAAATACAAAGTAATACAATGCAAGATATTAAAATATATATATATATAAGGTAACTGATACTGTACATATAACAGTATATATATATTATTTATATAATAAGGCCAATACTGTATATATAGCAGAGCAGATAGTATATATACATACAGTATATATAAACAGTATATATATATAGTAAATTCGATAGGCCATGTTAGTCCAGATACCAAAATCAGAAGTATAGCAGTACGTAGTGATACCTTTTTATTGGACTAACGTTACATTTAAAAGTTAAAAGACAAGCTTTCGAGAGTATTCCTCTCTTCCTCAGGTCTGGATGCTTACTGATCAGTTCCTAGAATTGAACATTAGGACATTAAGGGTCACATGGTTGAGGTTATTAGATGTCGTAAAAAGTGAGGTCAAATGGTATGTTCAAAATGGGAAAATAAACGCATGAGGGATCTTGGGCCCATAATAAAACAACAGAGATAAGATCATACAACCTAGAATGGAAAAAGGAAAAAAAACAAAACACAAAACAGTGAAGGCTGAAAGAGACATGAAGAAAAAAAAAATCAAGAAAAAAAAAACATCAGCCAGAATTTAGAATGTTATGTGACGTTATGATAGGTTAAAAACCCCAGAATCGACATTGAGTCCACCATTTATAGTGTTAAAATATGTAATCATTTTCATTTCATATGTTTTGCATTCACGGTGGTCTTTAAAATATCCTTTGAGGATTTTAATTTTGAGGTTTTGGATGGAGTGGCCTGTTAGATTGAAGTGATGTCCCACTGGGGTACAATATGTATTTTCCTGGTGGTTCTTGATGGAGTGTTAATGTCCTAATGTTCAATACTAGGAACTGATCAGTAAGCATCCAGACCTGAGGAAGAGAGGTATAACTCTCAAAAGCTTGTCTTTTAAATGTAACGTTAGTCCAATAAAAAAGGTATCACTACGTACTGCTATACTTGTGATTTATATATCTATAGATATATATATCAGAATAAATTTTTCAACTTTTTCTGCAGAATGCCTGTGGGATATGTGGAGAGTACTCCAATATAGTGCTCCCTTATACTAAACGGGAATACGGGTACTGTCCCTATATACAACAGATGGGTTTGGGTCGAAATCCGGACAAGCAGGTCCCCCGAAGGCCAACATCTCGACGGCCAACTTCCCGACAGAACAAGTGCCTGACATACCAAGTTCCCGACACAGACAAAACCCTAACCCACTCACCCTCTAACCTTAACCATCTAACCCTACCTTAATTCCTTAACCCCCTAACCCTAACCCTCTAACCTTAATTCCCTAACCCCCTAACCCTCTAACCTTAACTCCCTAAACCTCTAACCCAAGCCCCCTAACCGTCAGCCGATTAGGGTTAACCGTCTGGATTTTGGATGTCGGGAAGTTGGCCATCTGGCACCTGGTCCGTCGGGATATTGGATGCCAGGGAAGTTGGCCCTCAGGGAGTTGTCTGTGTCGGGAACTTGGTATGTTGGCACTTGTTCTGTCAGGAAGTTGGCTGTCGTGATGTTTCAGGAACCTGGTTGTCGGGATTTTGTCCGGCACCCACCACAGACATTCTGCCAAAAAAGAAAATTTTGCTATCAAGAAATCCCGAATTTGCACAGATCTAACGGTGGATTCCAAATATTACCCTACTGGAGACAAAGCTGTGGAAGCAACCCTGACAGCTGGAGTTGGCACCATAACATTGAAGATCTGAACACATAAAAAGCCAAATGAATAGTCCTGAGCAGTTCGGAAAATAGACCAAGCACCTGCTTCCAGAGAAGTTACTAGAATGATATGAACTCTAACTTTCTGTTTCCAGACACTAGGGGGCAGCCCTGGCAGGGTTAAGCTTTAAGGAAAGCAATAATGAACCAACCCTTAGAGCAGGGCTGTCAAATTCTGTCCCTCTCTAGATGTTTCTGAACTACAACTCCCATGATTCCCTGGACACCTATTGCATTGTAGGGATTCTGGGAATTGTAGGCATCAGCATCTGGGGGGGGGGGCGTGAGTTTGACAGCCCTGCCATAAAGACAATAAAGTCTTCCTCCTTTGCACAAAAATATTGCATGGACTAGAGTTGTTTACAAATAATGTTTTATTGTTGGTTGTTATAATGTATATGATATAAACAAACAGAATATTTTGCAAACATTGAAAACAAAACATTCTTTATTTATTTATAAAGTATTTGGCCATGAAGCATACATTGAGATTTCTCTCGTTTTCAAGTATGTCCTGGTTTAACAGTAGTATATGGATATGGAGTATCAAATACAGTATATTCCTAATATAAGAGGTATAGGTTGCACTATTCACGCACAAGAACAATAAAGCACAGGCATACAAGGTAATACAAAATAAGATAAAAAGACACAGAAATTCACAACAACCCTGAAATGACCCTCATATGATCTGCACAAACAAAATAACCATAATAAGGCCCCTATTACATTCTTCGCGCAATTTCGTTAGCGCAGCGCAATTTGTTTTGCGCGCATCCTCCAGCGTTATCGCGCGAAAATTAACGTGGTATTCCAATCCGACCGCATTTTCTCATCCGTCAAAAAATAACGTTCGTAAAAACGACGCGCAAAACGAAGTGTAATACGTGCGCAGTAACGTTGCGCACTTAAATCAGTGTGCGGACTGTTTTTTTTTTGCGTGATTCAGCCAATCAGAATTAAGAACCTTAATTGACATCAATTTACCTTAATTGACTCACTTAAGTTTTTGCGCCTGTCAAAGTAAATCTGAGTATACATGCTGCAGCAATAAAAACAAATGCACGAATTCACAATTTTATTGTTTGGGTATGTGTAGAATGTGTAACTATACTGTGCTGTATTTTTTTTTTGTGCTGGTGTTAAACGTTCCGATTTGCAGTTACCACCAGCTTTTCAAAGACGTTAAAAATATGCGCGCAAACGTCGTTCGTAAAAAGTTGCGCGAAGATTGTAATACCATCCGCGTACCAGCGCACGAACGAATTTGCGCTCACAATGTTAAGTATAGGATGCGCACAGTTCATCACGCTCGCGCAAGTCCATCCACGTTAAACGATAACGCGCATCGTTTGCGCAAAACGTTGTAATACGATGTTCAGCGCAAAGGGTTTTTCCCCTCGCGCAAATGCGCATTTGCGCACGCAAAACACACTGCGCAAAGAATGTAATAGGGGCCTAAGAGTGGTGTTATTGTGAAATAACAGCAATATTGAGCACAGAGCAGCTCACACACAATGATACCCTCGCGATCCCTAAGGACCAGGGCTGCGGCTATACAGGTGATCTGTGTACCTTCACGAGACCATACACAGAATAGAAAAATATATATATATATAGCGTAAAACTGTATTTAATAACAACACAATGTTAAACTTGATAAAATAGCCCAATCACAAGTAGGGCAGCACTAGCAAATAAAGCCGGGGTCAGATGAGTGTTTTGCAGAGTGGAAGGAACATCGTGAGAGTGGATGTTTCTTCCACTCTGACGCCCGTCTGGCCACCTCCTATGGAGGATCGCGCTTTGCAGCCCCGTCAAACGCGTGCCGTAGCGCTTCAACGGGGAGGCTTTCAGAACGTACGTAGCACGCCCGCTGTAGCGTGCACAACTCATGCGCGTGCTACAGCGTGTGGCTGGCCCCCTTCGAGGCATCACAAGCAACGCTTGCACATAGTGTGTGTGTCTGACCCCAGCCTAAATATTTGTGCAAAACACACTCAATAATTAAAAAGACTCCCGTTAATCTCGATCTGGTACCATATGTTTCACAGATAAATCCTCTTAGATTGTAAACTCTCGTGCAGGGTCCTCATCCTACTGTTCTGTGTGTCTAACTTGTATGTGTATTTGTTATGTCTCACCCATTGCACTTCGGGACTTGTTAGCGCTTTATAAATACCTGTAACTGTTGTACTGTATAGACCTGACCTTTAATGTTTAAAGCGATAATATAAAATACAGTTGCAAGAAAAAGTATGTGAACCCTTTGGGATTACGCAGAGTTTTGCATGAATTGGTCATAAAATGTGCTCTGATCTTCATCTAAGTCACAACAATTTGAAAAACACAGTCTGCTTAAAATAATACAACACAAACATTATATGTTTTCATGTGTTTATTGAACAGAACATGTAAACATTCACAGTGCAGGGTGGAAAAAGTATGTGAACCTTTGGACTTAATAACTGGTTGACCCTCCTTTGGCAGCAATAACCTCAACCAAACGTTTCCTGTAGTTGCAGATCAGACCTGCACAACGATCTGGAGTAATTTTGGACCACTCCTCTTCACAAAACTGTTTCAGTGTAGCAATATTCTTGGGATGTCTGGTGTGAATCGCTCTCTTAAGGTCATGCCACAGCATTTCAATCGGGTTGAGGTCAAGACTCTGACTGGGCCACTCCAGAAGGCGTATTTTGTTTTGTTGAAGCCATTCTTTTGTTGAATTCCTTGTATGCTTTGGGTCATTGTCCTGTTGCATCACCCATCCTCTGCGGAGCTTCAGTTGGCGGACAGATGGTCTTACTTTTTCCTGCAAAATGTCTTGATGAACTCTGGAATTCATTTTTCCATCAATGACAACAATCCGTCCACGCCCTGAGGCAGCAAAGCAGCCCCAAACCATGATGCTCCCTCCGCCATGTTTTACAGTGGGGATGAGGTTTTGATGTTGGTGTGCTGTGCCTTTTTTTCTCCACACATAGTGTTGTGTGTTTTTTCCAAACCACTCAATTTTGGTTTCATCTGTCCACAGAATATTTTGCCAGTAGTGCTGTGGAACATCACTCTTTTGCTCTTTTGCAAACTTCAAACGTGTTGCAATATTCTTTTTGGACAGCAATGGCTTCCTCCGTGGTGTCCTCCCATGTACTCCATTCTTGTTTAATGTTTTCCTTATTGTAGATGTGTCAACAAAAATGTTAGCATGTGCAGAGATTTCTGTAAGTCTTTAGCTGACACTCTAGGATTCTTCTTTACCTCATTAAGCATTCTGCGCTGTGCTCTTGCAGTCATCTTTACAGGACGAACACGCCTAGGGAGAGTAGCAACAGTGCTGAACTTTCTCCATTTGTAGACAGTCTGTCTTACTATGGACACATGAACATCAAGGCTTTTGGAGATACTTTTGTAACCCTTTCCAGCTTCATGCAAGTCAACAATTCTTGATTGTAGGTCTTCTGAGAGCTCTTTTCTGCGAGGCATGGTTCACATCAGGCAGTGGTTCTTGAAACCAGTAAACCCAAAACTGGTGTGTGTTTTTAAAGGGCAGGACAGCTTTCAGCAACACATCCAATAATATCACACTGATTGGACTCAAGGTTGGCTCACTCCTGGCTCCAATTAGCTCTTGGAGAAGTCATTAGGCTAGGGGTTCATATACTTCCTCCACCCTGCACTGTGAATGTTTACATGTTATGTTCAAGAAACACAGGGAAACATATAATGTTTGTGTTGTATTATTTTAAGCAGACTGTGTTTTTAAAATTGTTGTGACTTAGATGAAGATCAGAGCACATTTTATGACCAATTCATGCAAAACTCCACGTAATCCCAAAGGGTTCACAAACTTTTTCTTGCAACTGTACATATATTCCGTATCATCTAGTTCAGCATCTGGATAGTGAAATCGGCACGTAGGATCAGCACAGCAGAGAGACCAGGAAAATAATAATTAAAAAAAGAAAAATAATGCCCTGAATAAAATCTACACTAAGCAGCAACTTGGCACATTTCATCCCACCGTGTCTTCCTCAGGAGCTTCTAACCACCATGATGCCGTTCTAGTTTATATACCATCTTTTCGCTCAAAACCTGCAAATCGCCAGATGTCACATTTGTGATGTTACCATACAACTTCCTTTCTGGTTAATATGAATTTCCCAGTATTCATACACACCCCTTTCTGGGCTGTTGCCATACTCAAAGATGGCACCATCATTCTCAATAGGACTGGAAAATCTTCGCTGTGGCACATTATTTCCCAGTGCAAATAGACTCATCAATACTGCACAAACCATGTAAAGCTGATCAGAACCCAGGAAGGCTGTCCAGCAAAAGCTTTAGAAGGCTGTCTCAGCCCCCCAGTGACAGGTGGGGACAGGTGCATGATCAAATAAAGAATTTAATGCGGTCATAGTGGCTAAAATGTCTCTTGTGATTTAGGACAGGTGGGAGTCCGTGAACTTTTGCTTTGAATAGGAATAACTCCAAGTTAGGAAATAAATAACAGATGCAAATTAGGAGAATGATTAACCCTTTCACGCTGCGGGACATACTATGCTGTCCCTGCAGCAGGAGGGCCTTAACGCTGTTGGGCGGCATAGCATACCCCTCTAGCATCTATAGTCCACGACAGTCCCGATCACCAGTTGGCAAGCAGCACGCATCATTGGCGTGCTGAACTCAGTCCGTCCCCCTGCAGCCAATGACGCGTGCCACTCGTGAGCTTCATAGGCGGGCCAGAGGAGGGGCCCCCCGAAGCAGCTGGCAAGTGCCCTGCGGCTGGGCACAACCCCCCCAGCTGTAAGGGGTTAAGATGCTGAATTGATTTAAGGGAGCGGTCAAAAACATAAGAATGCCCCATGAAGGAATAAAAACACATTCTCACTATAAAAGGACCCTCTACTCATCCTGACCACTTTAGGCTCGTGTCAGACGAGCGCACTTAGTGCGCCCGCACTTACCGGCACCCGTCGCAGCCGCGTGATGCAGCAGTGGGGCCGGTCACACGCTTGTGCTCACACACAGCAAGCGTCCGTGTAGCGAATCTCTCCGTTGATGCGCTAGAAAGCACGTCAACGGAGCTGCAAAGCGCGATCCTTTATAGGAGGATCGCGATTTGCACAGCTGAGCGCACTCAGTGGCAGCGGAGAGTAGAAGGAACGTCCGCTCTCATGGACGTTCCTTCCACTCTGCAGTGCGCTCGTCTGACACGAGCCTTAATGTTATAAAGTAAAGCAGTCAGGATGTGAGTGAAGTAGAGTTTCCTCCACCCACCCAGCACCACCAGCAGCCGGGAATTTTGAATTTCACGGCTGCTTGTCACCCGATTGGTCAGTAGTGACATCAGAAAGCATGCCGACATCACCCTATGAGGTCGCCTGCGATAGCGAGCAGACTCAGAGGAGCAGCGATGGAGCAGATCAGCCCATGCGTGCAGCTCTGAGCCTTCTTTCTGCACAGGTGCTACGGCACTTGTTAATGTAAAGTGTGCAAGGCACAGAGGAGCACAAATTGCATAGCAAAGCTTCAGGGACTTCCAGTCACTACCGACATCAGCACGCAGACTGCCAACTTCACCCTCTTTAACACCGCCTGCGATAGAGGCAGTCGACGGATCGGTTTTGCGCGTGCATGCGCAGCTCCGTTCCATTGTTCTGCACAGGCGCTACAGAACTTGTGTATCCAACACCCCAGCGATGCACAATTTATAGATTCTAAGCCGCGCAATTTAGGCTACTGTCAGACGAGCGTCTTTGGAGAGCGGAAAGAATGTATGTCAGAGTGGACGTTCCTTCCACTCGACGCCCGTCTAGCCACCTCGCTGAGCGCACTCAGCGCTGCAAAACGCGATCCTCCTATGGAGAATCCCGCTTTGCAGCTGTCAACGCAGGTCCTAGCGCTTTGCCGGAGAGGCTCGGATAACGGACACTTGATGCATGCGCACGTACAAGCGTGTGACGGCACCATTGCAGCGACACAACGTTGAGTCGGGCGCCGGTAAGCACGTCAGTACAGGCGCACATAGCGCGCTCGTCTGACGCCAGCCTAACATGGCAAAGCTACAGGGATTTTGAAAGTCCTCGAGCTGAAGCTGTGTGCGGCGAAGGACAAAAAGTGAGTAAATTCATCTAAAAAAGTATATATATATATATATATTTATATGTAATTGGGCAGGCTGTCTGCATCTTCTGAACATTAATTTAAAGGCAAAAAGGGAACTGTACTTTTTATAGTGAATTCCTCTAGTAAGGAGATTTTAGGGAAATATCTCCTCCAGAAAAGCACTGAATGTCTGTTGTAGTTGTATTAAGGTGTATTTTTTTCTGTTTAGCCTGAAATATCAGGTTCTTTTGTCTGTCTCTCGCTATATCTACACATTTAATAGCCTGGCCGCCATGCTGCTGCAGAATGAAGAAGTCATTGCACAGGAGGCCAGCAGCCAGTGATGGTTTTATCCTCAGTGTAGCTTTGCAGATGATGGATATTGCTCTGCTCATCCTGTAACCCAGCAACGACCCACAATGCCCCGCTTCCCCTTTCACTTTACAACACGCTGTTCTGGCCCTGCCCACTTGAGGCGGGCCCGCTGCTTGTCACAAGATGCCTCACTTACTTCCGGGTGTCTTTGCTTCCGGGTTGTTGTTGTGTGGTTGAGACCGGTGAGGAGAACAGCACAACCGAGAGGCACGGCGGACCATGGAGAAAGGGGGATTCATGCAGGTAGTCGGGGGAAGGGGATGTGTGTCATGGTGGTAAATAAATAAATAAGTGAGTGCCGTTCCTCAGGGCAGGGTGATGGCTAGAGGAGCCCGAGAGGATATGGAAAGCGAGAGGTGACAGCACAGGGGGATGGAGAAGGGGAGGCAGAGTAACGGGGTGTAGGCCAGTGTGTGAAGGGGAGCGGAGTGTAAAGTGGGCGAAAATCTGCTGAGGGCATATAGGTGGGATCAGTTGAGGACACAGGTGGGGCGCATAGGGGCCGTGGGGCGCAGAGGAGCGCATAGGGGCCGTGGGGCGCAGAGGAGCGCTTAGGGACCATGGGGCGCCGAGGAGCGCATAGGGGCCGAGGAGCGCATAGGGGCCGAGGAGCGCATAGGGGCCGAGGAGCGCATAGGGGCCGTGGGGCGCAGAGGAGCGCATAGGGGCCGTGGGGCGCAAAGGAGCGCATAGGGGCAGTGGGGCGCAGAGGAGCGCATAGGGGCAGTGGGGCGCAGGAGGAGCGCATAGGGGCAGTGGGGCGCATAGGGGCCGTGGGGTGCAGAGGAGCGCATAGGGGCCGTGGGGTGCAGAGGAGCGCATAGGGGCCGTGGGGCGCAGAGGAGCGCATAGGGGCCGTTGGGGTGCATGTGGGGTGCATAGGGGCCGTGGGGCGCAGAGGAGCGCATAGGGGCCGTGGGGCGCAGAGGAGCGCATAGGGGCCGTGGGGCGCAGAGGAGCGCATAGGGGCCGTGGGGCGCAGAGGAGCGCATAGGGGCCGTGGGGCGCAGAGGAGCGCATAGGGGCCGTGGGGCGCAGAGGAGCGCATAGGGGCCGTGGTGCACATGTGGGGTGCATAGGGGCCGTGGGGCGCAGAGGAGCACATAGGGGCCGTGGGGCACAGAGGAGCGCATAGGGGCCGTGGTGCACATGTGGGGTGCATAGGGGCCGTGGGGCGCAGAGGAGCGCATAGGGGCCGTGGTGCACAGAGGAGCGCATAGGGGCCGTGGTGCACATGTGGGGTGCATAGGGGCCGTGGGGCGCATAGGGGCCGTGGGGCACAGAGGAGCGCATAGGGGCCGTGGTGGCGCAGAGGAGCGCATAGGGGCCGTGGTGGCGCAGAGGAGCGCATAGGGGCCGTGGGGCGCAGAGGAGCGCATAGGGGCCGTGGTGCACAGAGGAGCGCATAGGGGCCGTGGTGCACATGTGGGGTGCATAGGGGCCGTGGGGCGCAGAGGAGCGCATAGGGGCCGTGGGGCACATGTGGGGTGCATAGGGGCCGTGGGGCGCAGAGGAGCGCATAGGGGCCGTGGTGCACAGAGGAGCGCATAGGGGCCGTGGTGCACATGTGGGGTGCATAGGGGCCGTGGGGCGCATAGGGGCCGTGGGGCACAGAGGAGAGCATAGGGGCCGTGGTGGCGCAGAGGAGCGCATAGGGGCCGTGGTGGCGCAGAGGAGCGCATAGGGGCCGTGGGGCGCAGAGGAGCGCATAGGGGCCGTGGTGCACAGAGGAGCGCATAGGGGCCGTGGTGCACAGAGGAGCGCATAGGGGCCGTGGTGCACATGTGGGGTGCATAGGGGCCGTGGGGCGCAGAGGAGCGCATAGGGGCCGTGGGGCACAGAGGAGCGCATAGGGGCCGTGGTGCACATGTGGGGTGCATAGGGGCCGTGGGGCGCAGAGGAGCGCATAGGGGCCGTGGTGCACAGAGGAGCGCATAGGGGCCGTGGTGCACATGTGGGGTGCATAGGGGCCGTGGGGCGCAGAGGAGCGCATAGGGGCCGTGGGGCACAGAGGAGCGCATAGGGGCCGTGGTGGCGCAGAGGAGCGCATAGGGGCCGTGGTGGCGCAGAGGAGCGCATAGGGGCCGTGGTGGTGCAGAGGAGCGCATAGGGGCCGTGGTGGTGCAGAGGAGCGCATAGGGGCCGTGGTGGCGCAGAGGAGCGCATAGGGGCCGTGGTGGCGCAGAGGAGCGCATAGGGGCCGTGGTGGCGCAGAGGAGCGCATAGGGGCCGTGGTGGCGCAGAGGAGCGCATAGGGGCCGTGGTGGCGCAGAGGAGCGCATAGGGGCCGTGGTGGCGCAGAGGAGCGCATAGGGGCCGTGGTGGCGCAGAGGAGCGCATAGGGGCCGTGGTGCACATGTGGGGTGCATAGGGGCCGTGGGGCGCATAGGGGCCGTGGGGCACAGAGGAGAGCATAGGGGCCGTGGTGGCGCAGAGGAGCGCATAGGGGCCGTGGTGGCGCAGAGGAGCGCATAGGGGCCGTGGTGGCACAGAGGAGCGCATAGGGGCCGTGGTGCACATGTGGGGTGCATAGGGGCCGTGGGGCGCATAGGGGCCGTGGGGCACAGAGGAGAGCATAGGGGCCGTGGTGGCGCAGAGGAGCGCATAGGGGCCGTGGTGGCGCAGAGGAGCGCATAGGGGCCGTGGGGCGCAGAGGAGCGCATAGGGGCCGTGGTGCACAGAGGAGCGCATAGGGGCCGTGGTGCACAGAGGAGCGCATAGGGGCCGTGGTGCACATGTGGGGTGCATAGGGGCCGTGGGGCGCAGAGGAGCGCATAGGGGCCGTGGGGCACAGAGGAGCGCATAGGGGCCGTGGTGCACATGTGGGGTGCATAGGGGCCGTGGGGCGCAGAGGAGCGCATAGGGGCCGTGGTGCACAGAGGAGCGCATAGGGGCCGTGGTGCACATGTGGGGTGCATAGGGGCCGTGGGGCGCAGAGGAGCGCATAGGGGCCGTGGGGCACAGAGGAGCGCATAGGGGCCGTGGTGGCGCAGAGGAGCGCATAGGGGCCGTGGTGGCGCAGAGGAGCGCATAGGGGCCGTGGTGGTGCAGAGGAGCGCATAGGGGCCGTGGTGGTGCAGAGGAGCGCATAGGGGCCGTGGTGGCGCAGAGGAGCGCATAGGGGCCGTGGTGGCGCAGAGGAGCGCATAGGGGCCGTGGTGGCGCAGAGGAGCGCATAGGGGCCGTGGTGGCGCAGAGGAGCGCATAGGGGCCGTGGTGGCGCAGAGGAGCGCATAGGGGCCGTGGTGGCGCAGAGGAGCGCATAGGGGCCGTGGTGGCGCAGAGGAGCGCATAGGGGCCGTGGGGCGCAGCGGGGCAGTGATTTATAAAGGGTGTGATTTGGTGAGTAGTAGATGAAATCAGGGTGATGGATGGAAGGGGAAGTGGTGTAAAACAGATAAGTATGTAGAGTGAAGTGTTGGTTATAACTTTGGGGAAGTGATCTTAGAATCCGCAAATGTTACAGAACTGGGAAAGATTGCGGTAGGTAACAACACAAATTTTTTATTTCCTCTTCATCGCTGCAAGTAATATTTGCGTGATTTCGCCTTCCATTAACCTCTCCCTTCTTACAGACTTGTTAATGATTCTGGGGTGTGTTTGGTAACCTCTCTTCTCTCCCATCTTCACTCAGAGCGGAGCGTCTACTGATCCAATAAGACACTGTTACTTTGAATATGAAATGCTCTGCTCATTATTATTGTCATTTATATAGCACCAACAGTTTCCGCAGCGCTTTACAATAACAAAAGGGAATGAGATAAATGGACATGTGATGGAAACGAGGTGTAGAGGGCCCTGCTCATAGGAGCTTACAATCTAGAGGGATTGGGGTTGAAGAAGTCACAGGGAATTTTACTAGATAGCAGGATCATGAGTGCCAGTGGTTTGGGAATGGTGGGGCCATAGAAGCAGCTTCAATCATGTGTGAGCAGAGGGATGAGTTGCGTCAGTGATGTGGTACGCTAATCTGAAGAGATGGGTTTTGAGGGATTTCTTGAAGACCTGAAGATCAGGGGAGAGTTTGATAGGGAGAGGCAAGTCATTCCACAGGACCGGTGCTGCCCTTGAAGTCTTGGAGGCGAGAGTTGGTTGTGCGCGTGTAGACAAATGACAGGAGATCGCCTGCTGACCGGAGTTGTCTAGATATTAAGGTAATGTCAGATGAACGCAGTCTGAGCGCACTCTGCGTGCGTGCATAACGGACAGACGTGCTGACGGATGATACTGGTAGACACCACACGGTCCAGGTTTTTCTTGATGGTCGTAGAAAAAAAAGGAACTATGGGAAATAAAATTAATTTGAGAAATGATAAAAATGTGAAAAGGATATGAGAAGCCATTGTGTGCGTCAAGGTGCTGGATGTTGCAAATGCGCTGCGTCTGACCTCTCATCACTCACGCAGAACACTACGCGGATGTGGCGCAGTCTGCGCGTCCGTGGTAGCGGTTTTGCACTCTTGCCTAACTTGTGTCCGTTTGCCACGTGCGTTGTGCGTGTGCAGTCCGGTGCGCACGTACTTCGTGTGTGGGTCTCTGATCATGATTCTAGGCTACGACGGACGTTAAACTGTGCGGCAACACGGACGTGATCGCTGCGTTCGTCCGACATTAGCCTTATTGTCACATTTATTCTCTGTAATGGACACAGCTTGCTGATTTGGGGCTTTCTGACATTCTCTTAGATTCGTAAATGCAATAGGACATAAAGACACTTTTCCCGTGCTTCTCCTTTTTATTATGAAGAAGTACTTGGAAAAGCAGAGTTGTCATTTGTGTATTTGTGGTTTTTGCTGTTCACAACATAACACCACGTTAGTGACCTTCCTCTTTTGCTTGTAGATGCTTTGGTGACGCAGAGTCTTGTATCGCCTTACACTGGATCCCATCCTCGCCACTTTTAGATGATGAAGCGTCCGTCAGATTTTCCTGACTTGGAGAGGAGTCTTCCTGCCATCGCCTCTCTCAATTCCTCTCTGAGTCAGAGCCAGCTCCTTTCTCCGCAGTATTACCTCCCTCCAGAGCAGCGCAGCGCCATCTCCGATGTCCGCAGGACCTTTTGTCTATTTGTCACCTTTGACCTCCTCTTCATATCCATGCTGTGGATCATTGAACTCAATGTGAGTATCTAGTGCTCAGCCGTGGTCATCTAAGTCAATGGTCAACAAAAACAGGCCTAGCCCCTAAAATAACTTTATTATACCGCACAAACTCGTGTACAAATCTTGCCTGGCTCCCACAAATTGTGTCGGTATGAGGGCTGATGCACGTTTATAAAGTTATGTCAAAACGATCTCCTAATTTACGTTGATATTGGGATTCTTGATCTGAATATTTTTTTTGTTTGTAGGTATTTGAACTGGTGAGCATTAAAAACAAGATTTATTCACTGAACAGTGTTTTCAAAGTGGAATTGCAAATTTTAAGCCAAAAAAGACACGTTTTACCCATAACTAGGGTCTATTCGCAAAGCAATTAAATGCGTTTCGTCGCACTTCCACGATTCCATTACGGCGACAATACTGTGAATTCACTTTTTAGCAAATGGTCATCATATTCTGCCCAAATTAGTGTCACTGAAGCAGTTTCTGGATGTCGGTGAAACCTGCCGGATTGCAGATATAGCTGCCTAATTGGCATAGACTAATTCTGACGAACGGGGGGGGGGGGTCTCCTACTTACAAAATAAGAGTTTTGAAAAATTATACCGTGGTCTAACAAATAAAGTCCTTTTTTTTTCTCTAAAAAAAAAAAAAAAAAATTGCAAAAATTAATAAGAATAAACTGTCTTTAAATTATTATTTTTTTTAATTATTTTTTTTAAAGATGACTTTTTAACATTGAAACATATGGGATTTGCCTGTTTTTAAACCTGTCCCATTGAGACACCGAAAATTAGGGTTATTTCACTGCAAATTCAGCGTTCTGTGACTAGAAGACACAGTCTCCAATGGGACAATTTCAGTGCTGGTGGATTTTGTGGACAATTCCACCTGTATTTGAAATTCACCATTTTGGGTCAATTTGGAGATTGGTGAATAACCTATAACCTTGTGTTTATGTATCAAAAATCAACAAAATGGCAGGGAGAAAAAGAACCTCACATTCCCTCCTCCAACATCATTGCTCTATATACCGTGGAGAGAGACTGTGGAGTCATGGGTTCGATCCCAGCAAGAGCACCTCTCCAGTAATTGTCCTTGGGCAAGACACCTAACGGTACATACTCACCACCCAGGACATACTTGAAAACAAGAGAAATCTCAATGTATCCTTCCTGGTAAAATGCTTTCTAAAAAAAATAATAATAATTTGAATACTGTAGATTAAATAAACGAGAGCAGTAAAGAAAAGCTTTATACACAGATTTATATACATCTCTAAGTGTGTGTGTGTGTGTGTGTGTATTCTCTGTTCAATGGTTTCTTGCAATCCTCGGATTTTCTCCCAGGATGATTTATACATCCTGAGTAAATTCTAAATCTGAAGATTTTAAGTACTGTTTTTCAGTATGCGCAGCGACCGCTGTACGTCCATACTAAGAGCAGAGCTTAAACTGTTGCCTAGTAATCAAGATTTGGAGCCAACATAGACCTGTGTAAAACAATTGGTCTAGAGAGCTTCAATAGGTTACTTCCTTCAGTGACTGGATATCAGTGGGGGCCTTGGAGTAAGACCCTGTCCATCCTTTGGCGGTGTCGTAATGTTTATGAATCTAGACGCAGTGTTTGCTAAACCTTGTGCTCTTAGTAACCACCTCAGAGCCTGATCATAGAAATGGCATTTAGAAGCCGTTTTAATAAGAGGTTTGATTTATCTCTTGAGGGAATCATCGGATTAAACCGCTACTAGTTATCAAAGAAAGGTAAACCTAAACGTGAGCATTGTGTTAGGAATGATCTGTGCTGCGTTCATTAAGGCTAGGGTCAAACTGAGGCAGTGCGAACGCGCGTTCTGGCGCACATAATCACGGCCGCACTAGCAGCAGATGCCAGGCAATGACGGCCAATATACGAAGTACGGTCGCACAAAAGTCCGGCCGCGCAACGCAAGTGGAAAATGAACGCATTTTTTCGAGAACGTTAAACCGCTGGTACTGACGTACAGAGTGCGCTGCGGCCGCATAGCAGCGTGTGTGCGTGATTAGGAGACGTCAGACGCTGCTAGTGTGCGGCCAACATAACGTTCAAACAGCCGGATTTCCCTAGACTTCTTTTTACGTCATGAAATACGTCCAGAATTGCGCATCGTCTGACCACTTAAGCGTATTCCGTGAAAAAATGCGTGCGCACGCATCGACGTACATTTTGACGGTGGCCGCAGAAAATGCGCTCATCTGTCCCTAGCCTAAAGGGCCGCTACCACCAAAAAATTAAATGTCCATTTTGTTGCGTTTTTGTGTTGCTGATCTCTTTTTATATGTGCTTTTCTTTTCTCTCCTTTTATGTAGTTAAAATATTTTACTCTTTGTCACTGGGTGCACTCATTGTGTGATCTTTTGTGTTGTAAACTGCCCCCACTATAGTATCCTTACGTCGCTTTTTTAATTTTTGGAGGAAGTATTTTCCCAGGAAGGATACATTTGAGATTTCTCTCGTTTTCAAGTATGTCCTGGGTGGCGAGTATGTATCGTTGGGTGTCTTGCCCAAGGACACTTACTGGAGGGGTGCTCTTGCCGGGATTCAAACCTGGGTCTCCACGGTTATAGAGCAGTTATGTTACCTCTACTCCATTCTGCTGGTAACTTGCTCCTCAACGTGTGGCTTTGGTCATAGAATGGAGTTTATGGGTCGATCACTGTATCAAATCTCATTATATTGTATTCAAAGGGCACCACCAGTGGTAGAAGTCTTTTAAGCTCCCTGTCCTGTCTTCTCTCGAGTAGCCTGAAGAACAATAGCCCCTGCAGCCTTGGCTAAACATTCCCCCCTCCACTTCATTACCTGTTTTTAATACTGTAGATTAGATAAACCACAGGAGTAAAGAAAAACCTTCTGGTAAATGTTGCCTCATGTGAAAAATCAACAAAGTGGCAGGGAGAATAAGAACCCCCACATTCCCTCCTCCACCTCCTTAATTGGTGAATACTGTAGATTAAATAAACAAGAGCAGTAAATAAGTTTATGCACAGATTTTGTTAAATGTTGCATCATGGGACACGATCCACAAAAGGGAAACCGGAGACAAAAACCTACTTTTTATCTTTATTTTAACATGCAATTACTAAAAGGAAAAAAAAAACTAGAGTTTTTTTTTTAAGTGGTCGTGTCCCTTTTTAAAAGCACATGGGATACGGCTAAAGCCAGAGCACGCAATGGGCTAGGTTTGTCTTGGTGTAAATTTATCCAGAGCCATTAAAATCTCTGGCGTTGCTAAGATTATCAGATCTCTGTTTATGTTTACGCCGGGATTGGAATCTAGCCTTGGATCTTTCTACGACAACAAATTTAAAGGGACACACGACACACCCTGACAGCTTTAGCCCACTTATTTAAAGGCATATGGGGGGCAGGTTTTCATTAGAGGGGTGTCCCTTTTAATGAAGGGGCGGGGGTGTTCTACTGATCTATTCTGGATGCAAATCCATGATTAAATTAGCATTATGCTGTTTTGATGTCGGTGTGTTTCTTGTGTAAATTAGCATTGCTCGTAATGGAGCATCGCAGGCAAGCATTTAGTTTCAGTCCTGTGTCTGTGTGCAGCACCGTGACACCGTAATATTCTCTCTGGGGTATGTATAGCTCTTGGGAACAGACACATGTTCTCATCGTAGGCTGGATGTTGTGTCTGCGAGCATATAAATATAATTTACAGTAAACTGTTGCCTATGGCTTTTACACCACACCAGACGCACGCTGTGAATACAAATAAATACATTTTGATGATCTAGGAGCCAACATTTCCTCTCCAGCACATTCCCTTTACGTTTTAAAATGGGGAAGTAAAATAACCAAGAAAATGTAACAAACCTGAAACAGTAGTTGCAAATCGACACCTAAATCTGGCATTTTATAATCCTTTTCTTTTGTATCTAAGATAATAAACTATAGAGCGGGTCCGTTCTATTTGTTATTCTGTCTCACCCATTATACAGCGCTACAGAACTTGCTTGCGCTCTCCAGAACCCCTGGGTATTGATACAGCTCCCATGTAAAGATCATTTTTATCAAGTTAGAACTGGGATGATTCTATAAACATACTTTCTGCTATCCAAGCTCATATAGGGTCTGTTCACTAAAGGGCAAACAACGTATGCAGTGGTGCACTCGCTGGGCATCTGCTTTCTGAATCCTAAAAGGAACAGCCGGCTACTTTTTCTGACTTGCGTCAGGTAAGGTCAGTGGGATTTTTTTTTTTTTTTTTTTTTTTAAAGGAACCATCTACTGAGTTGACGCAGAGTAAGCGCAACGTGGCTACAGCAGCCACGTTGTAAGATTTTTGTCATCCGTTCGCCGCTTAGTGAATAGTCCCTGGAATATCCAGTTTTTCAGCCAGGGATCTGAAAGTCCCCCCCCCCCCCCGATGTTTCTGAGCTACACCTCCCATGATTCTCTGGCCATTTATTGCATTCAAAGAATTCTGGGGATTGTAGGCAATAAGCAATCAAGTCCTTGGACATCAGATATCTGTGCCAATGGTTTTTACCAGGACGATGGCACCCTGTAGGCAAGTATGACAGATGCACTCTTATTTCTTTAAAGCTGATCTGCCACATTGTATCACGTTGCCATTTCAACAACTGAAAAGCTCTGGTATTCGTGAGATGGCCTCTATTCAGAGTCAGAGGTTTTAGGCTGAGATTTTAATGCAAGGACTTACATTCTCTGCCCCCAATCCCCCAATGTTTGAAGCCTACAATTCCCAGAAGTCATTGATTTTGCAATCAATGGCCAGTGAATCATGGGAGTTGTAGTTGAGAAACAGCTGGAGGGAGCGGCAGAGTTTGAAATCCCTTTAACATCCTAGAAAATACACAACTATATCCAGATATCTGATGGCAGACTGTGCCTTATTTTCCGCCATCTGTAAGGGGCCCTTGTGTCCTCTAACTTCACACAATAGCCTTTTGTCAGAGGCGCAAGTGACCGTGAAGCTTCCAGATCATGATTATAGGCGATACAAATCCGTCGTACAGCCAGACTACCCTCCCTGCTAACCTCGGGACAATGTGCGCAATATTTAATGCATTTAACGAACATAACTTGTGACTGATTGCTTGTAAAAACCACAAAACAACAGAGAATGTCTTGTTGAACATGGAAGCCCTGTACTAGCGACACCCGGATGGTTATGTGTAATGTGTGCTTAGAGCTGTGTAAACAAACCTTAAGTTGGAGACTGTGCCTTTACCTGTTACTCCTGACTTCAATGTGGATCAGTATATTGTTTATTCCATGTACAGATTGTATCTGGATAACCACGGTAAATCTAGAAGAAAGTCCTGCACTTATTTTCTTTATAAAGTATTTTAGCAGGAAGGATACATTGAGATTTCCCTCATTTTCAAATATGTCCTGTGTTCAAGAACATTGAAATTGTTAGTCGTTGCATTTATTACTTTCTATTTCTGTAAGATGTAAAAAACAAAACACAAAAATATACAGATAACCAGAGAAAATTAAATATGTAGGAAATCTAGTCACTGTTACATGTTTACAGGTGCATTCCGTATTGAGGGATGTTTATAGGGATCTCTTGAGTGACTTAAGGCTGGGTGGAAGATTTGATGGCGTCTGGGAGGTTATTCCATAATTGCGGTGCTCTGTAGGAAAATGAGGATCGAGCCACTGTCTATTTGTATGGTGGTATTGCAAGTAAGGTGCTGGTCCTGGATCGGAGGTTATAGGATGAGGGAACTGCTGGGGGAAGCAGTCGATTCAGGTAGGGTGGTAGCTTCCCAGAAAAGCTCTTAAACACCAGGTTGGAAAGGTGGTGAGTGAGTCTGGATTTCAGCAACGGCCAGTTCAGCTCTTTTAACATGTCACAGTGGTGGGTCATGTAGTTACATTGTAGCACAAAGCGGCAGAATGAGTTATACCAGGGGTCAAAATTTCCGCTCGCATTTGGCGAGTGGAAATTAAGGGTGGGCGAGTGGAGATGCACACGCAGGCAACACGATAAAGTATATCGTTCTGCCTGCGCTGCATATTCCAATGGCAGACGTGTTTGTGATTTGTGCTCGTGATCTTCCTGGATCACATCGAAGGTTGGGAGTTTCTGGGAGAAGCTGGGTGGATCATCTTACAGAGGAATAGAGGAAGACCGAGAGTTCTGATGTAGAACAGGAAAAAAAAAAACGCATAAGTTACATTGTAACTAAATTTAAAAATGTAAAAGCTTTCCGTGTTTGGCAAGCCAGGTTAAAGATTTTAAAGGGAATCCTGATGCAGTTGGTTGTAGACAATTGGATGCTACAAGACTATCCCTTTAAGGTAGGAAATAATGATTTTAGAGGTGAGGAGACGGAATGTTTATTTCGTTCTGTTTGCCCCGCAGCCCACTTCTTATTGGGGCCATTTATCAAAGGGCATTATAGAAATCGGAAGTTGGTGGGCATTCGTTCCGGCAGTCTGTCATGAGGTGTCTCACAGGGACATGCGATGCAGTTAATATTGATCACATCTCCTGCCGCAGGAAAGGGTAGTTAGGAACGAGCGACTGCCCAATAAGAAGGAAAACAACTGAAGTTTGATTGACGTTGCTTCTTATGTGTGCACGAACTGATACGTTGGCCGTGCATGTGGGTCAGCGAAAGTGGCCTTTCATTCTGATAATCTCATTTTTGTGATGTAGGTGTAGTAGAATGTGTTCCCGCTTTATTTTCACTTATTTATAAAGTATTTTGCCAGGAAGGATACATTAAGATTTCCCTCGTTTTCAAATATGTCCTGGGTTCAAGAACATCGCATTTTTACAGTAGGTACAAAAATACTAATAAATGCAAGATATTAAAAACCCCAAATATACAGATTAACACAGAAAATAATTATGTAGGAAATGTAACATAGTGAATATGTTTACAGGTGCATTCCTTATTGAGGTATGTTAGTAGAGATCTCTTAAGTGACTTAAGACTGGGGGAAGATTTGATGGCGTCTGGGAGGTTATTCCATAAATGCGGTGCTTTGTAGGAAAATGAGGATCGAGACCCTTTCTTTTTGTATTGTAAGTAGGGTGCAGGTCCTGGATCTGAGGTTATAGGACGAGGGAACTGCTGGGGGAAGCCGTTTATTCAGTTAGGGTGGTAGCTTCCCAGAAAAGCTCTTAAACACCAGGTTGGAAAGGTGAAGGGTGCGTCTAGATTCCAGCGATGGCCAGTTTAGCTCTTTTAACATGTCACAATGGTGGGTCATGTAGTTACATTGTAGCACAAAGCGACAGAATGAATTATACAATGTAGTAAGTTTATGAAGGTGCGTTTGCAGGGCAGCTGCACTGCATAGTTTTAAAAAGGAGGAAACCGGTTTGATCTTGCGTATCACATTACACACGTACAACTCGTACAGGTGCCAGACAGGGTTTGTATTATTGTACTGTGCTCAGTATTCGGGAAACGCCGTAAAGCAGGGTATTCCGCTATATGAAATATTTCACACTGTAAATCCGTTTTATATTCTACAGTAATCTATTTATTATATATACATATACTTGATGCCCAAATGCTTTTTAAACCTTGTTATCTTATTTCACCCTCTGCAGACTAATGATGGCATTGAGAAGAATTTGGAGTCGGAGGTTGTGCAATATGCGTTCAGCACGTCTTTCTTCGACATATTTGTAAGTGTTGCTCCGATTCACCCACGATGTTGTTCTTCAGTGAGATCTCCATGTTCGTGTCTTTATCAGTTTAGCTTGTGCCATGTTGTAACGTACCCTACATGGCATGCCGCCCTCCCTCCCGTATGTACACACGTCCCTAAGGCTACATGTGTACATGCCTAAAGGCTGTCTGTAATCGAGGGGGCTCCTTTATGTTCCGTTAAACCTACTTTCCGTCAACTGGCTGACGTTTAAAATCAGGATTTGAAACTTTAACTATACCTCATGTAATCTTCTGCTTTCCTGTGCCAGGCCGACCGGTTACAGATGGGCTTCGTCCCACAAAAAATGGAGTACAGTGGCTTAACCTGATTTTTGCTTACAGAAGATCTCAAAACGGCTCGGATTGTCTCCTATTGAGTCTCTTAATTCTAGGTGCATTGTGCTTTTCTTTTTAAACACCGCCACCCATTTACACACAATAATAAGCATAAAGACCCTGTATTACCGTAATGCAAAGAGCAGCAGCTACACTAACCGTAACAAATAGTTATACGTAATTTACTGCGTCATTACAACAGCCACGGGGGAGGGCAGAATACAGGGAGAGCTGCTGTACAGGGGGTTTATAATGACTTAAAAGTCCTGCACAGTACAGATACAAGGTGTTACTGTAATTTCCATACACAGGCATGATGTCACACAGATAATTTTATATTCCATTTTTTTATATCTATTTTTTTTTTTTTTAAAACTGCTTTGCTAATAATCTCTTTATTATGATCACTACAAATCCCCATACGCAGGAGATCTGACCATTTTATTATCTGCATCACATTTGCTGTATTTGACACACAGGCTATTTCTGCCTGTATTCTGATAATGCAGCCCCTGTGTAACATTGTGCAAGATAAGGGACGCCATCTTGAGATTAGAACCTTTCAGTAATATTTCTGTAAAGGATAAAAGAATACATGAAAAATTAGAAATGGGCAAAAACTTTTTTTTTTTTTTTTTTAGCAGTCAATAAATATAGGGTAAAACTAATCCTTTTAACTACAAATCCCATGTTTCAAATATGTTAATTTTTTTTCAGCAAAAAGCTCTTTATAGCCAAGGGATTAGTAATGACCATAATCAGCAAGTGCTAATTCACGGCCAGCAGAATTTAAGGTAACTTGGTAGCGATACCTGCCATATCTCAGTACTGCAGTCCCTGCTTTTTCATTTTGGTACCGATACATGCTTTCCTGCAGGTATCCACTTGCCAATTAAGGCTAGGGTCAGACTAGCGCAGTTTTAACGTGCGTTTAGCCGCACTAAATCACGGCCGTACTAGCAGCAAATGACGTCCAATGCCGGGGAACATATGAGGAACGGCCGCACGAAAGTTCGTCCGCGCAACGCAAGTGGCCAACGAACGCATTTTTTCGAGAACGTCAAACCACTACTACTGACGTACAGAGTGCGCTGCGGCCGCATAGCGGCGTGTTTGCGTGATTAGGAGATGTCAGACGCTGCTAATGTCCGGCCAACATAACGTCCAGACACAAAAAGTGTTTTATTGACGATCCGTACAAAATCACGGACGAAAAGGCGCATCGTATGACCGCTATCACGTATTCCGGGAAAAAATACGTACGTTCGTTCGACCGCACTTTTTCACGGACAACGTGAAAAATGCGTTCGTCTGACCCTAGCCTTACTGGGTGACGGATTTTAGTGAATTTTTCCCAACTCTCATACCTCCTGATACTGCAGAAGATGTACTCACATACTTGATTATGTCCACAGCTGGAGGAGGTCCTCACTCCATGTGAGGTCGACACGTCCATTTCTAATGTACCACGTTGTGCTGGATTTCTTCAATATTTTGATGCCTCTTGATACAGATGTGTCCTGGTACTCCTTACACTAGCAGGGCTACTCAGCGAAAGGTGAAACTCTGAAGTGGCAGGAGAAGAGAATCTAGACCAAATAGCCGATTTTGGAAAGTGAGCTAAACAGGAGAACTTTTCTGGTTTGGCTATTTTGACCTAGAATTTTCACCTCTCCAGTCATTCTCCTGAGTTTCGCCTTTCTTTGAATAGACCTGTAAGTCAAAATAGCCAAACCAGAATAAAATTCTCCCATTTATCTCACTTTACAAATTTGCTATTTGGTCTAGATTGTTCTCTTCTCCTGCCAGTTCTCCAGAGTTTCACCTTTTAATGAATCGGCCTGTATGTATTTGGTCATTCTATGTCTTTTTTTGTATTTGTAGCTTCTGGCTGTGTTCCGGTTCTCGTTACTGCTGCTCGGATACGCTATTCTGCGACTCCGTCACTGGTGGGTTATAGCGGTAAGTTTACAAGACCACATCATGCCTGGTTGATAGACTTCTGAATAAAAGGACACCTGATGTGTTGTAATTCATGGATAGTTTTGAGCAATGTACCTCTAAAACCGCAGATTTAGTGTGTTTTGTTTAGCACAGAGGAAGCGAGCATTGTATGTGCAACCTTTATTCTCTTCCCGAATGTTTGGATGATGTTTTTCATGGGATGCTGCACCATATTGACTGCGTGATGACCTTGCTGCCCTTGTTACTGTTTACAGGGCCAAGCTACCGCAAAAATGCATGGCTTCTTTCGATTGCGCATGTCTGTTTGGCACAAATGTCCAGAGGAAAGTTTGGGCCCTATTACAATGTTAACGTTGGTGCGCAGCTGTGTGAGCGTTAGCTCTGGTTGCCCTAGCGCGGGTTGTCGATATTACGTTCCGAACGCTAATGGGTTAAATAACCCGTTAGCAATTCGGAGCTTGCGTTTTCGCCGCAGGATTTTACTGTAGTTTGCGCTCCCCATGTTAAGCATAGGGAATGCAAAGAGTTAATTAGCGTTGGGATTACGAAGTCCTGACGCTAATTACGTCCTGCTGTGGTTAACTGAAAAGTTAACAGCAGCTCCAAGCTGTGATTAACGGAGTCCGCTTCCACAGAATGGTTTATCGCCAGCTAAAAAAAAACAAAACACACACACAAATCACAAAATTCACCTCTCAACCCACGGTGAGAATGGCGGCTCGATCCGCTGCTTCTGGTTGCAGGGAGCAGAGCGAGATGGAGATAGAGGTACCCAGTCTCCCTTTGCGAATCACTCTGCCGACATTCAGGATCTCACGAGAGGCGAGATGCTGCAGGTCATGTGACTGGCAGTCGAAGCCTCAATGGAAACCTATGGAGAGGATGCTCGCGGTGGCGCTTAGTGCTACCTCGAGCATCCCAAGGCTTAGTGCTGCGTAATGGGGCAGGCTGCTGATTTAGCGCCTGCCCCGTAATATCACGCTAAAACGGGGACGCTATGGTGAAACCTGTAGGTGCAGGTTTTCCTCTTTTAGCATCCTCGTTTTAGCATGCAGTATGTCATATTGCCCTGTGTGTTTTTACCACCTTCCAAAACTGGGCACGTTATTGTGATTCCAGAGCAGGGATCTCAAACTCTGGCCCTCCAGTTTCTGAACTACAGCGCCCTGTGATACTCTAAACACCGATTGCAGGCCATAAACATCTAGGGGGACCAGAGTTTGAGACCCTGCTCTAGAACATCATTTTAGCTATAATCCCTTGCGACCAGCCTTCTTAATAAATCCCTTTTGCAATCTTCAAGGTTTTTGTATGACTGAAATCTAAACACGGGGTTATTCAGAAAGCGCCGATGTTGCAAAAGTCACTGTTTGTTGCAAGGTCGACAAACACTGGCTCTTCACGAAAAAGAAAAATCCAAATGGTCAGGTGAGGCTTCGATGGATGGCTTCTCCCACAGCCATTTGGATTTTCCTCTTGCAGAAAGCCGGCATTTGTTGCCGTTGCAGCGTAGGCTGTTCTTGGTGGTGTTTGCAACGTTGGGAAACACCTGCACTTTGTGAATAACCCCTATTGTTTGCAGGGAACTGGCTGCTTCCTTTTCTGTCCGTTTGGCATTTGCATAAATAAACGCTCTCAGGTGTGTTCACTGGCATCAAAGTATAGTTTATAGAGCGCCTTATCAGTAAGTTGAACTGTTACAGTGGCAAGATAATTTCCTTGTGGACTTTAGTAACTTTAACACTTAACCCCTTGTTTTAAACCTGGTGTCCCTTTTTAGGTTTCATGTCCACTATAAGCTTTCGAGCCTTTTTTGCCCTTTCCTTCCTGAGCACCTGAAATGGTAACGATTCCATTGTCTGCTCTTTAGCCACCACCTTGTGTAGTCACCACCTTGTGTAGCCACTGTCAGTGTTGTCAAAACGTTTTCAATGTGTGTTGCAATCTACTCACGCTTTCATATCTTCTCCAGACATGCATATACAGTCGCAAAATACATTTTTCCCTTGTTCTTGATAGGTCACCACTCTTGTAACCAGCGCGTTTCTCATCGTCAAAGTCATTTTGTCCCAGGTAAGAGGAGATCACTGTGTGTTCTGTGCAACCGTGTCCCTCAGTTTCACAAAATAAACATTATTTTGGTTTGGAATTTTGTAATTTGGGCTTTTTCTTTTTCAAAAACATGTAACAGTAACGCAAAAAATTTAGTTTTAGACTTGGTGCACAATTTCACAGGATTTCCATGTTTTTAGGCCAGTACGGAGCTGAAGAAACACTGGTTTGAAATGTTCTCTCTAAATTCCATTAACCTTGGCCAAAAATTTTGAAATTCTCCGTCACTTCACCGGTTACAGAAACTCCTTTTTAACTGTTCAATCGAGGATAACTTCCCGTTCAGGGGAACGGGGGAGATTTTGGCATGAAAATAAAACCTTTATGACTCACTTTGTTTTAATCCAGATTTTCTTTATCGCAGCTACTTTCCAAGGGAGCATTTGGCTATGTGTTACCAATCATATCCTTTGTGTTGGCCTGGCTGGAGACGTGGTTTCTAGACTTCAAAGTCCTGACGCAAGAAGCTGAAGAAGAGCGATGTAAGCAGTCACTCTGTTTTAAAGGCAAATGATACTTGTTAAAGCTTTAAGAGAGATATATACAGTGGGGCAAAAAAGTATTTAGTCAGCCACCAATTGTGCAGGTTCTCCCACTTAAGAAGATGAGAGAGGCCTGTAATTGTCACCATAGGTACACTTCAACTATGAGAGACAAGATGAGAAAAAAAATCCAGAAAATCACATTTTTTTTTTTTTTTTTAAAGAATTTATTTGCAAATTATGGTGGAAAATAAGTATTTGGTCGCCTACAGTACAGTACAAACAAGATTTCTGGCTCTCAGACCTGTAACGTCTTTTTTAAGAGGCTCCTCTGTCCTCCACTCGTTACCTGTATGAATGACACCTGTTTGAACTTGTTATCAGTATAAAAGACACCTGTCCACAACCTCAAACAGACACACTCCAAACTCCACTATGGTCAAGACCAAAGAGCTGTCGAAGGACACCAGAAACAAAATTGTAGACCTGCACCAGGCTGGGAAGACTGAATCTGCAATAGGCAAGCAGCTTGGTGTGAAGAAATCAACTGTGGGAGCAATCATTAGAAAATGGAAGACCTACAAGACCACTGATAATCTCCATCGATCTGGGGCTCCACGCAAGATCTCACCCCGTGGGGTCAAAATGATCACAAGAACGGTGAGCAAAAATCCCAGAACCACATGGGGGGACCTAGTGAATGACCTGCAGAGAGATGGGACCAAAGTAACAAAGGCTACCATCAGTAACACACTACGCTGCCAGGGACTCAAATCCTGCAGTGCCAGACGTGTCCCCCTGCTTAAGCCAGTACATGTCCGGGCCCGTCTGAAGTTTGCTAGAGAGCATTTGGATGATCCAGAAGAGGATTGGGAGAATGTCATATGGTCAGATGAAACCAAAGTAGAACTTTTTGGTAAAAACTCAACTCGTCGTGTTTGGAGGAGAGAGAATGGTGAGTTGCATCCAAAGAACACCATACCTACTGTGGAGCATGGTGGTGGAAATATCATGCTTTGGGGCTGTTTTTCTGCAAAAGGGACCAGGACGACTGATCCGTGTAAAGGGAAGAATGAATGGGGCCATGTATCGTGAGATTTTGAGTGAAAACCTCATTCCATCAGCAAGGGCATTGAAGATGAAACGTGGCTGGGTCTTTCAGCAGGACAATTATCCCAAACACACCGCCCGGGCAACGAAGGAGTGGCTTCGTAAGAAGCATATCAAGTGGCCTAGCCAGTCTCCAGATCTCAACCCCATAGAAAACCTTTGGGGGGAGTTGAAGGTCCGTGTTGCCCAGCGACAGCCCCAAAACGTCACTGCTCTAGAGGAGATCTGCATGGAGGAATGGGCAAAAATACCAGCAACAGTGTGTGAAGACTTACATAAAACGTTTGACCTCTGTCATTGCCAACAAAGGATATATAACAAAGTATTGAGATGGACTTTTGATATTGACCAAATACTTATTTTCCACCATAATTTGCAAATAAATTCTTTAACAATCAGACAATGTGTTTTTTTTTTCTTCTCATTTTGTGTCTCATAGTTGAAGTGTACCTAATGATGACAATTAGAGGCCTCTCATCTTTTTATGTGGGAGAACCTATACAATTGGTGGCTGAATAAATACTTTTTTGCCCCACTGTATATATCTCCAAGGTATACAAAATTGCTGGCTACGGTGCCTAATCTGACTGTTCCTGAGGAAAGTCCCAATTGGGACTGAAACGTTGATTTTATGCAATAAATTCTTTCCTTCTACCCATATAGATGAGTCTCCGTGTGCACCTGAATCAGATAGATCTATGTCTTTTATGTATTTTACTTTGTTTTGATTAGGACTGCACCTAATGATAAAATTTATTTTAATTTGCTGGTTTTTTTCTTTCTTCTTCTAACCTTCCATTTAATTGATTTAAAAAAAAAAAACAAATCCACTTTCCCCCTCCTCCTCCCCCATCCCCCCCTCCCCCCACAGACCCAGACAACCAGGGACATATCTAGAAATCACTGGAACCTATTCCCCGTACACACGCCATATAGTCATGCACACACAAATGTAGACCCCCGTTGTCAATCACCAGATTCTCGTCTGTCCCCTTCTACCCCTAGACTGCTCCATTGTCTGTCCCCTTCAACCCAAAGTGTTCTAAATACAAACTATGATGACCGTAATGCTGGACAAGCTTGCCTTCCGCACCAGTGGAAACCCTATAGAATGCTACTGTGAAGAACTTCGTCATAAAGTACAGTGCTAATGCCCTAAACAAGGGGTCAGCCACCTTGGCCTTCCAGGCGTGTTGGAACTACACTTCCCATGAGGCTCAGCCAAATTAATGAGTAGCTGAGCATCAAGGGAGATGTAGTTTAAAAAGATCTGGCGTTCCAAGCTTGTTGACCCGACCCCCCCCCCCCCCACCCTAAATGTTGAATTAAACATAGTCTGGCCATTCGTGTTCCATAAAAGTTTTCCCAAGTTAAACCACCATTTTTTTCAATAAAAGATTGATGTTCAGTGAAGCCGCTAGGCTATATAGACATCTACTCTGTGTACACCCAATGTGTATACCACGTCTCCAACCTCCTGTACAAGGAGGGAAAAAAAATCTATGTACATGTATTTAAACACATTAAAGTTGCACTTACAAAGACCTTTTTTGCCTAATGAAGCTTGTTCAGGCATTGTGGGAGTTTACTTTTTTTTCTTCTACCCCCAATGTAGGGTATGCAGCCGCTCAGGCCGTGGCTGCCCGACCATCACTGCTGTACCACGGTGCTCTTTCTGAGGGGGGTCAATTTTACTCTCCGCCAGAGTCCTTTGCAGGTAAGGTGACCTTTTATCACACGGGCTATAATATGTGGAACGGTTACAGCGTGTCCATTTCTAACAGCAAAAAAATCTGCTCTTCTGTTCTGAGCACATCACCACCTCGCTGGTTTGTTTGCCATGTTAGTGATCCCATTCTGTTTACCACCGGCAGGATCTGAAGATGAGTCTGATGAGGAGGCAGCTGGACGGAAGGCTGTCACAGAGCAAGATCTGGTGTATGTGAGGCAGGGGAAAGAAGCAATGGAAATTTTGGAGCAGATCCTCAGTCAAGAAATCAACTGGAAGTTTGAGAAGAGCAATGTGAGTGCTCAGTTTTCTACAACCTCTTCTTAATGCTACCTGCCGCAACCTTCACTTTCCCCGTTTTTTTGTTTTCCAAAGTCTGAAAATTTGTCCCTGTATATGTCATTGCTGTTGTATGTGGAATTTACTTTTTTCCCCCCCTTTGTACAGGAGGTTGGAGACATTGTATACACATTGGATATACCTTTCCATGGGAAGACCTTCATCCTTAAGGTAATTGTTTGGAATTGCACAATGTTTTTACTGCATTGGTGGCAGAGTTTTAAATATGTATTGTTCAACATGAGCATTTGTTGCATGCGCAATCCCACAACTCTGTTAGCGTTACTGTACTGCCCAAGACCGCCACATGGTATTCAATGGACAGAACTCTTGTCACGTGTGCTCAGATTCCGATCGGCCTGGTTCTGAGTGCAGTGGGGGTTGCAGTGTTTTTGTTGACTTGTTTTGAAATATTCTCATTCTTTATGGCGTTGTCTTGTCACCTCTTTGCCCAGGCTCTCATTCAGTGTCCGGCGGAAACGGTTTACCAGGAAGTAATCCTTCAGCCGGAGAAGATGGTCTTGTGGAATCGTACTGTAGCAGTTTGTCAGGTATTGTCTAGGATTAGGTTACCATTCCAGTCCTTTCAATGGCTCCCCATCCACTGTAGAATTAAATTCAAAATCCTTATCCTGACCTACAAAGTGCTCACTAACTCGGCTCCCCACTACCTGTCCTCACTAATCCCCCAAATACACCCCGACCCACTCCCTAAGATCAAACAGTGACCTGCGCCTAGCGTCTCCCCGCATCACTTCTTCCCATGAAAGACTGCAGGATTTCTCACGCGCCGCCCCAATTCTCTGGTACACTCTCCCTCGTACTGTCAGACTTCCCCTAGTTTCCCTTCCTTCAAACGCTCCCTTAAAACATTCCTATTTAGGGAAACCTAGCACCCGACTCACTAATACACCTCACTGCCCCTTGCAGCCCATCGCTCTTGCCTTGCAGCCCATCGCTCTTGCCTTGCAGCCCATCGCTCTTGCCTTGCAGCCCATCGCTCTTGCCTTGCAGCCCATCGCCCTTGCCTTGCAGCCCATCGCCCTTGCCTTGCAGCCCATCGCCCTTGCCTTGCAGCCCATCGCCCTTGCCTTGCAGCCCATCGCCCTTGCCTTGCAGCCCATCGCCCTTGCCTTGCAGCCCATCGCCCTTGCCTTGCAGCCCATCGCCCTTGCCTTGCAGCCCATCGCCCTTGCCTTGCAGCCCATCGCCCTTGCCTTGCAGCCCATCGCCCTGCCTTGCAGCCCATCGCCCTTGCCTTGCAGCCCATCGCCCTTGCCTTGCAGCCCATCGCCCTTGCCTTGCAGCCCATCGCCCTTGCCTTGCAGCCCATCGCCCTTGCCTTGCAGCCCATCGCCCTTGCCTTGCAGCCCATCGCCCTTGCCTTGCAGCCCATCGCCCTTGCCTTGCAGCCATCGCCCTTGCCTTGCAGCCCATCGCCCTTGCCTTGCAGCCCATCGCCCTTGCCTTGCAGCCCATCGCCCTTGCCTTGCAGCCCATCGCCCTTGCCTTGCAGCCCATCGCCCTTGCCTTGCAGCCCATCGCCCTTGCCTTGCAGCCCATCGCCCTTGCCTTGCAGCCCATCGCCCTTGCCTTGCAGCCCATCGCCCTTGCCTTGCAGCCCATCGCCCTTGCCTTGCAGCCCATCGCCCTTGCCTTGCAGCCCATCGCCCTTGCCTTGCAGCCCATCGCCCTTGCCTTGCAGCCCATCGCCCTTGCCTTGCAGCCCATTTGCCTTGCAGCCCATCGCCCTTGCCTTGCAGCCCATCGCCCTTGCCTTGCAGCCCATCGCCCTTGCCTTGCAGCCCATCGCCCTTGCCTTGCAGCCCATCGCCCTTGCCTTGCAGCCCATCGCCCTTGCCTTGCAGCCCATCGCCCTTGCCTTGCAGCCCATCGCCCTTGCCTTGCAGCCGCCCTTGCCTTGCAGCCCATCGCCCTTGCCTTGCAGCCCATCGCCCTTGCCTTGCAGCCCATCGCCCTTGCCTTGCAGCCCATCGCCCTTGCCTTGCAGCCCATCGCCCTTGCCTTGCAGCCCATCGCCCTTGCCTTGCAGCCCATCGCCCTTGCCTTGCAGCCCATCGCCCTTGCCTTGCAGCCCATCGCCCTTGCCTTGCAGCCCATCGCCCTTGCCTTGCAGCCCATCGCCCTTGCCTTGCAGCCCATCGCCCTTGCCTTGCAGCCCATCGCCCTTGCCTTGCAGCCCATCGCCTTGCCTTGCAGCCCATCGCCCTTGCCTTGCAGCCCATCGCCCTTGCCTTGCAGCCCATCGCTCTTGCCTTGCAGCCCATCGCTCTTGCCTTGCAGCCCATCGCTCTTGCCTTGCAGCCCATCGCTCTTGCCTTGCAGCCCATCGCCCATCGCTCTTGCCTTGCAGCCCATCGCCCATCGCTCTTGCCTTGCAGCCCATCGCCCATCGCTCTTGCCTTGCAGCCCATCGCCCATCGCTCTTGCCTTGCAGCCCATCGCCCATCGCTCTTGCCTTGCAGCCCATCGCCCATCGCTCTTGCCTTGCAGCCCATCGCCCATCGCTCTTGCCTTGCAGCCCATCGCCCATCGCTCTTGCCTTGCAGCCCATCGCCCATCGCTCTTGCCTTGCAGCCCATCGCCCATCGCTCTTGCCTTGCAGCCCATCGCCCATCGCTCTTGCCTTGCAGCCCATCGCCATCGCTCTTGCCTTGCAGCCCATCGCCCATCGCTCTTGCCTTGCAGCCCATCGCCCATCGCTCTTGCCTTGCAGCCCATCGCCCATCGCTCTTGCCTTGCAGCCCATCGCCCATCGCTCTTGCCTTGCAGCCCATCGCCCATCGCTCTTGCCTTGCAGCCCATCGCCCATCGCTCTTGCCTTGCAGCCCATCGCCCATCGCTCTTGCCTTGCAGCCCATCGCCCATCGCTCTTGCCTTGCAGCCCATCGCCCTTGCCTTGCAGCCCATCGCCCTTGCCTTGCAGCCCATCGCCCTTGCCTTGCAGCCCATCGCCTTGCCTTGCAGCCCATCGCCCTTGCCTTGCAGCCCATCGCCCTTGCCTTGCAGCCCATCGCCCTTGCCTTGCAGCCCATCGCCCTTGCCTTGCAGCCCATCGCTCTTGCCTTGCAGCCCATCGCTCTTGCCTTGCAGCCCATCGCTCTTGCCTTGCAGCCCATCGCTCTTGCCTTGCAGCCCATCGCCCATCGCTCTTGCCTTGCAGCCCATCGCCCATCGCTCTTGCCTTGCAGCCCATCGCCCATCGCTCTTGCCTTGCAGCCCATCGCCCATCGCTCTTGCCTTGCAGCCCATCGCCCATCGCTCTTGCCTTGCAGCCCATCGCCCATCGCTCTTGCCTTGCAGCCCATCGCCCATCGCTCTTGCCTTGCAGCCCATCGCCCATCGCTCTTGCCTTGCAGCCCATCGCCCATCGCTCTGCCTTGCAGCCCATCGCCCATCGCTCTTGCCTTGCAGCCCATCGCCCATCGCTCTTGCCTTGCAGCCCATCGCCCATCGCTCTGCCTTGCAGCCCATCGCCCATCGCTCTTGCCTTGCAGCCCATCGCCCATCGCTCTTGCCTTGCAGCCCATCGCTCTTGCCTTGCAGCCCATCGCTCTTGCCTTGCAGCCCATCGCTCTTGCCTTGCAGCCCATCGCTCTTGCCTTGCAGCCCATCGCTCTTGCCTTGCAGCCCATCGCTCTTGCCTTGCAGCCCATCGCTCTTGCCTTGCAGCCCATCGCTCTTGCCTTGCAGCCCATCGCTCTTGCCTTGCAGCCCATCGCTCTTGCCTTGCAGCCCATCGCTCTTGCCTTGCAGCCCATCGCTCTTGCCTTGCAGCCCATCGCTCTTGCCTTGCAGCCCATCGCTCTTGCCTTGCAGCCCATCGCTCTTGCCTTGCAGCCCATCGCTCTTGCCTTGCAGCCCATCGCTCTTGCCTTGCAGCCCATCGCTCTTGCCTTGCAGCCCATCGCTCTTGCCTTGCAGCCCATCGCTCTTGCCTTGCAGCCCATCGCTCTTGCCTTGCAGCCCATCGCTCTTGCCTTGCAGCCCATCGCTCTTGCCTTGCAGCCCATCGCTCTTGCCTTGCAGCCCATCGCTCTTGCCTTGCAGCCCATCGCTCTTGCCTTGCAGCCCATCGCTCTTGCCTTGCAGCCCATCGCTCTTGCCTTGCAGCCCATCGCTCTTGCCTTGCAGCCCATCGCCCATCGCTCTTGCCTTGCAGCCCATCGCCCATCGCTCTTGCCTTGCAGCCCATCGCCCATCGCTCTTGCCTTGCAGCCCATCGCCCATCGCTCTTGCCTTGCAGCCCATCTCCTGTTTCCTGGGGATTTGAAGGAACTATCCTGTTATTCTTGACTTGTTTGTATTTTTGAGTATATTGTAGGGAAGTACTTTTTGGTTATAGCTTCGCTTATCCCCGGATATATAGATACATTTCTTGTATTCCCAGCGCCCCTTTTCTTCTGTTTGTTCTCTGGTTAGATTAGTTACACCTCTGTTTAATGTTATGGGGGTCCCGATCTGATCCCTGGGATTAGAGATCAGGACGCAATCATGGGATTTTCTTAGATCGACTTTGAAATTAACCCCTTATTAGCCATGGGGTGTTTAGATGGGAAGTAGCCACAGCGCAGCAAAGCTATCTGGGGGCTTCTTGTTGCCTGCAACTTGATGCGCATAACACCATTGTTAGTTTTTAAAATGTGAGAACCTAGCTACCGCATAACGAGTCTAAGCAATGCATGCTTAGTTAAGGATAGGTTTTAAGGAACTGAAAATCCAAAAATATAAGTTTTGCTTTGTTTGTGGCTTCCCTAATGATTACTGAACATCAAATTACTCATGTGACAGACAACTGACCTGTATATGGTCTGAGTACAAAGAAGCCCTCTAGATAACTCATGGGAAAGCCATACAATGTGTATATGTTCCTACAGCATTTGTGCTTTCCCAATGTTTCTGTCACACAGCCACATCCTTTTATTTACTAGTAACTAGCATTGTAAGTAGATATGACTAGGACTACTGATACGGATTTTTTTGTGTTGGTCGTGTGTACTATTGGTTATCTGCCTGTGGGGTAGTTGCTGTGCACCTGGAGCTTTGTTGTGTTTTGAGGATTATTTCGGGGACCATTTCTGTTTGGTACACTCTAAATTTTGTCATAACTTGGGTGACGTGTCTGTGTGTAAAACTGGAGGTGAGGATGACCGGTTTACACATTAGCACCTCCTGAACCACCACCTCTGGTTTTAACCATATAGGTAATAAAATATTTAAAAAATGCCTTTTTTCCCAATGGCTGGATGTCACCAGCTGCCATGCAATCAGCCAATCCAGTGACTCTCAATGCCAAGCCATTGGCTGGAATTGGGCAGAAAGAGAGCTCCGATATGAAAGAAGCCAATATTGTCACGTGCTGATCTTGGCTTCTGGATGGGACTTCATCCCTGCACTCAGAGGTCTGAA
This sequence comes from Leptobrachium leishanense, assembly GCA_009667805.1. Classification (NCBI taxonomy): domain Eukaryota; kingdom Metazoa; phylum Chordata; class Amphibia; order Anura; family Megophryidae; genus Leptobrachium; species Leptobrachium leishanense. The sequence goes on along the minus strand of CM019074.1, from coordinate 34,730,275 downwards.
TCAGCCGTCCGAGGCCAACCTACAGAAGGAGAGAAGGATGGGGACACTCAGCTCACTGTGACCGTTCAGAGTATCTCTAAGAAATTCTTCTTATCTCTAGATCCTGCAGCGAGTGGAAGATAACACCATAGTATCTTATGACGTGGCAGCTGCGGCAGCTGGTGGTGTCGTGTCACCCAGGTGGGTATCTTTTTATTTTATTTTTTTTTATTTTTTTTTTAAGTCCTAAGCCTCCTCATCGTCCTTCCCTTTGTACACCAGGGATTTCGTAAATGTCCGGCGAATTGAGAGAAGGAAAGACCGTTATGTTTCATCAGGAATAGCAACGACGCACCACGCCAGACCTCCTCATTCAAAATATGTTCGGTAAGAATTCATGGTGGTGGTCTGACATTTTCTGCACGTAGTGGTTTTTTATTTTATGTTAAATGCGTTGGTGTCACCACTGGGAGGCGCTGTAATCCATATTTATTTTTTCTCCAGCAGTGTAAACAAGGGCGCAGGATTAACTTTGATATGTTTTGACTCCCAAGAGGTGCCTGGGTTACTGTAACCCTTTGCAATCATTCACTGTAGATTTTCTTTTCTGATTCATCCTTCAGAGGAGAAAATGGACCTGGAGGATTTGTCGTGATAAAGAACCCCAGAAATACATCAATCTGTACTTTCGTCTGGATTCTCAACACCGATCTAAAGGTAAGTAAATAGTGGGACATAAAAAAGGGGTTTAGACGGCAGGAAGTAGTACGGTGTGTGTGTCCCCCCCCCCCCCTCCTCCTCCTCCCCTAGAAACGCTGCATAAATAATTTCTCACTGTAACCAAAATCCGCTATTTGTATCACTTGCAAAAAATATATTGTTTCCGTTGCCTTCTATCTAATGTAATATTCGATGATGCACCAGCAGGATGTTGGGCACTCGGACCATTTTAAGCATAAGTAGTCGTGGAGACCAGCCTCTGCCTTTTTCATCTCCCAGATTGCTGCTACAACTGGTGACTAGATCAAGGGAGCGCTGATGTAGAATTATAGTGGTGTGAACCTCACTCGTAAAACAACACAACTGTAGCATTGTGAATGCTTGTGATTTGTGGCGTTTAAGGCTTTGTCTATACTGTTATTGTGGGAGAATTTCTTTGGACGACAGTCAACCAGCTGCTTCCTGTAACTGAGCTCCTCTAAAAGCGTGCGTGCGTGCGTTCAAGAGGTGGGGAGGAGAATAAAATCAAAACTGTGCCCACAAATGTCCTGGTTTTCTTTTAAACCCCCTCCAATGCCACTTGATACTGTTTGTTTGTCCATTTCATGTCATACTGTATGTTATGTCCTTAACCAGCTGTTACTTAAAGGGCCACTACCACCAAAACCTGAAATGTCCTTATGGTGTTTATTTTATGTTGCGGATGGCTTACACGTGCTTTGTTTTTCTTCTTTATGTTTAGTTAAGAAAATACTTTACTCAGTGTTACTGGATGCATCCATTGTGTTATAAACTGCCCCTCCCCCCCCCCCCTCCATCACTTGCTCCTCACTGTGTGGCTTTGGCCATAGAATGTAGTCTATGGGTCGATCACTGACTGAAATCATTGTGTGGGTATTATTCAAAGGACATCACCAGGGGGTAGATTGGAAGTCTTAAACTCCCTGTCATTCTTTCACACTTTCTTTCTTTCACAGGGGCGGCTACCTCGCTATCTCATTCACCAAAGCCTGGCTGCCACAATGTTTGAATTCTGCACTCACCTGAGAAAACGAGTGAGAGAACTTCACAGTGGACACTCCTAGACCAGGAGTGCTCGACCTGGACCCTTCAAATGACTTGGAACTACGTCTCCCACAAGGCTCTGTCGACCTAATGAGCGGCTGTGCATCATAGGAGATGTAGTTCCTAAACATCTGGAGGGCTGGGGCTGAGCGCCCCTATCAAAGATGACGACGACGTGCCTCCGCATCTGACAGCGTTGCCTGACTAATACTTGCTGTCGAGGGCATCGGCTGGAGTCTGCAAACTAATCGCTCAGCGCAAGAAAATAAAAATAATGAAATGCCCGGAGGTCGGATCTTCCCGCATCCTCTGTGTGCACCGACTTGATCCATGCGTCGATGGAGAAACTCAAAACAGGTGCTGCCTTCTGAAAATACAGGGGAATATGACGGCGTTTAGGACATAACCTGGAGTATTCTTCCTTGCTTCATGTGCACCATTGATGGACTTTTCCTACCTCACCACTTCAAGACAACCCAGTGAATGAGACCAGCAAGGGCTCGGCGTAATTACTGTATAACAGACACGGATTAAAATTCCTTTTAATATCCTAAACGAGGAGACTGTAGGGGCACTGCGGGGGCCATTTGTTTATTGCATGCTGGGCATGTAAGGTCAAATCATCCCGTAAACCTTTTCTACCAGTGTTCATGATCAAACTTTGTGAAACACGCGTTGTGCACGGTTTTCCTGGTCGCAGATGCCCATGCCATGGCTTCGGATGCCCTGTACAGAGTGGGAGTCTGGGACTGCTGTATAAAAAGGTGGATTGTTCACAGATGAGATGGTCATCAATATAACACTTAAAAGTTCCATAATCCTTGCTTTATGAAGAGTTGTGTTCATGCACTTATTGGTACTTCCGCAGCTCTTAAATTATTTCATTTAACGTCACGGTGTTGTTTGGGGGGGGGGGACATGCATAAAACCAACCAGTGCCTAGCACACCCTCAGCTGCTCCCATCAGACCTAGAAATGTTTTTTTTCTCCCCCATTCATATCAAGTCCTTACATGCTTTTAGGGTAAATCTAATCCAGTGCAGTGTACGAGGTGAACCCGTGTCAGCTTCGTGATGGTTTAGGAAGGGATTAACACTCAATGACAGCCATTTTCACTTGCAATGCCTTCTCATAGAATTACTGTCATCTGTTTTGTTTATTGTTTTTTTTCATTCCCACCCACCCAACAGGACTGAATGCAAGAGAAAAATCTCTATAAATAAACACAGAACAAACGTTTACCTCTAGCTACTTTTTTTCCATTTATTAATATGTCGAGGGTCTTTATAGAATGTGCATTGAAGGAAGAAAAAAAAGTACATCACTTCAGACCAGTAGGTGTGTACCATGTCTGACCTGGAGGTTATGGACTTTTTTTATTTTAAAGCTAGGCTATATTGCTGTTAACCCCTTCACTACCGATATCGAATATCTCTGGCGTCAAAGGCACCATCTGGTGCCCCGATACTGAGATATCTATCTGCTGATCTGCAACCCAAAAGCAAAGAGATAAAACTGTAAAATCAGCTGCTGAGAGCTCTGAAATATCAGGCTGTCGGCAGCCGATGCAGGGAGAAAAATAAAAGAAAATAGACCTGCTGTTTAGACCTCTAACTCAATTTGGCGATAGATTTCGCCATCTACTGGCCAAAATAGGTTACAGTGAGAAATACAATGGGTTTAAGAATGAGTTTACAAAAAAAAACCACTGGTTTCTGACAATGTTTTTTTTGGAAAGTCACTTGGTAGTGAAGGGGTTAAATAAGCACAAACGTGTTCAATAAACCCCAATCTTGGGAATGGCTGCAATGACCCATTTCACGTACCGATTACCAAAGCTTAAAAGTGGGGTGTTATTAAAGAAGTGCTGTATGCCATTTGGCCAGTGGCCTGGTTTTGGGTGGACCTGTGCGTCACATACAGGATACATCCTATAGCTGGGGAGTCTCTTCTGCTGTACACAAGACAGCTGGGGGGACAAAAATCCTTTGATCTCATGTCGGCTTTCCTGGACCGGTTTTTGGTCTTGGTTGAGGCTAATCCAGACATGGACCCCTTGCTCAGTGTGCCATCAGCTATACCCTCCTGTTGAAGCATGAATAGGCCAAAGCTATCATCGGGTGGGTTGCGTATCTCTCATGCAGAGGAGACTTCCTTGGCATGTCAGTGCTGGCTGCCTTTCTGTGTGGTAGCAGTCTGCTTTGCATGTGTTAGTCTTATCTGCAATGGTACCATCGAGCTAAAACCTTTGAGACTAGAGAAGGGGATGCGCCGAAGCGCAGGACACTTATACTGATGTCCGTTCAGCTCACAGGTTCCCCCCTTCACATTTTGGACCAGATGTGCAAACTCTAAAGTCACACTTTCACAATTTTTTATTTTGGGGGGGGGGGGGGTTTCCATGTTGATATGCGTGTCTACTGCACATTTACTCTTCTTTCGCTTTATAACACAGCCAATAGACTCTTCTGGGTTTATATCTGCATTTGGAGGCTGGTAGTCCTTGAACTACTCGCCATGTATGTGGGACCAATTTGAGGTGAAGGGTAACTGGTAAAATTTAAAAGAAGCACAATATGTGGCGCGGAGACGCAGATTAGTTAAGTGTGGATTGCACAAATATTGTATCTGTTGACATCTATATAATTGATACATGCGCCACAAGGGTACTCTCTTAGGCCCGTGTCAGACGAACGCAGTGATCACGTCCGTGTTGGCGCACAGTTTAACGTCCGTCGTAGCATAGAATCATGAGCAATAGAGACCCACACACTGAGTCAACACGGAACTGCGCACGCACAACGCACGTGGTAAACGGACGCACGTTAGGCAAGAACATAAAACTGCTAACATGGACGCGCAGTGTGTGCCACGTCCACCATGTCTGTGTGCGTGATGAGACGTCAGACGTAGCGCATTTGCGACTTCCAGCACCTTGACGCAGAAAATGCCTTTTCATATCCTTTTTAATATTAATTTTGTTTCCCATATTTCCCTTTTTTTTTTCTACGCCCGTCATAAAAAATGGACTGTGTGGTGTCTACAGTATCTTCCGTCAGAACGTCTGTCCGTTGTGCACGCACGGAGAGTGCGCTAGAACTGCGTTCGTCTGACACAGGCCTTTTAATTGGTAAATTTTAGGCGCTATCCTGCTACAGTCCAGTATGAGATGGGTAGCCTGTAGCCATACGTTGATGCATGTGGTCCGCAATAATGCTCAGGTAGGCTTTGGTAATTAAGCGCCTATTTGTGCAAAGGAAATAGTAACCACTACATTGGGCCTGGACCAGCAGCCTGAACCTATGGACACCAAACAGGATGGGTCTGGGACGTTCATGCCAAAATCCGACCCTGCTATTGCAGCATAGCTTAATTTTAATGCTGCCACCCAACATCTCCAAATCTTCTAGTGTCTAAGTTTGGTTACTTTGCTCACAGACTTGTTTTCTCATAGGAGTTGAGTGACAGCTGTCCATCAGCCTCTTGGATTCACATGCTGCATGAAACCCTTCTACGTGCCACTGTTACAACGTGGTTCTTTAAGACCGGGGCCACGCATACGTACAGGAGCGTGGAAAGCATGTCCGTTCTATACACGTGACCGCACAGGCATCTGTGCAGAAAGAACTGACCCTCAAGAACGTTTGTATTTAATTTTTTTTTTAAATTCCTACCTTTCTGTAAATGGCAGAGACCGTTGCATGTGAATACTCAGATCAGTGTATTCCTTTTTTTTGGACATGTGCACAATGAAAAATGTTTTAGTTTAGTTTCTGATTGATCGGTTATGTTACAGTGATTCGTATTTCGGAACGATTCATTAGTTTGTTTTTATTGGCAATTTCGTATTTTGGATCAATTTGTAGTTAATTCAGCCGGTTCACACCGCAAATATTTAGATTAGAGAAAAGAGGTACCTAATCACCCTGTCCTTGGTGCTGAAACCTATTCAGCACCAAGGACAGCCCTCGCCGAACGCAGCCAGACTGAAGGAAATAAAAGCCTTGTTTTAAAATAATTAGGAATCCAAAAATTTCATCAAAACCATTCAGAAAAATGCCTAAAAACACAAACGGTTGAATAAATATTTGATTAAAAACGGGGAATATCTTCTTACATTGAAACGTAAGGGATTCGCCTGTTTAAAGCTGTTGAACTAAAGCACTGAAAATCGAGGCATTTCACTGACGTTTCGGTGAAGTTTGGTGTTCTCTGAATAGATTAACCATTACTTGTCTATGGGGAATTTCACTGCCATGGTGCTGTCCATGGCCTGTGGCGCTGAACAGGTTCAGCACCACAGCCAAAGGACAGGGACGCAGTGCTGAATCTGAGTGAAACTGTACAACGATTCGATTCGTAAAAACAGAATAAGTTCGTTGTATTTAGTCTCGTTTCGGACGGAACCGATTTTGTTATTTCAGACATGCATCCAAAATACGAATTGGTAAATTTAGTCAATTTTGATTCCGAACAAAAAGAAACACACATCTCTATCTGGGATTCCTGTTTGAGTTCTTGCCTTCAGTATATGGATTCTACATGCTTCAGGGTGGCATGTCTCATGCTCGGCCCATTACCATGAATAAATTATCTGGGTCCAGGAAAACATGGCTGATCTGGCGACTCTACATATAACCCAAAACATTCAGGGTTAATCAGAGAGAGGTGAAAACCTTGAATGACTGGAGAAATGAAAATTTTATGTCAAAATAGCCAAACCAGAAAAATTCTCCCATTTATATCACGTTCCAAATTGGCTATTTGGTCTGGATTGTTCATTCTCCTGGCAATTCTCAAGGTTTTCACCTCTCTGAATAGCCCTGATGGTCTCTCAACCCTCTAGGGACCATAACTTTTTGGAAGATCCATTAAAAAAAAATAACTTTATATAATCGCTGTTTTATATAAAGTGTTCTTTGAACCCAGGACATACTTGAAAACGAGAGAAATCGTCAATGTATCCTTCCTGGTAAAATCCTTATATATATATATATATATATCAGCAAATGATACCTATTTTCAGATACCATCATGCAGGAATGTTCTGCTCCCGTACCCTAAAATTGCTTTTGCAGACATGTACTCGCAGCCCATGACGTGAAGAAGTTGTGCATCCGTGTGCAGCTCCGCTGTATCATGCTGCTTAGCTGGAGGCTTGGAGTTCTGTTGCAGTCCATGTGACTCCCTTGTTCTTTCATCTAAATTACACTGTATTAATTGTTCATTAACACCACCCACCAACACATGCTAAGAAACCCCCCGTCATCCATCCACCCTACCTCTCCCATATCTCCCAGTACTAAGCCCCCCACTATGGCGGACAAGGGACGTTTTTATCGCTTCCTTTGCTGCTTCTGTGCTGAGGAGACGCCTGAGAAAAGCCCTTTAATTAGGTAAGACTCCAGCCTCTTTTCACGAATAACAGTGTGGCGACAATACTTCTATCTCCAGGTACTGAAAATATTAGACCAGTGGTTCCCAACTCCGGTCCTCAAGTCCCCCTAACAGGTCAGGTTTTAAGGCTCACCTTGGGGGAAATGAAGACTGAATCCTGCAATCACTGAGCAGCAAATCATATCACCTGTGCTTCACATATCCTGCAAACCTGGCCTGTTATGAGGTCCTGAGGACAGGTTTGGGAAACCCTTCTAATAGGACCCCTAACAGGCCAGGTTTGCAGGATATGTGAAGCACAGTTGATCTAATTTCCTGCTGAATGATTGCAAGATTCAAACTGTGCTTCACATATCCTGCAATCCTGGCCTGTTAGGGGTCCTATTAGTGCAGGGTTTCCCGGACCTGCTGGCAGGCCAGGTTTGTAGGATATGATTTGCTGCTCAATGATTGCAGGATTCAGTCTGCATTTCCCCAAGGTGATCCTTAAAACCTGGCCTGTTAGGGGGACTTGGACAAGTTTGGGAAGCACTTTTAGAGTGTGAGCTCTTTGATCTATCTGTATGATGCAGGTAGATCCTTACAGGTAGATGCCAGGTGCTGTGTTCTCACTGGCAAACACTTCTAACAAAGGATTCATCTGGCAAAAACATTACAAATATAAATGGTCGTGTTTATCTAAAGTAAAGGTCTATGTATAAATATGAAAATGATTTTATATGTGTGTGTGTAATAATTTTTTATTATATATATATATATATATATTTTTGTCCATAAAGCAAAGACAAGTACTGATATATAGACTCTTGCCAAAAATGTATATTCCTGTGCAGGGTGCAAAGTCCCAAAAATACGTCTTTAAGAAATGCTGTAGGACACCCTCAGGGGCTTGTAAAACACATAAGTTTATTGATCCATCCATCCATTAAAAGCACAAAATACCAACGTTTCAGCCCCTAGATGCCTTTCTCAAGGATGATCTTCATCAAGTCCTCCAAGGGCTGAATTGTCGCGCCGGTATTTTGTTTCTTTGATGGAAAATCATGTCATCATGCAGGAATGTTCCGTCGCCTTGCTCTAAAACTGCTTTTGCAGGCAAATACTCGCTGCCCATGACATGAAGAAGTCATAGGTTATGGTTTTACCTTTAAGTGACATGCGTTGGGTGTAACACCTCGACTTGCAAAGCTCCTGGTACACCTGTATGTTATCTATACCAACGTGCAATCCCTGCAAAAGTCTCGGGGCATTCGAATTGGGGGTAGTCTTGGACCCTGACCAGATTTTTCTCCTTTCCGAACACCCTGATGGTTTGAAAGCGTTAAAAATCCTTTAGGCTGCTGAATTCCTGAAAGTTGGCCGCCAGGGTGAGAAATCTGGCACTGATTGCTTTTCATGTGCAAAACATATGGTGTCAGTCCATTGGATGGGGTTACTGTTTTGGAGTGCGTTCAATAATTATTGATTTGTGGTGCATGTACACACATCCTCAAAAACCTTTAACTCCTTACCGTCGGTCACGTAGAAGAACTGCATGAGCGCATTGATTATTGTCAGGCTTCTTTGTAGATCCACAATGTAGCAGTTGGGCATTTGGGTGTTAGACTCTTCATACAGTTGGTTATTTATTCAACATGTTCCAGAAATCATACGTGTGCCAGGAGGCGCGTAAAGAATACCACGGGCCCTATACCAACTGTAGGGGGTCTATTCTCAAAGCGCCAAAATTGAACGGAATGTTAGTACTTTGCATTTCGGTGATTACATTTTGCCAAAAATTGGGGGCGTTCACTATTTATCGAATAGTCGCCGTATTTTGCTGAAATTGGAGTCGCCGTAGAGGTTATTGGACGTAGGTGATAACCAACGAATTGCACCGAACTAAGAAAAAAAAAAGGCATTCTTCTAATAGGAGCTTTTAAATCAACAAAAATGTAGTAAAAATGTGTCCAAACAATAAAAAGGGACCTTTAAAAAAATAATAAAAAGGTCTGATACCAAATTAAAAAAAATCTTTAAAAAGTACAAAAAAGTCTTTTATAAAATTAAAAGAAATGATCTTTAAAAAGATATTCCATGTGTGACGAAACGGCTGCTTCAATGTTTATTTGCATTTATTTTTCCTTTAATTTCATTGGCTCTGTATATAGGGTAGACTGTTGTGTGATGTGATGTGCTGTTGTCAAAGTGTATATCTGTATGTTACAAGTTGTTACAAAGCACTAACAAGTTCCATAGCGCTGTGCAATGAATAAGACAGGATACAGTAACATTTGCATGCTAGTTACACTCACAGAACAGTAGGAGAGGACCCTGCTCAAGAGCTTGCAATCTAACCTTTTGTCTGCTTCCATCCCCACCTGTAAGTAATGGATTCCTTCTTCACATGCTTCCATCAACCCACACCTCCCCCCAGCAACAAGTCACCCAGATGATTGTTAGCTGACTCTTAAGCCATTGTTCCAAGGCTGGGCGTGTGTGGGGAGGCTTTGGGAGGATCTGGTATAGAGGTAGGGGTGTGGTTTTTACATTTGAATGTGTCTACCTGAAAACCTGTAAATCAAGCGTTCTGCTTTTGGTGTGCAAGCGGCAAGCATCACAGTCTATGTGTCGTCTATTCTGTGTGGGTACGATCACCTCCTTGGTTCAGCGGAAAGGACGTTTGGGGTACCAGGATCCGTTACACCATGTATTACATTGAAACCTACTGGATTCACCTGTTTAAACCTGTCGAATTGAAACACCGAAAATCAGATAATTTTGCCAACATTTCGATACAATTCCGTGTTCTGGGAATAAACTAATCAATGGTTCCCAATGGGACAATTTCGTTGCTGCCGAAACCTGGAGAACTACACCGTATTTTTCTGTCAATTCACCTGTGTTTGGCGATTTGACAGCTTTGTGAATAGAAGAATTGCCCCGAAAATTGCACCAACAGTGAAATTCACCGTTCGGTGCAATTTGGTGACCATTTCGGATTTTAGTGAATAACTGCCCCATAGTGTAAACCTAACCTGAGCTATTGTTAACGTAACAACTCCATAGACTTTAATGGCTCTGGGACATTTACAACAGGACTGGTTACACCGGGGTTGGAATAGAGCTCTAAGAGTTTGTCATGTAGAGCTGAGCAAGATTGGAAAGTATCTCAGCCAGTCAACATTTACAGATCGACTATGTAAATTCACCACAACATGGATAGATCCAGGAGGCTGCAGTGTTTCCTGGTGCTTACACCTCTCGAACATACTCCTCACCCTTTCACAGGTATTAAATGGCTTTGTAGTCCTAGTAACAAGGTACCATGGATGACTGGTCCCTAGATGGTCTGTAGGCCAGTTGCTAAGGGATTTCCCTTTGTTACTGTTGACGTACATGTCTATTTTCGGGCTGTCGGTCCTATGGAATATCGCTAACGCCTCTCGTTTAATAATTCTTTTTACAGTGATACTTTGATGTATTTCGATCGAGAGGTGAAGAGACGGAGAGCGGAGGAGGCGAACCTCTGGAACGAGCCCCAGGATATGTCTCACACCGAGCGGGACGATGATCGGGAATTATACAATCTACTGCAAAAGAGAGCAAAGACCCGGCGGGGGTCAGAGGTCAGTGGGCATTCTGGTGATGTTTCAGTAGGGTATGAGGTGTATAGGTCAAGGATCTCAAGCTCTGCAACCCCCACCCAAGGAATGTTGGTTGCCTACAATTCCCAGAATTTTTTGAACACAATAAATGGTCAGAAAATCATAGGAGTTGTAGTTCAGAAACAGCTGGGGGGCCAAAGTTTGAGATCTTTGGTGTTTGTGTTTGCAGAGTAGAGAAACGCCATGGAGGTAAGGTCTGACTAATAGAGGTACAATAATATACAGCAGGGTTCTCCAGAGAACCATCCAATGGTATTCCATACCATTATTAAAACAATTATATTAGATCAGGGGTGTTCAATCTTGTCCCTCCATATGTTTTGGAACTTCATTTCCCACAAGGCTTTGTCGCCCAAAGGAATGAGAGAGACAGATGTAGTGCCGAAACATCCGGAGATTGAGCACCCCCTGTATTAGATAAATCAGACATTATATAACCCTCTAAACCAGCCAGTTAGGCTTGTCGTCCACTGGGTCCGCAGTTGGACAACCAATTTGGCCGTCCGACTACAGACAACTTTATTGAACATAGAAACATAGAAAAATGTCGGCAGATAAGAACCTTTCGGCCCATCTAGTCTGCCCAATTACATGGATACTTTACCTGGATTTATCTTTTGTTTAGGATAGCCTTATGCCTATCCCATGCCTGCTTAAATTCAATTACTGTTTTGGCCTCTACCACTTCTACTGGAAGACTGTTCCATGTATCCACCACCCTCTCAGTAAAATAATGCTTCCTGATGTTACTTTTAAACCTTTGCCCCTCTAATCTAAGACTATGTCCTCTTGTTTTGCTATTTTGTTTCCTTTTAAATATACTCCCTTCCTCTACCTTGTGGATTCCCTTTACGTATTTAAATGTTTCTATCATATCTCCTCTGTCTCGTCTTTTTTCCAAGCTGTACATGTTAAGATCATTAAGCCTTTCCTGGTAACTTTTCTCCTTCAAGCCGTACACCATTTTAGTAGCCCTTCTCTGAACTCTCTCTAAGATGTCTATATCCTTCTGGAGATACGGTCTCCAGTACTGCACACAGTACTCCAAGTGAGGTCTCACCAGTGCTCTGTACAGTGGCATGAGCACTTCCCTTTTCCTACTGCTAATACCTCTCCCTACACAACCAAGCATTCTGCCAGCATTTCCTGCTGCTCTATTACATTGACTACTTACCCTTAGATCCTCTGAAATAATGACCCCTAAAGATGTTGAGGTTAGGACTGTATCAAATATTCTATATTCAGCCCTTGGGTTTTTACGTCCCAGGTGCATTATCTTGCACTTATCCACATTAAAACTCAATTGCCACAACTTCGACCATTTTTTTTAGTTTACCTAAATCATTTGTCATTTGGCTGATCCCTCCAGGAACGTCAACCCTGTTGCAAATCTTTGTGTCATCAGCAAAAATACATACTTTTAATACCTTCTGCAATATCACTAATAAAAATATTAAAGAGCATGGGTCCAAGTACTGACCCCTGAGGTACCCCACTGGTAACAAGACCTTGCGCCGAATAAACTCCATTTACCACAACCCTCTGTTGCCTGTCACTCAGCCACTGCCTAATCCATTCAACAATATTGGAATCCAAGCTCAAAGATTGCAATTTATTGATAAGCCTTCAATGCGGAACAGTATCAAAAGCCTTACTGAAATCTAAATAAGCAATGTCTACTGCACCACCTGTGTCTATTATTTTTGTTACCCAATCAAAAAAATCAATAAGATTAGTTCGGCATGATCTCCCTGAGGTAAACCCATGTTGTTTCTGATCCTGTAATCTATGTGTTTTTAGATGTTCAACAATCCTTTCCTTTAACATGGTTTCCATTAATTTCCCCACTACTGACGTAAGACTAACTGGCCTATAGTTCCCCGATTCCTCCCTACTTCCTCCCTTCTTGTAAATGGGCACAACATTTGCTAATTTCCAGTCTTCTGGGACGACTCCCGTTAACGGTTTTGCTATTACATCACTGAGTACATCACTTTTAATAATTTAGGGTGGATCCCATCAGGCCCCATTGACTTATTTGTCTTTACTTTAGACAGCTGCTGTAGAACCTCCTCCTCTGTAAACTCATATGTAAATGTCTCTTTAGTGTTCTCTCCTAACTGAGGTCCCTTTCCTTCCTTTTCTTCTGCAAAGACTGAACAAAAATATTCATTGAGGCAGTCAGCGAGACTTTTATCCTCTTCTACATACCTTCCTTCCTTTGTTTTTAATCTAACTAATCCTTGTTTTACTTTTCTTTTCTCGTTTATGTAGCTAAAAAATGTTTTGTCCCCCTTTTTACTGACTGAGCTATTTTCTCTTCTGCGTGTGCTTTGGAAGCTCTTATAAATTGCTTTGCCGCTTTCTGCCTAATTTTATAGGTTTGCCTATCTTCTTCACTCGGAGTTTTTTTATAATTATTGAATGCTATCTTTTTGTTCTTTACTATTTTGGCCACTTCTGCAGAGTACCACAGTGGTTTCTTCCCTTTTTTGTTTTTGCTAACAAGCCGAATGCAATTTCCTGTGGCCTTCAATAATGCTTCCTTTAAATAATCCCATTTCTCCTGGACTCCCTTTAAACTCCTCCAGTCTGATAGTTTAAAGGGAGTCCACTGGAGTCTAGGTCGTCCACTGGAAGCAAATATGGACGACCTAGATTGACCAACGGGAAAACCGCCGAACTCCGCCAAACAAATAAACAAACCCAGCATCCGAACGCTTGCAAAGGCATTTAAAGAGAATTACGGTGCTGTCCCAGGTGCTGAAAGGGCTTGTTAAAGCCCGGAGTTCCCTGTCCTTTGCAGCGTTCGCAGTGTTTTTTGCTGCCGAACTGAAAAAAGAAAAAGAAAAAAAAACAGAATTTTAAAAATAAAAGTGGGAATCAAAAATTTTTCTTTAAAATAAAAATATACTCAAGACATTCAAAAAATATATATAAATAAAAAGGCTTTTTGCTGCTAATGAAAAGAATAAATGCTTCAATAAAAAAAATAAATGAAATCAAAAATATTATTTTGCATTGAATCCTATGGGATTCGCCTGACGAACTGAATCACTTCTCTATGGGACAATTTTCCTGCTGCTGATCGGCAGTTTAACTATAAAATTCATCTGTTTTTTTTCCATGTAAATTGTACCTGATCGTCTCGACTTCATCTGAAAAATCCCATTCAAATGGGAAAGAACGCTAGTCTGTTGTAGTCACACCAAGTCGTCTGAAGTCGTCGGAGGCAGTGGACGAGGTCTGAATCTCCTCCATGTTGTGGGGTTGGTCGGACGATGATGGACGACGACGGACAATCGCACGATCATACAAAAATGGACCCAGTGCATGGCCATCCTTATTGTAGTGGAATGATTGTATACCTAACGTAAGGGTTTTGTATCACGCAATTCTTTATTTCAGGGTTACCGACGATTGAGTTTTGATATCAGCGCTCACAGACAGGTTCGCAAAGACGTAAAAGATCGATGGCGGGTGCTGCTGGAAAAAATGGGTGAGGTCCACCACATATACGGCTCTGGATTTAAAGAGACACTGCAAAGGGATTTTGACACTTGATAATTTAATTATAGGCTTGACTTAAAATGAATGTTTAGAAAGAAAAGAAAACCCATAGGTGGGAGCAGCAAAACACAGGCCTGATCCTTTCCCAATACTAATCGTAATGTTTGCTCAGTTGAGGCTGGAAGTCACATCCCTCGTGTGGTTCCTTATGATTAGTGTCTAACTGGTTGAATAGTAAATCAGCTGTTGCTTTTGTCCATTTGTGCTGCATGTAGTGATGTCCACTTGGTCAGTCCTTGGCCAATTCCATCAATCTCTTTCTTCTCTCTCCCCCTCTTTCTTCTCTCTCTCCCCCTCTCTTCCTCTCTCTCCCCCTCTCTTCCTCTCTCTCCTTCTCTCTCCTTCTTTCTTCTCTCTCTCATATCCTCTTTCTTCTCTCTCCCCCTCTCTTCCTCTCCTCTTTCCTTCTCTATCCTTCTTTCTTCTCTCTCTCATATCCTCTTTCTTCTCTCTCTCCCCTCTTTCTTCTCTCTTCCCCTCTTTCTTCTCTCTCTCCCTCTCTCTCTCCCCTCTTTCTTCTCTCTCCCCCTCTTCTTCTCTCTCACCCTCTCTCTTCACTCTCTCCTCACCCTTTCTTCTCTCTTTCTCTCATCCTCTTTCTTGTCTCTCACCCTCTTTCTTGTCTCTCACCCTCTTTCTTGTCTCTCACCCTTTTTTCTCTCACCCTCTTTCTTGTCTCTCACCCTCTTTCTTCTCTCTCCCTCTCTTCTCTCTCTCCCTCTCTCTCATCCTCTTTCTTATCTCTTTCTCCCTCTCTTCTCTCTCTCTCTCCTCTCTCTCCCTCTCTTCTCTCTCCCCCTCTCTTCTCTCTCCCCCTCTCTTCTCTCTCCTCATCCTTTCTTGTCTCTCACCCTCTTTCTTGTTTCTCACCCTCTTTCTTGTCTCTCCCCCTCTCTTTTCTCTCTCCCTCTCTCTCCCTCTCATCCTCTTTCTTATCTCTCATCCTCTCATCTCTCTCTCCCTCTCATCTCTCTCTCCCTCTCTTCTCTCTCTCCCTCTCTTCTCTCTCTCCCTCTCTTCTCTCTCTCCCTCTCTCCCTCTCTTCTCTCTCCCTCTCTTCTCTCTCCCTCTCTTCTCCTCTCTCCTTCTTTCTTCTCTCTCTCATATCCTCTTTCTTCTCTCTCCCTCTCTTCCTCTTTCTTCTCTCTCCCCCTCTCTTCCTCTTTCTTCTCTCTCCCCCTCTCTTCCTCTTTATTCTCTCTCCCCTCTTTCTTCTCTCTCCCTCTCTTCCTCTCTCTTCTCTTTCCCCCTCTTCTCTCTCTCCCCCTCTCTTCCTCTCTCTTTTCTCTCCCTCTTTCTTCTCTCTCTCATCCTCTTTCTTGTTTCTCACCCTTTCTTGTCTCGCCCTCTTTCTTGTCTCTCTTATCCTCTTTCTTGTCTCTCACCCTTTTTCTTCTCGCTCACCCTCTTTCTTGTCTCTCACCCTCTCTCTTCACTCTCTCCCACCCTTTTCTCTCATCCTCTTTCTTGTCTCTCACCCTCTTTGTCTCTCACCCTTTTTTTCTCTCACCCTCTTTCTTGTCTCTCACCCTTTTTTCTCTGACCCTCTTTCTTGTCTCTCTCCCTCTCTCTTCTCTCTCTCCCTCTCTTCTCTCTCATCCTCTTTCTTATCTCTCATCCTCTTTCTTCTCTCTCACCCTCTCATCTCTCTCTCCCTCTCATCTCTTTCTCCCTCTCATCTCTTTCTCCCTCTCATCTCTCTCCCTCTCATCTCTCTCCCTCTCATCTCTCTCCCTCTCTTCTCTCTCCCTCTCTTCTCTCTCCCTCTCTTCTCTCTCCCTCTCTTCTCTCTCCCCTTCTTTCTTCTCTCACCCTCTTTCTTATCTCTCTCATCCTCTTTCTTGTCTCTCATCCTCTTTCTTGTCTCTCATCCTCTTTCTTGTCTCTCATCCTCTTTCTTGTCTCTCACCCTCTTTCTTGTCTCTCACCCTCTTTTTTGTCTCTCACCCTTTCTTATCTCACCCTCTTTCTTGTCTCTCACCCTTTTTCTTGCCTCACCCTTTTTCTTCTCGCTCACCCTCTTTCTTGTCTCTCACCATTTTTCTTGACTCTGACCCTCTCTCTTCACTCTCTCCTCACCCTTTCTCTCATCCTCTTTCTTGTCTCTCACCCTCCTTCTTGTCTCTCACCCTCCTTCTTGTCTCTCACCCTCCTTCTTGTCTCTCACCCTCCTTCTTGTCTCTCACCCTCCTTCTTGTCTCTCACCCTCCTTCTTGTCTCTCACCCTCTTTCTTGTCTCTCACCCTCTTTCTTCTCGCCCTCTTTCTTGTCTCTCATCCTCTTTCTTCTCTCTCTCATCCTCTTTCTTGTCTCTCACCCTTTTTCTTGCCTCACCCTTTTTCTTCTCGCTCACCCTCTTTTTTCTCTCTCGTCCTCTTTCTTTTCTCTCTCTCTCTCTCTCCCTCTCTCCCTCTCTCTCTCCCTCTCTATCTCTCCTATCGCCCTCTTGTCTCTCACCCTCTTTCTTGTCTCTCATCCTCTTTCTTGTCTCTCATCCTCTTTCTTCTCTCTCTCATCCTCTTTCTTGTCTCTCACCCTTTCTCCTCTCGCCCTCTTTCTTCTCTCTCTCCCTCTTTCTTGTCTCTCACCCTTTCTCCTCTCGCCCGCTTTATTGTCACCCTCTTTCTTGTCTCTCATCCTCTTTCTTGGCTCTCTCCGTCTTTCTTCTCGCTCGCCCTCTTTCTTCTCGCTCGCCTTCTTTCTTGTCTCTCTCCCTCTTTCACCAATGAGTACATATCTTCCAGCCGTGGCACCTCTTTTCTCTATGCCATGCTATTCCTCCTTTCCTCTACATCTCTACCAAGTTCACTCCCCTTATCATTACAATAAATAAATATATTTCCTACGCTGTCCACCTGTTTTTTGCTCGTCTCAAGCATCTGTCTCTCCAACCCCAGGTTTCCACAAAGAAGCAGACTCGCTCCTCACCGTCACCTCTAACACGTCCTATAAAAGTTTGCGTAACCCAGCGGAGGCCCGCCGTCTGCTCAACCTGCTGGCACAGGAGAGCAGCATCTTTGAGCATCAGCAAACACCGCCGGAAAGATATCTCTTCGTACTGGTATGTCCTGCTGTAAAGGATTTGCTAAGGGAGGGCGGAGGGGATACAGCAGAGAACTGTGTGTGTGTGATAAGGCAGAAGGGCTCCGACGTGACAGGGGTCTTACGGGACTTTGATATGATGAGAGTGGTTGGGATCTGTCAGGGAATGTTAACCCCTTCACTACTGAGCACTTTTTGTTGAATTTTTTTTTATCATAACATTTATTTGAGACATGGTATGTGAAGTTAACAATTAAACCTAGGGTTAAATAGAAATCTTGCGCAGAGATTGTTCCTCTGAGGTAGTTAAAAAATAATTCACGAGCATCCGAAAGTCCGAATTGGCTGAAAAATTATAACATTTTATCGAATCGATTCGGAATATTTTCAGATCAGTTCGAAATCACTTTCCTAACTGAATTGTCTCTTTGTGCAATATTAACCCGAACCCCAATACAAACATAATCAGTTAATGTAGCCCTAACACAAACAGAACCAGCAAGCCTGTGACCCCGACAATATAGACGTAACCCTAACCCTAGCTCTAACCCTAATACAAATATAATCAGTTATGTGACCCTAACAGTGACCCTACCAATAACTAAACCATAGATGTGACCTCAATCCTAGCCCTAACCCTAATACAAACATAATCAGTTAATGTAACCCCAACACAAACAGAACCAGCAAGCCTGTGACCCCGACAATAACCCAACCATAGACGTGACCCTAACCCTAGCTCTAACCCTAATACAAATATAATATGTTATGTGACCCTAACAGTGACCCTACCAATAACTGAACCATAGACGTGACCCCAATCCTAGCCCTAACCCTAATACAAACATAATCAGTTAATGTAACCCCAACACAAACAGAACCAGCAAGCCTGTGACCCCGACAATAACCCAACCATAGACGTGACCCTAACCCTAATACAAATATAATATGTTATGTGACCCTAACAGTGACCCTACCAATAACTAAACCATAGACGTGACCCCAATCCTAGCCCTAACCCTAATACAAACATAATCAGTTAATGTAACCCCAACACCAACAGAACCAGTAAATAACATTGACCCCAACCATAGACGTGACCCTAACCCTAATAGAAACCTAATCGGTTAATGTAAACCTAACAATAATCCACCCATAGATGTGACCCTAACCCTAATACAAATAGTTAATGTGACCCTACCACAAACAGAACCAGCAAGCCTAACCTGAACAATAACCCAACCCTAGAAGTATCCCTAAACCTAACCCTAGCCCGAATCCTAGCTCTAACCCTAACTAGCATTTGGGGTTGTAGCGGTATTGGATGTAATAAAAATGGGGGGTTGGAGGTGGTAAAGATGGTAGTTAGAGGGGATGTCTTGGGGCTAAAAATATGCTTGCGTGCAAAATTACAGACGACATTTTCAAAAATATCAGATTTATCCGAATCGGCGAAATCGGAAACTTTTGGAACCCGAAAATTATGGATTCCAAAATTTAACAAAACAAAATGCAAAAATGAAATTTTTCACTCTGCACATGTCTAGTAATTACTATGTTTAGTTTGTTTTTTGGTTTTGTTCAGCCAGCAAGGAACACCTCTGCAAAGATTGAGAGCGTTTAATTACAAAAATAATGTAAAAAAACTCCAATTCTATGGTCCATACTGCATGGACCTTCTCCTTTTCTCCAATCTGGATGCGAATTCTGACTTACTGAATGCTCCCTGGGTTTACCTCTCCGTGTATTACAGCGAGTGATGGCCCATAAATGATGTTTAGGGTAACTAAAAGAGGTATTGATAGCTTCCAGCAATAAAGGATGTGAAATGGTTATCTGATGGTTTACAGAGGAATCGCACCTCGCTCCTCGGGGCTGGTTACATAGTGTCCTGGCCTCTGTGTTTTGCAGGAGGTGCTGACAGAAGGGACACTAATTACTGGTGTTAAATGTCATCCCTTAAGTGTTTCATATCACAGGAAAGTGCCCATAACCACAGATAGATTGTGTATGTGACAATGACAAATGAAAGCGCCCCTTCTCTCGTGACAAATAGATTTTCCAGATCCTAGAATGCCAGACGCTAACAACAAAACCTCAACAGAAAACAAACCAGATATATATAACTCCAGCAGCTTTACACGCTGCGGAACGTGACCAGGGCATTATACGAAGGGAATTAATGGAGATAAATCTGGAATGTGATGCTCATAGAAGCTTTGCTTCTGATTCTGAATATAATAGATGAGCTGAATGCCCTTTAGCAAACTGGGGTTAATGCTCAATACAGGTGTTGGCCAAGGATAAAAAAAAATGCGCACACAGGTCATTCTACCACAATTCAATCTGGTTCTTATGTTCAAATTACAATTCCATGTCTCATCTCTTCCCAGTCGAAATGTCACTATCTCTACCTCACTAAACTTTAGGTTCCCAAGTCCTCTTCTTCGCTAGCCATAAGGTCCCCAAGTCCTCTTCCTCGCTAGCCATAAGGTCCCCAAGTCCTCTTCCTCACTCGCCATAAGGTCCCCAAGTCCTCTTCCTCACTCGCCATAAGGTCCCCAAGTCCTCTTCCTCACTCGCCATGAGGTCCCCAAGTCCTCTTCCTCACTCGCCATAAGGTCCCCAAGTCCTCTTCCTCACTCGCCATAAGGTCCCCAAGTCCTCTTCCTCACTCGCCAAAAGGTCCCCAAGTCCTCTTCCTCACTCGCCATAAGGTCCCCAAGTCCTCTTCCTCACTAGCCATAAGGTCCCCAGGTTCTCTTCCTCACTGGCCATAAGGTCCCCAAGTCCTCTTCCTCGCTAGCCATGAGGTCCCCAAGTCCTCTTCCTCACTAACCATGAGGTCCCCAAGTCCTCTTCCTCACTAACCATGAGGTCCCCAAGTCCTCTTCCTCACTAACCATAAGGTCCCCAAGTCTTCTTCTTCACTAGCCATAAGGTCCCCAAGTCCTCCTCTTCCTCACTCGCCATAAGGTCCCCAAGTTCTCTTCCTCACTAGCCAAAAGGTCCCCAAGTTCTCTTCCTCACTAGCCATAAGGTCTCCAAGTCCTCTTCCTCACTAGCCATAAGGTCCCCAAGTCCTCTTCCTCACTAGCCATAAGGTCCCCAAGTCCTCTTCCTCGCTAACCATAAGGTCCCCAAGTCTTCTTCTTTACTAGCCATAAGGTCCCCAAGTCCTCCTCTTCCTCACTAGCATAAGATTCCCAGGTCCTCTTCCTCGCTAACCATAAGGTCCCCAAGTCCTCCTCTTCCTCATTAGCCACAAGGTCCCCAAGTCCTCTTCCTCACTAACCATAAGGTCCCCAAGTCTTCTTCTTCACTAGCCATAAGGTCCCCAAGTCCTCCTCTTCCTCACTCGCCATAAGGTCCCCAAGTTCTCTTCCTCACTAGCCAAAAGGTCCCCAAGTTCTCTTCCTCACTAGCCATAAGGTCCCCAAGTCCTCTTCCTCACTAGCCATAAGGTCCCCAAGTCCTCTTCCTCACTAGCCATAAGGTCCCCAAGTCCTCTTCCTCGCTAACCATAAGGTCCCCAAGTCTTCTTCTTTACTAGCCATAAGGTCCCCAAGTCCTCCTCTTCCTCACTAGCATAAGATTCCCAGGTCCTCTTCCTCGCTAACCATAAGGTCCCCAAGTCCTCCTCTTCCTCATTAGCCACAAGGTCCCCAAGTCCTCTTCCTCACTAGCCATAAGGTCCTCAAGTCCTCTTCCTCACTAGCCATAAGGTTAATTTTTAAGGTACACGTGTTGGGCTCATTAGACAGGCAATCACGCGATATACAAACGTTACCTTTTTTTTCCTGACACATATATATAGTTAAAAAGTTGGGTAATTTTCTGTCAAATTTAGCTGTCACTCCTGTCCGGTGGCATACCACCAGGGTGAGTGACAGCTGCAAGCAGAAGAGCCGTCCTACAGGACAACCCTCTGCTCACTCCGTGCACTTGATTGCAGGATGCAGTCCTTACTGGTACCATTACATGTATAGAAAAAGCCGGTAATTCATGTTCTTTCCATCTCCTAGGACCGTCTTATTGTCCTGGACATAGGAACGGAGTTTGTGTCCATCGCTAGACGCTTCTATCCAGAGGAAACCCTGGAGAACAATGACAAGGATATTGTGATTTCTGGTAGTGCTGTCCTGGTGAGTCCAGGTTATGTGCAAGATGGGCTGGAGAAAGAGGAGGAGGTTGGAAACTTGGATGAGGACAGTTTCCTTGTGAACCTAATGGACTAGCAACATGTAAGCCTTAATGTGATTTGACGGAAGATCCATCGTGTTCAACCTTTTTAAGATCTTTCACCAATATTTTCTCTCATTTAAAAAATATCAAGTCATGAGGTCAACCCACCCATATACAAATCGTATTTCTCAATGTACATGTTAACTATGCAATGTTTCTGTGAGTCCTCTTCTTCTCCAAAAGTAAACGTTTCCCATAAACACGGACTGGACAAAACGGAAACGGAATGTAGAAAGTTTTAGGTCTGACTAAAGGAAAGAAAGACCACAGCTTTCTCAATCTTCTCGTCAATTTCTCCTGAAGAATTCTTCAAGACCAATCCGAACCTAAAGGAAAATCGTTTTCTGCAAAATTAAGGTTATAATCCGCTCTTATAGTTGTCCTCCCTGGACATCCATCTTTGGTGTTTGAAAGGGTTAACTTGAAATTTCTGCCAAGTTCCTTGTGTGACGGAACTGTTCTCTTCCGCCTGTCCTGACTCTCCAGACACCCCTTCGTTGCGGTCAGCCCGGCTACTGGGAGCGCTGTCCTCAGCGCCTCGAGCAGCTTGACCCGCCTGCTTCTGTTTCTCTGCCCTTGAGCCGTTAGGAATTTCCAGAAGGCCGCTCTGTGCCTTCTGAGGTTGAGTGTGTAGTGTAGCGTAGCTGAAGGAGACACCAGACGCAGCTGTATGTTCCAAAAGGATTCTCTCTCTCTCTGAGCTCTTTAATGAACAAAAACGCCTCAATTTATGCTGAGATCCAACAGCCATAATTTGCATAAATGACCCACACTGACCAACTAAAAGGTTAATTACATTATGTCAGATATTTACAATAAACATTCCTCCTTCTTCATATCGCACATCATTTACATAATCTATTGTAAAGGAAATCAGTTAGGTTTTGGCTGAGACAATGGTGACTCCCAACCTCTGAGACATGTAAACAGATAGCAGATGAACAAAGAGAAAACCCTTTTGCCTAATAACAAATTACTCAAACCTATTTTACAATCAATACGAAAGAAAGCATTTGTACTCGTTGCAGGTAGTATCTTTAAAAAAAACACATTTTTATCTAAAGAAATATACAGTTGTGTTCAAAATTATTCAACCCCCAATGCTGTAAAGGGTTTTAGGGAATTTAGTGTACATTTGTAATTGTATTCAGAATGAAATCCTACAAGGACTTTTTAAAGAACCATATGCAACTAAAATGACATCAATTGGTTTTGTAATACAGTAGTAAATGTTTCTTTTGTGAATTCTTCATTGACACAATTATTCAACCCCTTAAAGACTACCACTCTGAAGAACAGAGGTTCATTCAAGTGTTTTCAATCAGGTATTGAAAACACCTGTGGATGTCACGGAGCAGCAATAAAGCATAATAAGCACCAATTAGGCAGCTTTAAAATGACTGTGATACTCAGCTCCTTCTAGACATTTACTGGTGTGGTTACAAACATGGTGAAGTCAAGAGAATGGTCCAGGAAGACAAGAGAAGAGGTGATTACTCTTGACAGGAAGGGCAATGGCTATAAGAAGATTGCAAAGATGTTAAACATACCAAGAGAGACCATAGGAAGCATCATTCGCAAATTCAAGGCAAAGGGCAGTGTTGAAACGCTACCTGGTCGTGGCAGAAAGATGCTGACTTCGACTGCTGTGCGCTACCTGAAGCGTAGAGTGGAGAAAAGTCCGTGTGACTGCTGAGGAACTGAGAAGAGATTTGTCAGATGTGGGTACTGAAGTTTCAGCTCAGACAATACAGCGCACACTGCGTAATGAAGGCCTCCATGCCAGAACTCCCAGGCGCACCCCCTTGCTGTCTCCAAAGAATAAGAAGAGTCGACTGCAGTATGCCAAAAGTCATGTGGACAAACCACAGAAGTTTTGGAATAGTGTTCTGTGGACTGATGAAACAAAATTAGAACTGTTTTGGGCCAATGGATCAACGCTATGTTTGGAGGAGGAAGAACAAGGCCTATGAAGAAAAGAACACCTTGTCTACTGTGAAGCATGGCGGGGGGTCAATCATGCTTTGGGGCTGTTTTGCTTCTGCAGGTACAGGGAAGCTTCAGCGTGTGGGAGACGTTGGACCTTTCAACAGGACAATGATCCCAAGCATACCTCCAAGTCCACAAGAGCATGGTTGCAGATTAAAGGCTGGAACATTTTGGAGTGGCCATCGCAGTCACCTGACTTAAATCCGATTTAGAACCTCTGGTGGGACTTAAAGAAAGCAGTTGCAGTGCGCAAGCCTAAGAATGTGACTGAACTGGAGGCTTTTGCCCATGACGAATGGGCGAAGATACCCGTAGATCGCTGCAAGACACTTGTGTCAAGCTATGCTTCACGTTTAAAAGCTGTTATAACTGTAAAAGGATGTTGTACTAAGTACTAAGATTGAATGTCACTTGGGGGTTGAATAAAACTGATAATGATGTGAGCACAGAAAAGACATTTGTGGTTATTTCATTATAAATGTTATGTTATATTTGTCTGACCTACACGTGCCTCTTTGATTTAATTGTAAGCAAGATGACTGAATGATCAAAATCAATGTCAAACTGGCCAAAACACTCAATTTCAGTGGGGGTTGAATAATTTTGAACACAACTGTAAGTATATTTAAAACTAAAGCTACGCAATTTACACTAAACTAATTTAAACTAAAACTAAACGATGTAAAATATATTTAAAATCACACGATACAAATGAACACAAAGTCTCTTGGGGTCTGAAGCGCGGAGCACCACGTCAGCTCCATGACACCTTGTACCCATACATAATACACAGACAAGGGGAAAGGCAAGTAGACTGGGCTAAGTTAAAAATGCCACACCTCTATGCAAAGCTGAACCCACCTCAGAGATATGACAACAAATCCACTATGACAATAGTGGTAACTAAGCACCTTCAATAAACAAGATGGATAAACTGTAAATATAGTGGTTAGTCACATTATTCAAAGGGGTATTGAAACCCAGAACGTATATATGATGCTGATCTGCTTGCACTAGGCAGACAAATCACAGAACATAAGGGACAAAAGAAATGTTAAAAAATACTTTATTCAATCATATGGCCAATACTAAAAACTGGATTAAGTATGATCATGCTGGACAGACATACAGAAAAGGTTTAAAAATTGTTCAGTTCAATTGGTCAACTTTGCGCACATAGTGTATCTAAAATGCAATATTCTCATCTAAATCAGCTGGTACTGATATATGAATGTAAAGAGATACGGCTCAGTAGCAATAAAGTGTCAAGGAACACCTACAGTAAATGAAAGGAGCAAGGACCCTTAGATGTTAATCAGTATAAATATATATTGCCCATACCATAGTCTCATATTATAAGGCACATATATATATATATCGACCCAAAACCTCCTGTATTGCAGTTATAACAGCAATATGCAAACCGATGGTCTCTCAATGCAAACTAAGGACATACCGTCCATATAATAAATAGCCACAGTTGCACACACAATAAACGTGTCAAGAAATTGCTAGATAGAGGAGATTTGGGAGTAAGGGTAGATTGCCCACACAGAGAGCGCACCCGATGCGCGTTTCGCCTTACACAGTCTCGTCAGGAGTGCTAGGAGGAATGAGAAGTTAACAATTAAATATAGGGTAAAAATGAAATTTTGCACAGATATTGTTCTCAGATAGATGAAAAGTTTAAATGATGTATACTCGCTCATTTCAGTTTGTCACGTCTGTCTATCCTTTACAGAAATATTGGTGGGATGAAAGGTTCTAAATTCTAGATTGCGTCCCTCATCTTACACATTGTCAAACAGGATCTGCATTATTAGCATACAGGCAGAAATGGCCTTTGTGTCACATACAGTAAATGTGATACAGATAGATCATAAAATAGTCAGATCTCCTGCACACCTTGGGCGATTTGTAATGATCATAATGAGATTATTAGCAATGCAACTTCCAAAAAACAGATATTATTGTTATGTACTACTGGTATGTGCTGCATAATGCCTGTGTATGGAAATTACAGTAACACCTTGTATCTGTATGTGCTGCATAATGCCTGTGTATGGAAATTACAGTAACACCTTGTATCTGTATGTGCTGCATAATGCCTGCGTATGGCAATTATAGCAACACCTTGTATCTGTATGTGCTGCATAATGCCTGTGTATGTCAATTACAGTTACACCTTGTATCTGTATGTGCTGCATAATGCCTGTGCATGGAAATTACAGTAACACCTTGTATCTGTATGTGCTGCATAATGCCTGTGTATGGCAATTACAGCAACACCTTGTATCTGTATGTGCCAGGGCCGGCCCAAGACATTGTGCTGCCTGAAGCGAAGGATGAAATGCTGCCCCCCCCAAAAAAAAACACGCAGCGTGTATGAGCATCTCACAGTGCGCCACAGCAATAAAATTCAAACACTCATACACACCGTACATTAGAATTTTCTTGCTGTGGAGCTCTGTGATACAGTAATGTGAGGTGTATATAACTGAGCCCAGCGTCACATACCCAGCATTGCCCAGTGTCACATACCCAGCATTGCCCAGTGTCACATACCCAGCAGTGCCCAGCTTCACATGCCCAGCAGAGCCCAGCGTCACATGCACAGCATCACATACCCAGCAGTGCCAAGCGTCACATACCCAGCAGTGCCCAGTGTCACATACCGAGCAGTGCCCAGCGTCACATACCCAGCAGTGCCTACACATGGGTATATTGCCCCAGGCTCACTCATGGATATATTTGCCCCCAGGCTCACACATGGATATATTTGCCCCCAGGCTCACACATGGATATATTAACCCCTAGGCTCACACATGGATATATTTACCCCCAGGCTCACTCATGGATATATTTGCCCCCAGGCTCACACATGGATATATTTGCCCCCAGGCTCACACATGGATATATTTACCCCCAGGCTCACTCATGGATATATTTGCCCCCAGGCTCACACATGGATATATTTGCCTCCAGACTCACACATGGATATATTTGCCCCCAGACTCACACATGAATATATATTTGCCCCCAGGCTCACACATGGATATATTTGCCCCCAGGCTCACACATGGATATATTTGCCCCAGGCTCAGCTCTGCCAGGCCCAGGCTCCGACGGGCAGAGCCTGCAGCTGCTGCGTTCCTTCCTTCAATGAGCGGCAGCCTCGTGAGTATCTGCCGCTCGCCTGGGATCCACTTTCCAGCCTGCCGCGATCTTGCAAGATCACGTGATCTCGATCGCGGCAGGCTGGCGGATGCATCTCAGGCGAGCGGCAGATTCTCATGCGGCTGCCGCTCGTTGAAGGAACGAACGCGGCGGCCGCACAATCTGCTGCCGCCGAAAAAAAATAATAGTGCAGAGCGCAGCAGCGGTGCCGGGAGCTGAAATTTGCCGCCCCCGAATTTCTGCCGCCTGGTGCCGCTGCTACGCTCTGCACCATTGTCGGGCCGGCAACACCTTGTATCTGTATGTGCTGCATAATGCCTGTGTATGGAAATTACAGTAACACCTCGTATCTGTACTATACAGGGATTTACACTCATTATAACCTCCTGAATCTTATCCATATATTGTAGTGAGTGACCCCAGAGCTCTTCATGTGTTCTGCCCTCTCCCTGGCTTCTGTAATGCAGCATCAAAGTTTGTTGAACTTTGCAGCTTGTATTACAGTAAAACAAGGCGACTGGAGGGAGAATTTCATTTCTAAACAGGGGTCACATTAATCCTGCTTTAAAAAAGGGATGCAAGAGAGGTTTAGATACGCTAATGATTGTTTTCAATCAAGTTAACTCTATTCTCGTAGTGAAAGGGGTTAAACTTGCTTTTATAGAGGTGGTACCAGATCAAAAACTTTTCAATATAGGACCGCAAGGTCCACCCCTGCATTCTTCCACATTACCACAGAGGGGTTACTGTATGATGATACTTGCTGGTCTGGCATTAAAGGCATAATATCTGGGTGCACTGACGCCCATTACCAGATCAAAAACGTTTCAATATAGGACCGCAAGGTCCACCCCTGCATTCTTCCACAATACCACATAGGGGTTACTGTATGATGATACTTGCTGGCCTGGCATTAAAGGCACAATATCTGGGTGCACTGACGCCTTGACCAGAATCATATCTTTTCAATATAGGACCACATGGTCCACCCCTGCATTCTTCCACAATACCACAGAGGGGTTACTGTATGATGATACTTGCTGGCCTGGCATTAAAGGCATAATATCTGGGTCAGGGGCGGATCCAGGGGGGGGCAACGGGGCAATTGCCCCCCCCCCGAGATTCTGAAAAAATTACTGCCTCTCTGCCTCTGCCTTGCCTTCTGCTCTGAGGTCAGGCAGCAGACTGCATTGCTGAAGCAGCACGCGCCCTGACCCACGGCGCGCACTGCCACGGCCTGCCTGATGATAAAAAACATTATACTCCTGTCCTATGAAAACTCCGCTGCGCTCAGCCTCTCACGCTGGGCCAGGATTGCCTTGCCGCCGTGGCCGCACTCACTCAATGCGAGTGGTCAGCGAGCAGCGCCTGCGCCAGCGAGCAGGTGCCAGGAAGTGAGTGAGCCAGCCATGCCCCCTCCCCTCCTCACGTGTCAATCCATGGGCCGGTCACCGTCACATGGTGAGTCAGTGTCACATGGGCGGGAAGCCTCAAGCCGGCCAGGAAAGCTAGCAGCAGGAGCTAGGAGGCGCGCGCCACACTGTCTGAGACACTCAAGGCGAGGTTCCGTTTCATAAATGAAGCTGCTGGATCCTGGATAAGATTCTGGAACTCTGGAAGCAAACAGATCTGCTCCATACTCCATATTGTGAGCTGAGCCTGAGCAGCATAGAGAGGTAAAAAAAGTTTGCAAAGCTCACAAGACATGTCACACCATGTCGACATGAGCACTTACACTTTATTAAACTACACCGACTCTGACCTCCAATCTCCTGGGTGTCCTCTGCTCCTCTAGATTGTAAGCTCCTGGGTGCTCTCTGCTCCTCTAGATTGTAAGATCCTGGGTGCTCTCTGCTCCTCTAGATTGTAAGCTCCTGGGTGCTCTCTGCTCCTCTAGATTGTAAGCTCCTGGGTGCTCTCTGCTCCTCTAGATTGTAATCTCCTGGGTGTCCTCTGCTCCTCTAGATTGTAAGCTCCTGGGTGCTCTCTGCTCCTCTAGATTGTAAGATCCTGCCTGGTGCTTCTCTGCTCCTCTAGATTGTAAGCTCCTGGGTGCTCTCTGCTCCTCTAGATTGTAAGCTCCTGGGTGTCCTCTGCTCCTCTAGATTGTAAACTCCTGTGTGCCCTCTGCTCCTCTAGATTGTAAACTCCTGGGTGCTCTCTGCTCCTCTAGATTGTAAGCTCCTGGGTGCTCTCTGCTTCTCTAGATTGTAAGCTCCTGGGTGCTCTCTCTCTGCTCCTCTAGATTGTAAGCTCCTGGGTGCTCTCTCTCCTCCTCAGATTGTAAGCTCCTGGGTGTCCTCTGCTCCTCTGCTCCTTAGATTGTAAACTCCTGTGGTGCCCTCTGCTCCTCTAGATTGTAAACTCCTGGGTGCCCTCTGCTCCTCTAGATTGTAAGCTCCTGGGTGCCCTCTGCTCCTCTAGATTGTAACTCCTGCTGGTGTCCTCTGCTCCTCTAGATTGTAAACTCCTGAGGGGCACTCTGCTCCTCTAGATTGTAAGCTCCTGGGTGTCCTCTGCTCCTCTAGATTGTAAACTCCTGGGTGCTCTCTGCTCCTCTGGATTGTAAACTCCTGGGTGCTCTGCTCCTCTAGATTGTAAGCTCCTGTGTGCCCTCTGCTCCTCTAGATTGTAAACTCCTGGGTGCCCTCTGCTCCTCTAGATTGTAAGCTCCTGGGTGTCCTCTGCTCCTCTAGATTGTAAACTCCTGTGAGCCGGGCACTCTGCTCCTCTAGATTGTAAGCTCCTGGGTGCCCTCTGCTCCTCTAGATTGTAAACTCCTGTGAGTCGGACCCTCTGCTCATCTAGATTGTAAGCTCCTGTGAGCTGGACCCTCTGCTCCTCTAGATTGTAAGCTCCTGGGTGCCCTCTGCTCCTCTAGATTGTAAGCTCCTGTGAGCCGGACCTCTGCTCATCTAGATTGTAAGCTCCTGTGAGCTGGACCCTCTGCTCCTCTAGATTGTAAGCTCCTGGGTGCCCTCTGCTCCTCTAGATTGTAAGCTCCTGTGAGCCGGACCCTCTGCTCATCTAGATTGTAAGCTCCTGTGAGCTGGACCCTCTGCTCCTCTAGATTGTAAGCTCCTGGGTGCCCTCTGCTCCTCTAGATTGCAAGCTCCTGTGAGCCGGACCCTCTGCTCCTCTAGATTGTAAGCTCCTGGGTGCCCTCTGCTCCTCAGGATTGTAAGCTCCTGGGTGTCCTCTGCTCCTCTAGATTGTAAACTCCTGTGAGCCGGGCACTCTGCTCCTCTAGATTGTAAGCTCCTGGGTGCCCTCTGCTCCTCTAGATTGTAAACTCCTGGGTGCTCTCTGCTCCTCTAGATTGTAAACTCCTGGGTGCCCTCTGCTCCTCTAGATTGTAAACTCCTGGGTGTCTCTGCTCCTCTAGATTGTAAACTCCTTGGGGCCCTCTGCTCCTCTAGATTGTAAACTCCTGGCTGGACCTCTGCTCCTCTAGATTGTAAACTCCTGTGGTGCTCTCTGCTCCTCTAGATTGTAAGCTCCTGGGTGCCCTCTGCTCCTCTAGATTGTAAGCTCCTGGGTGTCTCTGCTCCTCTAGATTGTAAACTCCTGTGGTGACCCTCTGCTCCTCTAGATTGTAAACTCCTGGTGGCCCTCTGCTCCTCTAGATTGTAAGCTCCTGGGTGCCCTCTGCTCCTCTAGATTGTAAGCTCCTGTGGTGCTCTCTGCTCTCTAGATTGTAAGCTCCTGGGTGTCTCTGCTCCTCTAGATTGTAAACTCCTGTGGTGCCCTCTGCTCCTCTAGATTGTAAGCTCCTGTGGGTGCCCTCTGCTCCTCTAGATTGTAAGCTCCTGGGTGCCTCTGCTCCTCTAGATTGCAACTCCTGTGGTGCCCTCTGCTCCTCTAGATTGTAAGCTCCTGGGTGCCCTCTGCTCCTCTAGATTGTAAGCTCCTGGGTGCCCTCTGCTCCTCTAGATTGTAAACTCCTGTGGGGCCCTCTGCTCCTCTAGATTGTAAGCTCCTGGGTGTCCTCTGCTCCTCTAGATTGTAAACTCCTGGGTGCACTCTGCTCCTCTAGATTGTAAACTCCTGAGTGCTCTCTGCTCCTCTAGATTGTAAGATCCTGTGTGCCCTCTGCTCCTCTAGATTGTAAACTCCTGGGTGCCCTCTGCTCCTCTAGATTGTAAGCTCCTGGGTGCCCTCTGCTCCTCTAGATTGTAAGCTCCTGGGTGTCCTCTGCTCCTCTAGATTGTAAACTCCTGTGAGCCGGGCACTCTGCTCCTCTAGATTGTAAGCTCCTGGGTGCCCTCTGCTCCTCTAGATTGTAAGCTCCTGTGAGTCGGACCCTCTGCTCATCTAGATTGTAAGCTCCTGTGAGCTGGACCCTCTGCTCCTCTAGATTGTAAGCTCCTGGGTGCCCTCTGCTCCTCTAGATTGTAACTCCTGTGAGCCGGACCCTCTGCTCATCTAGATTGTAAGCTCCTGTGAGCTGGACCCTCTGCTCCTCTAGATTGTAAGCTCCTGGGTGCCCTCTGCTCCTCTAGATTGTAAGCTCCTGTGAGCCGGACCCTCTGCTCCTCTAGATTGTAAGCTCCTGTGGTGGCCCTCTGCTCCTCTAGATTGTAAGCTCCTGGGTGTCCTCTGCTCCTCTAGATTGCAACTCCTGTGAGCCGGACCTCTGCTCCTCTAGATTGTAAACTCCTGGGTGCCCTCTGCTCCTCTAGATTGTAAGCTCCTGGGTGTCCTCTGCTCCTCTAGATTGTAAACTCCTGTGTGCCCTCTGCTCCTCTAGATTGTAAACTCCTGGGTGTCCTCTGCTCCTCTAGATTGTAAACTCCTGTGAGCCGGGCACTCTGCTCCTCTAGATTGTAAGCTCCTGGGTGTCCTCTGCTCCTCTAGATTGTAAACTCCTGTGAGCCGGACCCTCTGCTCCTCTAGATTGTAAGCTCCTGGGTGCCCTCTGCTCCTCTAGATTGTAAGCTCCTGGGTGTCCTCTGCTCCTCTAGATTGTAAACTCCTGTGAGCCGGACCCTCTGCTCATCTAGATTGTAAGCTCCTGTGAGCTGGACCCTCTGCTCCTCTAGATTGTAAGCTCCTGGGTGCCCTCTGCTCCTCTAGATTGCAAGCTCCTGTGAGCCGGACCCTCTGCTTCTCTAGATTGTAAGCTCCTGGGTGTCCTCTGCTCCTCTAGATTGTAAACTCCTGTGAGCCGGACCCTCTGCTCCTCTAGATTGTAAGCTCCTGTGAGCTGGACCCTCTGCTCCTCTAGATTGTAAGCTCCTGGGTGCCCTCTGCTCCTCTAGATTGTAAGCTCCTGGGTGCCCCCTGCTCCTCTAGATTGCAAGCTCCTGTGAGCCGGACCCTCTGCTCCTCTAGATTGTAAGCTCCTGGGTGTCCTCTGCTCCTCTAGATTGTAAGCTCCTGTGAGCCGGGCCCTCTGTAAATTCTCGTGAGTCGGGCTCTCTGCTAAAACACCTTATTTTCTGTCAGTGCCCCTCCCGAGACTAGTCTCTGGATCCGCCCCTGATCTGGGTGCACTGACGCCCATTACCAGATCAAAAACTTTTCAATATAGGACCACATGGTCCACCCCTGCATTCTTCCACAATACCACAGAGGGGTTACTGTATGATGATACTTGCTGCCTGGCATTAAAGGCACAATATCTGGGTGCACTGACGCCTTGACCAGAATCATATCTTTTCAATATAGGACCACATGGTCCACCCCTGCATTCTTCCACAATACCACAGAGGGGTTACTGTATGATGATACTTGCTGGCCTGGCATTAAAGGCACAATATCTGGGTGCACTGACGCCTTGACCAGAATCAAATCTTTTCAATATAGGACCACATGGTCCACCCCTGCATTCTTCCACAATACCACAGAGGGTTACTGTATGATAGTACTTGCAGGCCTGGCACCAAAAGCACAATATTTGGGTGCACTGCCACTGACGCCTGTATCAGATTCATATCCTCAGAGGGGTTACGGTGTGACAGCACTGTTTGGGACGCTAAAGGACCAATTTTAAAGCACCCATTGTTACTTTCATCCAAAGCCTGCATATATTTCACAATAAATAATTTAGCCAAAAAAATCAGTAAACTTTTTCTGCGTGTTCGAAAATGTCTCCTCTTTTCATACAGACTGCCGCCCAAGCAGTTGTTTATGGATAGATTAAAGGAAAAGCATTACCGTCATATGAAACGTCATTTTTTTGTTTTTAAGTGTTTCTATACATCCTAGAAATCCGCCACTTCATGGGCAGGTTATGGGGACCTCCTAGGCACGATATTTGAAGGAATTTTTGGTTTTTATTTTTAACCCTTATTTCATGGAAAACTCACTGTCCCTTTAAAAACGTTTTTTTTTTTACTTTTTGTTCTTGGGCACTACCCGGACCCCCATACACCTTTTATGGCAAATATGTAGCATATATGCCCTCTTGGAGGGCACTCTAAAAACCGAATTTTCAGCCCTATTGACTTGCATTGGGTTCGAGTTCGGACCCGAACAAATGGGAAGTTCGGGTTCGGGCTCGAACCGAACTCGGGGAGTGTCTGCTCATCCCTAATCAGTACCCGTATATAGATATATAGGAGGTATTGTGTTTGGGATAAGAGTCATTTTATTATGTTGGCGGGGAAAAATAAGAAACAAGTAAACCAGTGTTGGCAGGACACCCGGAGGAGATTGATTCTCTTCCGCCGCCATACCCGTCTTGCTACGGGGCAGCCAGGGAGGCTTTGGGTGCCGCGGTGGAGCGGGCGGAGAGGAGGGGGCAGGCTGCTGCTATTAACCCGTCTGCTCCCTCAGCTCCAGCTCGTGATATCGCGGAGAAGGTGGCGGAGGCTGAAGGGGATGAAGTGGTTATTGCAGAAGAGATCGAGATGCCTGACGGGGCCGTTTACCGACGAGTGACCCCTAAAAGGAGTGGAGATGGGGATGGAGATCCTGGGGCTACCACACGGGCTGACAATAATATATATAAACCCTGAGATGTATATCAGCACCACCCAGGGAAGAGTAAACTGCAGCTCCCCTTGCGGGAGGTACCAGGTCCCCCGTTAGAGAACGGAGAGCCGGGGCCGGTACAATTCACATATGTCCCGTTCACGACAACAGATTTGTTTAATTGGAAGACACATACACCACTTTATTCTGCAAATCCTGTGGCAGTGGCCAGTATGATAGAATCAGTTATGCTCACACATAATCCCACTTGGGCAGATTGTCAGCAACTACTGCTTACAATGTTTACAACAGAGGAAAGAGCCCGTATTAATAACGGCGCCCGGAAAATCCTTTTAGCCCAGGCAGTGGAAGACGCTTTAGTTAATCCAGAAGTGTGGGCGGAGGAACATTACCCCAAAACAGATCCCAAATGGCCGTACAATACTAATGAGGGTATAGCTGATGGGAGTTAAAGCGGGAGGGAAGAAGCCTACAAATATGGGTAAAATAGTGGATATTGTGCAGGATATAAAAGAAACCCCGAGTGCATTTTTGGAAAGGTTGCTAGATGCATATAGGATGTATAGTCCAATTGACCCGAAGGCTACAGAGAATCAGCGGCTGGTTAATTCCTCCTTTGTGAGTCAGTCACAGCGGGACATACGTAAAAAAATACAGAGATTGGATGGATTTCTTGGGAAAGGAATTAGTGAATTAGTGGAAATTGCTAATAAAGTATATCACAACCGGGATTTAGAAGAAAACGGGAGGAGATACGGAAGCAAAGAGGACAGACTGGTGTGGTTGGTTACATGGGTAACGGGAGGGGGGCCCCTGATAGAGGAAGAGCAAGGGGTAGAGGGAGAGGTAGGGGAGCCCCTAGGGAACGCTTGGGGTTAAATCAGTGCGCAATTTGCCGGGGTGAAGGTCACTGGAAAAACGAATGCCCTCAGAGATCAGAGAATAATGGGGTACAGGGAGAGGCGGGCGCCTCGGGAGGTCACAGTGCCTCCAACGGGCAGGTAAACAATGGCAGGTACGAACGAAATGACGCTGCCGGTTCGGGTTTTGTGGGTTTGGCAGGAACGTCATTTGAGGGACAAGGTATATATTGACACAGACCTGGGCCCATCCCACTCGGTAATCACGAGCCAACGGTCACAGTAAGGGTGGGAGACAAAGATTAAATTTTTATGGTTGATACTGGTGCTGAATATTCTGTTGTAACACAGCAAATTGCACCCCTAATGGGGAATGAGGTTGACATTATGGGAGCGATGGGGGTATCTGCTAAGTATCCTTTTCTTGCATCACGGAAATGCAGTGTGGGAGGGCACAATGTAGAACATTAATTTTTGTATATGCCTGAATGTCCCATCCAACTCCTGGGGCGGGATATCCTTTGCAAATTGCAAGCCCAAATTACATTTCTTCCCGGCGGTCACGCTAGATTAGATCTGCCTGAGAGTGGCAGCTCTGAACGGCAGTACAACCCAGCCAGCCAGAATACCCAACCTGTAAAAATTGCAGTAATTATACCAAAAGAAGAAGAATGGCGCACGGCACCAACCCCGCCGGCCGCCCCAGACCCGTACACACTACTCTTGGGAATCCCTGGAGTCTGGGCAGAAGAGAACCCGCCTGGGTTAGCTGTAAATATTCCTCCGGTGTATGTTGATCTGAAACCAGGCGCCATGCCTGTGACTCTAAGACAATATCATATTCCGCAGAAAGCCAAGCAGAATATTCAAACACATTTACAGAGACTTAAAGACCATGGGATCTTGAAGTTCTGCGTGTCACCCTGGTACACGCCATTGCTGCCAGTACAGAAAGAGGGCACACAAGAATACCGCCCAGTCCAAGATCTAAGGGCCGTTAATGAGGCCACAGTGACCCTGCACCCTGTAGTGCCCAATCCATACAATTTATTGGCATTAATTCCTGGCGAAACAAAATATTACAGTGCTTGATTTAAAAGACGCTTTCTTTTGCATCTGTCTTGCTCCCGCAAGCCAGCCCCATTTTGCGTTTCAGTGGGAGGAATCTACTACGGGAGCGCGTCATCAAATGACCTGGACACGCCTCCCTCAAGGTTTCAAAAACTCGCCCACGATTTTTGGTTGCGCGCTCAGCCAGGACCTCCTGTCCTTCAACGCTCAGCCAGACAAGGTTGTTTTACTACAATATGTAGACGATTTATTACTGGCTTCCCCTACAGAAAAAGACTGTCTCTCTGCCACAAAGGCCCTGCTACATCTGCTATGCCAAGCAGGATACAAGGTTTCCAGAAAGAAAGCACAAATATGTAAAGAAAGTGTGAAATATCTAGGCTTTCAATTAACAGGTACTAAGCGTGCACTGGGAGCTGAGAGAAAGGAAGCAGTATGCCGTATACCCCAGCCAAAGACAAGGAGACAGGTCCGTGAGTTCCTAGGAGCTGCAGGCTTCTGTCGCCTATGGATCCCCAATTTTGCAGACATTGCCTAACCCCTACATCAAGCCACCAAGGGGGGAGAGCATGACCCCTTCCTCTGGGAAGTGGAACAGGCAGCGGCCTTTCTGAAATTAAAGACCCTTCTGATGGAGGCCCCAGCACTGGGATTGCCAGATCACAGCAAGCCTTTCCAACTGTATGTGCATGAACATAACCAAACAGCAACAGGTGTGCTGATCCAAAACTTTGGCTCATGGCCTAGGCCTGTGGCCTACCTATCCAAACAACTTGACCCCGTGGCCTGTGGCCTACCCCCATGCCTGAAAGTAGTGGCAGCCACCGCAATGCTCATCGCAGAGGCAGACAAGCTGACCCTTGGACAAGTTCTTCATGTCAAGGTGCCACATGCAGTAAAAGCCCTGCTTGATGTAAAAGGAAGTTACTGGTTCAGTAATAGCCGGATGACGAAGTACCAAGCTATGATGTGTGAGAATCCACGGGTTCATCTGGACCTCATCGCTACCTTAAACCCAGCTACGCTACTGCCTGACTGTGAAGAGGACCCAAATCATGATTGCCTCCAAGTCATGGAAGAAGTATTCAGTAGCAGACCAGACCTGAAAGATATACCCCATGACAAATATGACCTACAATTGTTTACTGATGGTAGCAGTTACATGGATGATGGAAAAAAGGTCTCCGGCTATGCAGTTGTCTCAGCAGAAGAAATTATCGAAGCCAATCCCACCAGGCCATACGTCTGCACAACTGTCTGAGATAACAGCCCTGACCAGGACCTTTGAACTTTCTAAACGAAAAAGGGTGAATATATATACCGACTCCAAGTACGCTTTTATGACTGTCCATGCACTTGGTGCACTATACAAAGAAAGAGGACTACTCACGTCTTCAGGACAACAGATAAAGTATGCAGCTGATATCGCGGCCCTGCTGGAAGCGGTGTGGAAACCAACTGCTGTCAGTATCATGCACTGTCGTGGCCACCAGAAAGGACATAACGAAATCCCTAAAGGAAACAGACGGGCTGACCAGGCTGCGAAGGCCGCTGCGAAGCCACTGGTACCCCCTGATCAAGTCTCCAAAGTCCTCCTCTGCAAGCAAGATGACGAAGACCCAATGCTGAATTACGAATTTTATATGAATTGGAGAAAATTCGAACCAAAAGGAGAATTTATTGATATTATTCTACGAAAATGGATTGCTGATGACGAATTGCTCGAAGACCACCATGATTATATCCAATGGCTTTTCCCAAATCAAGGACAAGGCCGAAATTTTCACTCCAGACCTCTGAGTCCCAAAGAAGCACGTCTGATGATTAACACCTCCGTAATTCAGCAACGACTCCGCCGAGCGTACAAGATGATGCTGAAGTTCTTCGGTGTAAAATTAGTGGGGGAGGATGGAGAAGATACTGGAGAAACCGAAATTGAACGAGCAGAAAATTTCGCCGAACGTTTTGACAATCTAACAGCTAACCCTCATAACAATTTGAGGATCACGAGAATGCTGCTAAGCCTGGGAGAACTGGGAGCAAAAGAATATCAAGCTCCACTGGTGAAGTTCTTCCTGAGAGAGACCCTTATCAAAAATAACCTGCCACGAATGAAGAAAAGTGTGATGAACTTCTTTGTGCCAGCAGTAAGGGATGTGCAGAAGAGGCGAGACCTGCTGTACTTCGCCTGGCGGCATTACCAACCAAGAGAAGAATTTATCTGGGGAAAACAGGAAGAACTCGAGAGATACAAGGCTAGATCGGTAGTGGTAGCCCCTCTATTACCGGCTCCGTTGAGTGAATGGATACCTGTGTATTCTGAGAAGAAGTGGCTGTCGGAGGAACAAGGGGAATATGGAGAAGATGGATGGTTCCAATTGGCAGACAGGAGAATAGTCTTGCCAGCAACCTTGGCTCCAGAGATTGTGAGAGCACTTCACGCAAGTACTCATGGAGGAAGAGAAATGATGGAGCAACAACTGGAGCCACATTTCTACGTACCAGGACTGTCAGTAATCTGCAAAGCAATAGCCCAGCAGTGTGTGACATGTGCCAAGAATAACCCAAGAGCAGGCCCATCTCAACCTCCAGGAAAGCAGCCAGTCGGGCTGTCCCCAATGGCATCGTTGCAAATAGACTTTACGGTGCTACCACCTTGCAAAGGATACAAGTATCTGCTCGTGATGGTGTGCACTCTAACAGGATGGGTGGAGGCTTTCCCCACAAGGACAGAGAAGATAACGGAAGTGGTGAGAAGTCTAATGAAAGAAGTAAATACCACGGTATGGACTTCCCCTTGAAATAGGGTCCGACAATGGCCCAGCTTTCATACAGAACTGTTTACAGCAGCTTGCCCGCCTGTTGGGCATAACCTGGAAGCTACACACGGCTTACAGGCCCCAGAGCTCGAGAAAAGTCGAGCGAATGAACAGAACACTAAAGACTTTAATGTCCAAACTGTGCCAAGAAACGTCACTAGGCTGGTTGGATGTGCTGCCGATAGCTTTGTTGCACATTACGTGCAGGCCAACCCCCCAATTGAAGCTAAGTCCATACGAACTTATGTTTGGACGGCCTACCCCTCTAATTAATGGACTAAGGGGGACCTTCGGGCATTGGGGAAACTAAACTGAATGAACAGGTTGTATTGTTGGGTAAATCAATGCAAAAGCTAAATACTTGGGTGGGAGATAATATACCTCACTTTTTGTATCCCCCACTGCATAAGTATTGTCCAGGTGACTCGGTATGGGTGAAGGAGTGGAAAAATGACCCACTAGGCCCAAAATGGAGAGGTACTTACCTTGTCCTATTATCAACCCCTACAGCAGTGAAGGTTGCCGAGGTGGTCCCGTGGATACATCACTCCAGACTGAAGACAGCTGCAGCTAATCCTGAACCAGAGTGGAAGGTCGTCACCAACGAGACCAATCCATTAAGGCTAAAGCTGACAAAGACCGCAGTCTCGAGCACCTAAAAGATTCAACAAGTGGGTGTTTTGAAGGACACAATAATGCCTGACCACCCACCAACGTAGGAGCAAAGGGATCCCCCGGGGGATTCTACAATGTAGAAAGCTCACAAGTGATCAGGAAGAGGTGATTGCGAATGTGACAAATGGAAGGCAGAGTGCATTGGATATGATGAAACGACTGAGACAACTGATGATAGAAATAGCAAAAGGAACACTGCATCTGTCACCATTTATACTGAAAGGGGGGTATCAGGTGTGTTGTGGAAAGGTGTTACACATGGGTGCCACCAACAATAACGGGAATGTGTTATTTGGCTAAAGTGATTCCAATACAGCGAGTAAGGGGAGATAACACGGATACAGACACAGCACTTCACCCTAGGTACCCACTGCTGTTTGAGAAACAGAAGAGAGTTGAGGGGAAGAGAGTTGATGGTAAGAATGAACAGTTATGCCAGTCTGATGGACGAGATTCTGAATAAGACTAGTATGGACATTCAGTTGCTGAATCTGGAGGTACGTGAGATACGGAAGGTGCAAAGGATACATGATATGGCACTAGAACAGATCAGTGCGGCTCTGAATGGATTGTGTGAGATGACAATGCATTATGAATGTTGCACCTTCATCAGGATGGA
Source organism: Leptobrachium leishanense (assembly GCA_009667805.1). Taxonomy (NCBI): domain Eukaryota; kingdom Metazoa; phylum Chordata; class Amphibia; order Anura; family Megophryidae; genus Leptobrachium; species Leptobrachium leishanense. Next base: position 34,690,461 of record CM019074.1, on the reverse strand, counting down.
AAACCGTACCATGTGGAGACAGAAGCGTGATGTGGGAACGGAAACCACTCCAAGAGGGCACCTGCTTGTAAAATTTAAATATGCATACGCAAAGAAGTCTGGACAGACTGCGTGTTGGGTGTGCAGCAAATTGCACCCAGAGACAATATATATACCTTTTGCTTCAATTCCTATGAACTTAAGTACATTTGCAACAGTAAATATATTATGATACACAATATTGTTGAACCCCAGACGAATCCAGAGGCGTTCACTCCTGACTACCCCATTTCTGGACCGGTGTATCCACCAGAGTGGTGTTTTCAGTTAGGAGGGAATAATTCAGGGACAGGCGACAATCCATGTCATTCAAGTAGATTTAACTGGACTTCGCATGTATACAGGATGGAAACAGGGCCGAGGCTATTTTTACTTAGGGCGGTAACACTTACCCGAGAACAGCAACAGATAATAGCAGATGTGACAGTGGATAAACGAAATGCACTGGATCTCCTGTTGCGCCTGGGACGAATGATGGTTGAAATGCGAAAGGGAACACTCCATCTATCACCCTTTATGATGACTGAGGGTTATTAGGTGTGCTGTGGGAGAGTGTGTTACACATGGGTACCACCTTCAATAACTGGGATGTGTTATTTGGCCAGACTGATTCCGATTCAGAGAGTACGGGGGGACGATACTGACACAGACACTGCACTACACCCTAGGTACCCACTGGTGTTTGAAAAACAGAAGAGAGAGCTGTTCACTAAGAAAGATCGAATATGGGCGTGGCTTCCAGCATGGACTGGATGGGGAAGAGAGTTGATGGTGAGAATGAATAGCTATGCTAACTTGATGGATGAGATTCTGAATAAAACAAGCATGGATATTCAGTTGCTGAATATTGAGATGAGAGAGATCCGCAAGTTACAAATGATACATGATATGGATTTGGAACAGATCAGTGCAGCGTTGAATGGACTGTGTGAGATGACAATGCATTATGAGTGTTGTACATTCATCAGGAACACATCACATGAGGTTCCAGACTACTACCAAGTAATCCAGGATCACCAAGAGAAGGTAGTCCAGTTACAGAATACGGCTAGGCAGATTGCTGCCGAGGGCTGGAATCCACTCCGTGGGTTCGGAGCATTCGGAGACTGGTTCGGATCAATCCTGGGATTTATCTCACAGATTGGATCCATGATATTGATGGTGGTAGTGATCCTGGTGGTAGGGATACTCCTGTACCGCATAGGGCTATGTCTATGGCCACTATGCAAGAGAGCTCTGACACCTACACAAACACAAAAGATACCACTGATGATCCCACAAGACATGTTCCCAGCAAGGATGGGTCCCCTGAAGTATGAGGTATTTGAGGATAGCAATAGCGGAGTGTAGTGGCTACAAGTCTCAGAGGGAGAATCTGAGACTTGAGCCAAGGGGGGAATGTAAGGGACTCAGGCCAGGAGATGGTCGCCATCTTGAGCCAGCCAGGCGGATGGGCAGATCTTGGTTCACTGACATCTAGAATAGCTAATTAGAGGATGCTAGAAATTGTATGACTATAGTAGATATTAGCTGAAATAGATGTATACATAGAATTTTAGAATGTGTTAAACTAACAGCAAAGCAATTAAAACTAACGGAATCCAGGCCGTAGCTGGCACACAAGTGACAGGATGAAGAATAGATACATCAAGGTCAGAGAAGCAAGCTGTTGAACAAAGGGGAGTGTGAAACCAGACGAGGCTTTATCTAGAATATACAATAAACAAGCTTTAGGGAGGTGGGCATAGGCAGGAACCAGAGAAAGTGGTGAATCCTCTATTGTCAGAATAGCATGAAGTTTGCCAATTTATGACCAATGTGTGGAATGTCTTTGTATTCGATTATGGGAGGTACGACCCACATGGGGTGGGATAGTGTCACAGCGGGGTGGGTTCATTGGGATGTACCTAATTATGTATTCGGGGTATAAGACCCCTTGTCGGAGTGAGATCGGGGCTCACTCTTTGCGATTCAATCCTGTGTGAGCATTCTGTGACGTCACAATAAAGTTTGCCTTTCCTGAAGAGACTCGTGTCCAGTCAATCCTTGTCCGTGCCGGCCCGGCCTCGTCCCGAGTGAACCAGGTGGATTCCGGTAACAGTATCTTTCACTAGAGAATATTTTTATTGCTAGTTTCAGTAAACACTTATTAATCAGAATACATATCTGTATCCTACAACTAAAAACCCCCTAATAGGTATCAATAACTACTATATTGTCAGGACCGTACCTGTCCGTTCCTGTGTCATTCCATGAAAGTGGCATCTCTATGAAAGGTGCTGCCCTTCTGCTGGGAACCAGCTATCAAACAGTTAATGCACCTAACACACACATACCTCAGGTCACGTGACACACCCATGTGTCTAGCCAATAAAAGTTCCCTCCTACCTTCCCACAGTGCTTCATTGTTGTCTCCTGTTCCTATGAACAAGACCTGCAAATACCAAGCTCCAGAAACCTGCTTTCCCTATCCACTCATCGTGTTTCCCCCTGCTCCAAGACCCCCCAATACTGACTGCTCTCCCAGGAGCAACGACCCTTCCCAACGTGCTCTCCCAGGAGCAACGACCCTTTCCAACGTGCTCTCCCAGGAGCAACAACCCTTCCCAACGTGCTCTCCCAGGAGCAACAACCCTTCCCAACGTGCTCTCCCAGGAGCAACGACCCTTCCCAAAGTGCTCTCCCAGGAGCAACGACCCTTCCAAACGTGCTCTCCCAGGAGCAACGACCCTTCCCAACGTGCTCTCCCAGGAGCAACTACCCTCGCACCTGGACTCAAGGATTGCTTTCCCCATCACCCTCAGCCAACCTGTGAGTTCCAGTGTGCCCTGTCCCACAGCCCTCCTGTGTTGTTCTCCTCTCCCACGAAGTGTGTGCATCCCCGAGACCTGCACAACGGCCTCATCACCTGAAAGGCAAGTACCTGCAAGGTATTAAACCTCACACACAATGAAGCCTGAAAAGAATGAGACCGCAGTAATGCACGCTGTAATGGAGGTGATTAGGAGAACTTTCCAGGACATCTTCCAGCACCTATCCTCCCTCATGAAGGAGCTGTTGCAAACCGTATGGGACCCCTCCACTAAGGTGCGTACTCCTGCTGGGAAGAAACGTGATCCCCTATCACCAGAGGAGCGTACCAGAAGGCAGACCCTCAATCTCTGCCTGTACTGCGGGGGTTCCAACCATTTCTTGGTAGACTGCCCAATAAGACCACCCAAGAAGGAAATCCCTGGGCAAAGGTCTGCAAAAATTCCTACACCAAGAAGTACGCCCCGTGTCAAGATCACACTGCCCCCGCGTGAAGAGACCAGGCTTGCACCAGGGCCTAAGCCTGCAGCAATTCCCAAGCCTGCTGCAGTGGCTAAGCCTGGTAAGGTAATCAAGCCTGCACCACCGCCCAAACCGGTGAAAGCTACCGTGCCTGCACCTAAGCCCAGGTCTGCTAAAGCACCAAAGCCTGCACCGGTGCCAAAGCCTGTGAAAGTGCCCAAGCCAGCTCCCAGGAAACCTCCTGCACCGAAACCTGCCCCCAGAAGATCCATACCCATGGTACCCAGAGGTTCGTGTCCCTGGCAGCTAGCTCTGAGGAGTATGAGGACGAAGTACTGCCCATGGAGACAGAACCTACAGAATCCCTGGAGTCTGAATCTATGGAGCAAGAGTACCCAGTGTCTGAGGAGTCTGATCCTCCCATGGATATGGAGACCGCTCTGACTTCAATCAGCACACCCATCACTCCCAGGCAGCACATTGTGGCCAGTGCTACTACTGCTCCTCAAGAACCCCTACCTCCAGACTGTGTGTACGCTTCTAATGGGACAGTAGTCTGTATAGAGGACCTGGTGAGGTTTGAGGAGGCACTGAAGCTCCGGGAAGCTGAACGCCAATCCAGGAGATCAATTATGGCACTGACCACTGCAACTCCCAGTACTCCCTACCAGCGAGATCTGTCATCCCGTCACCCCATATATGAATATGTGCCAGGGGTCTGGGACACTGAAGACTCTGATGATGGTGAGCCACAAACAGCCCGACGCTCACAGGGACCTCCAGGTCAGCGAGTGGAATATGTGGGATCTACAGTCACTGTTTTACCCCCAGGAGACCAAAAGATACCCACCGTGGATGATGTCATCAAGACGTCCAGATCTCTATGGCTATGGCTATGCCATCCTGAAGACGCCGGAGGAAGATGTGTGCCCAGGTTGGTATTCCGGTCACTTCATCGCCCAGAGTGCGATTTCTAAAGAGGGGGGGTACTATCAGGACCGTACCTGTCCGTTCCTGCGTGAATCCATGCAAGTGGCAGCTGCATGACAGGTGCTGCCCTTCTGCTGTGAACCAGCTAATTAACAGTTAATGCACCTAACACACACATACCTCAGGTCACGTGACACACCCATGTGTCTAACCAATAAAAGTTCCCTCCTACCTTCCCACAGTGCTTCATTGTTGTCTCCTGTTCCTATGAACAAGACCTGCAAATACCAAGCTCCAGAAACCTGCTTTCCCTATCCACTCATCGTGTTCCCCCCCTGCTCCAAGACCCCCCAATACTGACTGTGCTCTCCCAGGAGCAACTACCCTACCCACGTGCTCTCCCAGGAGCAACGACCCTTCCCAAACGTGCTCTCCCAGGAGCAACTACCCTCGTATCTGGACTCAAGGATTGCGATCCTCATTACCCTCAGCCAACCAGTGAGTTTCCAGTGTACCCTGTCCCACAGCCCTCCTGTGTTGTTCTCCTCTCCCACAAGTGTGTGCATCCCCGAGACCTGCATAACGGCCTCAACACCTGAAAGGCAAGTACCTGTAAGGTATTAAACCTGACATATATATGTACAAAACCTCAATAAACTAATAAATTTTTTAAGTAATCAATTCTGCCGTTAGAAATCCTGGGGGCCCCTTACTGAACCACTGGCCGGGGCCCGCTTCCCTCAGCTTGCTATTTCCATTAACCCTTTCGCTGCTGAGCCATTTCACACCTCTGTGCTGAGGTCATTTTTACCGGTTTCGCTCATCATGTTTAACCGCGTTTTGAAGCCTTATTTTAATATATGACCCAGACATATTATATATCGTTCTTTCCGGCAGACTCTGCAGATTCATAATATGTCATTATTATATGTATTATATGTATTCGTCATATTTTTAACAAACGCACCGCATACAAAAATCGTTAATGCAGCATCATTGTTCACATTATAATTGAAATGGGAACAATATTACTGCATTAACAAAACCAAAAAAAAAAAAACTTGTTAATTTTTTTTTAGAATTTTCTTAAAATATTTATTTATTTTTAATTTTTTTAAAAACTTTTTACATGGTCAAGTTTTGGTATCGTTGGAAAGGCCATGCTCTGGCCGATCCAACGATATCAAACATTGACCCCTAGCTGCCACGGATTGGGAGATAGGGGGTTCATTGGAACCCCCTATCTCCACCATTGCTGGCAGCTAGGGGTTAACTCCAGGACTGGCGTCATCATTCTATGCACGATGACGCCAGTCCTCAGGGGGAGTTCCTGGAGGCTTGGCCAACATCCAAGATGTCGCCAGCTCCAGGAGAGGATCACGATTTGGCGCTTTTCATCGCCGAATGGTGATCCGGCTCCCCAAGGGTTAATTACAGCCACCGTTTGGAAGGGCAGGCTGTGCCCTTCCAAACGGTGCCTGGATTAACCCTGTAACCCCCGGCGATCGGGAGGGAGAGAAGTCCGAAGGATCTTCCCCCTCCCTTTCAGGCGCCTCCTCCGCACACGCGGGGGGGTCGCCTGAATTAGATGTCATTGCGCCGCCGCAATGACATCTAATTGCTCCGCCGGGGTCCCGGAGTGCTGGGCTGACATCCAAGATGTCAGCCCGCACCGGGGGGGGGGGGGCGCAGCAATCCGCCGGAATCCGGCGGATTGCTGCCTTCTGTGCATGGACGCGCTCAGCGCGTCCAAAGCACAGAACAACCACTTGGCTGGACGCGCTGAGCGCGTCCATAGCAGCCATGTGGTTAACTTATTAAAAATTAAAACTTTTGCCTCGTTTTCTTTTTTTACCTTATTTTCAGGCAGTGGGCTGAATCCTTGGTGGATAAAATGTGTTTTCTGTCTCTTCGAACAGTGACACTGTTACCGGAATCTGCAAGGTTCACTCAGGACGAAGCCGGACCGGACACGAGCACGGATTGTCTGAACACGAGTCTCTTCAGGAAAGGCAAACTTGATTTGTGTCGTCACACAATGCTCACACAGGATTAAATCGCAAAGAGTGAGCCCCGAACTCACCCCGACAAGGGGTTTTATACCCCGAATACATAATTAGGTACATCCCAATTAGCCCACCTCCCGGTGACAATATCCCACCCCACGTGGGTTAGTACCTCCCTTGGTTAATTACAAAGGCATTCCATACATTGGCCGTAAATTGGCAAACTTCATGTTAGTCTGACAGTTCGTAATTTGTTGCGGCACTCAATCCGGGCCGTGCCCACCTCCCCAGAGCCTATGTTTATTTGTCACAGATAAGACATGGTCTGTTTTCTACGCTCTCTTTGTCTCTCTGCAGGCCTCTGTGACCTTGATGTATCCATTTGTCATCCTGTCCCTCCGTGCCAAGAGCGGCCCGGATCTTCCTCAATTTTAATTGCTTCTCTGCTAATCTAACACATTCCTAAAATTCTATGTAAGCTTCATTCTAGTTTCTACTGAAATCTACCTAGTTATTTTCAAGTGAACCAATATTCTGAACAAGATGGCCACTTGGCTCCTAATGGCGACCATCTTCCAGCCTGATTCCACTTCAACATGACGTTTGGAAACTTCCAAGACACTGAATAGACTGAGTTCAGTGAGCGAGAGCTCCAGGTTGTTTACTGACCTGTCCACTGTGATGTCAGATGACATCACTAGGGATGTGGGTTTTGGAATTTCGGAATTTTCACAAAATTTCCCGATTCGTGTCTTCGGATTCTGCCGATTTTCCGAATCGGATCGGACCCGAAAACCGACAGATCCGAAAAGTTTTCCGAGCAGAAGCGAAAAATTTTCGGAGTTTTCGAATGGACTTGAAATGTGTCAAATCGAAATTTATTTTCGCTCTATTCATGATTTCGGTTCCATTCGTGATTTCGGTTCCATTTCGGTAATTCTGGACATCGTATATTTAACTATTATCGGTTATATCGCTGATTCTGTAAATTTTGTATTTGTAAATGCGTATCACTTGTTTCTTGTTTCCAATGATCCGATAATTCTGTCGATACGATAATACCGCACACAGGCGTGAAGGGAAGCCGTGAAATGCCTCAGCAGCGAAAGGGTTAATTTTTTTTGTCTGTTTTAAATCATTTTATTTGCTGTTTTTTTTTGTTTCAGATCATTTTGATCAACTATTTTTCCGTTTTAAAACCTTTTGTTCTGTTTTTTATTTTTAAAGTCAGATCATTCGGGTCAGTTTAGCGTTTTTTAAATCGTTTTGTTCATTTTTTTTCGTTCCTTGGCTTTCATACCATTTTTTTTATGTGATTAAATAAAGTTGTGAAATGTATATTCATAAGAAAAAAAGGATCTTTATTTAATAAAAAAAAAACACACGATAGAATCGCCAGAATTATCGTATCGACAGAATGAATTATCGGATCCAAAAATTTATTATAAAAAAATATATAAAGTATAAAAAAAGTAAACCATAGTAGTTTACGTCAAAACGAATAGAGTTAGACACTTTGAAACGAGGAGAACAGACATTCCGAAAAAAATGAAAATTTCCGAAATCACGAAAAGTCGATACAAAAAACGAGCAAAGTGACCCGAAAACACGAAAAATGGTCGATATTCCAAAAAAAAATGTACACGAAAAACGAGCCGAACCGAACCGAATCGAAACAGAAATCGGTCGAGACGAGCCGAATCGAAAATTTTAAACATCCAAACAAATCGAACCGAAAAAAAATCGGTGCACAAGCCTAGACATCACTCCTTTGTGACACCCATAAATGGCCATGTGGACAGCAGATTTCAGCCAATGCACATATACAGTAGAGCAGTATAATATGGAAAGTGAAGGCCTCACTAAGATTATCTGACAGTTTATGGCTTTTCAGTGAAGCGGTTGTGAAGCTGCATTTCCATATGGATTTCACAATGATTCCTTTCCAATGGATTGTGAATTGAGCAGCCGCTCCGATCCGATACTGTCTCAGTATAAGAGCAGGGGCGACTCTGAGGGGGTTATTCAATTAGAGCCGAACTCTCCACCGATTTGCACCGAATGGTGAATTTCCAAATACGATGCAATTTAGTGACATTTCGGCAAATATTGGTCAATTGCAGTGAAATACGGTGCAGAACGCCGCAATTCGGCAACCTTCAGCGGAAGTGAAATTCCCCATAGAGAAGTATTGGTTAATCTATTCAGAGAACGCCGAACTGCACTGAAATGCTGGTGAAATGCCCATATTTTCGTGCTTCAGTTCAACCGGTTCAAACAAGCGATCCCCATAGGTTTCAATGTAAAAAATAAAAAATACTGTTGTTTTTTTTCCCCCTCCAACCGTTCTTCTTATTTGCAGCAGAAAGTCTTTTATTTTTATTTTTTTATAATAAAAAAAAAAAATTTTGGCTAAATTTTTGATTCACATTTTTTAACCCCTTAACAATGCAGCAAGTAGGCTTTAACCCTTTCACTGCTGAGCCATTTCACGCCTGTGTGCTCAGCTCATTTTTAGCGCTTTCGCTCATCATGTTTAAACGTGATTTGAAGCCACTAATTTTTATACGACCAAGACATATTATATATCGTTCTTTCCGGCAGACTCGGCAGATTCATAATATATCATTATTATATGTATACGTCATGTCCTGCCTGAATATTATAACAAAAAAATGCAATAAAATTTGAATTTTCAATAATCTACAGCGTGTAAAGTGTTTTTTTTTTTTACATTTAATCATGCAAGTTTTTGCGGTTATACAGTATTTTCTATGGGGTGCACTTGTTAAAAAAAATTACTCGTTACATTTTTTTGGGGGGAAATTACGTGATTTTTAGCAAACGCCCCCATAGAAAAATGGTTAGTGCGGCATCATTGTTCACATTATATTTGAAATGGGAACAATATTGCTACATTAACAAAACAAAAAAAAACAACTGTTTTTTTATTATTTTCTTATATAATTTTTTATTTTTAATTTTATTCTTTACTTTTAACATGGTCAAGTTTTTGGTATCATTGGAAAGGCCATGCTCTGGCTGTTCCAATGATACCAAACATTAACCACTAGCTGCCACGGATCGGGTTCATTGGAACCCCTTATCGCCACAATCGGTGGCAGCTAGGGGTTAACTCCCGATCTGAAGTCGTCGCGCATGACAATATAATAAATACATAAGGGAATAATGCACAGACGTTTTCAACATAAATCCTGGATTCCCTGGGCATCCATTTGGCAAAACCCTGGCTGCACCTCGGCCCATATTCAGTAGGAAGGAGGCTAGCCCCCAGGCTCCCCCAACTGCCCCAGAGACAGCGGAGTCTGTCACACGAGGGTGTTGTGGAGCGCGGTGTGTTTTGCAAGGAAACCTCATGGGTAACTTTGTAACTCTGGGGCTGCCTAGGCACTTTAAATTCTGCAGTTACCCCATCTCTCCTGACACAATCCTAATATCAAATAAAAATAAAAATGTACATAAATGTGAAAATAAGACAAATATTAACAACATATAATAAAAACGTAATTAAAGACAAATGCTAAATATTTTTTTTTATACACCGAACGATTTCTAACGATATCAGAGCCTTATTAATGCAGTTTCTGTCGATATGCCCCTCTGTCAGACACCAACAACCCCCCAAATAATACTTTATTCTTCCTTGTAGAGGTAAAGAAATGCTGGCCTAGGCTCGGGCCTAGCTGCCATATGTTAGAATATTCCCCCGGTCTAGACATAAAATTAGTTCCTAGACACACACAGGGTCTCAACCAGTAAACCTTAAAAAAAAATTATATATAAGCCTTGACAGGATTATGTGGCAGTAAAATTCCTTCCTATAAGTAACTCAGGCTCGCATGTAATAAAATACAGGTCACAGCGAGGCTGGCGTTTCTATAAAAGTGAAATGACAACTCCGCGGCGCGCGGCCATGAATTTAAAATGATTAACTTCCTCAATGAAAGGATCCCTTCTATCAACAACCTTGTTTGTGATGGGTAATTAAACCTGAAACCCAAAATTCCGGAAGGGTCACCACACGTATATATACGCATATATATGCATATCTAGGGCCAAAGTAGCAGAAATGGGGAAAAGGTCAGTTGATATTTTTTTGTTCGAGGCAAGTGTATAGATACATAGTTGTCAACTGTCCTGGTCTTCCAGAGACAGTCCTAGGCTTGGTTGAGCTTGGTAGAGGTGTGCACGGCTGAAAAATTTGTTTTGTTTTGTTTTAAAATAATTTTGTTTCGTACATTTCATATTTCGGAGCTTATTTAGTTTCATAATTCGTTTTGTTTAATTTTGGATCGATTTGAAATTGATTCGATTTATTTATTTATTTATAAAGGATTTTACCAGGAAGGATACATTGAGATTTCTCTCGATTTCAAGTACGTCCTGGAACAAGAACTTTAAAATGTTACAGTTGTTACAGAAATACAAAGTTGACTCGATATTTGATAACGATTCGATAGTTGATATATCAATTCGATAGCTGATATACAAACTTGATAATTGATATTTCAATTGGAATTTCGGATCACTAAATAAAACCCCAATTAATCATTTTTTGCTGTTAAAAGGCAAGCTAGGATTAAATATTGAGCTGTGTCACAGATTTAGTACCAGAGGCCAATTAACAGGGACATGCCGCTTGTGAAACCGTAAAACGAAACTGATTTGTTTCATAAAGTTTTTTGCTGACTGTAGTACTTGTATGCATTGTAAGTTACGATCAAGTCGATAGCTGATATATCAATTCGATATTGATTCGATAGTTGATATCGATTCGAATTTCGGATCACTAAATAAAACCCCAATTAATCAAAATTTTCTTTGATGAAACAGTATAACGAAATAAATTTGTTTATATACTGTTTCGTTTCGAATTCGGATCAAATCGATTCGTTATTTCGGAAGTACTTTCCGAAATACAAATTAATTAAATTCGTTACGAAACGAATGCACACATCTAGTGCTTGGTTTCCTGGGTGTTAATTGTCCCAGACTCTGTCCCGAAATTTGAGTCTTACTGTGGATGAATTATATTTAGAGATCGGGACAATTAAACCCTGGGACAACACGCACTAACCCAGGAACGTATCAGGAACACTCCAACTGTTGGCTACTATGTAGACACACAAAAGGTACTCTCATGGGTGTAGGAACTGGTGAAAAGGTGGATGGATATCCCCACCCCCAGTTTTCCTGGTATAAAAGGCTCCACTATGTGCTTGGGAATAGTGATTTAGAAACATAGAAACATAGAATATGTCGGCAGATAAGAACCTTTCGGCCCATCTAGTCTGCCCAATTACATGGATACTTTACCTGGATTTATCTTTTGTTTAGGATAGCCTTATGCCTATCCCATGCTTGCTTAAATTCAATTACTGTTTTGGCCTCTACCACTTCTACTGGAAGACTGTTCCATGTATCCACCACCCTCTCAGTAAAATAATGCTTCCTGATGTTACTTTTAAACCTTTGCCCCTCTAATCTAAGACTATGTCCTCTTGTTTTGCTACTTTGTTTCATTTTAAATATACTCCCTTCCTTTACCTTGTGGATTCCCTTTACGTATTTAAATGTTTCTATCATATCTCCTCTGTCTCGTCTTTTTTCCAAGCTGTACATGTTAAGATCATTAACCCTTTCCTGGTAACTTTTCTCCTTCAAGCCGTACACCAATTTAGTAGCCCTTCTCTGAACTCTCTGTAATTTATTGTATTAATGGTGCTTATGCTTAATTTACCACCTGAATCGGCTGAATTCCCCCAATTAACTAGTCAGGAAGGGTAATGGTGGTAAACCACTAAGGAGAATTTTCTCGTCTGTCTTGGATTTTTTATTTTGCCTTTGCGTTGACAATGCTATCCCCCCTCCCCTATTTATTTATGGTTCTTTCATAAATGGGATGTCTAAAGCAAAGAATACTTGTATCCATGGGCGTAGGAACCGGGAAGAATGAGGGATCTCTCCGGCGATCTTCATAGACATTTGTGTCTTGGATGGAGGATTTCCTTAAGAGACGACATTTATGCTTTCATTTACACTTTAAAGTTGCTGAAATCACTTACAGGTCTATTCAGAGAAAGGTGAAAACCAGGAGAACTGGCAGGAGAATGAACAATCTAGACCAAATAGCCGATTTGGAAAGTGAGATAAATGGGAGAATTTATTTTCACCTAGAATTTTCACTTCTCCATTCATTCTCCTGGTTTTCACCTCTCTCTGAATAACCCTGTTAGTTTACACAACATGTAGGCAGGCTTTAAGTCAAGGGGGAACGTATGGGAATGCAGTTCCTCCACTGTTTTTGCAAAGGGAACGGAGTTCCCATGGGTCCCACATACTATAAAGCTTGTAATCAGGTGTTCATTCATATGTTTTCCTGTTAAATCACAATAAATATAGGATTTATCATATATTTTTTGCAAAAATCCACATATATGCATAAATATATGTGCGCGATGATAATTGCTAATTGGGAGACAGAAATCTTGGTGAGTTCCCTCAATTCTTTTTTGAGGACTTGACCTTTGAGTGTAGGGGGTTCATAAACCATTATGCTGACCTTGTTAGTCTGTCGTAGTTTAAAAATGTCTTTGCATTGGCTTTCGTGGTGAAGGCTAACACCCAGGGGTCGAGTCCTAAAAAAATAAGCGTGGGAATTCACCCCGATTTCTGTCCATCCATGAGTCCGGTATAGAAAGATTACTGGAAACCATAGCAGCTGCAGCGCTTCTTTATGTGCAAAAATGCATTCTTCGAGAAATTGTCCTTCCTGTGCATTCCCTATGCAGCCCTGGAAAAATCCTTTATATACAATTTTTTTTCCTAAAATTGTGCCTAAATAGATACGTATTGCAGCTTCCCCCGTATATCAGCCAAATGCGAAGTAAGTTCGTATTGCTAAGGCCGGGGTCAGACGAGCGTTTTTAAGTGGAAGGAACATCCGTGATAGTGGACGTTTCTTCCACTCTGACGCCCTTCTGGCCACCTCACTGAACGCAGTTAGTGCGCTCAGCGCTGCGAGGCTCGATCCTCCTATGGAGGATCGCGCTTTGCAGCTCTGACGAACGCGCGCCGTAGCGTGTGACCGGCCCTGTTGAAGCGTCACAACGGTCCGGCCCCGTTGAAGCAACGGACGCCGGGAGGCACGTGAGTATGGGCGCACATAGTGCGCTCGTCTGACAAGGCCCTTAAATAGTGAGTGAAGGACCTGTGTTCCCTGTGTTCCTGCTGGATGTGCATTACATAAATCATAAAATATAATAAGTGATGTGACGGTGTGATCTAGGTTTAACCTGTACCTTTAACCTTTATCCTATAAGTGACAGTCAATATCCAGTGTTCGTCGCCGCCACCAAAATGTTATATAACGGCAACCTTGCCCAGTACGTCGACTGTTTAAACCCCCCGAGACATTGGCCTTGGCCCAGGGAGATTAAGCTATTGACGGATGCCTCTCATGCCCTCTGGGCAGCGCACGCTCCTGGGTATGTGATGCTGCGGTATCATGTCAGATCCATCTGATGCCCAATACTAGCATTGGCGCCCTCTATTTTTCCTGGTACATACTGATCCTGCTGCGCACCAAGCCTCGGGCATGAGGTAATCCAGCAATGTACCATCCATGGCTGTCCTGGACATCTGAGCACTATGGCAGCCGGTTACAGCGATCAGATGCCTGGGGTCAATTCTAGAAGACTGGATCCATCATGTGTACCCATTTCATGCCAGGATCATAGTGTACCATGCGATACGTCTGTTTTAAGTCATTTTATAATGTATCCCCTCACTCCGTTACAGGTTGGGGGAATTTATTACAGGCCGATCAGATACATTTTATCCATAAAGCAGTTCGTCTTCATTTCCAAGTTGGACTTTAATGTTTTCTTTACTGGACATTTGGAATTCTAATCCTAAAATATCAATTAAGGCTGGGGTCAGACCAGCGCATTTTTAACGTGCGTTCTGCGCACTTAATCACGGCCGCACTAGCAGCAAATGACGGGCAATGACAGCCAATATACAACGTACGGGCGCACGAAAGTCCGGCCGCGCAACGCAAGTGGAAAATGAACGCATTTTTTCGAGAACGCAGAACCTCTAGTACGGACGTACAGAGTGCGCTGCGCCCGCTAGCGGTGTGTGTGTGTGATTAGGAGACGTCAGACGCTGCTCGTGTCCGGCCAACATAACGTCCAGATGGATTCGTAAAACATCACGCACGAAAATGCGCATCGTATGACCGTTTTCGCATATTCCGTGAAAAAATACATCAATGCGTTCGGACGCACTTTTTTACGTTCGCGTGTAAAAATGCTTTCGTTTGACCCTAGCCTAAAGGGAAGAGACACCGGGGATAAGAGTAGAGCCGGTATCAATTGGGCATAACACTGGTAGTATAGGCAAAAATGGTAGACACCGGCTACCTAAATAATCTTTATTGTTACGAATACAAATGATAAACCACACGATAAAAGATGAAAAATAAAAATATATATACCCTCCCTAATGGGAATATAAACCATGCCACCCAGATAATGGGATTTAATTGAAGGCTAAATTGCTTTATTTACGCCACAAAGACGGTACTACTCCCGGCAGAGTGAATCTAATAAAATTAAGAGAATTACCTATATATGTGTTACAATGATTGGACTAGAAAATTGATAAACTGCTCTGCAATCAATCAATCAGTATCAATACTACAAGGAACCTTGGTGGAAAAATAATCCGGGTTATCCAAAGAGATCCGAATTGCTTGAGAAAGGTAACCGAACGCTGAAAATCAGCATACGGTTACCTTTCTTGGCCATTCGGCTATCCAGAGAGCAGGCAATTCGCCAAATCCTGGCGAATTGCCTGAACATATGGTGCCTGTTTGAGGGCAGTGAAATCCCCATGAAAAAGCACTGCTTCGGCTATTCAGAGAACACAAACCAGCAGTGAAAGGTTCTCGAAATGCCCTGCCATTCGATGGTTTAATTCGGCAGGTTTATTCAGGAGAATCCCATAGGCTTCAATGTTAAAAATACTCCCGTTTTAATTCAATATCTAATAAACCGTTCATTATAAAATGCTGCAGTAAAGAGTCTCTTTATTTATAGATTTTTTAGGATATTTTAAGCATTTTTCTTATTTTTTTTTTTTAAAAGTCCGATTTTTTTTTTTTTAAGTTTACTTATTTTTTCTGTAACCGCCCTTTTTATTATCATTCCCTGGACCTCCTGTGCAAATTTCAGACATTTTCACTCAGTAGTTTCTTTGCAAACAGTGTTTCACTTTTCAAACATTCATGCAAACTGTTTTTCTAATTTATTCACTCCATTCGTCTGTGGTCTCGGCTTTTTCCGGCGGCTTCGCTGCGTGTGATCGGCTCCTGCTCGGGTTTTTCCGTGGTTTTCGGCAGGTTAATCCAGATGTTTTTGAGGGTTTTCGGCGTGCATTCGCTGGGTTTTGCGGTTAGTTTTCGGCAGGTTTGCGGCAGCTTTTCCCTGCAATTCGGGGACCCTGTGGTGCTTGCTGAATACACCGCAGGGTCACCGAAATGGGATCGGCAAAAGGAACCGAATTGAAGAGAACGAAAAGTCACCGAACGTGCGGTGACTTTTCGAATCTCTTTGAATAACCCTGAAGGAGTACTTCAGAATAGGGTGCTGTAGTATTGACATACAAATACAGTATACAGCAACCGCTCCACATAACAGCATCTATAGGGACACCAGCATGATGCCAGAAATTATATTCATGAATTTATAAAATAGCGCAAAATATCATACAGTGCTGCATGGAGGACACAAAGTATTCTGATCACAGTCCGCGGATTAAAAAATCACAGCGGTAAATCTACACCAAGTACCACGATAACTTGAAAACGAGAGAAATCTCAATGTATCCTTCCTGGTAAAATACTTTGCAAATAATAAATAAATAATAAATAACTAAAGTTGTTTGAGTGTAGTCTAACTTGTCAGGCGCTACTGCATTATGAGCTCAGGACGTTCCAATCATAGGACGAGTGTCAAAACATTGTTGAAAAGTAAGAACGTTGCCAGCTCAAAAAAATAGAATGTATGATAATGTCTCTAGTAACTCCAGAGATCCGTACGCTACCAGATCTCAAAAATGCAGTAGCCAGCAAAGAAGGATTCGTACGTATATGATTCACAGACGATGAGTTTGCAGTGAAGCAGACACATAAGGCTAAGGTCAGACGAAAGCAGTTTTAACGTGCGTTTAGACGCACGAAATCACGGCCGTGCTAGCAGCAAATGACGTCCAATGCCGGGGAACATACGACGAACGGCCGCACGGAAGTTCGTCCGTGCAACGCAAGTGGCAAACGAACGCATTTTTTCGAGAACGTCAAACCGCTACTACTGACGTACAGAGTGCGCTGCGTCCGCATAGCGGCGTGTTTGCGTGATTGGGAGACGTCAGACGCTGCACACGTCCGGCTAACATAACGTCCAGACGCAAAAGGGTTTTATTGATGATCCGTACAAAATCACGGACGAAAATGCGCATCGTATGACCGCTATCGCGTAATCCGTGAAAAAATACGTCCATTCGTTCGAACGCACTTTTTCACGGACAACGTGAAAAATGCGTTCGTCTGACCTAGCCTAAGCAGCATGATACCAGATCTTAAAGTGTTGTAAACAGCAAGAAATAAAGATATTGTAGGATTCGTTTGTATATTTGTATATTATTGACAAGCAATAAGTCTGCAATGAAAGCAGACACATAAGCAACATGGTAACAGATCTTAAAGTGCAGGATTCGTACATACACTATATTGCCAAAAGTATTCGCTCACCTGCCTTGACTCGCATATGGATGGGTGAGCGAATACTTTTGGCAATATAGTGTATATTATTCATAAACAATAAGTCTGCAATGAAAGCAAACACATGGGCTGCATGATAATGGTGTCGACCATTTTTGCTTTTTGTCTAATCCTAAAATAAGACACATATGTCTGCATTGAGAATATTTCCTCCTGCATCTCTTGTTCTTCCCTGCCTTCTCCATCATCTTTTCATTGCTGTCTTCTTATCTCCCCGCTGCGTACTTGGGCTTTTTCCCTCTAATAATCCCACAGTTACTTATATAGCACCAACATATTCTGCAGCGCTGCACAATTTGTAAATAAAAACCCACCTGACAGGTAGAAGCAAGAGTCAAAGCGGGGCCTTGCACAAAAACAAATCTCACAATACAAGACAATGATGGCAAATCTTGGCACGCGAGATGCTTCTGAACTACATGTCCCATGATGCTCTGACAGCCTTACATGAGACTAACCGGGTTATTCACAGAGCACCGAAATGTCAGAGATATTTCAATGCTCTCCCGTTCGCCGCACTTCAGCGAGTTAAATTCACCATCCCTGCAGTGAATTCAGCATTCACCACAGGGCCCCCAAAGTGTGGGGAATCGAATCGCCGAATGAATCGAAAAACTGCAGAAAAAACACAGAATTGATCCGAAAAACCACAGCTGAATCAATCTGTAAAACCGCCAAATCGATCCAAAAAAACACTGCAAAACTGACGAATCAATCAGAAAAACTGCCGCAAAACAGCCGAATCGATCAGAAAAACTGCCGCAAAACAGCCGAATCGATCAGAAAAACTGCCGCAAAACAGCCGAATCGATCAGAAAAACTGGCGCAAAACTGCTGAATCAATCGGAAACACTGCTGTAAAACCAACAAATCGATCAAAAAAACCGCTGAATCGATCTGAGAAACTGCCACAAAACCGCCGAATCAATCCGAAAACTGCCACAAAACCACTCAATCGATCTGAAACACCGCTGTAAAACCGAAATATCGATCAAAAAATATCTCGCTGACCAGCTGACAGAAAAAGCCGACAAGCTGCTGAACACAGATAAGAGAAAAAACTCACAACTTTTAAAAGGCTTTTTTTAAAAAAACTACTGTATGAAAAAAAGGGCTGGAAATACTATATAAGATCCTGTGAATAATAATATAAAGGTCTGCTACAGGAAAAAAAAAAAACATTTTAAAAAAAATCGGATAAAAATTTCGCTGAAAAACCCCCCAGAAAAATGCCTAAATAATAAATAAAGAGACTTTTTGCTTCAAATGAAAAGAATAAACGGCTGAGTAAATATTTAATAAAGACGGGAATATTTTTTTACATTGAAACCTATGGGATTTGCCTCTTTAAACCTGCCGAATGAAACCACCGAACATCAGCACATTTCGGTGCTGTTCGGTGTTCACTTTGGCGAATTGCCAGCTTTTTGAATAGCCGAATGGTCACGAAATTGCACCGTACGGGGAAATTCAGGATTCGGTGGCCAATTTGGTTCTCTTTGAATAACCTCTTAAGCATCATGGGACGTGTAGTTCTGGAACATCTAGGGTGACAAGGTTCTCCATCACTGATCTAAGGGATCACAACCCTCTCACACTTCCCTTCTTCAGGATCTTATATAGAGCAAGAATACTCCCGGGGATGTGATGGGGAGAATATATGTACGTGTTACAAAATGATATACAGGGATGATCGCAACTCGATGGCCGTTTCCGTTGCATTGCTCTCTGAGCAGGTACATACAGGTACCTTAGAGCAGGGTCCTATCGTTCTGTGTGTCCATCGTATTTGTCTGAGTTTACCTTCGCTTTGCCCTACCCCTTGTACAGCACTGCGGAATATGTTGGTGCTTTATAAATAAATGTTATTGAAGCCCAGTAGCACGCAATGGGCTCGCAAGGCGTGTGAGAGCTGAAGGATGGATGCCAAGAGGGTCTTGGCAGCGCTCTGCGAAATGCCTTTCTTAGTGTGCAGGCTGGCATGGAATCTGTCCGGCAGATTAATGGCTCTCAGCTTGTTTATATAACTTGTGTTGAGTTGGATTGGGAGTTGTCAAGGTCACGTTGACCTCTGCGGGTCAGAAGCACCATGGACTGCGCAGGACGAAAAAAAAATTAAGGAAAGTAATATATTTATAAACACTTTTACAGTAGATGTAAACCCAGCACAATCTGAGCCTGTCCTGATATTCAGCAATCAGGGGGTTTCATTAGATGTAAACTGATCACCTTCCCCAGCCTGTCCTGATAATCGACAGTTGTGACGCTACAGAAGGAAAAAATCCAGACCTCTCTTAGCCTGTCCTGCTGATCTGCACTCAGATGGGTATATTAGATACAAACCCACCACTGTCTGAGCCCGTCCTGATAATCTGCAATCAGAAATTGCCATTAGATGTAAACCGATCACTGTCTCAGCCTGTCCTGATATAATTTATAGTTGCCAGGTTACATTAGAAATTAACCCGGCACTATCTAAGCCTGTCCTGATGATCTGCAATCAGGTGGTTACATTAGATATAAACCCAGCACTGTCTGAGCCTGTCCTGATGATCTGCATTCGGTGGTTAAATTAAATATATACCCAACACTGTCTGAGCCTGTCCTGATGATCTGCATTCGGTGGTTAAATTAAATATATACCCAACACTGTCTGAGCCTGTCCTGATGATCAGCACTGATGCGGTTACATTAGATATAAACCCAGCACTATCTGAGCCTGTCCTGATGATCTGCACTGAGGCGGTTACATTAGATATAAACCCAGCCAGCGCTGTCTGAGCCTGTCCTGCTGATCTGCACTCAGATGGGTATATTAGATACAAACCCACCACTGTCTGAGCCCGTCCTGATAATCTGCACTCAGAAATTGCCATTAGATGTAAACCGATCACTGTCTCAGCCTGTCCTGATGATCTGCATTCGGTGGTTACATTAGATATAAACCCAGCACTGTCTGAGCCTGTCCTGATGATCCGCACTCAGGCGGTTACATTAGATATAAACCCAGCTCTGTCTGAGACTGTCCTGATGATCTGCACTGAGGCGGTTACATTAGATATAAACCCAGCGCTGTCTGAGCCTGTCCTGATGATCAGCACTCAGGCGGTTACATTAGATATAAACCCAGCTCTGTCTGAGCCTGTCCTGATGATCAGCACTGAGGCGGTTACATTAGATATAAACCCAGCGCTGTCTGAGCCTGTCCTGATGATCTGCATTCGGCGGTTACATTAGATATATACCCAGCACTATCTGAGCCTGTCCTGATGATCAGCACTGAGGCGGTTACATTAGATATAAACCTAGCACTGTCTGAGCCTGTCCTGATGATCAGTAATTAGGGCGCTGCATGACATTGGACGTATGAGTGGATTTGGGGAATGGATGGGGCAGTTTATCATTGTCCCTCGTGCTGGGAAACAGGTAACCCTAGTCTATGAGACAAACTGATGGCATCCTGTGCTTCTTGCTGCAGTGAGCATATTCCATTAGAGAAAGGACACGGCTCCATATGTGTCCACCGCGTCAGTCGCTTGTCATCGAGTGGGCATGAGGGGGAGGGGGGTGGGTTAGGGGTGAATCTGGATGACACTCCTTTCAGATATAGATTATTACAAAGCGGAATGAAAATAGACACATCCCAGTCTATAAAAACATCCCGCCGAGCCCTGCATGGGAGAACCCGGGCACAGGAGCAGCAAACGCAGAGCGACAGCGACGACTCCAACACTGCCAAAAGCCGCCGAAAAGATGAAGATTTTCGGGAAGCCAGAGATAGTACGGGAAGGGATTGACCCCATGGCCCAGCTCAACTGCTGCGTGAAGGAGGACAACACGTCTCGCAGGGAGCACTTCTCGGCAGAATGGGTGGACACCTCCTTGTTCAGCCGACCAGAGGAAAGGTAAGAGCGGGGACTGTGCATGATGGAATTTCGGGAGATTAGAGGGCGATTCTGGAATCACGGGGCGATAAAACGGGTTTTTAGGAAGATGCACGCCATCAAAATTCTTATTCTTATCAGCATTTGTATAGCGCCAACAGATTCCGCAGCGCGTTACAACAACCGATGGGAACGAGACGTAAATAAGACAAACGTAGGATCAGAAACAAGAGGTGTGGATGTCCCTCCTCGGATGAGCTGACAGTCTAGAGGAGTTGGGGTGGAAGAAGACAAGGGGAGCTGTTTTGGTCGTCGGGATAACTAGCACTAGTGTTACAGAAATGGTGAGGACATGGAAGTGATATGAGGTGGAGGTAGGTAAGGAGAAGGATAGGTCGGCAGCAGTATTGTGGTGCTAATCTGGAGAAATGGGTTTTGAGGGATTTCTTGAAGGCCAGAAGATAAGAGGAGAGTCTGATAGGGCGGTAGGTCGTTCCACAAGACCAGAGCTGCCCTTGAGAAGACCTGGAGGTGAGAGTTGAGGGTAAGACTGGACAATGTTGGGATAGACTCAATAATGAATATACAGTGGTTTGACAATGTACTTTCCATTGGATGTGGTGACGTAAGAGGATGTCATGGCTTTGGGTACTGAAACAGAGATTATAGGGGAAATTTCGTCGCACTTCGGTGTTCGGCACACTTCAGTGCAATTCGGTGAGTTTAATGAAGCATTCGTCGAAGGGTCCCTGAAATGCGCCGAATGGATCTGCCAAACGCCACCACCCGTCGAATGCTGCCGCAAACTGCCGAACGCAGCCGGCGATCCGCCGAAAAAAGCCAATCAGCCACTGAACGCCGACAAAAAAGACGTTCAGCTGCCAAACGGGGGTTAAGCCCCCCTTCAATTTTTAAAAGGTGTTTGAAACTAAAATAATTCATGAAAATAATATATATAAGGTCCTAAGAATAACAATAAAAAGGTCTGTTACAGAATGAAAAGAAAAAACGCCGTTTAAAAAAATCGGAATCAAAAATTTCACTGAAAAATCCAGAAAAATGCCTAAAAAATAAATTAATAAAAAGACTTTTTGCTGCAAATGAAAAGAATAAATGGTTTAATAAAAAATTTATAAAAACAGGGATTTCTCTTATATTGAAACCTATGGGATTTGCCTGTATAAACCTGTCGAACGAAAGCACCGAAAATCTGGGCATTTCACCAACTTTTCGGTGCGGTTTGGTGTTCTCTGAATAGATTCACCGTTACTTCTGGGAGATTTCACTGTCGCCAAAGGTCACTGAATTGTACCATATTTTGCCGGCAATTCACCAATATTTGGCAAATCGCCAGCTTTCTGAATAGCCGAATTGCCATGAAATGGCACCATATGGTGAAATTCCCCGTTTCGGTGCAATTCGGTGGTAAATTCAGCTCTCTTTGAATAACCCCTTTAGTTGTGGTCTATGTCACTATTTCTCCAACTGGAGAATCCAAGGCCACATGGTAGATAGAAACCAATGCAAACCAGGGCCATCAGATGTTTATGGACCACATACCCTAAGATTCTTGCTAACCAGCGCCCGCGGGATTTCCTAATTTCATTTTCTGGGGATAATCAGAAAAGTTGGACAGTTTGGAATCGCAGCTTTTATCATCTGTTAGTCGAGAGAGACCTTCATGTTGCAGGAGAAGAAAGTGGAGTTAGGGCTATGCTTACTTAAGATCCGTTTAACTTGATGCACGGAAGCTTTTGTTTACATTTAAAACATTGCGGAATGTTGGGACAAAACGGTATGAATCAAATTTAGATCCTAAACATTGCAGGACTCATAATAAATGTACAATTTAAAAGGAAATCTTCACGACTCGAACTAAAAATTAATTTAAAAAAAATTAGGCGTGATGATACACCATTCCTTAAAGCAGTGGATCCCAACCCCTAACAAGTAGTATCTTGATTGTTAGCACCCACCTTAGAGCTGACAATGTAGGGCCCTATTACATTCTGCACACTAAGGCTAGGGTCAGACGAACGCATTTTTCACGTTGTCCGTGAAAAAGTGCGTTCGAACGAATGGACGTATTTTTTCACGGAATACGCAATAGCGGTCATACGATGCGCAGTTTCATCCGTGATTTTGTACGGATCATCAATAAAACACTTTTTGGGTCTGGACGTTATGTTGGCCGGACATTAGCAGCGTCTGACGTCTCCTAATCACGCACACACGCCGCTAGCGGACGCAGCGCACTCTGTACGTCAGTACTAGTGGTTTCACGTTCTCGAAAAAATGCGTTTGTTTGCCGCTTGCGTTGCGCGGCCGCACTTTTGTGCGACCGTACTTCGTATATTGGCCGTCATTGCCCGGCATCTGCTGCTAGCACGGCCGTGATTAAGTGCGGCTGCACGCGCGTTCGCACTGCCTCAGTCTGACCCTAGCCTAAACGCGTGTTTTTTTGCGCGACGCATTAAACGTTAACGCACGAAAATCACCGCCTGGAATTACATTCCTCGCACATTTTTTCATCCGTCTGGAAATTGAGCTCGTAAAACCGACGCGCAAAAATGCGCAGAAATCAGTGAGCGCAATGTCATTGTTAATGCGAGTCCGTCAGACGAACGCATTTTGTGCGGACTGCGCACAACAGACGTACGTTCTGACGGAAGACAAGGTAGTGGCCGTCATTTTTGACGGATCTAGTAAAAAAAAAAACGCTCATCGACGTTCTCCGTTGCGAATCCGCAGTTTGGTACGTCAGGTTGTTACAATTTGCCGTTACCACCAGACGTTAAAATCATGCGCGCAAACGTTGTCCGTTAAATTTTGCGCTAAGATTGTAATACCATGCGCGCAGCAGCGCACAAACGCATTTGCGCTCACAATGTTAAGTATAGGATGCGCGCACTAAATTGCGCTCGCAAAGGCTTTGCGCAGCGTCACTCACGTTAGATGTTAACGCTCATTTTGTGCGCAAACGTCGTAATAAGATGTTCAGCGCAAAGGGTTTTGCCCCTCGCGTTAATGCGTTTTTGCGCGCATGCACAATTGTGCGCGAAGAATGTAATAGGGCCCGTAAAGTCCTCACTCCAAGGACTGAGTCAAATATAAAAAATAATTCCAGCATACGGCAGTATTCATCAATTGGGGTTTTATTCCTCATCAGAAGTAGAACAACAACGTTTCAACCTGCAACCAGGTCTCTGTCAAGACTTGACAAAGACCAGCTTGCAGGTTGAAACGTTGTTGTTCTACTTCTGGTGATAGGACCCCCTAACAGGACAGGTTTTAAAGATTACCTTGGGGAAACGTAGACCGAATCCTGCAATCACTGAGCAGCAAATCATATCACCTGTGCTGTGCTTCGGATATCTGCAAACCTGGCCTGTTAGGGGGACCTGGGTTGGATAGCACTGCTTTAAAGGAGACCAGACAGTGATAATCGATTTATTTTATCTGCCAATGTATATTATTTGTCCAAGAATTTTCCTTGCTTTTCGCTAATACGTTACTGGTCTTCCCATTGCAGCTGCAGTGCCCGCGACAATAACGTTTGGCGGAGGGAGAGTTTCCGACAGCAAGGTCAGACGCGTTTCTTGGTCCAGCGTTCCCCGGCTCAAGTCATGAAGATGGGTCAACTGGGCCACCGCCTAAAGCAGTACCAGCTGCCCTACCAGCGTTCTTTTCCCATACCTATCTTCAAACCAACAGACCTCATCACCAAAATGGAACGCATCGACACCCCACCCCAGCTACGCAGCATGATCGAGTTTGAAAGGGCCCTTAGCCACCCCGGCAGCGATGGGGTGTGCCAGGACAAGACACCTGTATCTCAGATCACCAAAGAGCTGCCACCGGTCATGCGGCCGACACGTATGGACTTTGAAAAACCTGGCCTGGCGCAGTCTTTCTCCAGGTCTATTTCTCAAGAGGTCCAGAGGGGCTAAAGAGAGAAAGTGCTAAAAATCGTCCGACCCGCCACACATTATTACTCGTAGCTGGGGCGGCTGGGTTAGAATGCAGTGTGTGTCTGCATTTGGGTTTGCACTAGGATGTTCGCCACTGTTTATAAACGGAGATTAGTTGGCATGCCTAAGACATGCCCAGTGGCAGCAAATTCATTAAAAAGTGAGTTTTAACAATGTTTTATGCCTCGGCTTTAATATATGAATACTTTGTAGAAGAGTTATTTTTGATTCTCCTCATAGGTTGGATTCCAGAAATCATGATGTAGAGTTACTGGTTGGATCATAAGACAAACAGAAGACCCGACTCTCATAAACTCCCTCTTTACACTAGCCCTAGGTCCCATCATTTGGTCCGCTCTGTGGCTTGCACATGGGCCAAAAGGATGAATAAATGGACAGTTTGTAAGACGAGCTTGTATTTGGTGGTACGGGATGGGTGGTAGGGTGCTACGTTGGTGTCAGGAGTTTTCTGGCGGCCTATTATGTAGTTTGACACCAATAGATACAAAAGAATCGACAGGTGGACATTGTGAAGGAAATGTAAGTGATGGTGACAAAAAAGGGTTTTCTTGCTTTATAGGAAAATAAAAGATGGGTCTTAGAAACCTCTCAAATGTTGACCAGGGACACAAGGAGTTCTTCTTGGTCCTTGGCATTTCCCATCAGGTAACGAAGCTGGCTGGATGCGAAGTTAGCACAGGGTTATTCAGAGAGAGGTGAAAAGCAGGAGAATGACTGGAGAATGGAAAATTCTAGGTTAAAATAGCCCGATTTGGAAAGTAAGATGAAAGGGAGAATTTTTCTGGTTTGGCTAATTTAACCTAGAATTTTCCATTCTCCAGTCATTCTCCTGCTTTTCACCACTCTCTGAATAACCCTGTATATGAAGACTAGGGCTTTAAGCTATTAAGAAGGAGGTGAGATGTGGCCAATGAATTTATTTTCATGGTAGGACCAGCGGTGGTCTATCAGAGAGGCAAAAAGCTAGTTACCATCATTGCCTCCGGTCCATCAGGGGTTGATTGTGTTAGAAATATGTGAAAACGAGTTTTGTAATGTTTGTTTATTAAAAGATTACCGTGTAGTTTTCTATTATTGTCACATGCGTTGAGAGATTTATATTTGTTTATGTTTATACCTCTGAATGTTGCAATGATAAGCGACACTTTTTAGATGTAATAAAAATGAATATTTATTACTTTTTATCTGCGTATTTGTCCTCCTTTTACAATGATAGATGATTTTAGAAATAATAAAACACCAAGATCAGTAATAAAGCCAGGACAGGGGATTTCTCTCAGAATAGTCGTGGATACATTGTAACGCGGGGATCACTTGACTGACATTACATAAATTGCAATATACACCCAGTGACACAAAATAAAACAGTGGCTAATCTGGGATATTCCGAGATCAAGTGCCTGAAACAGGGTGAACCATAAGACTGATGGGCATGGAGAAAGAGAAAGGTAACTAAAAAGAAGGCGAACTCAGATGGAGTCACACAAGGGTCTATTCAAAGAAAGGTGAAACTCAGGAGAATGACTGAAGAAGTGAAAATTCTAGGTCAAAATAGCAAAACCAGAAAAATTCTCCCATTTATCTCACTTTCCAAATAGGCTATTTGGTCTAGATTGTTCTCTTCTCCTGATTTTCACCTTTCTTTGAATAGACCTGATAGTAAGGGATGACATATGACAGTGTAACAGTACAGAGAGAATAAGGGACCAGTCCAAGAAAGGGAAAAAGCCTGAGATGTGTGTGTGTATATTTATATATATATATGCCTGCCCAAAAAAAAGTCACACACGCTAATATTTGGTTGGACCTCCTTTTGCGGTGATTCCGGCACGCATTCGCCGCGGCGTCGTTTCGATAAGCTCATCCAATGTCACAGCATTTATTTGCGTCCAGAGCGGCATTAATTCGTGGTCAAGATCTTGTATTGATGGTGGGAGAGTCGCGGCGCTGCGTAAAGTCTTCTCCAGCACATTATCCCAAAGGTTCTCAATGGGGTTAAGGTCTGGACTGTGCGGTGGCCAATCCATGTGTGAAAATGATGTTTCGTGCTCCCTCAACCACTCTTGCACAATTTGAGCCCGATGAATCCTGGCATTGCCATCTTGGAATATGCCCGCTGTGCCCCCAGGGAAGAAAAAACCCATTGAAGGAAAAACCTGCTCATTCAGTATATTCAGGGAGTCACATGACCTCATTCTTTGCAGCTGAAACATATTACTCACTGCAGTTATTATCCAATGGCAGGCTCACACCTATTTGTTTTGTTAAATCCAGGTGGTGGTTTTTTTTTAGCCAGGCAGTGATATATGTATTTGTAGAGAGAGGAAAATATAGAGACTGAAAGAGAGAGTGAGTGTGAAGGAAGGGATTGCATGATAAGAGAGAGATGCATATGGTGGAGCTGGGTGTATGGACAGAGACCTAGTTGTATGGAGAAAGGAGGAAGAGATAGAGAGAAAAATGATGGTGTGTGATAACATAAGCAATTATACATTTAAAACATTAGCATAAAGCAGAAAAGCTGTAACTATTGATCATCACTTGAGTTATGTCACCATGACAATGTATAGAAGTAAAGCAAACCTGTTTCATTTCACTGTAAGGTTAGGGCTGAGAGCTGGGGGCTAGAGCTAGGGGCTAGAGCTAGGGGCTAGAGCTGGGGGCTAGAGCTAGGGGCTAGAGCTGGGGGCTAGAGCTAGGGGCTAGAGCTAGGGGCTAGAGCTGCTTTTTACCTGGATTTCACTGGAATACTACAGACCTCATCATCGTCTGAACCTACAGGATTTGTGTATATTTTTCTTTCACTATTTCTTTCTCCCTCTTTCTTTCACTCTTTCACTATCTCTTTCTCTCTCTTTCACTCACTCTTTCACTATCTTTCTCTCTCTTTCACTCACTCTTTCACTATCTCTTTCTCCCTCTTTCTTTCACTCTTTCACTATTTCTCATCTCTTTCTCCCTTTCTTTCACTCTTTCACTATCTCTTTCTCATCTCTTTCTCCCTCTCTCTATCCCACTTTTTTTTCTTCCTTTCTTTCTCCCTCTCTCTTTCTCTATCCCTCTTTTTCTTTCTTTCTTTCTTTCTTTCTCCCTCTAATTCTTTCTCCCTTTCTCCCTCTATTTCTTTCCCCTTTTCTCCCCCTTTCTCTATTTCTTACTTTCTTTCATTCTTTCTTTCTCTCCCTCTATTTCTTTCTCTCTTTCTCACTCTCTTTCTCTATTTCTTTCTCCCTCTCTTTCTTTATCCCTTTTTCTTTCTTTCTCCATTTCTTTCTTTCTCCCTCTCTTTCTCTATCCCTCTTTTTCTTTCTTTCTCCCTGTCTCTCTATCTCTTTCTCTCTTTCTCACTCTCTTTCTCTATTTCTTTCTCCCTCTCTTTCTTTATCCCTTTTTCTTTCTCCATTTCTTTCTTTCTCCCTCTCTTTCTCTATCCCTCTTTTTCTTTCTTTCTCCCTGTCTCTCTATCTCTTTCTTTCTTTCTTTCTTTCTTCTCATCATCGTCTGAACCTACAGGATTCAGGGGGGGGGGACTGCTGAGAGCCCAATATCAAAGGATGTGAGATTACACTATTACACCCCACTTTGTAACATTGCTGTATTTCATCACATCACTCCCGCAAAGAATACTGTGTATAACCTCAAAATACTCTGACCATAATACTTCGCATTCGATCAATAAGTCTTTTTTGGGTCTTTATAACCTGTGTACATCTTTTCAAGCAGATGGTGAGAGAGACCAGGATTTATATAAGAATGAGTAACAGTCTGATATATAAATAGACATTAGGGACCGGTGGGATCATGCGAACGAGGGAGAGAGGCTGGAATCTGTAAATATGAGAGATTACAGACAGTCAGAGTCTGCGATAGATTAAAGAAATGCGAGCAAAATTACAATATAATAGATACATTGTTGTGTGTTTTACTTTGCAAATTTTAGAGTTTAATGGATACTTTGTTGCCCGTTTTAATATAAAATGAAATGAAGAAGAATGTTAGACTATATTTACATAAAGAAGAAGAGAGTTTAAATACACCTTATGACTGAAACTATTTCATGTCCATTGCATCATGAGGTTAAGTAAAAACACATATTATAGATACATGTACTTATTTCTGATTAAACTAGAAACATGTCCTGAGTTAAAGCACGGATGTGTGCGAGTCCTCCATGTACATGTGTTTACAGACACAGCTTTATGTCTATTTATATATATATCTGTTTGTCACTGGCCTTTTGCTGGAAAGTTGGCGAGGGCCTGGAATTCACACGTGGAGGAATGTGGGGTATCAAGAGTGGATTTAAACACTATTTAATAGAAGTCAGGAGCTAGAAATGACGGAGGCGCAGGATTAGGGCTGGAAGGAGTTTAAACTGACATTAACCCATGCTGACATATTGTAACTGTACAGAACCTATACCATGACACAACGAGGCTCACTGCACACTCAACAATAGCTATAAATGAAATGTTTGTGTCTTTCTTTCTTTCTCCCACTCTTTCTTTCTTTCTTTCTTTCTCCCTCTCTCTCATGCTCCCTCTTTCTCCATTTCTTTCTCCCTCTTGCTCCCGCTTTCTTTCAATCTTTCTTTCTCCCTCTCTTTCTCTTTCTCCCTCTTTCGCCATCTCTTTTCTTTCTTTCTCTTTCTCCCTCTCTCATGCTCCCTCTTTCTCATCTCTTTCTCCCTCTCTCTCTTTTTCTCTTTTTCTCTCTTTCTTTCTTTCTCCCTCTCTCTTGTGCTCCCTCTTTCTCATTTCTTTCTCCCTCTCTCTCTTTTCTCTTTCTCTTTCTCTTTCATTCTCCGTTCTTTCTTTCTTTCTTTCTTTCTTTCTTTCTTTCTCCCTCTCTCTCATGCTCCCTCTTTCTCCATTTCTTTCTCCCTCTTGCTCCCGCTTTCTTTCAATCTTTCTTTCTCCCTCTCTTTTCTCTTTCTCCCTCTTTCGCCATCTCTTTCTCCCTCTTTCGCCATCTCTTTTCTTTCTTTCTCTTTCTCCCTCTCTCATGCTCCCTCTTTCTCATCTCTTTCTCCCTCTCTCTCTTTTTCTCTTTTTCTCTCTTTCTTTCTTTCTCCCTCTCTCTTGTGCTCCCTCTTTCTCATTTCTTTCTCCCTCTCTCTCTTTTCTCTTTCTCTTTCTCTTTCATTCTCCGTTCTTTCTTTCTTTCTTTCTTTCTTTCTCCCTCTCTCTCGTGCTCCCTCTTTCTCATCTTTCTCCCTCTCTCTTTTCTCTTTCTTTCTCTGTCTCTCTTTCATTCTCCCTCTTTCTCCATTTCTTTCTCCCTCTTCCTCTTTCTTTCGTTCTCTTTCTTTTTCCCTCTCTCTCCCTCTTTCTATCCCTCGTTCCCTTTTTCTTTCTTTGTCTCTCTATTTTTATAACACATTTCCCTTAAAATTCAGCCATATATATATATTACATTAATATCAAACTTGGGTGCTAATGTTGTTTTAGGTTAGGTGAGTTCCCACACTAATGTTTTTTAAGGATTTGACCTATGGTGAAGATACATTTTCATATTACACTCGACTTATCCTCACCTCTTTATCTTTTTAAAGTGCTCAAGATGTGAGGAGTGTGCCCCCCCTTCCCCGATCTGGAGATATCGCTGGCTGAAGTGAGGAGTTTCGCACGCACTACAGCTTGCCGCTGTCACCCTCGCTGAGACCAATGGCTGTAGCGAGTACAGTGGCGTATCGTGGGTTGTCAGCGCCCGGGGCCAGCCAAGAATTGTGCGCCCCCCCAACCTGTGGACAAGTTAGCATGCCCCGATTCCCTTCCACCATTAGGGCATTGAACCCCTTAACTGTGATACAATGTAATGTGCAGAGTGTATGAGTGTATCACAGAGCTCCACAGCAATAAAACCCACAGTAATGTGCAGCTCACACATGGATATATATTGCCCCCAGTAGCTCAAACATGGATATATTTGCCCCCAGTAGCTCAAACATGAATATATTTGCCCCCAGTAGCTCAAACATGAATATATTTGCCCCCAGTAGCTCAAACATGGATATATTTGCCCCAGTAGCTCACACATGAATATATTTGCCCCCAGCACCTCAAATATGGATATATATTTCCCCCCTCCCCCCTTGCTCACCGGCTCTGAGGGCCCGCGGGTTGGTAGGGGGGGGCGGTTTGGGGCATCATAGTGGGCCCCCACCGGTTTCCCTGTGATGGTCATCAGTGCTCTTAACAGGCAGCCAGGGGCGCACTATGTAAATGCCGCGGTGGCGCCTGCATTGTGCCTGCATCCCAGTCTAAAACTGGAGCAGGCACGTTGCACTGGCGCCGCCCCTCACGTGACACATCACGTGAGGGGGCGGCACAGGCGCCTCCGCTGCGTTTCCAGAGTGCGCCGCTGGCTGCCTGTGTGCACTGATGACCATCATAGGGCAGGGAAACTGGCAGGGGCCCACTATGGCGCCTCTAAAAAAATTGCGCCCGGGGCCACCGCTCCCCCAGCCCCCCCACGCTACGCCACTGAGCGAGTAGTCTCAAAGAGGCAGCCGATAGATTTGATCTGCGCATGTGCACAGCTCCGATCCATCGTTCTGCACAGGCGCTACCGAACTTGCATACATAAAGTGCGCAGGTCCCGTAGAGGTGCACAGTTTGCGGTTCCTATGCTACGCAAGTTGTGTAAGAGCACAAATTTGCAGAACAGATTCAGGGACTAACGGGTTCGGGAGAACTTGAGGTGAAGAGGAGGAGCAGAGCGCGGCGAGGTACAAAA
Organism: Leptobrachium leishanense; assembly: GCA_009667805.1. NCBI lineage: Eukaryota > Metazoa > Chordata > Amphibia > Anura > Megophryidae > Leptobrachium > Leptobrachium leishanense. Next base: position 34,658,732 of record CM019074.1, on the reverse strand, counting down.
GGTGAGTAAATTCACCCAAAATAAAAAAAAATTTAATAATTGGGCAGAGGCTGTCAATTCTTTAAGGACAAAATTAAAAAGGGGGGGACGACAATATTTTTAATGGAGTATCTCTTTAAGTCACTTTGTCCTAAGATCTGAAATTCTCCACCACCTCGCGCCTTTGGGGATTATTCGCTCTCGATGGAAAGTTAGCATTCCCTGTCTATAATGTACGTTGAACTCTGACAGTACAGCTTGTTCCTTCCAACGAGGAGGCGCCGTGACAGCTGTCAGGCTCAGAGCCAGGGATTACCAGGACATGTAATGTTATATCATGTGCAGCATTCTCAGGTCTTCCTTTATAAAGGGGGGGGGGTGTGTCTGGGGGGTCTCAAAGTGCTGGTAGGGTATGAGAAGAAGTAACGGAGGGGGCAGACGGAGATATAAATGTTACATGAGTATGCACAGCTAATAGAGAGTGGAATTTAATAATAAGGATGACAGTGGGTGAGAAGGGCAAGGTAAGCGAGAGGGACACATTGTACAGAGGCATTCTGGGAGAAAAGAGTAATTATAACAGCTTGAAAAAAAGCAGCCGAGAACAACTAACGGCAACAAGTTTTTTATAGCAAGTCCTAGATTAATAAAATGAATGAATGTTAATTAAATAAGAACAAACATGTGCAGAGATAAGCTTATTATTGCATTAAATTGGGACCGTGATACCCTGCTCTTACATTGAGATACCCTTGAAATATAAATATTATGGGCTGCCGGGCTCTGAAATGGAAATATTTGACGAATGAGGGTTCATTAATGAGGGGGGTGAGAGAGGATTTACCCAGAAAACAAGACATGCAGACGTCAAATACAACCAGGCGGACATTGTACAGGGTTATTCAGAGAGAGGTGAAAAGCAGGAGAATGACTGGAGAATGGAAAATTCTAGGTCAAAATAGCCGATTTGGAAAGTGAGATAAATGGGAGAATTTTTCTGGTTCGGCTATTTTGACTTAGAATTTTCCATTCTCCAGTCATTCTCCTGCTTTTCACCGTTCTCTGAATAACCCTGTGTGTGTCTGGGACGCCAGTGATTGATAGGGACGAGTAGGTGGAGGGGCAGGAAGTGGAACCCATGGGGATGACCCGTACTGAGAAATTGTAGACACTAGTAGAATCTGATTTTTTTTTGTTTTTATGCGCAGGGTTATTTTTTTGGAGGAGGAAATAAAGATGCCTGATAAAGGACACTGTCAGGGAAAGCTCTTGGGTGGTAGGTTGGACTAGGGGTGATAATAGCAGCTATAGGTGATAGCGCAGTATGCAGGGAGCAGAACAACCTGAGTGATGTGCAGGAGAGTAGTCAGGAGTGTAGCAGGACAGCAAGGTGACGGAACAGGTCGGTACACGAGAAAGGTCGAATTGTAGCTGGTAACGCAAATTAGGTATCACAAGGAAACTGAAGCAGTTAGGAAAAGGCTGGACTGATTTTATATTATTCAGGGGCTTTGAGGACACCCCCCCGTTTCCATGGACACCAATGACTTCATTGCCGCGCACTGTGAGTCAATCGCCGTTTCATGGGGACTGGAGACCAGAGGCGCGTTCAATACCTCAGCCGCTGCAAGTGCTAAATTAGCAACTTGCCATTGAACGCCGTTCAGCCGCTCAGCGCTCAGCACTGCTAACGTAGCGCTTGCAGCGACTCGAGGAGATGCTGCGAGTAGCTGAGTGTGACATAGTAAAGATGGCTGCCGCCATGAAGCAAGTAAAATTCAGTACGGCAATGTTAATTTTGAGGTTTTCGTGCACCAAAGCACAAAACATTTATTTATTATTTACCCCATGCACATAGACATATATTACGGTTCAAGTATATATTTTTTTCAGAAGTAACCATAACGTTTATTCAATAAAAACTATCATTTGTGGTGTGTGCATACAAAACGGAATTGTGCCGACTGCTTTTAGTCATTTCAAAGCTGGCCTAAGTCTCAGTTTCTGCTAATAAAACTGCGAATATTGCAGAAACTACAGAAATCGCCATTTTGTTTTGCAATTCGCATCCAAAGCGTTCAGAGGCACTGCTGCAGCAAATTGAATTGCTGCGCTGCATCAATTCAGCAGCTGCTGAGGTATTGAACGGGCCTCAGCTGCATGTGCGCAGCCATCTTGCGGCCTAGTGACAGCCTGAAGCCTTGTGCTTTTCCTGGCTCCTTTGTGTACTTGTAGTGGAGACACTGAGTGTGCTCATGGACATACAGCACACAAGGGACTAAGTGGAGGTGTAGGCGGGGCCACACCATACGTTAGCGACAGGGACGTGCGGTCAGGGGTGGCAGGTGAGGCAGAGCCTCGCCTACCATTAAGGTCTGCACTGCAGTCAAACTCACCTGCTCTGCATTTCCCCCCCATCTTCTCCGTCCGCTACACATTTTTTCTTCCCAGCAGCCTGAGCCTACACAATTTGCGTAGCAGGACGATACGCAAATCGCGTAGGCTGCCAAGAAGTGGGCAGTGTGGCGCGTCTGTTCAATGAACAGACGTCCGAGCACTGCCCACTTCCTGAATATTCTCTCCAGTGTCTCAGAGGCCCTGGGAGAGCAATGAAGAGCTTGGACCAATAGGAAAGCGCTATTGGTCCAAGCCATTCAAAAAAACGTCTGCATAGAGGCATGCCTCCAATGCATTGATTGGCGCAGGACAGTCATGTGACAGAGCCACCTACCCAAACATCCTAATACAGAACCACCTGCCAAAACATCCTGATACAGAACCACCAGCCAAAGCATCCTATTACAGAACCACCTGCCCAAAACATCCTTATACAGAACTACCTGCCCAAAGCATCCTAATACAGAACCACTTGCCCAAAGCAACCTAATAGAGGAGCAGCACCCTGACCTCTGTTACAATGCTCCTGGGAAGTACTAAGAGCAGCCAGTTCCTGGGGAGCACTGAGAGAAGCTAGTTCCCAGGGAGCACTGAACAGCCAGATCCTGGGGAGCACTGAGAGTAGCCAGATCCTGGGGAGCACTGAGAGCAGCCAGATCCTGGGGAGCACTGAGAGCAGCCAGATCCTGGGGAGCAATGACCCCGCACCTACGTAACCTGTGTATGTCTGGCTCTGATAATAGCCAGTGCCTCAACAGCCACTGATCTCACCGCACGTCACTGGTTAGCGAGGGGAAGCACCTTTAGAGAGGCCAGCAGGCTGCACCATGATCCGCTAAGCCAGAGCACCTCTCAGGTGCTGGGTAGGCCGAGCACACCACAGGTCAACGATTGGCGCTGACAGAGGTTAAGGCAATTTGGATAAGATGCATTGATTGTGCCCTTTTAAATATTGTCAGTGCCACCCACCATGTTGTGAAATAAACACTGGTCACACCCCGGGGTCCTATACGGCTTTGCCCTTTGTGGCTTGAGATGCTAGTCTGATCTTGATGTAAAGTTTGCTTGGAAATAGCAGCTGGTTTTTCTACAATAATGGCTCCTATGGTTTGAATGGGAGATGTTAATAATGGTTCAGCAAAACAATGAAGGTAAACTCGCTGATTTCGGCTCAAGCCGATATTCGTCATAGAATACTGACTCTCACTGCCTGTGCAAAATCACTTAATGATGAAAAGAGTATGATGCTAAAACCATATTTCTTTACCCCTGATCCTATGGGCGGGTACATCACGTCCAGACCACTTCTTTCTGCCAATGATCTGATGCTTTCAGTTCCTCGTACCCGCACCCCCAACTCTCGCCTTCAGGACTTCGCCCAAGCTGTCCTCTGGAACTCCCTCCCCCACAACATCACTCTCCTCGTCTCTCCAGTCTTTCAAGAAGTCGCTGAAAACACATTAGAGAAGCCTATCGGCTCACTCCCTAATCCCCCACTGTACATTTCTTGTGCCATCTTCCCACCCAGTCCACATGCCCCCTACTTACCATACCCAGCTATCTACCCTCACCTAGTGTGTGACTCCTCTCAGTTTGTAAGCGCTCAAGCAGGGTCCTCTCTCCTATTGTTCTGTATGTTTAACCCCTTAACACTGGGCAGGCGTTGTGCTTCAGACGGGAGTTAACAACGGCGAGGCGTACAGGTACACCTCGCCGCCAGGTGCCGCCGCGGGCCTCTAATTTGGCCCAACCATGCAGCCATCGCTCATTGGGTGTTATTGGCTGCAGGGGGACAGCCTGAGTTCAGACTGTCTCTCTGCAGCCAATGACACGCGGTGCACGCCGCCTGCAGGGAGGGGCCGAGGCGGCCCATTGAAGACAACAGGTGTGTACCTGTACGTCCTGCGTCTTCAAGGTCCACCCGCCACATGGACGGCATAGAACATCCTGTGGTGGGAAGGGTTAACTTGTATGTGTATTTTTTATTCTGTCTCACCCATTGTACAGCGCTACGGAACTTGTTAGAGCGTTATAAATACTTGTAACTGTAACTGTCTCGAATGTCCTTATGCTGCAAAACCCTACATACTCCAGGAGCCGATACGGCTGCTGGCATCTGTTTGTGGCTCCCAAATATTCTGAATTGGCTCTGTCAGAATAAGGTCGTTAACATGGATTCTTTAAGGGATATTGGTTTGCGCCGATAATTTCCCATAGTTGCTCCCTCTTACCACGAAGGGGCCCAATTCCAACCACCGGTGTAAACTTATCCAGAGCTGTGGTAAACGTAGCACCGTGGTTACGTTTACACCATGCTTGGAATACAGACAAAGGTCAGAAGATCCCGGAGTCCTGTAGCTTTTTTTCTTGCATTACATGGGATGCTGAAGTGATCCCTTAACACGGTACCTGTAACACGATATGAGTGCAGATCCATATGGTGATAGAGGCAGCCGGTACAACTGTGTTGCGACAAACCTAATGTATTTTAAAACATCACAGAGCGTGATGGCTTCCAGGAACAACCAATTACTGTTATTCCCGAAACCTTATCTTGTATCTGACAGCACATTATAGGATTTATAGTGCATTGTTTGCCAACATGCCATATACAGTGGCAAGAAAAAGTATGTGAACCCTTTGGGATTACGGAAGAACCCTTTGGGAGTTTTGCATGAATTGGTCATAAAATGTGCTCTGATCTTCATCTAAGTCACAACAATTTGAAAAACACAGTCTGCTTAAAATAATACAACACAAACATTGTATGTTTTCATGTGTTTATTGAACATAACATGTAAATATTCACAGTGCAGGGTGGAAAAAGTATGTGAACCCCTAGCCTAATGACTTCTCCAAGAGTTAATTGGAGCCAGGAGTGAGCCAACCTTGAATCCAATCAGTGTGATATTATTGGATGTGTTGCTGAAAGCTGTCCTGCCCTTTAAAAACACACACCAGTTTGGGGTTTATTGGTTTCAAGAAGCACTGCCTGATGTGAACCATGCCTCACAGAAAAGAGCTCTCAGAAGACCTACGATCAAGAATTGTTGACTTGCATGAAGCTGGAAAGGGTTACAAAAGTATCTCCAAAAGCCTTAATGTTCATGTGTCCACGGTAAAACAGACTGTCTACAAATGGAGAAAGTTCAGCACTGTTGCTATTCTCCCTAGGCGTGGTCGTCCTGTAAAGATGACTGAAAGAGCACAGCGCAGAATGCTTAATGAGGTAAAGAAGAATCCTAGAGTGTCAGCTAAAGACTTTCAGAAATCTCTGGCACATGCTAACATTTTTGTTGACACATCTACAATAAGGAAAACATTAAACAAGAATGAAGTATATGGGAGGACATCACGGAGGAAGCCATTGCTGTCCAAAAAGAATACTGCAGCACGTTTGAAGTTTGCAAAAGAGCACCTGGATGTTCCACAGCACTACTGGCAAAATATTCTATGGACAGATGAAACCAAAATTGAGTTGTTTGGAAAAACCACACAACACTATGTGTGGAGAAAAAAAGGCACAGCACACCAACATCAAAACCTCATCCCCACTGTAAAACATGGCGGAGGGAGCATCATGGTTTGGGGCTGCTTTGCTGCCTCAGGGCCTGGACGGATTGTTGTCATTGATGGAAAAATGAATTCCAGAGTTTATCAAGACATTTTGCAGGAAAACGTAAGACCATCTGTCCGCCAACTGAAGCTCCGCAGAGGATGGGTGATGCAACAGGACAATGACCCAAAGCATACAAGTAATTCAACAAAAGAATGGCTTCAACAAAACAAAATACGACTTCTGGAGTGGCCCAGTCAGAGTCCTGACCTCCCCCGATTGAAATGCTGTGGCATGACCTTAAGAGAGCGATTCACACCAGACTTCCCAAGAATATTGCTACACTGAAACAGTTTTGTGAAGAGGAGTGGTCCAAAATTACTCCAGATCGTTGTGCAGGTTTGATCTGCAACTACAGGAAACGTTTGGTTGAGGTTATTGCTGCCAAAGGAGGGTCAACCAGTTATTAAGTCCAAAGGTTCACATACTTTTTCCACCCTGCACTGTGAATGTTTACATGTTCTGTTCAATAAAAACATGAAAACATATAATGTTTGTGTTGTATTTTTTAAGCAGACTGTGTTTTTCAAATTATTGTGACTTAGATGAAGATCAGAGCACATTTTATGACCAATTCATGCAAAACTCCACGTAAATCCAAAGGGTTCACATACTTTTTCTTGCCACTGTATATATATTTATATATATATAAACAAATCCCGCTGCAAACTGTGCCAACACATATGTGACAGCAGCACTGCACGGCACAACAACGCCACACACAACATCAAGGGCTCGCACCTTTGCCCGTCTGCCAATGTGGTATACATGATCCATTGCACGGTGTGTGATAAGGGCTGCTATATTGGTGATACCAGCCTTAAACTAAATCTCAGGATAAACCAGCACAGACACTCCATCAAGAACCACCAGGAAAATACATATTGTACCCCGGTGGGACATCACTTCAATCTAACAGGCCACTCCATCCAAAACCTCAGAATTAAAATCCTCAAAGGACATAATAAAGACCACCGTGAACGCAAAACATATGAAATGAAAATTATCACATATTTTAACACTATAAATGCTGGACTCAATGTCGATTCCGGGTTTTTATCTCATTATCAAAACGTCACATAACATTCTAAATTCTCTCGAAAGCTTGTCTTTTAAATGTAACGTTAGTCCAATAAAAAAGGTATCACTACGTACTGCTATACTCGTGAATATATATAATATATATACACACATATATATATATATATATATACACACAAACACACGAGATGACTGCACTCAGTCGGATCATGCATTTTTTGTGCTGCCGAAGCCAGTTATTAAAACGTCCTGCATTCAGAGCATGCCGCTATAACACAGCTTTAATATTTTTCTAAATACTCCTGATTTAGGCAAGAACAATGGGGAAGGGATTTAGTTACAAAATGGGATTACATACCAAGTAAAGTCAACACAACGCAAAGGGGCACTGGAAAATGCAAGCCCATGTTGAGTGCAGCCATTCTGGATTTGTATGTTGAGGACTGACCACCCTCCTTGGTTTTACACACCTCGCTGCCACAGGTACCTCATCGAAGACCCGTTTACTGTAGAGAGCCCTAAAATGATGAATGTTCCAGGTGGGCGAATCTCATCAGAATTAGCAGAAATTTGTATTTCTATCAAACGTTGTGGGCTGTATTACATTGCTGCCCGATAAAACGGGGAAGCTAAAGGTGGATAATGTGCGCCTGCAGGTTTCCCCTTAGTGTCCCTGTTTTAGCTCCATATTACAGCAGAAGCCTGCTCTGTAGTGTAACGCTAAGACACTGGATACTCGAGGCAGTGCTATCGCACCACCCAAGTATCCCCTCCATGGAGTCCATAGGGCTGCATGTAGACTTGTGCTGCCGTGCCACGTGACCTGCACAATATCTCCTCTCGCAAGATGATGCTTGGCCACTGTGTGATCGTGGAGGGAGACTGGGGACTTCTTTTTCCCGGGTCTCACCCTGCTCTCTGATTCGCCGCACTTCGGCAAGTCCGATTCGTTGACTCTGCGGTGAATTCCACCGGACAGCCGCTGCAAACCCGCCAAACACACCCAGAAAGCAGCTGACGAGTTGACGAACAGAGCGCCAACCAGCCACAGAAAAAGTAGACAAGTCGTCGGATGGGTAAAAAAAAAAAAAACGATTGAAAGTGTCAAATTTGAAACGCTGTTTGCAAGAAAACTACTGAATGAAAATGTTTGGAATTAGCACATAACGTCCTATGAATAATAATAAAAAGGTCTGTTACAGAAAAAAGAAAAAACGTTATTGAAAAAATAAATAAAATAATCGGGAAAAAAATCCCCAAAAAATGGCTAAAAAAATTAATAAAGAGACTTTTTGCTGAAAATTAAAAAAAATAAACGGTTTATTAGATCTTGTTTAAAAACGGGATTATTTTTAACATTGAAACCTATGGGATTCACCTGAATAAACGTGCCGAATGAAAACACCGAACAGCAGGGCACTTCACTGACATTTCTCTGCTGTTCGGTGTCTCTGAATAGATTAATCATTGCTTCGCTATGGGGGATTTCACTACAGTCGAACAGGCACCACACTTGCTGGGAATTCACCAAAATTTGGTGAACTGCCTGCTCTCTGAATAGCCGAGTAGCCACGAAATGTCTCCGTATGGGGAAACAGGGAGTTTGGTGCAATTTCAGGGCCAGATCGACTCTCTCTGAATAATCCCTATAGACAAAATAAATTCACAATGAAAAAAGTCCCCATCAAAGACATTTTATTAGAACTGCAGAGAACATTATATGTAAATCAAATGAGTAAATATAACACCCCACGTGATTACAAATGTACAAAAAAACGTGAATAACAGTAATGTCAGGTGTATTTAGCATAACAATACACACCGGCTGATTCTATTCACAAGATTATGTGAAAAGTGTCAGGAATTGGAATCTTTGGGTTAGATTTTGCTGTAAATTCTCAAATTCCCAGTTGGATACTTCTTTCACTACAAGGTTGATATTTGAGGTTATATTTTGCTGTCTGAATGGGAAAAGACAAACTTTCTCACTCGGTTCTAGGGATGTGCGTTTCGGGTTTCGGAATTTCGGAATTTTCACGAAATTTCCCGATTCGTGTTTTCGGATGCGGCCGATTTTCCGAAAATTTTTAGATCCGAAAATGGCAGATCCGAAAAGTTTTCCGAGCCGAAACGAAATATTTTCGGAATTTTCGAATGTACTTGAAATGTGTCAAATCGAAATTTATTGCTTTGAAACGAGAACAGACGTTCCGATAAAACGAAAATTTCCGAAAATACGAAAAGTCGATACAAAAAACGAGCTAAGTGACACGAAAATACGAAAAATGGTCGATATTCCGAAACCATTTACAATTCCGAAAATACGAAAAGTCGATAAAAAAACGAGCTAAGTGACACGAAAATACGGAAAATGGTCGAAATTCCGAAAAAATTTACACGAAAAACGAGTCGAGCCGTACCGAATCGAAACAGAAATCGGTCGAAACGAGCCGAATCGAAAAGTTTAAAAATCCGAAAAATCAGAAAAATCTAAATCGAATCGAACCGAAAAAAAAAATCGGTGCACAAGCCTACTCGTTTCCATGTCTCTCCATGGGGCCTATGTATAATAATGATCTAATAAACAGGAATTTCCATGACATTCTGCATTAATAAACAGGAATGCAGGACATTCTGCATTTTAAGTGCATCTAGGGAAGGAATTTCTGCTTTTCATGGAGTTATAGCTCAGTTTTTGAGACTGAAGTTGAGGAACCTGGTCCCTCGTTAGTGCTGTTCCCGGGGACCTTTCCATGTCTCATCTTTCACCAGTTATTGTGACATTGTCCAGGATTACGACAGGCCTCCCTGAATCTGGAAGACGAATTGATTAAAGGGATACGCTCAGGTTAAAATGGGTGTGGGGGACTGGTGGGATTAAACATCTCTTGACCCCCTAAACACAACAATCCTTTAGGCTACGGTCACACGAGTGCACTGAGTGTAACCGTGTAACCGCTCTTCCCTGCGCCCATCACAGCTTTGTGACGGCTCGACGGGGAAGGCCACACGGTGCAGAGTGCGCACTAGTTGCGCGCGCTACCACTGGACGTGCTGAAAGCCTCTCTGTCAAAAAGCTACAATGGACGTAGGATGGAGCTATAAAGTGCGATCCTCCATAGGAGGATCGAGCCTTACAGCGGTGAGCACACCAACTGCAGTCAACGAGGTGGCAAGACGGGCATCAGAGTGGAAGGAACATCCACTGTCACGGACATTCCTTCCGCTCTTATTACCACTCGTCTGACCCCAGGCTTATCTCTCGCCCTGTGCTGCTCCTCCTTTTCAACTCAGGAACTCCCGAAACCAGAAGTCCCCGCAGCTGTCTAATGTGAATTGCGCTCCTTTGCAACTTATGTATAGTAGGGACCACAAATTGTGCAGCGCTATGGGACGGTGAATTGGAGCTGTGCGCATGCACAGAACTGATCGATCGGATGAGTAGCGTGTCCCTTTAAGGCTGCGGACACACGAGCGAACTCAGTGCATACGTGTAACCGCACCTCCCTGCCTCCGTCACAGCTTGCTGACGGCTCGACGTGGAGAGCCACACGGTGTAGCTTGCGCACTAGTTGAGCGCTACACCGGACGTGTTGATACCCTCCCGTCAAAAAGCTATGACGGACTTTGGATGGATCTTCCATAGGAGGATCGAGCCTTGCAGCGCTGAGCACACTAACTGCGCTCAGCGAGGCGGCCAGACGGGTGTCAGAGTGGAAGGAACGTCCACTCTCATGGACGTTCCTTCCGCTCTCATGTACGCTTGTCTGACCGCGGCCTAAAATACAGACTTCCCGTCTAATAAATGAGATGAAAGCCTAACTAATGAGGTAATGAGGTATTATCTGAAAAAAATTGTTAAACTACACCGAAGCAGTGAACTGGTGGAGGAGATTGAACCAACTGAATGCTACATTTTCCCCCAATTTTCCTATTCCTTGCAGTTCTCCTGCAATTCACCCGTAGTGACGGGGAATCGGGGATGAGGAGGATGCCCTATAGATTTTAACTTAAGTGCTCTCCCCCCTTAAAAATATAGATTAGATGACATAAGCTACATTATTTCATATCAATTATTCTTTAATACACACTTTCTTTTCCAATTGTTCTAAATGAAGAGTTTTATCAGCAGGACGCAAACGGCATAAAACGTGAAGGTGGAGCTGCGGTACAGAACAGCAGGTCCACCGCTGCAGTCGTATAGCTCCACGTTGGTGTATGTCGGGTAACTCTCATTTTTTATTCCAAATTCACAAATGGTTTTAGTGGCGCAACCACGAGCGACAGATACACTTTGGGTGGATTCTAGGAAGAGACAGAAAGAGACATGGGTGAACATTAAGTAAAACTAGAAAAAAAACTAATGAATTAGCTCAAATGTATCCACTTTACACAATGTATCAGCGATCATTATAAATATGCTACAGCATGACAAATTTTGACGCTTAGGAGGTACTATCCAGGCCGAAAAGTTACCTACCACTTCTGATCACAAGTGGTCAACAAAAAATTCCACTTTTGAAAATAGCCAAAGTTCCGCTAACCCTGCTTGAAATATCACTCGCCCTGGGTGAGAAGGCGAGTGGTAATTTTGAGCCCTGCATAAGTGAAATGTCCTTGTTGAGTTTATTTTATGTTGCTGATACTTTACAGGTGCTTTGTTTTTCAGTTAAGAAAATATTTTACTCTATCTCTTAGATCGTAAGCTCCCGATCAGGGTCCTCTCTGCTATTGTGCTATGTGTGTCCAACTTGTATGTATAAGTTTTGTTATGTCAGGCCCATTGTACAGCGCTACAGAACTTGTTGGCGCTTTATAAAAACTTGTAACATTAACTGCATATGTGTCACTGTGTGCATATATTTTGGTTGTACACTGTCCCCCCCCCTTACAGTATCTTTACATCTCTTGTTCCTCAATGTGTGACTGGAAAAAAAAGAAAAAACAGCAGCATGTGTTTTATAATGTGTTTTTTTTTTGTAATGTAAAAAAAAGGAAAAATAAAGTTAAGGTTTTTATCTCCTGTTTCCATTTTGTGTATTTTCCCTTGATGCAATAGTTACCAAAAGTTTTGCTTTGTGGCTCTTGTTTATTCAATCTACATTATTTAACAGTTAATTAGGTGGAGGAGGGAATATTTAGATAAGTAGCAGGAAGGTATTGTTCTCCAGGTTTACTGAGACAAGAGATGAGAAGGGAGAGGGAGCTTAAAAGACGTCTAATCTAACCCCTGGTCCTTTGAATAAATCCCACACAATTTAATGATTTGAGCCAGTGATCGACCCATAGACTCCATTCTATGGCCAAAGCAACACAGAGAAGAGCAAGTGATGGAAAAATACTGGGAGGGGGGCAGTATGCAACACAAAAGATTACACAATGGATGCGCCCAGTGACACGTGTAGGGTAAAAAATATGTCTTACCTAAACAAGAGAAAAACAAAGCACATGTGAGATATCAGAAACATAAAATTAACACATTAAAGACATTGCATTTTTTGGGGTACTGGCCCTTTAACCAGACTATTTATTAAGGCTTACTTAAAGTGGCCCTTTAATTTCACTAAGATTAAAATGTATATATTGCAGGGTGAGCACCTGTTCTTTTTGTCACCATGGTAAGACAGCTGTTCTCATTTCCAGAGCAGTTCAGCATCTCTCCGGTGTTGCAAGACTCAGCATCCAATTTACAATACGGGCATTTGTGACTATTTGGGTTTTTGAAGTCCTCTGGCACTACAAGCAAAAGCAAAAAAAAAAAAATCAGCCAGAGCAGTAAATACAGTATATATTTATTGACACTCTTAACCTGTATTAAAAGTTATGAAAGACGTGAAAGTCAATCCCAAAAAAATTCCCGTCCACTTTATATTTTTTTTTTGTAAGGAAATAGAATAATCGGAGAGGTTTCAATGCGAAATAGTAAACATTTGTAGTGTGACAAACTAACAGGGGTATTCAGAGAGAGGTGAAAAGCCAGGAGAATGACTGGAGAATGGAAAATTCTAGGTCAAAATAGCCGATTTGGAAAGTGAGATAAATGGGAGAATTTTTCTGGTTTGGCCATTTTGACCTAGAATTTTCACTTCTCCAGTCATTCTACTGGTTTTCACCTCTCTCTGAATAACCCTGTATGTCTAATAAGTATGTTAATACGACAAAATTCTCAACCAGGGTAACCTCTGTCTTATGATGAGGACACCTGTTATTTAATTTCAACTTTTCACTCACAAATGAAGCCCCCCCCCCCCGCAGCCTGCGTCTCTTTAGGAGTAAGGACGAGGTACAGAAAATTCTACAGATACAAAACGTTTTGTGTCTGGTAAATAAAGTCATACACTTACGGTTTCCATTCTTGGGTACGCACAAGTCATTTTGGCAGCAAGTGGTGCTCATCTTGTACTTTATGCTAGGAGTGCTATAGCTTCCCACTTTGTTGCAGTTGGTCTTTAGTCCACACATTCTGGTTACAGAGTCTGTACTTTTCCCATCTGTGTTCACAATAAAACAACAAACATTTTGCATAGTCAGCATGACACAAACAACTTAGACTACATAGATAGCCAGGCAGAAACATGGGGGGGACGGGGACAGAGAGAGAGAGAGAGCGCAAGAGGTGAAGCTCTGAGGCTGGCAGCTTGAAGACAAGGTGTGCAAAAGTTGGCATTTATCTTTTGTTATAACTTTCCCAAGTTAGTGAGGGATGTTTATTTGTTAGTTAGTGCTCCCACTAGCTAGGTTTTATTTTCCATTATGTTCTGTTTGAATGCTGATGATAAAGCACGCTGCTGAAATATATTGTAGACCGATACCACAGCATAAAGACTTCTTTCCTTCTGTTGAGTTTGAAGCCCTAAAGGACCGTGGTATAACGCCCTGTAGTGGTGCGGGATCACAATATGTTGGAGGATGTGGGCATAGCACAGAAGAGGTCGGTGGGCAGGAAAGTCTTTCTGAAAAGGGCCTGGTGAATTTGCTAAGGTGAACTGCTGAAAGCCAAAACTACACATTGCCCTCCTGGGCTTAGATATCCCAACCCTCCCATAGAAACATAGGTTGCATATACACGCCATCACAAATTATTCCCTATACTTTATCACAATAGATAGCTATGGATCAATAGACAGATGGTACAGTATACATAGATAACATACATGGGTGGATCGATAGATGTACAGTATATTTATGTCTGTTTGAGTATATCTAGCTACCTATTACATAATTTGAGAGAGAACAAACACATTAGATACTTCCAGAATACCAACTCAGTTTCTATCTATTCTTAATCTTTGTAATCTCAGCTTTCTAAAGAAAAACAAATCTTAGAAATGTATCAATATAAAGCTCATACCTATAACAGTTGTTGCATATATGGACATGCATTGCTGCTCCGCCGTGCAGGTCTCAGTGAGGTCCCCGGTGCAGGGATCCTTAGCAGACTTACACTTTGTGCACTTGAGTGCGATACCTGAAAGATAAAACACGTCTGTGCATGAAACGTGTCTGTATGATCAGTATACGCACACACAGGCAGTTATCAATGTCAGGTGAAGTTTTATTGTGCCAACGTATAGATGAAGAGGGACCAGCCCCTCCAAGTGTAACTAAAGGCACTTTTTATTGAGACACGGGGCATTAACGTGCGCAGTCCGTTGCATTAGGATGTGCACCCATGGAACATTTATTAAAGGGACACGGCCATTAACATAAGCTGTAGCTAGATTACTTGAGCATTACAATCAAAACCACTTTATAAAACACATTATAAAACACATGCTGCTGCTGTTTTTTTCTATGTTTAAAGTAATTGCGTGTAAAATAAATAAATAATAAAATTAGGTTTTTATCTCCTGTTTCCATTTTGCGGATTTTCCCATGATGCAACATTTGCCGAAATCCATGCAAAAGTTATACTTTACAGCTGTGGTTTAATAGTTAAAGATAAGGCAGCAGGGGGTGTATTGTGTTCTCCAGGCTAACTAAGATGAGCTGGCAGCGTAAGGAGATAAAACAGGGAGCTTAAAAGACTTCTAATGTAGGTGATGGCCTTTGAATACATTAAATAAAGGTGATGGCCTTTGAATACATCCCAAACAATACAATGATTTGAGTCAGTGATTGACCCACAGACTCCATTCTATGGCCAAAGCCACACAGTGAGGAGCAAGTAATGTAAAGATATGGGGGAGCAGTTTACAACACACAATATCACACAATGGATGCACCCAGTGACACATAGAGTAAAAAAAAATCTTACTAAAGATACAAGAGAAAAACAAAGCACATGTAAGATATCAGCAACATCAAATAAACACATAAGGACATTTCTTTCTTTTTTTGGTGGTAGCGGCCCTTTAACTGAAATATTTTTCATTAGAGATAACAAGCCTGTAATCAGAGATACAGTCAAGTTTTATACAATTCCTAATGAACCAGATAAGGGTTAAGACAATTAAAACTCCAATACAGGAGGTGAAAGGGGACCTCTTCATCCAACATTAGGATGTGCCAGAATGTAGGAGTGTAATTGTGTGCAATGTCAACATAATGGCATTTTATATATTAAATTCCATGTTTTGAGGCCCTAGGGGGAGTGAAGCCTTAGGCAGCTGCCTATTTTGACTAATAAGGAAGCAACCTCTGCAACTGGCCACCTGTATGTACATCGCAAGACCACGACTTGTACCTCTGAGGCTCAGAGAATAAACGCCTTTTTACCTCTTCTGTAAGTAAAGACACCTTTTATGTAGCAGTCACACTGACGTATGTTTTTACCCTCAATGTCACAGCGAGACGTGAAACCCCTGAAGACCATATGTACGAGTGAAACACAGATTTGTTATTATTGTATTTTTCTTTTTACACAACCCCAACAGAATCTTGATGGGACAAAGAACCCATCTGGAACTCCAGAATACTGAATATACCGCTTGACTTGGCACTCATCAACAGCAACCTTTGAACGGTGACACCAGCCTTTCTCAACAAAGTGCGCTGACATCATCCTCTCTCCAAAAACTCGAAGTAGCCGGCAGCGAGAGCTCCGAGAGAAAGCAGCCGATGGACCGGCTCTGGGCAGGTGCGCACCGCTCCAATCGTTCCGCACAGGCGCTGTGGGACTTGCATACAAAAGTCTTTCTCGCTGCGGCTAGAAGGTGTATCAGTTTATTTTATTCTTTTTGACAAAAGCTAACGTTCAGGGACCAGCCCTCGAAGGCTTTAATACATCCCATGCATTCCGCTCAAGACCTAACGTGTCTCAACCCATCGCCATGAAGGTGTTCTCACATATCAGCTATGTGATGACGCAGTTACAATGTGTTTATCTTACATTATGGAACACTTACATCACCATAATATCATTTTTCTGTAGGTATAACGATGGAGGGATCGCAGATCTGCTGTGCAGGCGCAGTTTGTAGCGAAATCAGTTTTATCCCAGCAGCATCACGAAGACTCTAAAAATGTTATATAATAAGCGATGAACCTGCACCGAACTGTGCAATTTCGTGGCAGTTCGTCTATTCAGAAAGCTGTCAATTCGACCATATACTGGTGCATTGACAGCGAAATACGGTGCAGTTCGCCGCAGATCGCCGCAATTCGGCGATCTTCGGCAGCAGCGAAATTGTCCCATAGAGAAGTACTGATTAATCTATTCAAAGAATGCCGAATTGCACCGAAGTGTCAGTGAAATGCCCTGATTTTTGGGGTTTCAGTTCGACAGGTTTAAACAGGAGAATCCGATTCAATGTAAAAAATATTATCCTTTCTATTTTATTTTTATTCAACCATTCTTTTCAATTTCAGCAAACCGTCTTATTATTTATTTATTTTTTGGAACAATTTTTTGTATCTTTTCTTTTTAGACAAATTTTTGATCCCCAAATTGTTTTTTTATTCTGTAACAGACCTTTTTATTATTTTTTATAGCACCTTCTTTATTATTTAGGCACGTTTTAATGCATTCTTATAGGTTTTAACACCTGTTAGAAGACTAGCAAAGCTCCATTTTTTTTCCTGCAGGTAGGCGGCATTCGGTGGTGTTCGGCGGTCTGATCGGTGCTCTTTGGTGGCGTTTGGCGGTCTGTTTGGCAGTCTTCGGCGGCTCCATGTTCGGCACAATTCTGGGAGCCTGCGGTAAATAGTGAATTCACAGCAGAGTTGGCGAAATAGAATCACCGAAGCGCACCGAAGTGCGCCGAACGAGAAAGCACTGAAATTTCACTGAACTTTCGTGTTTTCTGAATAACCCCATAAGCACTCATATTTTTTACATTTTGAGGATTAATGAAAGTCGGATATTGATGAGTTATAAAGGCCATTGACAATGAAGAATATATGGTATTTATGACTGCTCTGCTGCACAAGAAGTGTGCGTGGGTCTAACAAACTGAACAGTGAATATAAAAGGGATTTATTCACTAAATGGTGAACTGTGGACAAATTATAGAGACATAATAGTAATATTTAAACTTTACCCTCCTAAAAAAGCATTTTCCGAATTTACATCAATTTATTTCCTACCATTAGTGAGTTATTCCTTTCTGAAAGCAGAGTCCGCAGACTTCTCCATCCCGACTGAGGAAAGGCATGCACTTACCGATGCACTGAATCCCGCTCTTGCAGGGCACTGCTATGCATGCAACTCACATGACAGTAATTTAGGAAAATGCGTTCTTTTTTTTTTTCCCGGTGAATTCAGATATACAGGGTTATTCAAAAAGAATTGAAAAGTCACAGCACGTTCGGTGACTTTTCGTTCTCTTCAATTCGGTACGATTTGGAGATCCCATTTCGGTGACCCTGCGGTGTATTCAGCAAGCACCACAGGGCCGTGGTAGTGCAGGGAAAAGCCGTCGCAAACCCGACGAACACTCACCGCAAAACCCGGCGAACGCACACCGAAACCTGTGAAAACATCTGGATTAACGCCGCCGAACACGCCATTGAAATCCGAGCAGCCGCCTATCTCAGCTCAAAGCAGCCGCCGGAAAAACCCGACACCGCAGACGAATGGAGTGAACAAGTCATGGGTTCGATCCCAGCGAGCAACCTCTCCAGTAAGTGTCTTTGGGCAAGACACCTAACGGGACATACTCACCACCCAGGACATACTTCAAAACGAGAGAAATCTCAATGTATCCTTCCTGGTAAGGCTGGGGTCAGACCAGCGCACTTTTAACGTGCGTTCTGGCGCACATAATTACGGCCGCACTAGCAGCAGATGACGGGCAATGACGGCCAATATACGATGTACGGCCGCACAAAAGTCCGGCCGTGCAACGCAAGTGGAATTTGAACGCATTTTTTTGAGATCGCTGAACCGCTAGTACTGACGTACTGAGTGCGCAGCTGCGGCATAGCGGCGTGTTTGCGTGATTAGGAGATGTCAGACGCTGCTAATGTCCAGCCTACATAACGTCCAGACGCAAAAAGAGTTTTATTGACGATCCGTACAAAATCACGCCCGAAAATGTGCGTCGTCTGACCGTTTTTGCGCATTCCGTGGAAAAATACGTCAATGCGTTCGGACGCACTTTTTCACGTTCGCGAGGAAAAATGCTTTCGTCTGACCCTAGCCTATGGCTGGTGTCAGACGAGCGTAGTGTTCGCGTCCGTGATTGAGCCTAAAAGTACGTCCGTGATAGCATGAAAGAAAACCCATCGGAGCCCAACACACAAAGTACGTCCGCACTGAACTGCGGATGCGGCCCACGGACGCAAGGCAGGCAAGAACGTACAACCCCTAGAACGGCCGCACAAAGTCCGCTGCGCCCGCAACGTCTGCATAGCTTTGTGTGTGAGTGATGGAACGTGGTCAGACGGACTGCATTAATACGTCCAGCATTTTTCACGGACAAAATGGTTTTTATTTTTTTTTATTTTCCCGTCAAAATATATGTCAGTGAATAAACGGACTGTGTGGCCACTACTGCGTCTTCCGTACTAACGTACAGTCCGTAGAAATCATGCTCGTCTGACCCTAGCCTAAAATCCTTTCTCAAAATAAAAAAAAAAACAGTACGCTTGAAAGTTTGAAAAGTGAAATGCTGTTTGCAAAGAAACTACTGGGCGAAAATGTCTGGAATTTACATATAAGATCCAATGAATGATAATAAAAAGGGCTGTTAGAGAAAAAAGAAGAAAAACGATTAAAAAATAAAGGAAAAAAAATTTGCAAAGAAATCCCGAAAATGCCTAAAAGATCCTAAAAAATCTATAAATAAAGAGACTTTTTACTGCAGAATAAAATTATAAACGGTTTATTAGATATTGAAATAAAACGGGAATATTTTTAACATTGAAGCCTATGGGGTTCGTCTGAATAAACCAGTCGAATGAAACCACCGAATGGCAGGGCAATAAGGCTAGGGTCAGACGAACGCATTTTTATGTTGTCTGTGAAAAAGTGCGTTCGAACGAATGGACGCATTTTTTCACAGAATACGTGATAGTGGTCATACTATGCGCATTTTCGTCCGTGATTTTGTACGGATCATCAATAAAACACTTTTTGTGTCTGGACGTTATGTTGGCCGGACATTAGCAGCGTCTGATGTCTCCAATTCACGCACACACGCCGCTATGCGGACGCAGCGCACTCTGTACGTCAGTACCTGCGGTTTCACGTTCTCGAAAAAATGCGTTCATTTTCCACTTGCGTTGCGCAGCCGGACTTTTGTGCGACCGTACTTCGTATATTGGCCGTCATTGCCCGGCATCTGCTGCTAGTGCGGCCGTGATTAAGTGCGGCTGCACGCGCGTTCGCACTGCCTCAGTCTGACCCTAGCCTTAGGCAACTTTTCACTGCTGGTTTTTGTTCTCTGAATAGATGAAACATTGCTTCTCTATGGGGATTTCACTGCTCTCGAACAGACACCGAACAGGCACCGTATGTGCAGGCAATTCGCCAACATTTGGCAAACTGCCTGCTCTCTGAATAGCCGAATGGCCAGGAAAGGTAGTCGTAAGCTGAATTTCACTGCTCGGTTACCTTTCGGCCACAATTCGGATCTCTTTGAATAACCCCCTAAATTAAATAAAACACCACTAGAATGTCCTTTAAGCCAACGGTTATTTCTTTATAAATGACACATTTAGTGAATACGCCCCATAGCTGGTCTCCGATACATTGGAGCTGTGCCAGTTCCAACTTGTTTCAGTGTCATGTCTGGATTGCAAGCTGCGAGGTAATTGTCACGCAAGCAGGGGGTTGGAATGCACAAAGCGATTAAAAATTGTGAGAGCCCACCAAGAAAACCATATGGTATCTTCTTTTTTTTTTTTGTTAAATATTATGTATTATGGGACTTATATGACTCTGAAATAGTGAAACAAGGACTAAAAAAAATACTAAAATTAAACAAAAATAAGGACTTTACACATTATTTATTTAAAAGAAAAGAAAAATAAATAATCATTATTACTTAAAAATAAATGGTAAAAGCATAAAAACTTATTACCAGGAAAGGGTTAATGATCTTAACATGTACAGCTTGGAAAAAAGACGAGACAGAGGAGATATGATAGAAACATTTAAATACGTAAAGGGAATCCACAAGGTAGAGGAAGGGAGTATATTTAAAAGGAAACAAAGTAGCAAAACAAGAGGACATAGTCTTAGATTAGAGGGGCAAAGGTTTAAAAGTAACATCAGGAAGCATTATTTTACTGAGCGGGTGGTGGATACATGGAACAGCCTTCCAGTAGAAGTGGTAGAGGCCAAAACAGTAATTGAATTTAAGCAAGCATGGGATAGGCATAAGGCTATCCTAAACAAAAGATAAATCCAGGTAAAGTATCCATGTAATTGGGCAGACTAGATGGGCCGAAAGGTTCTTATCTGCCGACATTTTTCTATGTTTCTATGTTTCTATTTATTTACTTTGTTCATACTTCTATTCACTCACTCAGGTGGTTTTCATGTAAAATCTGTAACAGATACCATGTTTACATAGACTGAATAGCATAATAATGATAAGTCTATACGTATAAGGTTTACATACATGCGGATACATTTTTGATAAATATACACAGGGATATTCAAAGAGATCCGAATGGCTGGAGAAAGGTAACCGAACGATGAAAATCAGCGTTCGGTTACCTTTCTTGGCCATTCGGCTATCCAGAGAGCAGGCAATACACCAAATGTTGGCGAATTGCCTGCACATACGGTGCCTGTTCGGTGCCTGTTCGGGGGCAGTGAAATCCCCATAGAGAAGCAATGCTTCGGCTATTCAGAGAACACAAACCAGCAGTGAAAGGTTCCCGAAATGCCCTGCCATTCGGTGGTTTCATTCGACAGGTTTATTAAGGCTAGGGTCAGACGAACGCATTTTCGCGTTGTCTGTGAAAAAGTGCGTTCGAACGAATGGACGCATTTTTTCACGGAATACGCGATAGCGGTCATACGATGCGCATTTGCGTTCGTGATTTTGTACGGATCATCAATAAAACACTTTTTGCGTCTGGACGTTATGTTGGCCGGACATTAGCAGTGTCTGACATCTCAAAATCACGCACACACGCCGCTAGCGGACGCAGCGCACTCTGTACGACCGTACTAGCGGTTTGACGTTCTCGACAAAATGCGTTCGTTTGCCACTTGCGTTGCGCGGCCGGACTTTCGTGCGACCGTACTTCGTATATTGGCCGTCATTGCCCGTCATTTGCTGCTAGCACGGCCGTGATTTCGTGCGTCTAGGCTAGGGTCAGACGAAAGCAGTTTTAACGTGCGTTTAACCGCACAAAATCACGGCCGTGCTAGCAGCAAATGACGGGCAATGACGGGGAACACACGAAGTACGGCCGCACGAAAGTTCATCCGCGCAACGCAAGTGGCAAACGAACGCATTTTTTCTAGAACGTCAAACCTCTAGTACGGACGTACAGAGTGCGCTGCGTCCGCATAGCGGCGTGTGTGCGTGATTAGGAGACGTCAGACGCTGCTAATGTCCGGCCAACATAACGTCCAGACACAAAAAGTGTTTTATTGATGATCCGTACAAAATCACGGACGAAAAGGCGCATCGTATGACCGCTATCACGTATTCCGGGAAAAAATGCGTCCATTCGTTCGAACGCACTTTTTTACAGACAACGCGAAAAATGCGTTAGTCTGACCCTAGCCTAAACGCACGTTAAAACTGCTTTCGTCTGACCCTAGCCTTAGGCGAATCTCAGGCTAGGGTCAGACGAGCGTGATTTCTACGGACTGTACGTCCGTGCACACTGACGTACGTCAGTACGGAAGACACAGTAGTGGCCACACAGTCCGTTTATTCACTGACGTATATTTTGACGGATGTAGGAGAGAAAATAAAAGGCAAAACCATTTTGTCCGTGAAAAATGCTGGACGTATAAATGCAGTCCGTCTGACCACGTTCCATCACTCACACACAAAGCTATGCAGACGTTGCGGACGCAGCGGCCGTTCTAGGGGTTGTACGTTCTTGCCTGCCTTGCGTCCGTTTGCCGTGGCCGTTGTGTGTCCGCAGGTCAGTGCGGATGTACTTCATGTGTCAGGCTCCAATGGGCTTTCTGTCATGCTATCACGGACGTACTTTAAGGCTAGGGTCAGACTAACGCATTTTTCACGTTGTCCGTGAAAATGTGCGTTCGAAGAATGGACGTATTTTTTCACGGAATACGCAATAGCGGTCATACTATGCGCAGTTTCATCCGTGATTTTGTACGGATCGTCAATAAAACACTTCTTGCATCTGGACGTTATGTTGGCCGGACATTAGCAGCGTCTGACGTCTCCCAATCACGCACACACGCCGCTAGCGGACGCAGCGCACTCTGTACGTCAGTACTAGTGGTTTTACGTTCTCGAAAAAATGCGTTCATTTTCCACTTGCGTTGTGCAGCCGGACTTTTGTGCGACCGTACTTCGTATATTGGCCGTCATTGCCCGGCATCTGCTGCTAGCACGGCCGTGATTAAGTGCGCCAGAACGCGCGTTCGCACTGCCTCAGTCTGACCCTAGCCTTAGGCGCAATCACGGACGTGAACACTACGCTCGTCTGACCCCAGCCTCATAGGCTTCAATGTTAAAAATATTCCCGTTTTAATTCAATATCTAATAAACCATTTAGAATTTTATTCTCTTTATTTTTAGATTTTTTAGGATCTTTTAGGCATTTTCGGGATTTCTTTGCAAATTTTTTTTTCCTTTTTTTTTTTAATCGTTTTTTCTTTTTTCTCTAACAGCCCTTTTTATTATCATTCATTGGATCTTATATGTAAATTTCAGACATTTTCGCCCAGTAGTTTCTTTGCAAACAGCGTTTCACTTTTCAAACTTTCAAGCGTACTGTTTTTTTTTTTTGAGAAAGGATTTTAGGCTAGGGTCAGACGAGCATGATTTCTACGGACTGTACGTTAGTACGGAAGACGCAGTAGTGGCCACACAGTCCGTTTATTCACTGACGTATATTTTGACGGGAAAAATAAAAATAAAACATATAAAATATATGTTAAAAATATTCCCGTTTTAATTCAATATCTAATAAACTGTTCACTATAATATTATGCAGTAAAGAGTCTCTTTATGTATAGATTTTTTAGGATATTTTAAGCATTTTTCTTGATTTCTTTTTTATTAAAAAAAGTCAGATTTTTTTTAAACTTTACTTATTTTTTATGTAACAGCTCTTTATATTATCATTCACTGGACCTCATATGTAAATTTCAGACATTTTCGCTCAGTAGTTTCTTTGCAAACAGCGTTTCACTTTTCAATCATTCATGCAAACTGTTTTCCTAATTTAGTCACTTCACTCATCTGTGGTGTCGGGTTTTTCCGGCGGCTTCGCTGCGTGTGATCGGCTCCTGCTCGGGTTTTTCCGGCGTCTTTGGCAGGTTAATCCAGATGTTTTTGTGGGTTTTCGGCGCGCATTCGCCGGGTTTTTCGCCAGGTTTTCGGCAGGTGTTCGGCAGCTTTTCCATGCACTTCGACAGCCCTGTGGTGTTTGCTGAATACACCGCAGGGTGGCCGAAATGGGAAAGCCGATTTGCACCGAATTGAAGAGAACGAAAAGTCACCGAACGTGCGGTGACTTTTCGATTCTCTTTGAATAACCCTGTAAGTAAATTGAAGATATTTATTGCTGTTGTTCCACCACATACTGTAGCATAGGTGATTATAGAGTGCGTTGGGGTGAGGTTCTGTTTGAAAACACCATCTAAATAAAACGGGCATGTTTTGGAGATTTTTTTACAAAAAATTCAGTAGAACAAATATTTTTGTACAAGTAATAAAATAAACATGGAAAAATACACACACAGACATTAAAAAAGATATATCTACCTGCAGTGCTTAGAGATAGAAGCACAAGAGGCGTAAGGAGGTGCGCGGCCATAGCGAGCTTGCAGATGCAGTGGCTTCAGGCAACAGGAGAGACTTATTTATTATGAGAAAAAAGGTTTTAAGGTAGCGGGAATACCTTAAAGGGGTGTATAAGTTGCGAATGCTAAAGAATGCCATGGGAGGGTCTTAAAATGATATTTAAACAGCATATTGCGCTGTCCTGTCTCAGGTGTAGGCGGAGAGTTGAAAGACGTGGAAGATACTGAAGCAGGGCTGTCAAACTCTGGCCCCTCAGATGTTTCTGAACTACACCTCCCATGATTCCCTGGCCATCTATCGAATTCAAAGAATTCTGGGAATTGTAGGCCGTCAACATCTGGGGGGGGGCAGAGTTGGACATCCCTGTACTAATGGCTGCATAGCATAAAAAAACAAAGATGTACTTCGGGTATAGAAGGAAAGGAAACCTTTATATTAAAATTCCGTAATTTACTAAATGTTAGTCTTTCATTCATGGGACACTCTAGCCGCCTTGTCCACATAAAATCCAGATTCGTTTTTCGTGGTGGCTAAAGTCTGTCCCACGTCCCCTCATTTGACCTTTCCTGCTGGGTCAAGTGGAGTTCTTAGTACCGACCTGAAGGCTGTCAATTGGTGGACCGTGGAGACACAGGTTTGAATCCCGGCAAGAGCACCTCTCCGGTAAGTGTCCTTGGGCAAGACACCTATCGGTACATACTCGCCACCCAGGACATACTTGAAAACAAGGGCGTACCTAGAACATTAGCACCCGGCTGGATCCTATATTTGGCACCCTCCAACTTTAGGGGGTGGTGCCATCCGGTGCGGGCCGCCCCCCGCCCCCCTAGGTACACCCCTGCTTGAAAACGAGAGAAATCTCAATGTATCTTTCCTGGTAAAATACTTTCTAAAGAATAAAAAGGAAGTGGTCACTATATACAGCCCTCCTGAGATTAGGTTCTACAAGCTTCAAGATCTACGTCTGTGCCCTATGTATTCACGGGTGGTAAAACTGCAATGGGTCATGCACACTATCGGACATTAACATACAAAGCTCTGAAACCAACACGCCGGGCTCTATTACATTTTATACGCAAAAAAAACACACGCAGAACACGCGATTCAGCCAATCAGAATTAAGAACCACAGTTGTCTCACGTTAATTTTTTGCGCCTGTCAAAGTCAATCTGCGCATATATGCTGCATCAATAAAAAAAACACGCACAACCTCTCAAATTTATTGGTTGGGTATGTGTAGAATGTGTAACTATACTTTGCTGCGTATTTTTTTTTGGGCTGGTGTATTTGGTTTCGGCCAGGTTGATAGAATTTGCCATTAACACCAGCTTTTAGGAGTTGCTAAAATTATGCGCGCAAAGGCTGTGCGTTACAAACTGCATATAGATTGTAATACCATCCGCGTACCAGCGCACAAACGCATTTGAGCTCACAATGTTAAGTATAGGACGCGCGAAGTACAGTAAGCTCACGCAGCATTCGCGCAGGTTCACCCGCGGTAGACGTATACGCGCGTTTGTTGAACTGAGATTGTAATACGACGTTCAGAGCAAAGGGTTTTGCCCCTCGCATTAATGCGTTTCTGCGCACGCGCTGACGTTTGCG
This sequence comes from Leptobrachium leishanense, assembly GCA_009667805.1. Lineage (NCBI taxonomy): Eukaryota > Metazoa > Chordata > Amphibia > Anura > Megophryidae > Leptobrachium > Leptobrachium leishanense. The sequence goes on along the minus strand of CM019074.1, from coordinate 34,632,737 downwards.
CGAAGATTGTAATAGGGCCCGTCATGTTTCCTTCTAAGGCTGGGGTCAGACGAGCGCAGTGTTCACGTCCGTGATGGCGCCTAAAAGTACGTCCGTGATAGCATGACAGGAAGCCCATCGGAGCCCGTTACACGAAGTACGTCCGCACTGAACTGCGGACGCCCCACGGCCAGGGCCCACGGACGCAAGGCAGGCAAGAACGTACAACTCCTAGAACGGCCTCACAAAGTGCGCTGCGTCCGCAACGTCTGCATAGCTTTGTGTGTGAGTGATGGAACGTGGTCAGACGGACTGCATTTATACGTCCAGCATTTTTGACGGACAGAATGTTTTTTCATTGTAATTTATTTTTGCCTCCTACATCCGTCAAAAATAACTTCAGTGAAAAAACGGACTGTGTGACCACTACTGCGTCATCCGTACTGACGATGTCCGTACTGCACGCACGTACAGTCCGTAGAAATCACGCTCGTCTGACCCTAGCCTAAGGCTGGGGTCAGACGAGCGCAGTGTTAACGTTCGTGTTGCCCGCACATAAGTACGTCCGTGGCAGCATAGCATTCTGACCAATGGAGCCCCACACACTAAGTACGTCCGCACAGAGGTGCGGATGCATGACGGACGCTGCAAACGGACGCAGGTTAGGCAAGACCGTAATACTGCTAGAACGGACGTGCGGAGTGCGCCACGTCCGCAACGTCCGCATAGCTTTGTGTGTGAGTGATGGAACGTGGTCAGACGGACTGCATTTATACGTCCAGCATTTTTGACGGACAGAATGTTTTTTCATTGAAATTTATTTTCCCTGCTACATCAGTCAAAAAATACGTCAGTTAAAAAACGGACTGTGTGGCCGCTACCTTGTCGTCAGTCAGAAAGTACGTCCGTACTGCACGGACGCACAGTCCGTACAAAATGCTCTCATCTGACCCTAGCCTTAAAGGTGAATGATAGGGAGCGGAGTTCCACTATACTTTGGTGGTAGAGATCTTTGTGAGTTTCAGGACTTGACCCCCTCATGTAAAAATATTATCTTCTATAGATCCCCATGTAACCATTTGGTTTGGAAATAGGATAGAGGAGCCATCCTGAAACTGGGAGATATCACTATACTCTGCCATGGTTGATGTCATCATATGTCTATCCTAAGTGCCCTGATGGCTTTTAATCCACTGAATGTAACAAGCCCGAGGGAAGACAATAAATAAGAACCTTTTATTCTTCAAATGCATTGGAAGTGACACAGTTACTCTACAAATCCACTGCAGGGCCAGGAAACGGAGATGATGATCAAGTGCCAAGTCTCAGCCTTTTGTGGATCGTTTTTTGTTTTCTTGGAGAAAGTATTTTTCCAGGAAGGATACATTGAGATTTCTCTCATGTTCAATTATGTCCTGGGTGGCGAGTATGTACCGTTAGGTGTCTTGCCCAAGGACACTTACTGGAGAGGTGCTCTTGCCGGGATTCAAACCTGTGTCTCCATAGTTAAAGAGCAGTGATGTTACCTCCACTCCATCCAGTTGGTACATGGACACTTATTTTTGGAATTTCGTGTTCCTGTTTTTCTTTATTTCACCTGGTTCATTTTATGTGGAATGCTTAGATACAACCGGTAAAGGACATAAAAAAAATTTTTACACTGTGAATTATTTCTTTAAAAAAAATAATCTCTGGTGGCAGGAGGCACAGAGTGATTGCTGGGGGACTGGATAGCGAAATGCATAGGTAGTGTATTAATAATGTGATTTATTTTTATCAATACATTCACTGGTGGATCCAGAGAGGGGGCACAGGGTGCATTCCCTCTCCTGAGTTGCAAACCTGTTGTAGGCAGGGCCGGTGCTGCCGCTAGGCGGTCGCCTAGAGCGCCGTGCCCACCTAGGGCGCAGCCAGCACCGACCACTGAAGTTAAAAAGGTGTCCGCAAAACAACTCTGCACGCTCACAGACACCAGTCCGTGAGCCGCGCCCACCTCCAGCGCCCGCGATCGCCATCCTCGAATGATCCTACGAATGAGTCAGGAGGGGCAGCTGCAGAAACATTCAGCTCCTCCTCCTGACTCCTCCTTGACGCCAGCAGCTGAATGGATGTGCGCCTGCGCGTGCTGGTGACGTGTGACATCAGTAGTTGTCTGTGGGTCTCGCGCAAAGGATTAGCCGGGATGACGAGGTGAGACTCATTAAATAAAAAACACCGCTCATTTAAAAAAAACACTCTATAACGCTCTCATTTACAGAACCCAATATATAACGCTCTCATTTACAGAACCCACTCTATTACGCTCTCATGTTCAGTACCCAATCCATATACATTACTATGAGTTTTATTGCTGTGGAGCTCTATGATATGCTTTCACACACTGCACATTACAGTGAGTTTTAGTGCTATGTACCCCCAGGGTGTGGGGGGTTATGACTATGTATGTGAACGTATGGATGTGTGTGTAAATACATGTATTTGTCTTTAAACAGGCTGCTGTGCGTAAACGTCTGCGCCTATGTCCGTGTCGCAGCATGGCGTTGCCCCCTAGTCCTGCACCCAAAAGGATGGTATTGATCCCAGAATCGCCACAATATCTGCTGCCTGCACTCCAGAAAATAAGAATGACAGCTTCGTGAGGTACAGGTAGGAGACTAAAATATTGGTGCGGGGCAGCAGGAGGTTAAATGGGCCCCCTACTCAAATTTTACCCCCTTTTTTCCCCTTTGCAGCTGACAACGTGCTGGGCACATCCTCAGGTTTCATGTTTGTGTTCAGAGGATGTACTCAGCATGTCGTTTAAGTCCTGTAGCTCAGTGCCATTTCTTTATTCGTGTGATTGGGGCTGGCCAACCGCACCAGTGATGTCAGTCGCTGGTGTGGTGCGGGAAGGAGGCGGCGAGCCACAAGGCAGTCCAGACCCCAGGGCACATCCCGCTCCTCAGACAGCTTGTCCCCAGGGTGACAGCCTCGGGGTCCTGCGGTATGGAGGGAGAGAAGCAGCTGATTCAGCCATATAACTCGGACTGCAGAACCCAGCAGCCGTCGAGTAGTTGGTCTGGCCTAGGGCGCAAAATAGCCTAGCACCGGCCCTGGTTGTAGATGATACAGGGAGAGCATGTGCCAGAATGCAGACTATTGCTGTGCAAGTATCACCTGAGCAAAAGAAGGACGGACCCTGTATGGCAATATTCTGGAGAGAGTGAGTGTGATGAGCACAGACTGCTAGCTGGCTTTTGCAAAATCACTTAACACTGTAAAATAAAATACGTTAAAATCTAGAAATGTACTTCTGTACCCACGGTGCCGAGGGCAGCTCGATCCACCAAGTTCAACAAGGATTTGCTTTACTCCACGCAGTCCTGTGGACTCCAGTAGCCCATGGTGACAGCACCACCAGTATCTACAAGCGTCTCTCAAATATTCCAGCTTGAGCCGCTAGTACAGCAGCTTGGTTGGACGAGAGCCATTAATAGAGAACTGCACAGGGATAGCAGCCTGCGGGTATTTTACCCATTTGGAAGCCACTATTAGGCTAGGGTCAGACGAAAGCATTTTTCCCCGCGAACGTGAAAAAGTGCGTCCGAACGCATTGACGTATTTTTTCACGGAATGCGCAAAAACGGTCAGACGACGCGCATTGTCGGTCGTGATTTTGTACGGATCGTCAATAAAACCCTTTTTGCATCTGGACGTTATGTAGGCTGGACATTAGCTGTGTCTGACATCTCCTAATCACGCACACCCGCCGCTATGCCGCAGCTGCGCACTCAGTACGTCAGTACTAGCGGTTCAGCGTTCTCAGAAAAATGCGTTCAAATTCCACTTGCGTTGCACGGCCGGACTTTTGTGCGACCGTACATCGTATATTGGCCGTCATTGCCCGTCATTTGCTGCTAGTGCGGCCGTAATTATGTGCGCCAGAACGCACGTTAAGGCTAGGGTCAGACGAGCGTGATTTCTACGGACTGTACGTCCGTGCAGTACGGACATCGTCAGTACGGATGACGCAGTAGTGGTCACACAGTCCGTTTTTTCACTGAAGTTATTTTTGACGGATGTAGGAGGGAAAAATAAATTACAATGAAAAAACATTCTGTCCGTCAAAAATGCTGGACGTATAAATGCAGTCCGTCTGACCACGTTCCATCACTCACACACAAAGCTATGCGGACGTTGTGGACGTGGCGCACTCCACACGTCCGTTCTAGCAGTATTACGTTCTTGCCTAACCTGCGTCCGTTTGCAGCGTCCGTCATGCGTCCGCAGTTCAGTGCGGACGTACTTCATGTGTCAGGCTCCAATGGGCTTCCTGTCATGCTATCACGGATGTACTTTTAGGCGCAATCACGGACGTGAACACTACGCTCGTCTGACAGCAGCCTTAAAGTGCGCTGGTCTGACCCCAGCCTAAACGGCTGATTTTAAATCAGGTTCTAGTTGTTACATTTTCAGATATTGGATGGGAGAAGCTGCTTTCCGCTTTTCCTGCACCGGTAACATTTTTATATTGCTTCTGTTTGGAGCCAATGGATGGAAATGAGCTTTAACACAGCTTCTTGATTTATCTTGGTCCCCCAGGCTGACTTATAACACTGAAGACAAGTGTAGGAAATGATTCCCAGAGGCTCCTACAAGTGATCCTGTGCGCAGACACTTCACACCTGCCGCGAGAGCTAATCACAGGTGCAACCTTCATTAACCCACAGAAAATCCTGTGCTTTTTACAGTGAGGTATACGCACCTTCTCCCCAAATTATAGCTCAGATTACAGTATGGTTGCCAGTTTTCCTGGACACGTATTACTATTTCATGCAGAAGGGAGCAAAGGGAAAAGTGCTGCCCTGCAACATGTATAACCCATATGCTGCAGGAAGGAAATCAAGGCAGGTCACCTTGGATTCCATTTATGATTTATTACCTGCAGTGTATGGATACCACATGCTGCGGGTGGCATTTTTCATGCACTGCCCATCAGCATGAATATATTATATGCATCCAGGAAAACCTGGCCAAACTGGCAACCCTAGCCCAGATATCAAAACATAATTACATAAATATTATATCCATACCTATTATTATTATTATTATTGTGATGTTGTAGTTATATAGAAGCAACATATCTCATTCTGGGAATCAGAACTGGTTATAAAATAACACCAGCACTACAAAAAGATTTGGTATAGTCTGATGGACAGACCCCTTATTACATTTGATAGGTCCAATTTTAGATCATTATGAAGTTTTAGGCTGGGGTCAGACTAGCGCATTTTTAACGTGCGTTTAGGCGCACTTAATCACGGCCACACTAGCAGCAAATGACGCGCAATGACGGCCAATATACGAAGTACAGCCGCACGAAAGTCCGGCCGCGCAACGCAAGTGGAAAATGAACGCATTTTTTGAGAGAACGCAGAACCGCTAGTACTGACGTACAGAGTGCGCTGCGTCCGCATAGCGGCGTGTGTGCGTGATTAGGAGACGTCAGACGCTGCTCATGTTCGGCCAACATAACGTCCAGACACCCAAAGTTTCCTGGTTTGGAACCATAACAAATCATGCAGGAAAATGCGCATGTATGACCGTTTTCACGCATTCCGTGAAAAAATATGTCAATGCGTTCGGACGCACTTTTTGACGGTCGCTGCAAATAATGCGTTCATTTGACCCTAGCCTAAGTTAGGTCTCTCGTTCCCTGTCAGATTAATCTTGGTTTTCTTCTTTATTTCTTTTGTTTAGGAGTATCGCACCCTTGGCTGATCACATTGGGTTTTACTATCTCTGTGTTTTTTGTTTGTTTGATTTTTCTTTTCTCTTTTGATACATTTGTTTACAAACTTCTCCCCTGTGGGGATTTGACATTGTAACTCTGTTGTATTTTTAGGCTGGGGTCAGACGAGCGCACAACGGACTTGGCAAACGGACGCAAGTCAGGCTAGGGTCAGACTAACGCATTTTTCGCGTTGTCCGTGAAAAAGTGCGTTCGAACGAATGGACGCATTTTTTCACGGAATACGCGATAGCGGTCATACGATGCGCATTTTCGTCCGTATCATCAATAAAACACTTTTTGCGTCTGGACGTTATGTTGGCCGGACATTAGCAGCGTCTGACGTCTCCTAATCACGCACACACGCCGCTAGCAGACGCAGCGCACTCTGTACGTCATTACTAACGGTTCGACGTTCTCGAAAAAATGCGTTCGTTTGCCACTTGCGTTGCGTGGCCGCACTTTTGTGCGGCCGTTCTTCGTATGCTGCCTGGCATTGGACGTAATTTGCTGTTATCGCGGCCGTGATTTAGTGCGGCTAAACGCACGTTAATACTGCGTTAGTCTGACCTTAGCCTTAGGCAAGAACGTAAAACCGCTAGAATGGACGTGCAGAGTGCACCACGTCCGCATAGCTTTGTGTGTGAGTGATGGAACGTAGTCAGACGGACTGCATTTTTGACGGACAAAATGGTTTTTCATATTAATTTTATTTCCCATCTACATCAGTCCAAAAAAATGTCAGTCGCAAAAATGGACTGTGTGGCCACCAGTGGCGTAGCGTGGGGGGTGCTGGGGGGGCCGTGGCCCCGGGCGCAGTTTTCTTAGGGGCGCATAATTTCAAAAGAAATTTGCGCCCCTAAAACTTGAGGCCCGGACTGACCCGCCGGGCCCTCGGGCGCCGCCCCAGGGCCCGCGGGTTGAGGGGACCCAGATGCCGGGCAGCAGGAGTGCCTGCCCGGTCCTGAACAGTGAGTCCATCCGTGTTGAAGGGGAGGCGGCTGCGTGCAGGCGCAGCCGGTCACGTGGTCCGGCTAATCAGGTGGTACTGAGTCTCTGTACCACCTGACTGGCCGGACCGCGTGACCTGCGCACGCACGCAGCCGCATCCTCTTCAACACGGACGGACTCACACGCTGTTCAGGACCGGGCAGGCACTCCCGCTGCCCGGCATCTGGGCCCCCTCAACCCCTGCTGGATCCGGAGCTGGGGCAAGTATCCATGTGAGAGCTGGCTGCCGCTGGGGCAATATCCAGGTGAGAGCTGGGGCAAATCCATGAGCTGGGGCAATATCCATGTGAGAGCTGGGGTTATATCCATGAGCTGGGGCAAATCCATGAGCTGGGGGCATATCCATGAGCTGGGGACATATCCATGAGCTGGGGACATATCCATGAGCTGGGGGCAAATCCATGAGCTCGGGGCAATATCCATGAGCTGGGGCAATATCCATGAGCTGGGGCAATATCCATGTGTGAGCTGGGGCAATATCCATGTGTGAGCTGGGGCAATATCCATGGGAGAGCTGGGGCAATATCCATGTGAGAGCTGGGGCAATATCCATGGGAGAGCTGGGGCAATATCCATGGGAGAGCTGGGGCAATATCCATGTGAGAGCTGGCTGGGGCAATATTCATGTGAGAGCTGGCTGGGGCAATATCGATAACGTGTCCACAGGTTGGGGGGGCGCACAATTCTTGGCTGGCCCTGGGCGCTGACAACCCACGCTACGCTACTGGTGGCCACTACCTTGTCCTCAGTCAGAAAGTACGTCTGTTGTGCACGGACTCACAGTCCGCACAGAATGCGCTCGTCTGACCTGAGCCTTAGGTCTATTGGAGATGACCACGTCACATTATCACATCGCAGCTGAGATTTCGCAGCACTGGCCAGCTGTGTGCTGCCGGCAACAGTATTAAAACAGCGATAAGTCGCTTGTCACAGGCAGACATAGAGCTGGCCGCCGGGCCTAAGGCTTCCTGACAGCACCTTTCCACAAAGACATTATGTCATTTAATCCTATTATAGAAGAAATATGGTCCCCGCCGCGCCATCATTTATCAGTCTTCTTCTCTTCCATTTCACTTAACCCCTTCCCACCTCATATTGTGACATTGATCTCGACGCCAACCAATTTAAAGGTATCATTATTTCATATCTATCTATCTATACTACACACCAACACACGAAATAGCGACAAAAACACCACAAAGGGATTAAACCCTAAACATTGTATCAAAAAAGGAGAAAAGGTAACAAGAGAGAGTTACCACAAGGGGTGCTCAAACAACAATCTTTATTGGATATGCATCACATAAATAAAAACATACACAGGGTTATTCAAAGAGCTCCGAATTGCTGGAGAAAAGTAACCGAACGCTGAAAATCAGCATACGGTTACCTTTCTTGGCCATTCGGCTATCCAGAGAGCAGGCAATTCGTCAAATCCTGACGAATTGCCTGCACATACGGTGCCTGTTCGGTGCCTGTTCGAGGGCAGTGAAATCCCCATAGAGAAGCACTGCTTCGTCTATTCAGAGAACACAAACCAGCAGTGAAAGGTTCCCGAAATGCCCTGCCATTCGGTGGTTTCATGCGGCAGATTTATTCAGGCGAATCCCATAGGCTTCAATGTTAAAAATATTCCCGTTTTAATTCAATATCTAATAAACCGTTGACTATAATATTCTGCAGTAATGAGTCTCTTTATTTATAGATTTTTTAGGATATTTTAAGCATTTTTCTTTATTTTATTTTTTTTAACTTTACTTATTGTCCAGCCAACATAACGTCCAGACACCCAAAGTTTCCTGGTTTGTATCTGTAAAAAATCACGGCCGAAATTGCGCATCATATGACCACTATCGCGTCTTCCGTGAAAAAATGCGTTCGGACGCGTCAACGCACTTTTTGACGGTAGACGTGAAAAATGCGTTCGTCTGACCCTAGCCTTAGTCTTAGATTAGACAGGAAAAGGTTCAAGAGTAACATCAGGAAGTATTATTTCCTACATATTTATTTTCTGTGTTAATCTGTATATTTGTGTTTTGTTTTTAATATCTTGCATTTTATTACTTTGTATTTCTGTAACGACTGTAACCCTTCAATGTTCATGAACCCAGGACATACTGAAAACGAGAGAAATCTCAATGTATCCTTCCTGGTAAAATACTTTATAAATAAGTATCACCTGTGCTTTGCTTCATATATCTGCAAACCTGGCCTGTTAGGAGAACTTGAGGACTGGCATTGAGAATCACTGCTCTGCAATATTGTGGTTTCCAGCCAAAACCTTATGTGATGGACATGGAAAGGGGAATAATATTTGGAACTCTAGCTAATTGATACTAACGAGGAAAGGAATGTGATTGGACATGATGCGATTCTAGCTCCACCTCCACTGGAATAAATTATGGTGCAGAAGCAGGGCCTTGAATGAGGAACACTTTGTTGCGAAAGTGGCTGCTGTGGAGAAAAGCATTTGTATACGTAAGCATGACGTGTGCTGTTTAACAGTACATCTGGTCTTGAGGCTTTTCTGGTGGGCTCGTTCCTTGGATTCTAGTGAGGCTGTGTGTGTTTCGGCTGATCGGAGTGTTGGTCTTTATCAATTTGACTCCAAGATTGTTAATTGTGTATATGCTGTGGGGTCTGGGATACCTGGGTGGTGACTCGTAGGGTTGACGTAATTGGTTGTATTTTCTAGGACACCTATAATTTAATCATGCTGATGGTCATTGGATGAAGAATGCCACCCTGCAGCATGTAGAATTCATATGCTGCAACTATGAGATAAAAGGCATCCCAGGTGCTGCCTTAGCTCCTGCAGCATATGAATTCTACATGTTGCAGGGCTGTTCATTTGTCCTATGCTGTAATAGATTAACCTCCCTGCACTGGCCAATTTATGGTCTTTTTAAGCTAGGATCAGACAAATGCATTTTTCACATCTACCGTCAAAGCGCGTTGGTGTGTCTGAACACAAGATGTGATAGCGTTCATACGATGTGCTATTTTGTCTTATCATATTATATTCAAATTTTTTTTTTTTTTTTTTTAGGATCCAAACCCAGAAACTTTAGGTGTCTGCATGTTATGTTGGCTGGACATGAGCTGCGTCTGACGTCCCCCTAATCACGCACACGCTGCTATGTGGATGCAGCGCACTCTGAACGTCAGTACTAGCAATGCATTTGTTTGCTGCTTGTGTTGCGCAGCCGTACTTTGTGTGTGCCTGCGTTGGATGTCATTTGCTGCTACCATGGCTGTAAACGCACATTCGCACTTTGTTCGTCTGACCCCCAGCCTTGGTCTCCAACTGATCCATAATTTTGTTGCCATTGTCATCCTGGTGCAAGTATAACCATGGAATGGCCAATCTAAGGACCTGTAATGCACACTTGCTCGTTATGCCAAAAAAAGTGTGTACTGTTTGCCAGATCTGCTGTGTTTTCATGGACTGCTATAATTAATGCTGATGGTCCGTGCATGGGAAAAAATGCCACCCTGCACCATGTAGAATCCATATGCTGCAAGTAAGGAGTTCTGGGTGACCTTTTATTTTTTTTCCCTCCAACTCATGGATTACACATGTTGCAGGACAGCACTTTTCCCTGTGCTCCTGCATGAAAATGGTGATTGTGTTCAGGAATACATGGCAACTCTCATCATCCTTATCCGCATATAATGTTCCTAGCTTAATGTGTAGGGCACATATATTTTTTTTTTTTTTTTTTTTGTAGCAGCTTAGGCTGGGGTCAGCCAATGCATTTTTAACATGCGTTTAGGTGCACTTACTCACAGCAAATGACAGCCAATATACGAAGTACGGCCGCACAGAAGCCTGGCCGCGCAACGCAAGTGGAAAATTAACACTTTTTTTTCGAATGCAGAACCGCTAGTACTGACGTACAGAGTGCGCTGCGGCAGCATAGTGGTGTGTGTGCGTGCTTGGGAGAAGTCAGATGCTGCTAATGTCCAGCCTACATAACATCCAGACGCAAAAAGTGTTTTATTGCCGATCCGTAAAAAAAAAAATCGCACATGAAAATGCGCGTCTGACCGTTTTCGTGCATTCCATGAAAAAATACGTCAATGCGTTCGGACGCACTTTTTGCCGGTCGCTGCAAATAATGTGTTCCCTAGCTTAAAGGATACGGTGTGCGCCTGTATGTATTTAAACTTGTTGGCAATGCTGTGAGCTCTGGACGCCTGTGTTAATTGGGATCATTGAGCTTGGCCTGGCCAGCAACCCTGGAACCACTGCGTTCTAACTATTGTATAGATTTAGGAGCCTGTAGGCACAACTGAACCCCCCCCCCCCCAACCTTTTTTTACCAAAACGGGGGAAATACTTTTGGAAAATAAATCTTCTACCCATTATGTGACTTCCAAGAGGTTAATGTTGGCTGGGCACTGGCGTGCGCTGCTCGTTGCATTGGGGTGGGCACAGATGGAACAAACTTTTCAAGATCTTCTATTCAGTAGAAATAACAAGCTCCAAGATGGTCAGGGGTTTTATGCTAAGAGGACCCCCTCTTCACCCAACATTGGGGTGTGCCCTGGCACCCCCTGTGTATCAGTGCAGTGAGGTCAGTGCTTGGTGAGGCACTGGCTAATATCAGAGCCAGATATACACAGGTTACGTAGGTTCAGGTTCAGTGCTCCCCAGGATCTGTCATCCCCAGGCAGCCTAGTGTGACACTGAGGCCACACCTTAAGCACAGCCCTGCACCCACTGTGCGAGACAGGACACATGACTGTCCTGCGCCAATCAATGCATGGGAGGACTGCCTCCCATGCAGGAGGTTTTTTGAATGACCTGGGCCAATAGCGCATTCCTATTGGTCCAAGCTATTTCATTGCTCTCACAGTACCTCTGAGGCACTGGTAGCAATGTTCAGGAAGTGGGCAGTGCTCGGATGTCTGTTCATTGAGCAGATGCGCCACACTGCACTGTTCTTGGCAGCATACTTGATTTGTGTAGGTTCAGGCTACTGAAGGGGAAAAAAAATGTGTGGCGCACAGGACGGATGGAGCTGACGGCAGGGGAACAAGTAGCAGGTGAGTTTGACTGCAGCTGCCCTTAATGGCAGGTGAGGCTCTGCCTCACCTGCCGCCCCTGACCGCATGTCCCTGCTGTGTATACCTAATGGGGCTAGCCTTTACCCTAATCCTAAAACGAGTGCAAATGACCTAAACCAAATTTCTAACCTTGGGTATTGTATGGGGATTTTATATTCAAAATTATAAGTGATTGAAATATGAAATTCATTGCTTCTTTCTCTCTTCTCCCCCCCCCACCCATTGTCAGGCCATCTGTCCCAACCTGCACCTGACAATACTGGTCTTTCAAGAGGATCTGTTTCTGTCTTAAGATCTTATCTCTTACCTGGAACTGTCACCATTGCTCTAAGCAAAATTCCTGAAACCTGCTTACGCCCACTATACACATCACTTTGTACACGTGGCTGTCTGGTTCTGATATCCGCTTCTCCGTTCTGTATGTAGGGCATATATAAGCCTGACTGTTGACTAGTTTCGATTTGAAGGACCTACTGTAGTAGGTTGTGTCTCATTTTGCACAAGCGTGTGCTCGTCAGTGCCTGGGCAGAAAGACCTGTAATGGAGGTGGGGGGACACCCTGAGACCGGAGATGGGAAAGGGGAGCCATTCAGCTCTAACAGGTATGGAAAATGATGCTCAATTTCAGCCAAGGGGGTCTTTGACAAGAAGTGTTTTTTTTTTTTTTTTTCCCCCAGCAACTTTTCCATATGATCAAAACCTCAACAGGAATCATTAATAGGGGTGAAGTGGCAAACTTGCCTCCACATTGTGAATTTAACCATGCAATTTCGTGGCATCTGGTCTATTCACTAAGGCTAGGGTCAGACGAACGCAGTGCGTACACGCATGCAGCTGCACTTTATCATGGCCGAAGTAGCAGCCAATGACGGGCAATATACAAAGTGCAGCCGCGCAACACAAGCGGCAAACAAACGCATTTTTATTGAACATGATACCACTAGTACTGACTTAGGCTAGGGTCAGACTGAGGCAGTGCAAACGCGCGTTCTGGCGCACTTAATCACGGCCGCACTAGCAGCAGATGCCGGGCAATGACGGCCAATATACGAAGTACGGTCGCACAAAAGTCCGGCCGCGCAACGCAAGTGGCAAATTAACGCATTTTTTCGAGAACGTGAAACCGCAGGTACTGACGTACAGAGTGCGCTGCGTCCGCTAGCGGCGTGTGTGCGTGATTAGGAGACGTCAGACGCTGCTAATGTCCGGCCAACATAACGTCCAGACGCAAAAAGTGTTTTATTGATGATCCGTACAAAATCACGGACGAAAATGCGCATAGTATGACCGCTATCGCGTATTCCGTGAAAAAATGCGTCCATTCGTTCGAACGCACTTTTTCACAGACAACATAAAAATGCGTTCGTCTGACCCTAGCCTTAGAGTGCGCGGCGTGTGTGCGTGATAAGGAGACGACAGACGCTGCTAATGTCCAGCCAACATAACGTCCAGATGCAAAAAGGGTTTTATTGATCCGTACGAAAATGTGCATCGTGGGACTGCTATCGCGTATTCCGTGAAAAAATACGTCCATTTGTTCAAACGCACTTTTTCACTGACGCGAAAAATGTGTTCGTCTGACCCTAGCCTTAACTGTCAACTAGCCAAATACCGGCAAAATACAGTGCAGATTGCAGTAATTCGGTGGCAGTTAAATTGTTCCATAGCAAAGCAATGGTTGCTCTATTCACAGAAGGCTGAAGTGTCAATGAAATTCCCTGATTTTCAGTGGTTCAGTTCGGCAGATTTAAAGATTGACTCACATAAAATTCAATATGTGGTAGAATATTGGTTATTTTAATAAACCTTTTTCTTATTCTTCAGCAAAAAGCCTTTCCAAGTTAGATTGGTGGTCTTCGGCGACTCCATATTTGCTGCACTAGTGAATTCTCCATGAAGTGAATAACCCCTATATAATAAAAGCTTTCAGGGTGTGGGCTGATGGGTAACTCTGTTCCTGCTCCCCTTGACCCCTGATCTTGATGCATATTTAGTGATGTACCTGGCACAGGGCACTCTTTGGTTCGAGGTAATGGGGCCATTCCGAAGGAAGACTCTTGCCGAGCCAGTGCAGGTATTGTGGGACATAGGGATGGCTGAAATGGTCCAGATGGGGTTTGAATGTGGGGGGTGGGATCAGCATTTATGTATTTTTACTGCACCTCTCAAAGACTAACATAAATCCTAAAGTACAGAAAATGGGCAGTAACCCCCTTGCATGACTTTATCCACAGGGGGTGTGAAGGTGACCTTGCAGGGACAGCAGAATTCTTGGATGATCTAAAGCAGATGATGCATTAGCATGCAAGGATCTGATGTCGGATACGGCAGATATATTAATGCGGCTCTCCTCTAGGCAGGGTGGTGTCTGGCAGATAAAGTAATGACATTTCTAAATACCCTTGTTCTGGGTTTTACCACCACAGGGCAGACGGGAGGATAAGTGGCAGATGCTATCACGGTAACCAAGGAAGTGCTGTAATGTAGAGTAATGGTTGGTGTAACACTAATGGTGACTGATGGCAGGGCAGGACTAATACCTCAGCCTTTATAAAGGTGTCCGTCTTTATAACGCAGAATCACCGCAAACATGAGCACTATCAAGGCCATCGCAGAGAACTACCAGACCTTTAATCCCGCAGCATACCTACAGAATAACTACGTCCCTCCACGGGCGGACTTCTCCAATCCAGACAGCGTGGTACCCTGGAAGCTGAAATGCCTGGCCGATGCCTGTGCCTCTGGTAAGAAGATTAACCATATCACCTGCTTTAGCCACAAGCCCTATACTTAGACCGGGGGGGGGACACTTGATAGCTGCATTGGATAAATGGAAGTTTGTGGAACTGTCACTTCTCGCTAAAGACTGCGCATTCTAATTAAAATCTAATGGATTCTGCTGTGCAAGTCGCAGGTTCTTGTCTAAGTCAGGAGGGAGCAATCCACGAGTTTTTTGGGTCCGTACACTTCTTGGAATGTGTATTGCTTGGATCTGGACTCTCCTGGGTTGGCAATGCTCTCGAAGACATGGTTTATGGAGAGCGTTTGTTGTAGGCTTGTGCACTTTTTTTTCCGGTTTGTTTTTCGTATTGACTTTTCGTGATTTCAGAAATTTTTGATTTTCGGAATGTCTGTTCTCATTTTGAAAGTGTCTCTTCGTTTTGACAAACGGTTATCCCATACGTTTGGTTATCCCATACGTTTGGTTATCCCATACGTTTAGTTATCCCATACGTTTAGTTATCCCATACGTTTAGTTATCCCATACGTTTAGTTATCCCATACGGTTAGTTATCCCATACGGTTAGTTATCCCATACGGTTAGTTATCCCATACGGTTAGTTATCCCATACGGTTAGTTATCCCATACGGTTAGTTATCCCATACGGTTAGTTATCCCATACGGTTAGTTATCCCATACGGATTTCTCATGTTTTACAAGGATACATTGAGATGGGAATGATACAAAATTTAATTACAGAATCAGCGATATAAATACAATGTCTGAAATTACTGAAATGGAGCCAAAATCACAAATGGAACAAAAATGACTTTCGATTTTACACATTTCTAGTCCATTTGAAAAATTTTTGTTTTGGCACGAAAATTTGTTGATCTGAATTTTCCGAAAATCAGCTGAATCTGAAATGCATGAATCGGAAAATTCTGAAACACACATCCCTAATTTGTTGCCGCTTATTATTTGACATAACCAGCCAGAAGAGGAAAGGCAGAGAAAATCTACATGGCAGTAGATGGTCAGATAATCCATGTACCCACTCAAGTATATATTTGAGTTCTAACAGGTGGATAGAAACAAATCTCTGCTCACATGTCATCAATACAAACTCACATTTCCAAACGGGTCTGTAAAAAAAAAAAAAACACCGCAATAGAGAACAATCTAGACCAAATGGCTGATTTGGAAATGTGAGATACATGGGAGAATTTTTCTGACTTTCCTATGTTGACCTAGAATTCTCACTTCTCCAGTCATTCTAATGAGTTTCGTGTGTCTGTGTGTCTGTGTGTCTGTGTGTCTGTGTGTCTGTGTGTCTGTGTGTCTGTGTGTCTGTGTGTCTGTGTGTCTGTGTGTCTGTGTGTCTGTGTGTCTGTGTGTCTGTGTGTCTGTGTGTCTGTGTGTCTGTGTGTCTGTGTGTCTGTGTGTCTGTGTGTCTGTGTGTCTGTGTGTCTGTGTGTCTGTGTGTCTATAAATAACTGTTCCCGGAACTGAATAAAATAACCTTTTACGTTATGGCGCACTAGTATTTATTTACCAAATGGCCAAAAGTGGATTTAAAGACCTGCAACTCAAGTTGCATTGACGGAGGTCAGTGTGTAAATCTTTTCAGTTGTGATACAGGATGATGGCATTTCTCATAAAACAAAGACGAGACCACAAAATCCATATACAATAAATCCCTGGAGTGTCTCCCTTGGGGGGGGGGGGCATAGATCAGACTTTGCTGTCAGGACTCGCAAATGATGCATGAACATTACTGTGTGCTCATTGAACCAGGAATTTCAGAAAAGGTCTTGGTTGAAGCCAGATTTGAGGTTTGATCGCTGACATGTACAGATTTTGTGATGGCAGAAACTCCTTTTTTGTCTAAATAAAAATCTAATTTTACACTTTCGATGCATTTTTATTAATCCCCAATGTAGGAGAAAAGAGTTCAGTTTTTAAGTTCAATTGGATTTTGTCAAGGCCAGTTCACTGATCTTCATTGTTCGCCTAATTTGTCATGGTTTTCAGCACACTATGGTGACTGTACAGTGTGTATAGTGAATTCACTGTAGCGTCTTAATGGAATCGCCAGACATTTCGCGGCTTTGAATAACCCCATAATCTAAGCTTTTACTTGCCACTTAGAAGTTCTTTTCATTTAAATAGTCTGTGGACTTCTCCCACCTGACCTAATGGTACAATTCCTGAGATGCAGAATCAGTGGGCACAGGGATGTCTATGCTGCTGACATGTGCATGTGTTGGTCAGGAGTGAGGTCTGACTACCTCGTGTAAATTGCTGCTACCTTAAATGTTAAACTCAACACAATGGTTGTAAGATACAGGATGGCTGCAAATGATGCTTCATATCTGATTTAATACACTTTATTGCATTTTCTTTTGCAGGGGAGATTGGCGGCCAGATCCTGGTAGATATTGGCTCTGGACCCACAGTGTACCAGGTGCTTAGTGCCTTCGAGCTGTTCAAGGAAGTGATCCTGACCGATTTCCTGGAAGTCAATAGGGAAGAGCTGAAGAAATGGCTCCATGATGAGCCAGGGGCGTTTGACTGGGGCCCTTTTATTAATCATGTGTGCAGCATAGAAGGAAAGGGGTAAGTCTACCCAATTTAACTTGGACCAGTGTTTCTCAACCCTTATCCTCAGGTTCCCCTACCAATTCAGGTTTGCCAGATATCTGATGCACAGCACAGGTGATATCATTTGCTGCTCAGTGATTGCAGGATTCTGTCTGCATTTCCCCAAGGTGATCCTTAAAACCTGTCCTGTTAGCGGACCCTGAGGACCAGGGTTTGAAACGTTTAGGCTGGGTTCACACCTAGGCGTCTTTTTATATGCACATTTTTATACACGTTCACGCATACAAAAAACACACATTGCAGCGCGTTCACGGCTATGTCAATGGCAGCAAATGCGCTGCTAGAAGCACCAAAGAAGCTCCTGTACTTTGTGCGTCAGACGTGTTTAAAGCGCGTTCCTGCACACTTTAAAAAGCCCAGGTGTGAACAGGTCCCATGGGAAAGCATGGGATTTCTCCATTCATGCATTTTAAAGTGTGCAGGAACAACCTTTAAAACGTTTTGTGTGAACGGGGCCTTATACAAATGTAATTGTACGGCACAGATATGAATGCATAGTAATTAGGTTTACTAAGTGCTTGTTTTAAAATGACATGGAAGATTATTGACTTTAATTGTGATCAATGTGTGGTTTTGCTTTCTGCGTTCTTCGCACCTGGGAGTGTAGGACTGGGTTCAGACCCATGTTTGGTGCTGGAGCTTCAGTGTGGTGGCTGCATTTTAAAAGCCGTATCCTACAGTATACAACTCAGTCTCTGGCACGGACCTAATAAAGGACTGCTGTGATTATTAGGATTATACCTTTCCTGCTGTTTGGTTACTTGGGGCTGGAGCAGTTCTTGGTGCTGCCCATCAAAAATAATAGGGTTACGCACTAACCACCATAGTTAGAATTACTATCATGGTTTCCCCAAATGGTGATTCAAACAGCAACACATTCATTCATTAAGCTTTTCGTGCCACTTGATTCCTATTTTAGAAACCTGCTTCTCCTCCCACCCTTTAACACCGTTGTTTGCATCGGCTGAAGTTACAGGCTGCATTTCAACCCTGGAGTAAACTGGGCAACTCCATAGAATATAATGACTCTGGAAAGTTTACACCTGGGTTGGAATACAGCTCTACAGGAGTTGGTGAATGACCTTTTATTAAAAGACTGAGGCTCATACTAATGGCTTGTCTTAATATGTACATATTTTTTGAGACGGTGTTTTTTCCGCAGCTGGTGCCGCAATCACAGCTGGGGTGTGTGTGTGTGGCTCTGGGTACCTGAGACTTATCACATTTCCTGCCCTCTGCAAGTACTTTTCCCCTGCAGGTTTTCGAGTTTCTATTGCCACCTTCCCAATCTCCCTTGTGCTGCTGCTGCACATGAAAAGGCCGGCCTTTACGTGGTCATGCTGCGTGCGGCAGCCATCTTTGGTTTCTGAGGTAGCGTTTTCTCACTTTACCTTGTAAATCACTTGGGTTTAGCTTGGCCACCATCTTTGGAGCGTTTTACTCAGCCTATGAGTGTCATATCCTCGCCATTCAACTGTAAAACGCCAGTAGACCGGTCAGAATGGCGGCAGGAATTTCAGAAAGCTGCTTTGAGGGAGCCCTCCCTTCTACCGCCAGTGTATTCTGGCTCAAACACTTCCCGCTTCAATAAAGTATAAATATTAAAACCAGCTGTTAATAGTTGCCTCAATTTGCCTTCTAAAATAAAATTGACTTCCTGGCCTAATTTACTAGGGAAATGCAGAATTGTATATATTTTATGGGTTAATCACTCAATTTTCACTGGGGATTGCTAATGTCCCCCTAGCTATGAACAAGCAAGGTTATTTTGGAGGTTCAAAGGAGTGTAAATCTTGCTGTAACTCCTAAAATCTTTGTACATAACATTAATACCACAGCTTAAGTGCTTCTTTGCATTATAGAAGTCTTCAGGAAGTGGGTTTGCAGATAGGCCATGTTTTCCTGGACTCCTACAATTTCATGCAGAGGGAGCACGGGAAAAGGTGCTGCCCTGCAAAGTGTATAAATCATATGGAGGCAGGTTATGTAGGAGTCATTGTATCTTCAGCACATGGATTCGATGTTCTGTACTAGGGATGTGCATTTCATAATTTTCACAATTTCCCGATTCGTGGCTTCGGCCGCTTTTCCGAAAACAAATTTTCGAGCCGAAACTAAAACTTTTCGAATGGACTAGAAATGTGTAAAATTGAAATTCATTTTCATTCCATTCGTGATTTCGGCTCCATTTCAGTAATTTCAGACATCGTATTTATATCGCTGATTCTGTAATTAAATTTATCATTCCCATCTCAATGTATCCTTTGTAAAACCAGAGAAATCTCAATGGCAGAATTATCATATCGGCACAAAACAGACACTTTGAAACAAGAACAGACGTCCTGAAACAAATTTCTGAAATCCCAAAAGTCGATATGAGAATTTACAAAATCTGAACGAATCAAACTGAAAAAAAAATCGGTGCTCAAGCCTATTCTGTACGACACTTCTTTTTCCTTAACTACCTGTCAGCCTGAAACTGTCCCAGAAACCATGGCCAATCTGGCAACCCTAGATGGGCTAAATGATGTGATGTCATATCCTTCCAACAAACAGGCCCCACACTATACATGGGGCTTTAGGCAGAATTTTATGAAATGCTAATTGATACATGGAAAGGATGTATTTGAAATTTCTACCTAGGTTAATTCCATGGGGGGACATGTCTATCCTAAATTGTTAATGCTCCTTTTCTCCACCACAGGGAGCCATGGCAAGAGAAGCAGAAACGTCTGAGAGAACGGGTTTCCAGAGTTATCCCAGTAAACATCCACCAGCCTTGCCCACTGGGTACAGAGCTGGCTCCTGGTACAGTGGATGCTCTGGTCTCGTCCTTCTGCCTCGAGGCCTGCAGCCCCAACTATCCAGCTTTTGTAAAGGCGCTTGAAAATATTACAGGACTTCTCAAGCCAGGAGGTCACGTACTGATGATTGGGGCCTTAGAAGAATCTTACTTCCTGGCAGGAAAGGCCAAGCTCTCGGTGGTTAGCCTTACAGAGGAGATGACGAGAAAGGCCTTCTATGACGTGGGCTACGTTATCAGGGACTTCCGCTCCTACACAATGCCTGAAAGCATGAAGGTCGGCGTAGATGACGTCCAAGGCATTTTCTTTGTTTGGGCTCAGAAAAAGGAATCCAATTGAGGTTGTGCGTATTCCTCAATCTGTAAACATTCTGATACCTTCTTCCTTTTGTATCATGATTGTTAAATAAAGATGTGTTACTGCAGTCCTTGAAATTATTCATCTTGTAGAATAGCAATGGTTATTTGTGTTGGGTGTGCTGAAAATTCAGATTGCTTTGGACACCAGAAATCCATATGCTGCTGTCTAGAATTGCAATGGAACCCAAATGTATATTGCACAATGGCAAAGCAGCTGGGGTCAGACGAGCACAAATCACACCCATACTAATGCCTCCTGGCATTCTTCGCAGCACTGACACTTCAACGGGACCGGTTACACTCCTTAGCGCGCACAAATTACTCCAAGCCTCTGTTCAAAAAGCCTCCCTGTCAAAACACTAGACGCCAGCGCGCTCATAGGAGGATCGAGCCTTGCAGCACTGATCAGTGATAGAGAAGGATGTCCTTCCACAACGTTCCTCCTGCTCTCAAAGACATTCGTCTGACCCCCCCCCCCCCCCGGTCTAAGGGTTCAGGTGAATCCCATGTATTTTGCCACAAGGTAGCGGGTAAAGATTATCTAGAACTGGTCTACATCAGGATCGTCAGCCTTCACTCACTGGGATGAGACCAGTAGAACACGTTTGCTTTCGTAAGATCTGTTTCAAAATTTAATTGCACAAGTATAGTAAAAAGGACTGAACCATATTTAATCTGACATCTAGTGAAGGAGGTAGAGCATATTCCGGAATGGTCCGCAAGCTAAGCCTGCTAGCTTTGGGACTAGATCTCTCCTGAGGCTCAGCCGCTTCTTGGTATGGTTAGAGCCTCCTGGGACAGGTAGTTAAAAGCAGGGGCTCATTAACTCAATTTAAAATGTAATTTGCTGTTTAACCGTCTTGCTGTCAGGGACCTCCCAGCAGCAAGGTGGTCCTAAAGTTGAGGTGGATCTTGCTATGCCAGCCTGCATTTAGACCCACCCGCTGTGTGGATGGCATAGCGCATCCCATGGCAGGAAAGTGTAGCAAATTTACTGTGCCCCGCTGGATTTGGTTTCTCATCTCCAAGAAGTGGCTGGCACCCACTGTAGAAGTTTAACAAGGTATAATCCGCCATATACAGTGAATTAAAACAAATCTGAGCATAAGTTTTTTTACATCTTTGAGACCCCCCCCACCCCCCCCTCCCCTACATACATTAAATGGTTTAGCACTTGGCCTAATATTTTAGTCTTGTTCGAAGAAAGGGGTCAAACCAAAAAAGGCCGACATCTATTGCACAAACTGGGAACAAGACATTAAGGTGCCACATACACTACCCTGGGAATGAAATTCAACAGAGCATATAAAAAGCACAATGCTACGGCAACATAACCCACCCATAGATCCACGACTCACAGGCCCTTACACCCATGTCTCAAGAGCCCCAAAGACCGGAATCCATTGTTGTGGTGCTATCTGGTGGAGAAAGGCAGGGCCGGATTAACATAGGGGCAGATGGAGCAGCAGCTCCAGGCCCATAACTGTCTGCATTTGGACCCCTGTATCTCCAACTCCAGAGCCGCTATAGGGTCAACTGAGGTATCACTGGAAAGGCCAGAGCATGCCATTTCCAATGATACCAAACATGACCAGGTTCTAACAGTAATATTTTTCACTTTTCAATTGTAAACCTGAGCAGGAGCCGATCACGCAGCGAAGCCGAGGCCGTGAATAAATTAGCAAAACGGTTTGAATGTTTGAAAATGAAACGCTGTTTGCAAAGCAACTACTGAGCAAAAATGTCTGAAATTTGCATATGAGGTCCAGGGAATGATAATAGGGCTGTTACAGAAAAAATAAGTGAACTTAAAAAAAATCAAGAAAAAATCGGACTTTTAAAAAAAAAAATCAAATGCTTAAAATATCCTAAAAAAATCTAGACTCTTTACTGCAGAATTTTATAATGAACGGTTTATTAGATATTGAATTAAAACGGGAATATTTTTAACATTGAAGTCTATGGGATTCGCCTGAATAAATTTTGCCAAATTAAACCGAATGGCAGGGCATTAGGGGAACCTTTCACTGCTGGTTTGTGTTCTCTGAATAGCCGAAGCAGTGCTTTTTCATGGATTTCACTGCCCTTGAACAGGCACCGTATGTGCAGGCAATTCGCCAGGATTTGGCAAATTGCCGGCCCTCTGAATAGCCAGGAAAGGTAACGAACGCTGATTTTCAGCGTTCGGTTACCTTTCTCAAGCAATTCGGAGCTCTTTGAATAACCCTGAGTTTTATTCGTTAAAAAAAAAAGTTCCAAAACAAGGGAAATATTTCTTTTTTTTTTCGTTTAAAATTTGTATATTTTCTCAGAAAAATGCAGTAAGAGGTTCCCATTTCACATTTTTTAACAAGAATGCCCTATACAATATATAAGCGCAAAAATTTGGATGAGGAAATGGGGAGAAAAAAAAGTTACTCTTTAATCATTCAGATTTCAATCATTTAATCAAATCAAAATAAGCTTTGACAGGACCAAATACATTTTAGCATTGCCAAAGCATATGGGGGGGCAATGGGCAAGTCCATGGACATTATCAGGGGTAAGGGATAATATGAAGGGGGATGGGGGCGAGTCCGTGTTGGATTTAGAAGTCCAGGATCTCTCATGTTCCTCTCAGTCTGTGACATTCTGTGACGTATTGGGCAGATATTTTCACCGCCGGCTCCTTCTCCCAGTATGATGTGGAGTTTCCTCGTCTCTTCTATAGAGGTGAAGTCCGGGATGAGAGCGGAGAGTCTCTGGAAGTGAGTTTTCCTCAGTGCTGAGTACTTGGGGCACTGTAGGAGGAAGTGGACCTCATCTTCCAGGGCCCCCTGGTCACAATCCCGGCACAGTCTATTCTCCCTGGGCTTGTAGGTCTGTCTATGCCGCCCTGATTTCGATTTCCAGGCTGTGGGCGCTCAGTCTGTACCGGCTCAGGATCTGTCTGTCCTTGGGGTCTTGTAGTACCTCCAGGTATGGGGCCAGTTTGTATTCCCTCTGTAAGGATTGGTAAATGGTGAGTTTCTTGGAGTTTGCTATATCATGTCTCCATTCTCTGATATAGTTTTCCCTGGAATCGTTAATTAGGGCCTTTATTTGATATTTTGTCAGGTTGCCTTCATGGGGGCTTTGGATGATCAGGGTGGATATGAGTTGTTGCAGCCCACATGGTTTTGGATGGTCCTTGTTGGCCAGTAGGGCTTTATGGTGGTATGAGTTGAGGCTGCTGATGTTTAGATGGTCCCAGTATGATAGCGCCCTCTTCTGTACTGCAAGAAGTAAGGGGAGTCTGCCCAGCTCGGCCGGCAAGCATTGTTAGAGGTGCACGATGGACTTGGAGGAGGTGCTTGCAGAATTCCAGATGGAATATTTCTGTTGGGCTGGTGTCCCATTTGGGTTGGCCAGGGTAGGTGATGGGGCCCAAAACTTCATTGCCATAAAGGAGGATTGGAGTGATGATGCTATCAAAGATTTTAAGCCAGACTCTTACAGGCGGTTTTAGTTTGTAGAGGTTTCTCCTGATGGCATAGAAGGTTCTACGCGCCTTGTCTCTTAGGGCCTCTATGGCTTGTTTGAAACTTCCCGATCGGTTTGTTTCTAGGCCGAGGTATGTGTAGCTGTTGGCTTCATCAAGAGCACTGGTGTATTTTGGCCTAGGCCGACTAGGCCCAGGCCTAGGGCGGCACTTTCCAGGAGGCGGTGGCCCGCACTGGGTGGCCCACCCCTAAAAAAAAAAAAACTTTTTTTTTTTTTTACTTTTGCAAAGTATTTTACCAGGAAGGATACATTGAGATTTCACTTTCTATTTCACTTTCCAGGGGGCAGCAAAAAACCTCATCACTAAATGGGTTACTCATAGAGCACCGAAATGAAGCCAACTTTTTGGTGTTCTGTAGTTCCCTGCACTTAGGAGAATAAAATTTCCCCACCCTGCAGTGAATTCACCATTCACCGCAGGGTCCCCAAAGTGCATGGAGTCGGCCGCTGAATGCTGCCACCGCAAACCCGTGGCCTGCTGTTTTCAAAAGAACTACTGAAAGAAAATGTCTGGAAATTACATATAAGATCCTATGATTGATAATAAAAAGTTCTGTTACAGAAAAAAGAAAAACTGCTATTAAAAAAAAGGGGGGAATTTTGCCCAAAAAAATCTGAAAAATTACTAAAAGGTACTAAAAAAAAAATCAATAAGTAAAGACTTTTTACTGCAGATTAAAATAATAAATAGTTTATTAGATATTGCATAAAAACGGGAATATTTTTAACATTCAAACCTATGGGGTTCGCCTGAATAAACCTGCTGATTGAAACCACCGAACATCAGGGCATTTCACTGCCATTTCTCTGAGACTCAGTACCACATGACTGGCTGAACCACGTGAAACGCACGCGCGCAGCTGCCCGCCCTTTCGTTAACACAGACTCTATTCTGCACTGAACACCCACCGGGAAGGGAATCAAAGCTACAGTGCACCCTCTGGCAGTGGCACCCCACTGCTGACAAGATGGCTCCACAGCATAATTGCTGTGTGCTCATATACACTCGGTTTGCTGGGAGTTTAACTGCAGTATTTCTGATGCACTCATACACACCGCAACATTGCATTGCTGGGAGTTTTATTGCAGTGGATTCTGATGCACTCATACACACCGCACATTGCATTGCTGGGAGTTTTATTGCTGTGGATTCTGATACGCTGACACACACCAAACATTGCATTGCTGGGAGTTTTATTGCTGTGGATTCTGTGATACACACTGCATATTACTGTTAGTTTTATTGCCCTGGAGCTCTGGATACGCTCATACACACTGCACATTACTGTGAGTTTTATTGCTGTGCAGTTCTGTGATATGCTCATACACACTGCACATTTCTGTGGGTTTTATTGCTGTGCTGCTCTGATATGCTCATACACAGTGCCCATTTCTGTGGGTTTTATTGCTGTGCAGCTCTGTGATACGCTCATATGCAGTGCACGTTTCTGTGGATTTTATTGTTCAACCAATTAGAGCGGCTGTGTTCCAGTATACTTGACATGAGTGGCTGTTCTTTGTAAAAATGCTTGAATTTAAACATTTCATAATTTTCTTTATCTCAATAGATACATTTGAAATGGTATACAAAATATACAAGTAGGCACTTGGTATCCACTTTTAAAATAAAGAGAGGAAAAGGTGGAGCTTAAAGAGGAAGGGTGAGGATTAACCAGGAAGAGTTGTGCCCTTGACGGGAAGGGGTGCGTCAAATTTAAATTGGGGGGTGCACGAGTTTAGTCAGGCCTAGGGCAGCACAAAACCTAAATACACCACTGATCAAGAGTGCAGTCATTAAGTGTGAAACAGGAACTCTTGGTTTTTGCGTTCTTCCTTTGGAAAACCATGACCTTTGTTTTCTTTTGGTTGATGGGTAGTGCCCATGCCGCACTGTATTTTTCCAGCACTTCCAGGCTGTCTTGTAGACCTCTTTCTGTTGGTGACAGTAATAGGAGGTCATCTGCATACAACATGAACTTCACCTCGCTGTCATGTAGAGTTAGTCCTGGTGCTGAGGAGGATTCTAGAGCTTCAGCCAGTCCATTGATATAGATGTTAAAGAGGGTTGGACTTAGGCTGCAGCCTTGTCTGACTCCACGAGCCTGCCGGATGTACTCTGTTCTCTTCCCATTCACCTTTATGCTGCAGAAGTTCTCATTATATGAGCTCTTGATGACGTCATATGTTTTCCCTCCTATTCCACTCTCCAGTAGTTTGAGGAACAGGCCTGGGTGCCACACTGAGTCAAAGGCCTTCTTAAAGTCCACAAAGCAAGCAAATATTTTCCCATGTTTTGTTTTGTGGACATGGTCCTTGATGAGACTGTGCAGGGTGTAGATGTGATCTGTAGTGCGATGGTTTGGCATGAACCCCGCTTGGCTTCTGTGAGGACATTATGCTGTGTCAGGAAGCTGAGGATTCTTTTGTTCTGGATGCTATTGAACAGTTTTCCCAGTGTGCTGCTGACACAATCCCTCTGTAGTTGGCTGGATCATATTGGTTTCCACTCTTATGGATGGGTGTTATGAGGCCTTGGTTCCATACTTGAGGGTAGAATCCAACGCTCAGGACCAGGTTGAAAACTTTCATATTGTGGTGTGTACTTCTGGAGAGCCGTGTTTAATCATCTCTGGAAGAATTCCATCCATCCCGCTGGCTTTTTTACTTCGCAGATCTTGAATTTTTTCTGCTACTTCTTGGGGTGTAATGGGTGTATCTAACGGGTTTTGGAATCCTTGATTTTTTTTCCTCCAGTTCATGTAGTCTTCTGATGATGTGTTCCTGTTCCCCAGTTAGCTCCTCTTTGGAATGTCTTTGTACAGGCTCTTGAAGTAGTTGAGCCAGATGTTGCCATTTTGGATGTGGAGGTGTTTTTCTTGGATCCTGAGCCGATTTGACTCCAGATTTCCCAGAAAGAGTTATCCTGAAGAGCCTCTTCCAGTTGTTGAAGGTTTTGGGAGATGAGGTTTTGTTTTTTCTTTTTGAGGATTTGTTTATAGTTTTTCTGCAGGACACCATGAGTGATCCTCAGGTCAATGTTGTCGGGGTCTCTGTGTTTTTTATTTGAGACTGTTCGTAGGTTGTTTCTTAGTGTTCTGCATTCTTTGTCAAACCATTTATTGGGTTGTTTATTGGATGATTTCTTGAAGTTGACTTTTTAATGTTGGAGGTCTCTGCGATGGTGTGTAGTATGCTGTGGAGGTCCTTTGCTGCTTGGTTCACCCCCTGGGGACTTAGTACATAGGTATGGTTTTGAAAGACTGTTAGCTGATCTTTGATGTCGGGTCTGTTGATGACCTCTCTGTAGGCTATGGTAGAGTGTCTGGTCCATTTGAACGATGGTGGGAGGTTGTACAGTCCGCTCTGATGGGGTTTTGAGGATGATTTGTTTGAGGATTTAATATAAAGCAGTAGTTGGCTGTGGTCTGACAGGTGTGTTTGTGGGGTGACGGTGAAGGCGTTGATGTGAGTGGAGTTCATATCCGTGATTGCATAGTCGACCACACTGTTTCCTACATGGGAGCTTAATGTATACCTTCCCAGAGAGTCTCCCTTGGTGCGGCCATTAAGGATGTAAAGCCCGAGACTCCGACACAAATTCAGCAATTTTCTTCCACTCTTGTTGGTTGTATTGTCATAGCTCTTTCTTTGCACCTGTATTGACTCCTGACAGTAGTTTGCGGCTCCCAAAATGTATGTGTTCCTGTCACGGATCCCTCTGATTACCAAAAGTGTGGTCCCTTTACGCAGACCGCTCTCTACCCTTCCGATCCTTGAATGGTCGGCGAAACTAGAAAGACAATTAACCAGACAATAGATAGACAAGGGGTAACACCAGACAGAGGTATGGAATAGAGTATCGTCACGAATCCTTCTGACTACCAAGATATATATCTCTTTCTGTAGCTCCTCTCTACTCTTCCGATCCTTGAATGGTCGGCAAAGCTATGTAGACAATGAAGCAGGTAACAGATAAAGAAAGGGAAATACCAGACAGGGGTACAGAACAGATCACAAGTCTCCCTAGGACTTTAGTATTAGCAGAGGTAATCTGATGCGTGCTTAGGGTGCCACATAGAACCTCGGTACCAACGTTAGGGCAGAACTAGAGCAGAGTAAATGCAATACCAGGGGTCATACACAGGAGGGTTCGTTTGCCAATACCAGGAGTCATACACAGGAGGGTTCGTTGCCAATACCAGGAGTCATACACAGGAGGGTTCGTTTGCCAATACCAGGAGTCATACACAGGAGGGTTCGTTGCCAATGCAAAGTCATACACAGGAGGGTTCGTTTGCCAATGCCAAAGGTCATACACAGGAGGGTTCGTTTGCCAATGCCAAAGGTCATACACAGGAGGGTTCGTTTGCCAATGCCAAGGGTCATACACAGGAGGGTTCGTTTGCCAATGCCAGGGTTATACACAAGAGGATTCGTTTGCCAATGCCAAGGATTATACACAGGAGATAGCCAACAATCACAAGAGCTCTGCGGGAGGTGAATACCACGTCAGGGCACCGGTGTATGGGAGAGACTGGGTTTTAAACCCGGCGGGTCCGCGTCACAGCGCCAGGCCCCGCCCCTCGGCGTCCCACGTGAGCGGGACCGGAAGCGCTTACATTCGGCGCCTGGCCAGCGAGCAGCGAGGAAGCTGCTGCCAGGCGCCCCATCCCCTGAGCCACCGTGACAGAACCCCCCCCTCCAGGGGCGGCCACTGGACGACCCCCAGGGGCACGGGGGTGTGCTAAATAGAAGGCCTTCACTAGCCTAGGAGCATGGACTTCCGCGGCCGGTACCCAAGAACGATCCTCCGGACCGTACCCCACCCAATCGACCAAATACTGCAAGGACCCCCTAGACAGCCTGGCACCCAGAATGGCCTGAACTTCGAATTCCTCCTCGCCCTCCACAGAGACAGGAGGCGGTGGAGCATGGACTTTGGTGTACCGGTTACATAACAGCGGCTTCAAGGTTTACATGGAATACATTGTGTATTTTAAAATGGGGGGGTAACGCCAAAGCATAGGAGACAGGGTTGAGTCGCCGTAGTATCTTATAGGGGCCGATATACCTAGGAGCCAACTTCATGGAAGGCACTAAGAGCTTGATGTTACGTGAAGACAGCCAAACCCTGTCCCCAACTTGATACACTGGTGCCTGCCTCCTGTGTCTGTCGGCCTTAGTTTTCTGGATGGCACTACTTTCCTCCAGTGCCCGTCTCACTCTCCCCCAAGTCTCTTTCAATGATGCCAGTTGTTTATCTAAAGCAGGAATCGTGGAATCAGGAAACGTGGCGGGGAGCACGGGAGGATCAAAGCCATAAACAGTGAAGAAAGGAGAATGACCTGTGGATTCACTCACTGCGCTGTTAATAGCATATTCTGCCCACGGTAGCAGATCTGACCAGTTATCTTGTTGTTCTGAGATGAAGCACCTGAGATATTTCTCTACGTTTTGGTTTGCTCGTTCTGCTGCTCCGTTGGTCTGGGGTGATAGGCCGAAGAGAAAGAGAGGTCTATCCCCACGTTCTTACAAAACCCTCTCCAGAATCCGGAGATGAATTGGGTCCCCCTATCAGAGACTATCTCCCGAGGGACACCGTGAATGCGGACCACATTGGCAATGAATATGGGCACCAGTTCAGCTGCCGAAGGTAGTTTCTGAAGAGGAACATAGTGACCCATCTTGGAAAATCGATCTATGATCGTAAGTATCACTGTATTCCCTCTTGACTCAGGTAACTCTACTATAAATCCATGGCTACATGTGACCAGGGTCGTTCGGGGATCGGCAAAGGCTGGAGTAAGCCAATGGGTGCTGTTTTGGGACTTTTCTGCCTTGTGCACACTTCGCACACGGCAATGTAATCTTTGACATCTCGGCGCAACGTGGGCCACCAGAGGAGTTTACTGATACTAGACACAGTCTTGGTGATACCCATATGCCCGGAAGTTTTATTGTCATGATAGATGTTAAGTACCTCTTCTCTTTCGTTCTCAGGTACAAAGAGTTTCGCAGGAGGTTTTCCCCAGGAGCTGCGCCCTGGACGGTCTGCAACCTTTTCATTAGAGGAGACGAAACACTAATCGTGGTAGCGGCTATAATCCTCTCCTGGGGTACAATGGGATGCTGATCTTGGATATTATGTTCATAAGACTCATACTGTCTCGACAATGCGTCTGCTTTGATGTTTCTGGACCCAGGTCTATAGGTAAGTACGAAATTAAAACTTGAAAGAAACAATGACCATCTCGCTTGTCTGGAGTTTAAACGTTTGGCATCTCCAATGTACATGAGATTCTTATGGTCGGTTATGATAACAATGGGGTCCTTAGACCTTCTAATAAGTATCTCCATTCGGCCAAGGCCGCGATGACTGCTAACAATTCTCTATTTCCAATGTCATAGTTCTTCTCTGCCGGGACAACTTCCGAGAATAGAAGCCGCATGGATGCAAGGGTTTGTCAGGAGCCTCCCTTTGGACAAGACTGCACCAAGACCTAGTTCGGAGGCGTCAACTTCTAATTGGAAAGGCAGAGCCGGATCTGGATGCCGGAGAACAGGGGCAGTAGTAAAGGCTTGTTTTAGTGCCTCAAAGGCTTGAGTGGCTTGAGGTGTCCATTTCTGATTTCCCACCCCTTTCTTTGTCATAGCCGTGAGGGGGCCACCAAGGCCGAAAAATCTTTAATGAACCTTCGTAATAGTTCGTAAACCCCAGAAACCTCTGAATGGCTTTAAGTCCTTGGGGTAGAGGCCAGTCAAGAATAGCTGAGAGCTTCTTAGGATCCATTTGAAAAACCCCCAGGAGTTATAATATAACCAAGGAATTGCACAGTTACTATGTCGAATAGACATTTTTCTAGCTTACAGTACAATCCAGCCTTCAATAGTTTTTTCAACACTTGTTTCACGTGGACATGATGAGTGTCCACATCAGGAGAGTATATCGGTAAAGGCTAAGGTTAAAACGTCGTTCGGCCAAAGTACTTCAGAAACCAAAGTCTTAAACTCTATGGCATAATCGGCGACCCTCTTATTACCTTGTTTGATGTGAAACAAGGACCTACCCGCATTGGTAGCCCTTCTAGAGGGATCAAAGGTACGTTTTAACTCAGAGGTAAAACCCTCATAGTCATAAATGATGGGTTTCTTATTTTCCCACAATGGCGTAGCCCACAATAAAGCTTTTTCTGTTAAATGATTAATCAGATATCCTACTTTGGCTTTATCAGACATACAAGAACCTGGATTGTTCTCAAACAGAATCTCGAGTTGAGTCAAAAACCCCCGACATAGGCTTGGTGTACCATCATAGCGTAGGGGTGCCTTCATACTAAGCCTATGTCCTTCAGGGGGGACGGAACTGACCCTAGGTAACACTGGATCTGGAGGGTTTGTGGTACCTGTATTGGACCGATTTAACAGGGTTTGCAGAGCGAGAGAAATCTGGTCCATCCTATGGTCCTGTTCCTCTTGTCTGGCTGCGATACGTGCCAGCTGGTTAGAGAGGTCTGCGGGATCCATTGGCCCTGACGTAATGTCACGGATCCCTCTGATTACCAAAAGTGTGGTCCCTTTACGCAGACCGCTCTCTACCCTTCCGATCCTTGAATGGTCGGCGAAACTAGAAAGACAATTAACCAGACAATAGATAGACAAGGGGTAACACCAGACAGAGGTATGGAATAGAGTATCGTCACGAATCCTTCTGACTACCAAGATATATATCTCTTTCTGTAGCTCCCTCTCTACTCTTCCGATCCTTGAATGGTCGGCAAAGCTATGTAGACAATGAAGCAGGTAACAGATAAAGAAAGGGAAATACCAGACAGGGGTACAGAACAGATCACAAGTCCTCCCTAGGACTTTAGTATTAGCAGAGGTAATCTGATGCGTGCTTAGGGTGCCACATAGACTGACCTCGGTACCAACGTTAAGGGCAGAACCTAGAGCAGAGTAAATGCCAATACCAGGGGTCATACACAGGAGGGTTCGTTTGCCAATACCAGGAGTCATACACAGGAGGGTTCGTTTGCCAATACCAGGAGTCATACACAGGAGGGTTCGTTTGCCAATACCAGGAGTCATACACAGGAAGGTTCGTTTGCCAATGCCAAAGGTCATACACAGGAGGGTTCGTTTGCCAATGCCAAAGGTCATACACAGGAGGGTTCGTTTGCCAATGCCAAAGGTCATACACAGGAGGGTTCGTTTGCCAATGCCAAGGGTCATACACAGGAGGGTTCGTTTGCCAATGCCAAGGGTTATACACAAGAGGATTCGTTTGCCAATGCCAAGGATTATACACAGGAGATAGCCAACAATCACAAGAGCTCTGCGGGAGGTGAATACCACGTCAGGGCACCGGTGTATGGGAGAGACTGGGTTTTAAACCCGGCGGGTCCACGTCACAGCGCCAGGCCCCGCCCCTCGGCGTCCCACGTGAGCGGGCCCGGAAGCGCTTACATTCGGCGCCTGGCCAGCGAGCAGCGAGGAAGCTGCTGCCAGGCGCCCCATCCCCTGAGCCACCGTGACAGTTCCCATCTGAGGTCACATAGTCCTTTTCTCTTCCTGTCCTGGCGTTGAGGTCTCCATAGAGAAGCGCGTGTCCTAGGGACTGGAAGTGGGAGGCCTCACTCTGTACCACCTAGGTGTCTGTTTTGGAGTATGGAGACTCTGGTGGTGTAATGTAAGCTGCACATAGGAAGATGTCTGACTGAGAGGTGAGGATGGAGCTACTTATTTTTATCCAGATGTGGCTCTCTCCTTTCTTGATTGCTTTGATGTTCTCGTGTAGCTCCTCCTTATACCAGATTAATATTCCTCCTGAATGGCAACCCTGTTTGATGCTTTTATCCTTCTGGGCGGGCACGGAAAATTCTCTGTAGCCCACAGGTGTTTCTGGGTCATCCTGTGCCCGGCTCCATGTTTCCAGCAGGATTTGTATGTCCACGTTGTGCAGTCTATGTTGGAAGTCTGGATCGTTTACTTTGGATCCAAAGGCTGAAGCATTCAGACCTTGAATGTTCCAGCTACTGATTGTTAGTGATGTCATTTTATGTTGTTATACCTTGTAATGAGCAAAATTACACGGGACACACCAGGTTGTGGATGGTTGTCATTGTAGTTCATTATGAGATCAATTCACATTAATTTGTTGTATAGTGTGCCGAGGAGGGTCCGTATCTCCTCCAAGTCTCTGTTCTGTGGAGGTCTTGATGGTTAGATATAGCCGTATCTGCAATATTAAATAACCAAAAATATGTTTTGATTTCACTAAATTACAAAAAAAAGCCCACCAAAATATTCAGCTCCAGGCCCATAGAGATCTTAATCCGGACTTGGAGAAAGGTTTCACATGATGATACATTTAAGGCAAACAATTATTTTTCAAATAAAGTCAGTTTCACATGGAATGAATTTCCAAAAGCGCTGCAAGTCCACGTTACGGTCGGAATGACCACCGAAAATAAACATAACAGCACATGATCAAACGGTCATAATCATTATGTATATCATTTATTGTTCTTCCTCCGTTGAGCAAATCATTCCCAAATGACTGTAAGGCACTTCCGGCTACCCCCTTTTTTCACTGGAGTCAACAGGTGCCCCCCCCCCCAATAAGAGGTCTCCTATATGGTTGACACCTATTCTGAATCTGTACTTGAAGGCTCAATGCGGGGACAGCGCCAAAAAGGAAACCGGTGAAAAAAACAGATCAAGTCAAGAAGATATCTCAAAGACCAGCAGAGTAATTCAGTGACTTTTTGTTCTCTTCAATTCGGTTAGTTTTGCTGATCCAATTTCGGCGACCCTGCGGTGTATTCAGCAAGCACCACAGGGTCCCCGAATTGCAGGGAAAGGCTGCCGCAAACCCGCCGAAAACTAACAGCAAAACCTGGCGAATGCCCGCCAAAAACCCGCAAAAACATCTGGATTAACCTGCCGAAAACCACAGAAACACCCGAGCAGGAGCCGATCACCCACAGCGAAGCCGCCGGAAAAAGCCGACACCGCAGACGAATGCAGTGAATAAATTAGCAAAACAGTTTGCTTGAATGTTTGAAAAGTGAAACGCTGTTTGCAAAGAAACTACTGAGCGAAAATGTCTGAAATTTACATAGAAGATCCAATGAATGATAATAAAAAGGGCGGTTACAGAAAAAATAAGTAAAGTTAAAGAAAATCTGATTTTGTAAAAAAAAAAAAAGCTTAAAATATCATAAAAAAATCTATAAATAAAGAGACTCTTTACTGCAGAATTTTATAATAAACGGTTTATTAAATATTTAATTAAAACGGGAATATTTTTTAACATTGAGGCCTATGGGATTCGCCTGAATAAACCTGCCAAATGAAACCACCGAATGGCAGGGCATTTCGGGAACCTGTCACTGCTGGTTTTTATTCTCTGAATAGCCGAAGCATTGCTTCTCTATGGGGATTTCAATGTTGAATGATTGAAAAGTGAAACGCTGTTTGCAAAGAAACTACTGAGCGAAAATGTCTGAAATTTACACATAAGATCCAATGAATGATAATAAAAACGTCTGTTACAGAAAAAATAAGTAAAGATAAAAAAATCTGAATTTTTTTAAAACAAATGAAAAGATGAGATAGTCTCTTGGACATGTGCTGATCTGACATACATATACTGGACATAAGTGTATTCCTTTAACACCTGGATGTGTGCGGAGGTCAAATGTAGGAACCGGCGAATCATAAATTTTCGCTCGAATCGAATCGGCTGTTAGGTTCGAACTCAAATCGAATCGAATCGAAAAATTCAGAAAAATGCCGCTTTCGAGCATTTCGTGTACGATACAGCCTGGATAGGTATGCTTTGATTGTGCATACAGGTTTAGCTGACGTTACACCTGCAATCTAACAGATGGGCTTAATTAATAGAGTAGCCTATAGCAAAGTACATTCACATCATAAATCCTAATTATCTCCCACAGAGCAGCAGACAGCAGTGAGTGACCCCATAATTATCTCCCACAGAGCAGCAGACAGCAGTGAGTGACCCCATAATTATCTCCCACAGAGCAGCAGACAGCAGTGAGTGACCCCATAATTATCTCCCAAAGAGCAGCAGACAGCAGTGAGTGACCCCATAATTATCTCCCACAGAGCAGCAGACAGCAGTGAGTGACCCCATAATTATCTCCCAAAGAGCAGCAGACAGCAGTGAGTGACCCCCATAATTATCTCCCACACAGAGCAGCAGACAGCAGTGAGTGACCCCATAATTATCTCCCACACAGAGCAGCAGACAGCAGTGAGTGACCCCATAATTATCTCCCACAGAGCAGCAGACAGCAGTGAGTGACCCCATAATTATCTCCCACAGAGCAGCAGACAGCAGTGAGTGACCCCCATAATTATCTCCCACAGAGCAGCAGACAGCAGTGAGTGACCCCCATAATTATCTCCCAAAGAGCAGCAGACAGCAGTGAGTGACCCCCATAATTATCTCCCACACAGAGCAGCAGACAGCAGTGAGTGACCCCATAATTATCTCCCACAGAGCAGCAGACAGCAGTGAGTGACCCCATAATTATCTCCCACACAGAGCAGCAGACAGCAGTGAGTGACCCCATAATTATCTCCCACAGAGCAGCAGACAGCAGTGAGTGACCCCATAATTCTCTCCCACAGAGCAGCAGACAGCAGTGAGTGACCCCCATAATTATCTCCCAAAGAGCAGCAGACAGCAGTGAGTGACCCCCATAATTATCTCCCACAGAGCAGCAGACAGCAGTGAGTGACCCCCATAATTATCTCCCACAGAGCAGCAGACAGCAGTGAGTGACCCCATAATTATCTCCCACAGAGCAGCAGACAGCAGTGAGTGACCCCCATAATTATCTCCCACAGAGCAGCAGACAGCAGTGAGTGACCCCCATAATCTATTATCTCCCACACAGAGCAGCAGACAGCAGTGAGTGACCCCATAATTATCTCCCACACAGAGCAGCAGACAGCAGTGAGTGACCCCCATAATTTATTATCTTCCACACAGAGCAGCAGACAGCAGTGAGTGACCCCCAGAATTATCTCCCACAGAGCAGCAGACAGCAGTGAGTGACCCCCAGAATTATCTCCCACAGAGCAGCAGACAGCAGTGAGTGACCCCATAATTATCTCCCACACAGAGCAGCAGACAGCAGTGAGTGACCCCATAATTATCTCCCACAGAGCAGCAGACAGCAGTGAGTGACCCCATAATTATCTCCCACACAGAGCAGCAGACAGCAGTGAGTGACCCCCAGAATTATCTCCCACAGAGCAGCAGACAGCAGTGAGTGACCCCATAATTATCTCCCACAGAGCAGCAGACAGCAGTGAGTGACCCCCATAATTATCTCCCACAGAGCAGCAGACAGCAGTGAGTGACCCCATAATTATCTCCCACAGAGCAGCAGACAGCAGTGAGTGACCCCATAATTATCTCCCACACAGAGCAGCAGACAGCAGTGAGTGACCCCCATAATTTATTATCTTCCACACAGAGCAGCAGACAGCAGTGAGTGACCCCCATAATTTATCATCTTCCACACAGAGCAGCAGACAGCAGTGAGTGAGACCCCCATAATTATCTCCCACAGAGCTAGGAATAAAATAAACATTAATATTCAGCAGGGCCCTCCTGGATCCCTCCCCCCCCCTCGGTGGCCATCTTCTGGCTTCCTGCAAAAGAAGCACAATACGTGACACTTCTCAGGCCAGGGATAGTTATTTAAATTAATATACTAATACTCACCACCAACCACCACTCAATTGGGTCAGACTCAGCCTGCTTGCAGCTCTCTCTCCTCCTCCGACCACGTCCAGACAGACTTCACTGCAGGAGCTCCAACCGCAGCTTTCTTCCAGTCCACCGCAGCCTCCACTGTGAAGGGACCTTGAGGTGGGCTGCGCCTAGCAGTGTGCCGTTCCTTCCCAGCCACGTGCAGCCATGTGCTGCGCGTCTGTAAGGTGCTCTGCGTGCGATCAGACAGATTCGAAAAAATTTCGAATCACACCTCAAAATCGAATTCGAATCGAATTCGACCAGCGATTCGATTTCAAATCGAATCTCGAAGCTTTGCAGGTCCCTAGTCAAATGTTAAAATATTTTTGTCAGTCCCTGCTGTTCCTGTATGGACCTGGCTGTGATTAGATATGTGACATCTACAGGCTGTCCATAAAGTCTCTATACAATTTCAAACATTTATTCCAAAGGCAAATGAAAAGACAGATAAGCGAAAATTATTACAAAATTCAGTGGCGTCGTAACGTGGGGGCGGGGGGTGCGGCCCACATCAGGTGACACCCGCCGCCACGTATTCGCTCCCTGCGAGCGTCCGAAGCATGCAGCTTCGGCGCTCGCCTGGAGGAAACACGTCACCAGCCAATCGCAGCTGGTCATGGGGCTCCCCCAGGCGAGAGCCCAAGCTGCGTGCCGCCGGACGCTCAGAAGGAGCGAACACGTGGCGGAGGTGAGCTGGGGCCGCTATCCATGAGGTGCTGGGGCCGCTAACCATGAGGTGCTGGGGTCGCTATCCATGAGGTGCTGGGGTCGCTATCCATGAGGTGCTGGGGCCGCTATCCATGAGGTGCTGGGGCCGCTATCCATGAGGAGCTGGGGCCGCTATCCATGAAGTGCTGGGGCCGCTATCCATGAGGAGCTGGGGCATATACATGAGCTGCTGGGGCATATCCATGAGCTGCTGGGGCATATCCATGAGGAGCTGGGGCATATCCATGAGGTGCTGGGGCATTATCCATGAGGAGCTGGGGCAAATCCATGAGGACCTGGGACATTATCCATGAGCTGCTGGGGCATTATCCATGAGGTGCTGGGGCATTATCCATGAGCTGCTGGGGCATATCCATGAGTGCTGGGGCATTATCCATGAGGAGCTGGGGCATATCCATGAGGAGCTGGGGCATATCCATGAGGTGCTGGGGCATTATCCATGAGCTGCTGGGGCATATCCATGAGGTGCTGGGGCATTATCCATGAGGAGCTGGGGCATATCCATGAGGAGCTGGGGCATATCCATGAGCTGCTGGGGCATATCCATGAGGAGCTGGGGCATATCCATGAGCTGCTGGGGCAAATCCATGAGGTGCTGGGGCATATCCATGAGGAGTTGGGGCATATACATGAGCTGCTGGGGCATATCCATGAGGAGCTTGGGCATATCCATGAGGTGCTGGGGCATATCCATGAGGAGCTGGGGCATATCCATGAGGAGCTGGGGCATATCCATGAGGTGCTGGGGCATATCCATGAGGAGCTGGGGCATATCCATGAGGAGCTGGGGCATTATCCATGAGGAGCTGGGGCATATCCATGAGGACCTGGGGCATATCCATGAGGAGCTGGGGCATATACATGAGCTGCTGGGGCAAATCCATGAGGTGCTGGGGCATATACATGAGCTGCTGGGGCATATCCATGAGCTGCTGGGGCATTCCATGAGCTGGGGCAGTATCCTTGAGCTGGGGCAATATATCCATGAGAGGAGCTGGGGCAGTATATCCATGAGAGGAGCTGGTGCAGTTTATCCATGAGCTGGGGCAGTATATCCATGAGAGGAGCTGGGGCAATATCCATGAGAGGAGCTGGGGCAATATCCATGTGTGCTGGGGGCAGTATCCATGAGAGCTGGGGCAATATATCCATGTGTGAGCTGGTCTGGGGCAATATATCCATGTGTGAGCTGAGGCGCAATATATCCATATGTGAGCTGGTGCAATATATATCCATGGGTGAGCTGCTCGGGGCAATATATAACTGTGAACTGGGGCAATATATAACTGAACTGGGGCAATATATCCATATGTGAGCTGGGGCAATATATATCCATGGGTGAGCTGCTGGGGGCAATATATATCCAGAGCTGCTGGGGGCAATATATATCCATGTGTACTTTCACTGCCTTTGAACAGGCAACGAACTTGCTGGCAGCTGGCAAAAAGTTGTGTGAGCATATGAGAGAGCTCCACAGCAATAAACCACACAGTAATGTGCGCTGTGTGTATGAGCATTCAGTGTTATATGGGAGTACTGATTTAGGAGTAAGAGTAGTTAAAAAAAATCTGTAAAACTCGGGGGGGGGGGTGACACCATAAGTTACCGCACCGGGTGACACCAACCCTAGTGACGCCACTGACAAAATGAGACGTATATATTTAAGTTTTTTTTGCCTCGTTTAATACACCTCTATATGGGCCCATTAGTTGCACGAAGCACATCAAGACATGTTGGCTGTAGCATCCCCTCATCAATGGTGGCAATGGCATCAGTGATCCTCTGCTTTAGATTAGTGATGTCCCTTTGTACCTTTGTTCCATACAGGATAGCTTTAACATAACCCCATAGAAAGAACAGCCCCACTCTCAGACAGCCCGTGATAGCGAGCATCCGGAGAGGCAGGCGATGGATCGGTTCTGCGCATGCACAGATAGCTCCATCCGTCAGTGTGCGCAGACGCTACTGAACTTGTGTACCTTTTGTATGGTAATTTTCCATTTCTTCATTATATGTTAATGCTAAAACCTGTCTACGCACAGTGAAAGGGTTAATAGGAGTCTCTTAGCACCCACAGCAATATTTAGCATAACTTATATAAACTGACATGGAGATTTATCGTGTGCTCAGTTTGCAGGTGTAAATGAATGAATTTTTTGAGAAATTCTTTGTAGTTGTATGGTTATACAGAGTACAAACAAAACACACCCATTGTCCTACGCCTACACATACAGGGCTATTCAGAGAGCACCGAAATGTCACTGACATTTTGCAGCACATGAATTATACATGTTGCAGGGCAGCACTTTTCCCTTTGCTCTTCTCTGCATGAAATTATGTGTCCAGGAATACATGGCCGGTCTGGCAGCCCTATTTGTGATACTCCCTGTAACCTGTGATTGCTATGCCGTTTTCTTATGCAGAGCATTGGAAGTAGGGTTGCCAGGTCGGCCATGTTTTCCTCGACACATATTAGTATCTCATGCAGAGGAGAGCAAAGGGAAAAGTACTGTCCTGCAACATGTATAATTCATATACTGCAGGAAGGAAATCAAGGCAGGTCACCTGTGATTACTTCTAGATTTCTTACCTGCAATGTATGGATTATACATGCTGCAGGGTGGCATTTTTCATGCACTGCCCATCAGCATGAATATATTATATGCATCCAGGAAAACATGGCGAATCTGTCAACCCAAATTGGAAGCATAACGTGATTGCATAAAGGTATTGTGAGGATGGGGAAATCTAGTGTGTGTGGTTTCGTGTTTTGCATAAAGTCCCCCAACGGGCCAGGTTTTAAGAATTACCTTGGGGAAATTCAGACTGAATCCTGCAATCACTGAGCAGCAAATCAGATCACCTGTGCTGTGCTTCAGATATCTGCAAACCTGGCCTGTATGGAGTACTTGCGGACTGGAGTGGAGAAACACTGCTCTGCAGTATACTTGTTTCCAGCGAAAAGCTTAGGTCAGTGGTTCCCAACTGCGGTCATCAAGTACCCCCCAACAGGTCAGGTTTTCCAGATATCCAACGCACAGCACAGCCAGGTGATATGATTTGCTGCTCAGTGATTGCAGGATTCAGTCTGCGTTTCCCCAAGGTGATCCTTAAAACCTGGCCTGTTAGGGGGACCTGAGGACTGCGGTTGGGAACCACTGGCTTATGTGACGAACATGGAAAGGGAAATAATACTTGGAACTCTAACTAATTGATACTAATGAGGAAAGGAACGTGATTGGACATGATGCGATTCTAGCTCCACCTCCGCTGGAATAAATTATGGTGCAGAAACAGGGCCTTTAATGATGAACACTTTGTTGCGAAAGCGACTGCTCTGGAGAAAAGCATTTGTATACGTAAGCATGGCGTGCGCAGTTTAACAGTACATCATCTGGTCTTGAGGCCTTTCTGGTGAGCTCGTTCCTTGGAGTGAGGATATGTGTGTTTAGCCTGATCGGAGCGTTGGTCTTTATCATGTTGGCTCAAAGATTGTTGTGCATTAGCTGTACCCCCTATCTCCACCATTGGTGGCAACTAGGGGTTAACTCCAGAACTTACTCTATCAGAGCTCCCGATGTGAAACATCGAGACTTTGGATAGATTTTGACTATCGTTTTTTTATTTTTCACTTCGGGATATTCGAAATCTATCAAGTCCCGATGTTTCACATCGGGAGCTCAGATAAAGTTCTGGAGTTCACCCCCTAGTTGCCACCAATGTTGGAGATAGGGGGTTCATTGGAACCCCCCCATCTCCCGATCCGTGGCAGCTAGAGGTTAATGTTTGCTATCGTTTGGATCGGCCAGAGCATGGCCTTTCCAACCATACCAAATGAAAGGTATTTTAATATGATAGGTAGTTTTTTAATTTTGCATTAGTGTGAAATCCACCCCCCCCCATAAGTGTCAAACCCTGCAAGTCTTTTACATGCATAGGATGTTAGCCTGTGGAATTTAGCCATTTCCTTTGTGTGCAGGAAAGGGTGTGTGAACAGTGTAAGCTAGGAAAAAAGCCATCTCTGAATCAAATGTAGTAATTTTGTCTCACTGTTGGTTAAACTCTGACGTAGAAATGTATCTGCTCTGATTGGTTGTTGTATCACATTCCTATGTTGGGAGTGAACACTGCAGGAAGTTTTTATATATAACGAACATTTCTATTGGATGTTGAAATAATAAACGGACCTGACAAACTACTAACTGATCAGATGATAATCTGCCATATCTCGGTGTGGTTGTGTCTATCGTCTCCTCTGATCAGAGTCGTGCAGCGCCTTACTTCAATTTTGATATATAAGAAACTTGAAAAAGGTTTATGGTAATTATAATGGAAATATAGAATTTTTAACACCAAACATGACCATGTTAAAAGTTAAGAATTTTTTTTTAAAAAAAAAATTATAATTTTTTTTGTTTTTGTTACTGCAGCAATATTGTTCCCATTTCAATTATAATGTGAACAATGATGCTGCACTAACGATTTTTGTATGGGTTGCGTTTGTTAAAAATTGTGCAAATTTTCCTCAAAAAAAGTGTGTAACAAGTCCCCATCTAATTTTTTTAACAAGCGCAACTCATAGAAAATATAACTGTAGACGCTCGCATGTTAAAATGTAAAAAAATAAAATAATTCCCACCTTGTAAACTATTAAATTCTAATTTTTATTGCATTTTAAGTTAGAATATACAGACAGGATACACATAACACAGACGTATACATTAATTATACCGTAGAGCGGCGCTTCCCCGCCGTGTGGATTCTTCTGCTGCATTCGGCTAGGGTCAAACGAACGCATTTTTTCGCATCGACCGTCAAAAAGTGCATCCGAACGCATTGACGTCGTGTTTTTTTGTATGGTGGACGCGAAAGCGGTCAAACGATGCGCATTTTCCTTTGTTTTTTAACGGATCGTCAAACACTTTTTGCGTCTGGACGTTATGTTGGCTGGACATTAGCAGCGTCTGACGTCTCCTAATCACGCACACACGCTGCTATGCCGACGCAGCGCACTCTGTACGTCAGTACTAGCAGTTCTATGTTCTCGAAAAAATGCGATCGTTTGCTGCTTGAGTTGCGCGGCCGAACTCTCGTGCGGCCGTACTTCGTATATTGCCTGTCATTTGCTGCTACTACGGCTGTGATTAAGTGCGCCTAACGCACGTTAAAAATGCGTTAGTCTGATCCCAGCATTAATTATACTGCAGAGAGGTGCTTCCCAGCAGTGTGTGGATTCATATGCTGCACTAATTATACCGCAGAGAGGCGCTTCCCAGCAGTGTGTGGATTCATATGCTGCATTAATTATACTGCAGAGAGGCGCTTCCCAGCAGTGTGTGGATTCATATGCTGCATTAATTATACTGCAGAGAGGTGCTTCCCAGCAGTGTGTGGATTCATATGCTGCATTAATTATACTGCAGAGAGGTGCTTCCCAGCAGTGTGTGGATTCATATGCTGCATTAATTATACTGCAGAGAGGCGCTTCCCAGCAGTGTGTGGATTCATATGCTGCATTAATTATACTGCAGAGAGGTGCTTCCCAGCAGTGTGTGGATTCATATGCTGCATTAATTATACTGCAGAGAGGTGCTGCCCAGCAGTGTGTGGATTCATATGCTGCATTAATTATACTGCAGAGAGGCGCTACTCAGCAGTGTGTGGATTCATATGCTGCATTAATTATACTGCAGTGTGTGGATTCATATGCTGCATTAATTATACTGCAGAGAGGCGCTTCCCAGCAGTGTGTGGATTCATATGCTGCATTAATTATACTGCAGAGAGGTGCTTCCCAGCAGTGTGTGGATTCATATGCTGCATTAATTATACTGCAGAGAGGCGCTTCCCAGCAGTGTGTGGATTCATATGCTGCATTAATTATACTGCAGAGAGGTGCTTCCCAGCAGTGTGCGGATTCATATGCTGCATTAATTATACTGCAGAGAGGCGCTTCCCAGCAGTGTATGGATTCAGATGCTGCATTAATTATACTGCAGAGAGGCGCTTCCCAGCAGTGTGTGGATTCATATGCTGCATTAATTATACTGCAGAGAGGCGCTTCCCAGCAGTGTGCAGATTCATATGCTGCATTAATTATACTGCAGAGAGGCGCTGCCCAGCAGTGTGCGGATTCATATGCTGCATTAATTATACTGCAGAGAGGCGCTTCCCAGCAGTGTATGGATTCAGATGCTGCATTAATTATACTGCAGAGAGGCGCTTCCCAGCAGTGTGTGGATTCATATGCTGCATTAATTATACTGCAGAGAGGCGCTTCCCAGCAGTGTGTGGATTCATATGCTGCATTAATTATACCGCAGAGAGGCGCTTCCCAGCAGTGTATGGATTCAGATGCTGCATTAATTATACTGCAGAGAGGCGCTTCCAGCAGTGTATGGATTCAGATGCTGCATTAATTATACTGCAGAGAGGCGCTTCCCAGCAGTGTGTGGATTCATATGCTGCATTAATTATACTGCAGAGAGCGCTTCCCAGCAGTGTGCAGATTCATATGCTGCATTAATTATACTGCAGAGAGGCGCTGCCCAGCAGTGTGCGGATTCATATGCTGCATTAATTATACTGCAGAGAGGCGCTTCCCAGCAGTGTATGGATTCAGATGCTGCATTAATTATACTGCAGAGAGGCGCTTCCCAGCAGTGTGTGGATTCATATGCTGCATTAATTATACTGCAGAGAGGCGCTTCCCAGCAGTGTGTGGATTCATATGCTGCATTAATTATACCGCAGAGAGGCGCTTCCCAGCAGTGTATGGATTCAGATGCTGCATTAATTATACTGCAGAGAGGCGCTTCCCAGCAGTGTATGGATTCATATGCTGCATTAATTATACCGCAGAGAGGCGCTTCCCAGCAGTGTGTGGATTCATGTGCTGCATTAATTATACTGCAGAGAGGCGCTTCCCAGCAGTGTGCAGATTCATGTGCTGCATTAATTATACTGCAGAGAGGCGCTGCCCAGCAGTGTGTGGATTCATATGCTGCATTAATTATACTGCAGAGAGGTGCTTCCCAGCAGTGTGTGGATTCATATGCTGCATTAATTATACCACAAGGAGGCGCTTCACCGCAGTGTGCACAGGCTGCCCTTCCAAACAGTGGCTGGCTGTAACCCCTTGGGGGCTGGATCGTGATTCGGCGCTGAAAGGTGCCAGGTCACGATCCTCTCCCAGAGCTGGCCGACGTCTTGGATGTCGGCCTTGCTACCGGGATCTCCCCCTGACGACTGGCGTCATCGTGCATAGCGCGATGTCAGTTATGGAGTTAACCCCTAACTGCCACCAATGGTGGAGATAGAGGGTTCAATAGAACCCTCTCCCAATCCGTGGCAACTAGGTTAATGTTTGGTATCATTGGATCGGCCAGAGCAAAAAAAATTAAAAAAATTAAAAATAAAAAAAAAATTTTTTTGTTTTGTTAATGCAGCA
Source organism: Leptobrachium leishanense (assembly GCA_009667805.1). Classification (NCBI taxonomy): domain Eukaryota; kingdom Metazoa; phylum Chordata; class Amphibia; order Anura; family Megophryidae; genus Leptobrachium; species Leptobrachium leishanense. The sequence goes on along the minus strand of CM019074.1, from coordinate 34,587,858 downwards.
ATATTGTTCCCATCTCAAATATAATGTGAACAATGATGCTGCACTAAGGATTTTTGTATGGGTTGCGTTTGTTAAAAATTGTGTAATTTTCCCCCAAAAAAATGCAACCAGTCCCCCATTACTAATTTTTTAACAAGCGTAACTCATATAAAATATAAACGCTCGCATGTTAAAATGTGAAAAAAAACACTTTACACATTGAAAATTCGAATTTTATTGCATTTTTTTGTTATAGCATACATACAGACATTACATAATGTATAAATATAGTAATGATATATTAGGAGTCTGCCAGAAAGAAAAAAAAAATATATATATATTAGTGTCTGGGTCATATAATAAAATAAGGCTTCAAAACACGTTTAAACATGATGAGCAAAACCGATAAAAACTAGCTCAGCACACAGGTGTGAAATGCCTCAGCAGCGAAAGGGTTAATTATTTTTTTTTTTTTTCGCTTTAAATCCTTTTATTCTGGGTTTTTTGTTTCAAATAATTTTTTTTTTTAAAACCTTTTTTGTTCTGTTTTTTTATTTTTAAAGTCAGACCATTTGGGTCAGTTTTGCGTTTTTTTAAATCGTTTTAATTTTTGTTCCTTTCATACCATTTTAATATGATTAAAGTTGTGCAATGCATATTCATAAGAAAAAAAGTATCTTTATTTAATAAAAAAAACGATTTAGAATCGGCAGAATTACCGGATCCTTCGAAATACCATTAGTTTAAGTCAAAACGAATAGGAACAGACGATCTGAATACACGAAAATGTCCGATATCACAAAAAAGTCTAGATGAAAAACGAGCCGATCCCAAAATGTCCGATATCACAAAAAACAAGTCGATACGGAAATTGGCCAAAACGAAAAAAATTCAAAATCCGAATGAACCAAATCTAAAAAAAATCGGTGCACATCCCTAGTCAGACCTGTGTATAACACTTGCACTATCTGGGGGTGGGGAAGGGGTCATTTACCAGACAGACACCTGACCCCTGTATTACACATGGCTATCAATTTCCAGACTAACAGGTTATCTCTCTATGCAGCAATTTGTCCATCGCTCTGGGCAGCACAATGACTTGGGCCGGCCCTGCGTTAGTACAGGTTTATTTAGTTCCTTTGCAAAAAATTTTTTGCATAGAATGTTTTTTTTTTTTTGCTAGTAAAGCGTTTTTGTAAAAATAGTCTTTTTTGCAATTTTTAGGGCTTACAGGATTTTTAAAAAAGTGTGTATGTATGTATATGTATTTATATATATATATAATATATTATATATATATATATATATATATATATATATATATATATATATATATATATATTATATATATATATATATATATATATATATATATATTTCTGCTAGGTTTAGGCTGCAGTCAGACCAGCGTGCGTTCTGGCGCACTTTATTACGGCCGCACTAGCAGCAAAGGACAGCCAATATACGAAGTACGGCCGCACAAAAGTCCAGCCGCGCAACGCAAGTGGAATTTGAACGCATTTGTTTTTTGAGAGCGCAGAACCGCTAGTACTGACGTACTGAGTGCGCAGCTGCGGCATAGCGGCGTGATTAGGAGACGTCATGCGCGGCCTATATAACGTCCAGACGAGAAAAGTGTCCTGTTGTGGTACCTGGCAATTGCAGACGATGGCTGGTCTGTATATTGATGTGGAGCGTCTGATAGCTGCAGTGGCGGAGCATCCCGAGATTTGGGACACAGCTTGTGACCTGTACAAGGACAAACCCAGAAAGGCCAGCGCATGGGTTGCAGTGTCGAGGGTGGTGTACCTGGAGTATGATACGTGGTCTGACAGAGAGCAGAAGCTACAGAGTACATGATGATTTAATTCATAATCACATGTAAATTGCATGTACAATAAAAGTAAAGGCAAACATAATAGGTGCCGTCACATGTTAAATGCTCCCCAGCTGCCAGGGCACCTGCCCTGCATCGCTAGTAAAATAATTAGAGCATCACGAAACCTGTTGCTGTGTCTATTCACAGCTATTATGTCATCGTTTGCATATTCATCCAGACCCGTAACTGTGAGGGTATCAGCGAAATTAAAACCATCCCTCGCACAAACATAATTATGTAGGATGCAACAATAAAGTGCGCCAGAACGCACGCTGGTCTGACTGCAGCCTAAACCTAGCAGAAATATAATATATATATATATATATATATATATATATTATATATATATATATATATATATATATATATATATATATATATTTCTGCTAGGTTTAGGCTGCAGTCAGACCAGCGTGCGTTCTGGCGCACTTTATTACGGCCGCACTAGCAGCAAAGGACAGCCAATATACGAAGTACGGCCGCACAAAAGTCCAGCCGCGCAACGCAAGTGGAATTTGAACGCATTTGTTTTTTGAGAGCGCAGAACCGCTAGTACTGACGTACTGAGTGCGCAGCTGCGGCATAGCGGCGTGATTAGGAGACGTCATGCGCGGCCTATATAACGTCCAGACGAGAAAAGTGTCCTGTTGTGGTACCTGGCAATTGCAGACGATGGCTGGTCTGTATATTGATGTGGAGCGTCTGATAGCTGCAGTGGCGGAGCATCCCGAGATTTGGGACACAGCTTGTGACCTGTACAAGGACAAACCCAGAAAGGCCAGCGCATGGGTTGCAGTGTCGAGGGTGGTGTACCTGGAGTATGATACGTGGTCTGACAGAGAGCAGAAGCTACAGAGTACATGATGATTTAATTCATAATCACATGTAAATTGCATGTACAATAAAAGTAAAGGCAAACATAATAGGTGCCGTCACATGTTAAATGCTCCCCAGCTGCCAGGGCACCTGCCCTGCATCGCTAGTAAAATAATTAGAGCATCACGAAACCTGTTGCTGTGTCTATTCACAGCTATTATGTCATCGTTTGCATATTCATCCAGACCCGTAACTGTGAGGGTATCAGCGAAATTAAAACCATCCCTCGCACAAACATAATTATGTAGGATGCAACAGCATTTCACTATATCCACACAGAAATCCACATTTACATCAAGCGGTCTATGAAAAATCCTCCACTTGTTGGTCAGTATGCCAAAGCTACACTCCACATACCGTCTCGCCCGCGACAGCCTGTAATTAAACACCCACTTCTTCAGTCAGGTGTGTCCCTGAGTAGGGCCGTAGATGTGTGGATACGCCGAATGCTTAGTCACCCACGAAGGCATAGGGGACTGCCACGTCACTGCCAGGCAGAGGGGGGGGGAGGGGGAGGGGGTTCCAATGAACTCCCGATCCGTGGCAGCTAGGAGTTAAAGTTTGGTATAGTTTGATCGACCCAGAGTATGGCCTTTCCAACGATACAAGCATGACCATGTTAAAAAATATGATTTTTTTGTTCCCCCCCCCCAAAAATGTAACGAGTCCCCATTTCTAATATTTTTTTAACAAGCGCAACCCATAGAAAATATAACTACAAATGCTCGCATGTTAAAATGTGAGGGGAAAAAACACATTACACGTTGTAAATTATTGAAAATTAAAAGTTATTGAATTTATTTGTTATAATATACAGACAGGACATGACATAAACATAGAATAATGATCTATTATGAATCTGCTGGAAAGAACGATAAATAATGTCGGGTGCCGGACAAAATCCCTACAGCCAGGTTCATATAATAAATATGGCTTCAAAACTTGTTTAAACATGATGAGCAAAAGAGGTAAAAATGAGCGCAGCATACAGGCGTGAAATGGCTCAGCAGGGAAGGGGTTAAGGACAGACACCAATAACCTGAAAAGCAAAATGGAGGATGCCTGGGGCAAAAGAGATTGCTTTAAGATGGCAGCTTTATGGACATCCAGCACCATTGAACAACGAGAAAAACAGGTAAAGGAACCGGAGGAGCAGAGACATGGGGACAAAGTTCTTGAATTACAGGATATGGTGATCGGGTATAAAAATAAAATGAAAGAGGACACACATGAACACATTATCCACTGATGTAGAAATATCCACTTGAACCAGAGAGCTAAGGATTCTTTCTGTCTCACTGTCGCTGATGTAATTAGCGCACCACAAGCACCAGTAATAACAGACTTTTAATGTAACATACAGCCCATGTCAACGGCAGATAAGGAACTTTTTTAAAAATGGTGGTTCCATGCCAGTTAATGATTTGAACAATTTCACACATTGGTTCCAGAGAGGGGCAGAAAGGACCAGAAAAAGACTTGATATGGAGGAATGGACAGCGTTAATAGAAGATGCTTTGGGCACTAGGGTTGGTGTCAACTGGTGAGGTAACTTATGGTGTCACCCCCCCCCCAGTTTTACGGATTTTTTTTAACTACTTTTACTCATAAGTCAGTACTCCCCATATAACACTGAATGCTCATACACGGCGCATATTATTGTGAGGTTTATTGCTGTGGAGCTCTGTGATACGCTCATACACAAATTTTGGCGAACTGCCAGCAGGTACGGTGCCTGTTCGAAGGCAGTGAAAGTCCCCTTAGAGAAGTAATGGTTAATCTGTTCAGAGACACCGAATAGCAAAGAAATGTCCTGATGTGCGGTGTTTTCATTTGGCAGGTTTACTCAGGCGAACGAACACCATAGGTTTCGATGTTAAAAATACTGGTTTTTTTTTTAAATCCAATATCTAAACCGTTTATTCCTTTTAATCCATACTAAAAAAATCAAATCTAGAGATTTTTTTACTATCTTTTAGGTATTATTCAAAAACAAAATTCTTTCTAATAGCGTTTTTTTTCTTTTTTCGGTAACAGACCTTTTTATTATCATTCATAGGACCTTATATGTTAATCCCATAATTTTCGTTCAGTAGTTCTTTTTAAAACAGCAGGCGATGGATTTGCGGCATCATTCGGTGGCTGATTCCCTTCAATTCAGGGACCCTGTAGTGAAATTAACCGGGGAAATTTGATTCCCCAAAGTGCAGGGAACAGAACACTGAAATGTCTGCATCATTCTTCGCTGCCGCGGAGAGGGGGCGCACCTCTTGCGACGGGGTCCGTGGGGAGAGCAAAGTCATACCAGCTCTGTCCCCGCTGGGCCACGAACCGTCATCCCCCCCCCCAGACGATTAGAAGTCCGGCGGAAGAGACGGGGTCACCCTACGCCGTCCAGAAGCAGACCCACCTGTCAGCGTGTCCCGGATGTCCCGTTAGCGTGAGCCCCCCTTCATCGTCCAGTTACCAGGCATGACACAATAGGCACTGCAGGCGTGAGGACACAGTCAGCCCGCAAGAGAGCGTCCAAGATGGCAGCCGGCACTAGGCCCAAACCGGGATATGGGCTGTAAATCACCGCAGAGCACGCAATCTCCAGACCATCCGATATCGACCGGGCACAGCAAGATGCCAGTTAGAGAAGTGGCCGAAAAGACTATCGCGTTGTGGAGGTCCTCCAAAACACGGCCGCTCGCTGCTGCTGTTAGCTCCGCCCCCCGGAAGGATACATTGAGATGGGAATGATACAAAATTTAATTACAGAATCAGCGATATAAAAACGATGTCCAAAATTACTGAAATGGAACCGAAATCACGAATGGAATGAAAATGAATTTCGATTTTACACATTTCTAGTCCATTCGAAAAGTTTTCGTTTCGGCACGAAAATTCGTTCGGATCTGAAAATTTTCAAAAAATCAGCCGAATCCGAGTACACGAATCGGGAAATTTCGTGAAAATTCCGAAACCCGAAATGCACATCCCTAATTAACATTGCCGTACTGAATTGCTACTTGCTTCATGGCGGCGGCCATCTTTACTACGTCACACTCAGCTAATCACTTGCAGCGACCCGAGGAGATGCTGTGAGAAGTTAGTGCTGAGCGCTGAGCGGCAGAATGGCGTTCAATGGCAAGTTGCGAACTTCGCACTTGCAGCGGCTGAGGTATTGAACGGGGCTCTGGTAGTAAGCCCGAAATCAGAATGAAGTTTAATGAGAACAGGGTCTGGCAAACAGACCATAAAGTCGTGCCAAATATTAAATTTCTGAGCTCTGGACTCCTTGTCCAAACTCGCCTGCACCCAGTCATGTTGGAATATGGCATAGAGGTGGGAATAAAACATACCAAAAGTAGGGGTTGTAGGGAATATTCAGTGACCCAGAATGGCCTTCTTTGCTACAGCTGAAAGAAGACCCAAAAGTACCTTTTGCCCACTAGGCATGGCATATGTTTCAGTACAAGGAAGAATGTTGAATAAAGCCAAGTCCGGGGAGGAGGGCACCCGAAGCTTCAGGACACGCGTCCCATATCGTCGGATAGCATCCCAAAAAAACGCAATAACCGGGCAGGACCATAAACAGTGAAACAGGTTTGCATTGGCATGAAGGCATTTCAAACAGTGACCAGAACTCTGTGGGGTAATACAGGACAATCGATCGGGGGCTATGTACGCGATTTGGTTGTAGCAGATATGAGAGAGAAGGGTGATTGGGACGGGAGATGTACACACCAGTTGGCCAGGCCTGTGGTAGTCAATGACCAATAAAATTGCAGTCTGAGCAGTTGAAAGGCTGCTATGGATGGGGATAACACCATTATTTTATCTAGTGGGTTACTAAAATCCGTCGACCGTAGATCTGATACTTGAGACGAGACAAAAGCCGATAATTGGAGGTAGAAAGCCTGATGCAGATACACTGGGGCTATCAATTCGCAAAAATTTTCATACGAGAGAAGCTTACGGGAGGGTTGAAACAGAAGGTGTCTAAATTGTGTGAGACCTTTACACGCCAGTAACCGAAAAACCGGAGCTGCCGAACCAGTCTGAAAATCAGGGTTATTTAGCCAGGATTGAAACACAGAGGACTTGTAAGACAAGCCCAGCACCTTGCGAGCCCTGCACCAAGCGGCTCTCCCTATCATCAGCAGTGGATTTGATTTTAAGGGAGGGGGTATCAGGGAGGGGGGCAGGTGAAGAAAAGCCGACAGCGATATCGTGCTGGCCATAGCACAATCGAGGGCACAATCGGTGAATCTGGAGGAGTCAGTGAGCCAATCTGAGACTAATCGATATAACGCAGCTACTTTATAGGAGTGGACATCTGGCAAATTTAGACCCCCCTGACTATGTTGGAGCTGGAGTTTACGGAGTGCTAGGCGCGGTCTCCACCCACCCCAAATAAATTTAGAAAACCAGGAGTGTATGAGTGAAATATCACGACTCTTCAGCAATATAGGTAGCATTTGGAGAGGGTACAATATATGCGGGAAAGCGACCATTTTAATTAAGCTACATCTACCCATGTAGGAAAGTGGCAATTTATCCCAGGAAGCTAACAGATCTCTCAAGCTATTTAATGGGGGAGGAATATTTACCCGATAAAGATTTGAAATGTTAACGGGAAGGAGTACTCCCAAATATTTGAACCGGTCGTCCCGACTCCAGCGGAAGGAGAAGGAGTCCGGTGGAAAGTCCACCACTCCGGAACCCAAGCAAATTGCCAATGTTTTCTCATAATTAATCGTAAAGCCTGAGGCCTCACGAAATGCCTCCAAGTGTTCCAACAAAGTCGGGACGGCCTGAACAGGTCGAGAGAGGAAGATAAGTAAGTCATCAGCAAAGGCCACCACTCTAACCTCCCGGGAGCCAATACCTATGCCCTGAAAATCCAGATGAGTTAACAGCACCCGAATTAAAGGTTCTATGGCCAGGTTAAATAAAAGGGGGGATAGGGGACAACCCTGACGTGTACCCCTCCCTAATGTGAAGGGTCTGGAATTAAGGCCGTTGGTCGTTACCATCGCTGAAGGGGAGTCATAGAGTGCCTGAAAAAGGTTTTGAAGTGCTAGGCCAAAAAAATTATATTTTAAGAATCGGAGCATATAGGACCAGGAGATTCTGTCAAAAGCCTTATCGGCATCACAGCTAAGCGCAATGGTGGGTGAATCCGGACAGTTGCCCACTGACCATAAGGCCGTGAGGGCTCATCGGACATTCAGGATTGAGTGTCAGCCAGTGAGGAAGCCTGTTTGGGCCGGGGAGATAAATGTTGCTAAAGGTTTCTGGAGGCGTTGCGCCATAATAACTGACAAAAGTTTTAAGTCAACATTTAACAGTGAAATCGGACGGTATGAGGTCACAAGGAGAGGATCCTTATTAGGCTTGGGAATGACTATTAACCTGGAAGCATTCAAAGATGTCGGCGGCATCTTGCCCTGCAAAATATTATTGTAAAGGGTATGGAGATGGGGGACAAGGTAACCACTCAATGACTTATGAAAATCAGCAGAGAAACCATCAGGGCCCGGGGTTTTTCGAGAACGAAGGTGGGATATGGCAATTCGGATTTCCTCCTGGCTGATCGGGGCATTTAGCGTTTCTCTAGCTTCCAGGACGATTTCCGGTAGGCCCGCCATCGTAAAGAATCTAGCTTGTGGCTGCCAATCATCTGTATCTGCCCTATAAAAGTCCTCGAAATAGGATCTGAAATAATCGTTAATGCTAGAGGGGTCACTTGGCAGTTTACCCGACACTGTCCTTATCTGGGTAATAGGAGGGATCGAGGGTTGGTATGATTTAAGCAAATTGGCCAGGAGTTTACCCTGTCTATTACCCCATCTGAAAAGGCAATTCCGTTGCAGGGACAAAGTATTTTTCTCTCTCCTCCACTATTGCAGAGTAGTTCTGCTTGCAAATTTTACATGTTTCTGCTGATTGGGTCATGGGGTGGGAGAGGTGAGAGCTATAGGCTTGCACCAGGGAAGAATGGGCCGATTTGTAATTTCTGGTTAGTTTCTTTGCGTTTACGCGACACATATTCAATGATACAGCCCCTCATAACAGGTTTAGCCGCTTCCCAAAATAAGTTTACATTTTCCACATGTTCTATATTGTCGTCTAAATAATTATTCCAACATATTTCCAAGTGGGACCGAAACTCGCTCGACTGCAAAAGTGCGTCAGGGAAACGCCAATTACGCCACTTAGGGAGCGGGGCGCCCAACCGTAAATCCACAGACATTGCCGCATGATCCGATATATGGATCATGCCTATCGATGCGTCAGACAGGGAGTGTTGCAGGGAACCGGACACCAAAATTAGGTCAATCCGAGAAAAGGAATCGTGGGGTTGAGAATAAAATGAAAAGTCCCGTCCCTCCGGATGTAAGAAACGCCAAGCGTCTATCAGGGCTAGGTGGCGTTTTAAAAAAATAGGGCCTTCCGTTGCCTGCCTCGGGGAGGGTACGCGACGAGAGCCAGAGCGGTCAAGGATCGGGTCCAATACTGCATTATAGTCGCCTCCCAGGATACAGTGGTCATAATTATATTCAAGTAGTATAGCATAAAGGTCTGAGTGAAATTGGAGGTGAGGCCATTGTGGGGCATATATATTTACCACTAAATATTTCTCCCCCTGCAAGGACAGCAGCAATATGGAGTACCTACCCTCCAAGTCATCGTCCTCCCCCAGAACCACCCAGGGAAGGGAATTACTGAGCAAAATAGCCATGCCCCATTTCTTATTAGTATAAGAGGCGGAAGTTTGAAAACGAAGCCAAGGGGCAGTCAGGCGATTTGGCCGTAGAGGCCCAGTGCGTCTCTTGTAGAAGAGTTATGTCGGGTTTAAGCTTAAGTAGGTGAGATAGTACTTTCCGTCGTTTAATAGGTGAGTTCAGCCCCTCCACATTCCATGAAACGAGTCGGAACTCAGTCTTGTGAAAGGGCACAGTTTCCGTTATGACTTACAGTAGAAAAAAGGGAATGGGCGTCACTAGGGGGAGAGTGAGGCAATGCCTCCAGGAATAGAGGGAGTGGGACCGTCCCAGCAGCGGCCCCCCACCCAGCCCATCGTAATTCAATGTCACGTTGCCTACCTGAATCTACCTTTTTTCTAAACATTTTTTAAGGAACCAAATAACAGAAAAACAACCATAAAACAGTAGTTTGTAACATATAATCGCGTGTAAATTCTCATCAGCGAGAGAATAGGGTCATGAGAAATAATAGTAATCAAAAATAGAAAAAAATGGAGCTCGGATCGGGAGTCCAAGATTCAAGTTGCAACTGATCAGGTTGAGATTCTTTGAGACAATGGTTGAGGGTCAGGGAGTGATTCAGATTCTGGGAGGAGGGCTGCCCTCACCTCTTGTGGCGAATCAAAAAAATGTGTAGTCCCATTATAGAACACTCGAAGTCAAGCTGGATACAGAAGAGAAAACCTAATATTTTTCTCAACTAGCTTCGTGCACAAAGGAGAAAAAACCCTGCGCTTTACTGAGACTGCAGCAGAAAAGTCCTGAAAAAGACGCAGTTGAAAACCTCGATATTCAAGTGTCCGGAGATGGTGAAAAGCTTGAAGTAGCTTAGTCTTGTCTGTGTAGTTGAGAAGGTGCATGATAACCGGTCTCGGGCGACCCGCCCTGGGGATCAAGTCCGGTCCCACCCTGTGAACCCTTTCCACAGCAACGGGACGTGATGAATCAGTAAATCCCAATTGAGATGGTAGCCAGTCCTCCGCCCAGTCGCTCAACGTCTGCCCCTTCACAGACTCTGGGAGACCAATGATCCTCAAGTTATTGCGACGGCTACGGTTTTCCAGATCGTCCAGCTTTTCAGTGAACCCTTGAATAATCAGGTCCTGTTTCTCCAGCTGGGCCTGTAGTGGATGAAACCCATCTTCCAGGTTGGATACACGCTCCTCCACCTCAGTAAGCCTGTGAGCCTGCGAGGTTAGCTGAGATAAGACAGATTCAATGGTAGCCGCCAATTTACCAAATTTATCATCCAGTAAAGATGAGATAGCCGCTGAGATATCTGCTACACTCAGAGGTAGATCCGAACGAGCCGCAAGCAAAGGGATCTCAGCAGGGCCTAATACATCTGACGTAGAGTCCATTGAGTCATGGGAGCGTGGGGAAGATTGGCTGGGTGGCGAGCCACTTTTGGTAGCAGGTTTCGCTGGCGCTTTGGGCGACTTCTTAGTGGATTTCCCAGTTGTGACAAATCTCTCCATGATGATGATGATACAACAAAAGGACAGAAAAGAAAAAATTAGGGGGGGTTGGTTGAGTGATAGGGAAGAGCGCCCCAGGAGCCCCCAGGGCTAACATTTTTTGAAAAACGTCAGAGAAAAAAAATTTAGACTTCGTCCTGGAACCTCCAGGACAGAAAAATATAAGGCAAGGCCTTTCGCACGGATGTAGAAAATATGGCACTCAGGCGCAGAAAAATTGTGCTACAATAAGGGCAGGTAGCGTGTGGCCTAGCCGTAATTGTGCAAGGTCAGTAGCACGATAATCCAAAACAAAAATTGTGCCCTGTCAAGGCCAGATGGTGTGGGACCAGGTCACAATTGTGCAAGGTCTTTAACACTATAAAGCAGCGCAGTAAAGATGAGAAAAATCGCTCCAGAAGTCTTCTGGGACTTAGAAAAATTCGACCAGAAAAATTAGGGGGCGACCTTTTCAAAACTAACGAAAGGGGACAGAAAAAAATCTGTTCAAGTTATTCAGTGAACAGTGAAAATGTGGTCCACAATCACCCCAGGGGACACCGGGACTCCGGCAAAGCAAGTCTCCACAGTGGTGGCTTCCGAGCCGAGGGGGAAAAAAAACAAAAAACGTCCCGCAGGATCCAGGGATGCCACAGGGGAACCCCAAGGCAGAAAAATTGAGGCACAGGTACCTGACTCCTCTCAATTACACTCGGTGAGTACAGGAGGCCACGATTTAACCACGCTGTCCCGGCAAGATGGCGGCCGACCTCCGAGTCTTTATCCCAGGTAAATGATAGCTTGTCAAGCAGGAGGTCAGTTGCCGTCAGGGGCGGGTGTTAACGTCCAGGCCGATGAAACCGTTTTGTCGAAGGCGAGGGGAGAGCATCAAGGTCCCAGGAAACCGGTCTGCAGCAGGGCAGGACAGACAGCTTGTGCACGGCCACGCAACTCTGGGGATGGTGAAGTCCTCCGACTGTCACCAGGCACTGGGAGGTTCGGCTGTCTTGCCTACTAAGCTGCTCGTTTTCAGCTGGCACTGCGGCCAATCACTCGGTCAGCACACAGAGTTCCAACTCCACCTCGCGGTACCCGCAAGATGGCAGCCCTGCGCGCCAAACTCAGTTCACCAGCAAGGCTCCCAATCGTACCTCACTCGGTAGTGCTCAGAGCCGGCGAGTGTCCTCACGATGGTCTGGGTTGGTAGGTAGATCCAGCGTCCCAGGAGAGGGGAAAATCGAGGTTCCAGAAGTCCCGCCTGGAGTAGGCTGGGACGGGTGGCCAGGTGACTCCGGGGTTGTGGATACTGCGAGTCCGGGTCCAGCCGGAGAGTAATCCAAATCCGGTGCAGTAATGAATAAATGAGCTCCTGCAGTTGTGATGCCGCTGATGGTAGCAAAAATCCGCACAGCGGAGGGTAAATTGCTAGCTCTGCACGGAGCTCGATGTAAAAGCGGCCATTCACCTGGCCCGCCTCCCGGAAGTCTGCAAATGTGGCTTTTAAAGATTGTTCCTTTTTTTTTATTTTCCTTTTTAAGGATATTTAATGATTTTGCAGACAGTGGATTTAATTACTTTACAATTTGCGTAATATTTTACACACTGGAGGAAAAATTGCAATTTTTTCTTATCGCTAATGGTATACACATAACAGAACATGTAGGGAAGACTGATGTACTCCAGTCTCTTTACGTTGCAGGATCATTAAAACATAAGTGAATCGTGTGGCTAAGTTAATGTGTTCAATCCTCTATAAGGAGTGAGGTGAGTGAGATTGTACAATTAGTCACTTCCAAAGCTGAAACAGGGTTATTCAAAGAGAATCAAAGTCACTGCACGTTCGGTGACTCTTCATTCTCTTCAATTTCGGTGTAATTCGGCAATCCCACTTCGGCGACCCTGCGATGTATTCAGCAAGCACCACAGGGCCGTCATAGCGCAGGGGAAAAGTCGCCGAACACTCACCGCAAAACCTGGCAGATGCACACGGAAAACCCGCAAAAACATCTGGATTAACCACAACGGAGAAACCCGAGCAGGAGCAGATCACAGCCGCTGGAAAAAGCCGCCGCCGCAGACGAATGGAGTAGGAAAAAAAAGAACGTTCGCTTGAATGTGTAGCGCTCACTCCCGAAGGAGCCGCTGAAAATGAACCACGGGTCAGTCTCCCCGCACTAGGGAATAAATATTCTCCAGCATCGTTGTGGATTTTATAAATTATATAGTTTACTGAAGTAAAAGGCATATAATAAGACACGGTGTTCGTAGATATATTTACAGTATTTTGTATCGCGGTAAACGCGCAGCGGGAAAAAGGAATGCGAGACTTCGTATTTCTGAAAAATACGCGACCGAACAGAAAAATACAATACTTTGTAGTTACGAGAAACGCGCAGCGGAAAACAAAATAAGATGCGAATCTTTGCTCCTCTTTCGGATACTAGGGAGTGAGTCCCGAACAGGTTAAGTCCCGAACTGTGAGTGTATGTGTGTGTTATGGTACCCGGGTACTATTCAACTGGCCAGTGAATCTTTTAAGCGATGTCTTCGACTAGTCAAGTTGGGGCCCTGTGGGTTTCAGAAATAAACAACAGCGTGCTTGCTTGAGCTTTTGTAAAACCGGCCTTGGAGGCCTCTCACCCATCCGTTCGATCACCAAGGCTCCGCTGACCCAGGACGTCTCTCCGCTCGTTTCCTCACTGGGATACCGGCCACTGGATAGGTGGTCAGGCTTTCTGTGCTCTGGCCCGGACTTGTCCAGCTACCGCCTGCTCTCCCATCCAATGGACTCGCGGTACTCCTCACTCGAGGTCCTCAGCTTGTCTGGATAACAACTTGGGTGATGTCTGTCAATGAGTAAGGCTCCTTCTGGCAAGGCAGGATGACCCCACTCGAATCCTGATAGGCCACACTTGCGCTCCGGCCTAGTCACGGTTCCGCTCTGCAGCACTGCGTCCTCTCTCATGCACTCTCTGGCGCGCTCTCCACGAGGCTCAGGATGTACAGCGTCTGTGTCCCACCCACTTCCTGTCTGTTTGCAAAGCATGCCGGGAAACGTAGTCCCAATGTTCAGTGTCTTCTTATCGCGCTTGTCTCCCTCCGGTGGCCAAAAATAGGTACTGCCACAGTAAGAGTTTAAACACAGCGCTACAAATGTTTGAAAAGTGAAACGCTGTTTGTAAAGAAACTGAGGTCCAAAGAATGATAAAAAAAGGTCTGTTACAGAAAAAAGAATAAACATTTAAAAAAAAAAAAATCGGCAAATTTTTGGCTAAATAAATGCTCAAAATATCCCAAAATTCTATAAATAGACTTTTTACTGCAGAATATTATAATAAACGGTTTATTAGATATTGAAATAAAAAACGGGAATATTTTTAACATTGAAGCCTATGGGATTCTCCTGAATAAATCTGCCGCATGAAGCCACTGAATGACAGGGCAATTCGGCAACTTTTCTCTGCTGTTTTTTGTTACCCATAGCTTCGTCTATTTAGGGATTTCACTGCCCTCAAACAGGCAACGAACAGGCACCGTAAGTGCAGGCAATTCGCCAACATTTGGCAAACTGCCTGCTTTCTGGATACCCGAATGGGCAAGAAAGGTAACCGAACACTGATTTTCGGCGTTCGGTTACCTTTCGGCAGCCATTCGGATCTCTTTAGAATAACCCTGATAGATCAGACCCCACCACTAAACAGACGCATGAAATATTTGCTGTTTTAAGATGACAGTGAAGAGACAATGAGCTGCCAGGCAGTGGCGTCGTAACGTGGGGGGTGCGGCCCGCACCAGGTGACACCTGCCTTTTAGGGTGACACCGTCACGCTAACGGCGGGTGTCTCACCCTCCGCCGCGTATTCGCTTCCTGCGAGCGTCCGTAGCATGCAGCTTCGGCGCTCGCCTGGAGGAAACACGTCACCAGCCAATCGCGGCTGGTCACGTGGCTCCCCCAGGCGAGCGCCCAAGCTGCGCGCCGCCGGACGCTCAGGAGCGAACACGCGGCGGAGGTGAGCAGGGGGCCTGGCAGTATCCATGTGCTGGGGCATTCCATGAGCTGCTGGGGCATTCCATGAGGAGCTGGGGCATTCCATGAGGAGCTGGGGCATTCCACGAGTGAGCTGGGGCATTCCACGAGTGAGCTGGGGCATTCCACGAGTGAGCTGGGGCATTCCATGAGCTGCTGGGGCATTCCATGAGGAGCTGGGGCATTCCATGAGTGAGCTGGGGCATTCCATGAGGAGCTGGGGCATTCCATGAGTGAGCTGGGGCATTCCATGAGCTGCTGGGGCATTCCATGAGCTGCTGGGGCATTCCATGAGGAGCTGGGGCATTTCATGAGTGAGCTGTGGCATTCCATGAGGAGCTGGGGCATTCCATGAGTGAGCTGGAGCATTCCATGAGTGAGCTGGGGCATTCCATGAGTGAGCTGTGGCATTCCATGAGTGAGCTGGGTCATTCCATGAGCTGCTGGGGCATATCCATGTGCTGGGGCATATCCATGTGCTGGGGCATTCCATGTGCTGGGGGCATATCCATGAGGTGCTGGGGCATATCCATGAGGTGCTGGGGCATATCCATGTGTGCTGGGGGCATATCCATGTGTGCTGGGGGCAGTATCCATGTGCTGGGGCATTCCATGTGCTGGGGGCAGTATATCCATGAGCTGGGGCAGCATCCATGAGCTGGGGCAGTATATCCATGAGCTGGGGCAGTATATCCATGAGCTGGGGCAGTATCCCTGAGCTGGGGCATATCCATGTGCTGGGGCAATATCCATGAGAGGAGCTGGGGCATATCCATGTGTGCTGGGGGCAGTATCCATGAGAGCTGGGGCAATAGCCATGTGTGAGCTGGTCTGGGGCAATATATCCATGTATGAGCTGGTCTGGGGCAATATATCCATGTGTGAGCTGAGGCGCAATATATCCATATGTGAGCTGAGGCGCAATATATCCATAAGTGAGCTGGGGCAATATATATCCATGGGTGAGCTGCTGGGGGCAATATATAACTGAACTGGGGCAATATATCCATATGTGAGCTGGGGGCAATATATATCCATGGGTGAGCTGCTTGGGGGCAATATATATCCAGTCTAATCCAGAGCTGCTGGGGGCAATATATCCAGAGCTGCTGGGGGCAATATATATCCATGTGTGCTTTCACTGCCTTCGAACAGGCAACGTACTTGCTGGCAGTTGGCAAAAATTTGTGTGAGCATATGAGAGAGCTCCACAGCAATAAACCTCACAGTAATGTGTGCTGTGTGTATGAGCATTCAGTGTTATATGGGAGTACTGATTTAGGAGTAAGAATAGTTAAAAAAAATCTGTAAAACTCGGGGGGGGGTGACACCATAAATTACCGCACAGGGTGACACCAACCCTGGTGACGCCACTGCTGCCAGGAGACAATGAGCTTCCAGGAGACAATGAGCTGCCAAGGCTTGTGTTTCAGGTGCTTATATTGTAATGGACTGCGTGAACGGAGGTGGGTGCATCTAAAGAAATAAGTGCACACCACTACTTTGCATACATGGACTTTACCAGTGAGTACACACCCTTTCGCACAATTCTCAAGTTCTGTGAAGACCAGTCAAGATGACGTCCTATGAATTTCAGGACTTGTGAGAGAAGGCAAGTCAATGCTCCTGGCTCCCAGGTTGTACAAGCAGCAGAAACGGGGGTTAGCAAAGGCAAACTGCAACTCCTAAAAACCCAATGAACGCAACTTCTTTGACTCTCACTGGAGAATGAATCAATTTCCCGGACATTTGACAATATCCAGCTCTAGGAACAAGCAGCAGTTTCGGTGATTCCCACAGGTGTCTGACTCTATGAATCTAGTTGTGTCCAGATTCTATGACCATTTTAACGTCCCCTCACATGAGCGCATTATGATTGGGTATATTTATGGTTTTACATGAGAAATAATTTGATATTTAAAGGGGTGGAACGTGGATTTTATTCTTTCCACGTGTAATGTCTCATCCCTTGTGTCTCTTGTCCTATATTTTATATTTTATGAGGTGTAGCATTGGTTCTACTTAGAAACTAAGGACTCGTTCCCTTTGGATATAATTCCCTACAGTAATTGTTGATCGGATTCCAAAACTCCCAGCATAACAACCCAAAGTATAAGAAAAAGTGGGGGAATGTGGGGACAATAGACGGGTTTGGGTCGAAATCCAATGCCAAAATCCCGACTGCCATCTTCCCTACACAGACAACTCCCTGACGGCCATGGGTTTCCTCCTCCGGCACACTGACGTCATCACGCCGGGGGCGCGATGACGTCAGTTTCAGGCGTCCCCCCCCCCCTGCCGCAGCAGGGGAAGCGCCTGAAGGGGAGGGGGGATCCTTTGGATCCCTATATCCCCCCATCGCCAGGGACCAGGCGGCTGTGGCCAGCATCACTGGAAGGGTCACAGCCTGACCTTTCCAGCGATGTATGGGGGTTAACCCCTTAGTTGCCAGGTCGCGACCGGGCACTAATTTGTGCCCGATCGCGGCCTATTTCCGGTGGGGGCCGCCATCTTGGATGGCGATGATGTCAGTTAACCGGGGAACCCCCTAGCTGCAAAGGGATTTCCTATGGAAATCCCATAGAGGAGATAGGGGGGTTCTTTGAACCTCTTTATCTCCTGATCGGTGGCAGCCAGGGGGTCATGTATGATATTGCTGGAAAGGCCAGAGCATGGCCTTTCCAATGATATCAAACATGACCATGTTATAAGTAAAATGAAAGTTTAAAAAAAAGTAAAAATAAAAATAATAAAAAAAATTATAAATTAAATAATAAAAAAATAAATACGTGTGTTTTTTTTTTTTTCAATGCAGCACTATTGTTCACATTTCAATTATGATGTGAACAATGATGCTTCACTAATGATTTTTTTTTGGGGGGTTTAGCTAAAATCACGCAATTTCTCCCCAAAAAAAAATGGGTTCCCCGTTCTAATTTTTTTTAACAAATCTACCCCATAGCATATGCCCGCAGAGCCTCGGATAATAAAATTTAAAAAAAAAACACTTTACACACTGTGGAAGATTGAAAATTCACATTTATTTACTTTTTTTTTACATTTTTTGTTATAGCATTTTGGCAGGGCATGACATATACATATAATAATGATATATTATTAATCTGCCTAGTCTGCCGGAAAGAACGATCTATAATTTGTCTGGGTGGTATAATACGTGACTTAAAAATGGTCAAAATGAGCTCAGCAAACTTCTACTTCCGAAACAGCGCCGAAGTTGTAAAATTACTCCCGTCCTTAAGGGGTTAACCTATCACTAGACTTTGGTTACAATATGCCCTTCTCTTGGAAAGACACACCTACTCCAATATAAATGGAACTCTCTGTAGTTTACTCTGTCCACTCTGCAGGACAAGAAGAGCGAGAGTCTCCCTGTTCTCCTGGTAAGTATACACTGTGGGATGTTGCCCTCTAGGCCTAGATGTTATTGTTCATATTGGCTGCATTGTAACTCTTGTATATGTGTATATGTGAGTTAGTGTGCTGTTCGTAATTCCTAATGTTTAGTGTGTGTGTGTGTGTGTGTGTGTGTGTGTGTGTGTGTGTGTCACACAACAAATATATTTTTTTCAAGCGTTCAGCGACGCTTTACCACAACGGTGCCTGTTCGAGGGCAGTGAAATCCCCATAGAGAAGCAATGCTGAATAGACCTTCAGGGAACAAAACCCAGCAGTGAAAAGTTGCCGAAATGCCCTGCTGTTCGGTGGTTTCATTCGACAGATTTAGTCAGGCGAATCCCATAGGCTTCAATGTTAAAAATATTCCCGTTTTAATTCAATATCTAAAACCATTTAATATTTATATTCTGCAGTTAAAAGATTTTCTAGGATCTTTTAGGCATTTCTCAGGATATTTTTGCAGAAACTTTTTTAAAATCGTTTTTCTGTAACAGTCCTTTTTTATTAATTGGATCTTTTTATATGTAAATTTCAGACCTTTTCGTTCTGTAGTTTCTTTGCAAACCGTGGTTTCACTTTTCAAACATTCAAGCGAACCTTTTTTTCTCACTCCATTTGTCTGCGGTGTCAGTTTTTCCGGCGGCTGCTTGGGTTTGTTCGGCGGGGTTAATCCAGATGTTTTTGGTGTGCCTTCGCCGGGGTTTTGCCGTGAGTGTTCGTCGGGTTGGTGGCGACTTTTCCCTGCATTACCGTGGCCCTGTGGTGCTTGCTGAATACACCGCAGGGTGCTGAAATGGGATCGCCAAATCACACCAAATTGAAGAGCACGAAAAGTCACCGAACGTGCAGTGACTTTTTGATTCTCTTTGAATAACCCTGTATGTGCACCTGTGGTGTTCGGGTGGGGTGGTTATTTATTTTTCTTCTCCCCATGAGCTATGAAAGCATTAACAGGAATCATTATAATAGGGGATATTCAGTAAGGGGTGAGCTTACCACCGTATAGTGTGATGTTTGTGGCAGTTGGTCTATTCACTAAACTGTCAATTCACACAATACTGGCAAATTGACCGTGAAATACGGTGTTGCTCTTCTGCAACCGTGACATTGTCCCATAGCAAAGTAATGGTTACTCTACTGATTTTTGCTGATTTTCAGTGATTTTATTTGGACGGGTTTAAACGGGTGAATCCCCTAGGTTTCAATGTAAAACAAATAAGTTAGTTTTTTATTTCTTTTACATTTTCAGCACAAGACTTTTTGTATTCCTATCGTGGTCTTCAGCGACTCAACATTTGCCGCACTACAGTGAATTCACCATAGTCTCAGCGAAATGGAAACGCTGAAGCGCACCACAGTGAATAACGCCTATAATAAAGGCTTTCAGGGTGTGTGGGCTGACTGTTAACTCTGTTCCCCCTGAAAAATAATGGAGGAACGGTGTTCCTGCTCCACTTGACCCCTTATCTTGATGCGTATTTAGCGATGTACCTGGCTTCATGCACAGGGCACTGTTTAATGTTCTTGGGTCAGAGCAGCGGGGCCATTCCGAACAAAGACTCTGACAGAGCCCAGTGCAGGTATTGTGGGACCATAGGGATGGCTGAAATGGTCCAGATGGGGTTTGAATACTGTGGGGCAGGGGCGGTTTGACCACTGGGCCGAGGAGGGCCCAGTATAGTCGTCCTGACCGGCCAAGGAACACAAATCGCGATGACCGTCTAGCCGGCCACCGTGATTTGCAATCCGATGCCCATGCCGTGTGCCTGCTACCTGGAGCAGGTCCTCCGCTCTGTCTGCTCTGAACTCTGTGTTCAGAGCGCGTTGCGGAGGTTCCCGCTGGCAGCGCCCCCCCCCCTTCCGCACACATGACAGCGGCACGTCACTGTCACATGAGAGCCAACGTCCGGGCTCTCGTGCATACAGGGGACCCGCGTGCATCCATTATGCTGGGTGGTGGGTGGGGCCCGCAGCCCGCCCATCACCCATGGGGACCAACCAGTGAGTGACATGTAAGCGGAGCCAGCAAGCCTGAGGCTGCATGCGCAAAAGATTCTTCAATAGTGTATGTTGGGGGGATGGGATAAGATGCCAAATTTATATACTGGGGCGATAAGATGGAAAATTTATATACAGGGGGATAAAATGGCAAACTTATATACTGGGGGGTAAGATGGCAAATTTATATACTGGGGGTAAGATGGCAAATTTATATACTGGGGGGTAAGATGGCAAATTTATATACTGGGGGATAAAATGGCAAACTTATATACAGGGGGGATAAGATGGCAAACATAAATATCATATGTGTCTGATCGGTCGCAATATGTGTCCATTTCTGACAGCACTTCCCTTCCCCTCCCAGTCACGTGCGGTGTACCCCAAGGCTCGATACTCGGCCCCCTGCTATTCACAATATTCATAAATGATCCGCCCAATGTCTGCAAAGCCTCAACTGTGCATATGTACGCAGACGACACTGTAATCTATACCAGCAAACCAACTCTCCCGCAGCTGGAGGCCGTGCTGCAAGACCAATTCACAGGGGTAGAAAAGTGGATCGCAGATAACAAACTCTTTCTAAATACTGACAAAACTGTTACAATGCTCTTTGGAACCGCACCTAAACTACACAAATTGCAAACACCCCATCTATGTGTGGGGACAAGATCAAATGACACGCTGACTACAGTCACTTATTTCAAATATCTAGGTATGTGGTTAGACCCAAATCTATCTTTTGGCCCCCACATCGAAAAACTCCTCTAAACTCTACTCCAAACTAGGTGCTCTGTACAGAAACAAATCCTGCCTGAGCCTCGCGGTAAGAAGCAGATTGTACAATAAATGCTTATGCCGGCTATTGAATACGGAGATGTAGTGTATGCAGCCGCCCCGCAAGCACACCTTCAGAAACTTACTACATTGTATAACTCATTCTGCCACTTTGTGCTACAATGTAACTACATGACCCACCATTGTGACATGTTAAAAGAACTAAACTGGCCATCGCTGGAATCTAGACGCACCCTTCACCTTTCCAACCTGGTGTTTAAGAGATTTTCTGGGAAGCTGCCACCCTACCTGAATAGACTGCTTCCCCAAACAGTTCCCTCATCCTATAACCTCCGATCCAGGACCTGCACCTTACTTGCAATACCACAATACAAAAAGAAAGTGTCTCGATCCTCCTTTTCCTACAGAGCACCGCAATTATGGAATAACCTCCCAGACGCCATCAAATCTTCCCCCACTCTAAAGTCACTTAAGAGATCCCTATTAGCATACCTCAATACGGAATGCACCTGTAAACCTGTAACATAGTGACTTTAACAGAAAAATAAATATGTAGGAAATAATCTGTTTATTTGGTTTTGTGTTTAATATCTTGCATTTTACTATTTTGTATTTCTGTAACCACTCAATGTTCTTGAACCCAGGACATACTTAAACGAGAGAAATCTCATTGTATCCTTCCTGGTAAAATACTTTTATAAATAAATAAATAAATTAAAATAAAATCTATACGGGGGGATAAGATGGCAAATTTATATACGGAGGGGATAAGTGTAACGTTGGGGGCTTCCAGCCTTTCCGGTGTGCTTGAAGGCAGCATGTCTGATGCTGCTCGCTCACCAACGCCCGGTTTAAATTGAAACAGGCAGGGAGGTGGCTGCATGAGGCGTGGCTTGAGAGAGGGGCGCGGTCTGGTGAAGGTCTTTTAAAAACCAACAGTTCCTTCTAAGCAGTGCCAGATCGTGGTTATCCATACCTGAGCTCCTTGTACCTGAATTCTCTCGTGATTTAACCTGTTATTGACCTCTGCTTGTTTTCTGACTATTCTGCCTTCCGTTGCCCTAGACTATTTCCTTGTACTATGCTTCTGCACTGATATCGACCCGGCTATTCCATTTGACTATTCTATACTCTGTATTCCTGATTCTGGCTCGTCTGACTACCCCCGTGTTGCTTACCTAGTTTTGTATTACGACATTGTCTTTTGATTAACTCTTTATGTCTAGCTAGTATACATATACCTGGCCAATTTTTAAGGACCAGACAGTTAGGGATTCCTTTACGGCTACCCTGTTGGTAGTTT
This sequence comes from Leptobrachium leishanense, assembly GCA_009667805.1. NCBI lineage: Eukaryota > Metazoa > Chordata > Amphibia > Anura > Megophryidae > Leptobrachium > Leptobrachium leishanense. Next base: position 34,565,366 of record CM019074.1, on the reverse strand, counting down.
TTGGCTCTGGAGTGTTGGGCTTTAAGGACTGCGTGGTGGGATCTGGGAACCATTTATATTTATATACGGGGAGGGATAAGCTGGCAAATTTATATACGGGGAGGGATAAGATGGCAAATTTATATATACGGGGAGGGATAAGATGGCAAATTTATATATACGGGGAGGGATAAGATGGCAAATTTATATATACGGGGAGGGGTAAGATGGCAAATTTATATACGGGGAGGGATAAGATGGCAAATTTATACGGGGGAGGGATAAGATGGTAAATTTATATAGGGGAGAAGATGGAAAATTTATATACGGGGATGGATAAGATGGCAAATTTATATACGGGGAGGGATAAGATGGAAAATTTATATACTGGGGGAGAAGATGGAAAATTTATATACTGGTGGATAAGATGGCAAATTTATACGGGGGAGGGATAAGATGGCAAATTTATATACGGGGAGGGATAAGATGGCAAATTTATATACGGGGGATAAGATGGAAAATTTATATACGGGGGATAAGATGGCAAATTTATATACTGAGGGGTACCTTACTGTGAGTTTTATTTCTGTGGAACTCTCATACGCACTGCAGATTACTGAGTTTTATTGCTGTGCAGCTCTGATACCATCATACACACCGCACATTACCTTGAGTTTTATTGCCGTGAAGCTCGCTTTTTATTCATGAACTAGTGAATATAGTAAAAAATGGTGTAGATAAATAAATTTTCATAACACAAATATGTGGGCGGAGATTAATGTGGGTGTGGTTTGTGGATGTGTAGCACAAGGGCCCCATGATTTCCTATTGCCCGAGGGCCCCATGAGTTGTCAGTCTGCCCCTGATCGGGGTATTAATATCTCCGACTAATTCGCAGCCCTTTAAATACACAAGATACAATTAACTGAGTGCAGGAACTCCCATACATGACTTTATCCACTGGGAGGAGGTGCAGGTGACCTTGCAGGGACAGCAGATCTTTTTTTGGATGATCTAAAGCAGATGATGCGTTAGCATGCAAGGATCTGATGTCGGATACGGCAGATATATTAATGCGGCTCTCCTCTAGGCAGGGTGGTGTCTGGCAGATAAAGTAATGACATTTCTAAATACCCTGGTATTTGCCACCAAGTGACAGATGCGGTAACTAAGGATCATGGTAACTAAGGAAGTGCTGTAATGGTTGGTGTAACACTGGTGGCAGGACTAATACCTCAGCCTTTATAAAGGTGTCCATCTTTATCACAGAATCACCGCAAACATGAGCACTATCGAGGCCATCGCAGAGAACTACCAGACCTTTAATCCCGCAGCATACTTACAGAATAACTACATCCCTCCACTGGCGGACTTCTCCGATCCAGACAGCGTGGTAGCCTGGAAGCTGAAATGCCTGGCCGATGCCTGTGCCTCTGGTAAGAGTATTAACCACAAATCCTATGCCTGGGGGGGGACACTTTATAGCTGCATTGGGTAAATGTAAGTTTGCAGAACTGTCACTTCTCACCAAAGCTGGTGCATTCTATATAAAATCCTGTTTTAATGCATTCCGCTGTGCAAGTCGCAGGGACTTGGCTATGTACAGCACATGAGTTTTGGGTCAGGAGTGAGAAATCCACTGATCTGTGGTGTGTTTTTTTTTTTTTTTTTTTTTATTATGGAAAGACTTCACTAAAAGGTAGAAATATAATGGCTCACAAGGAAAATGCTTAGTCTTTTTGAAATCCATACTAGACAGATTTGGGTGAAGCTGTGCACAGAACATCCACGTAAGGTGAAGATTCACAAGGTATTGGCATTGAAAGGGGAATCTATACTCTGGATGACAACATAATTTTGCCTTTTTATAAATCTATGGAAAGACTCGCCGTAAATGTGCCTTATTTATTTATTTATTTTTTTGCACCTGTTTTTAATGGCGCCAATAAAAGTGCAGAAGTGGCAACCAAATCAGGGGGATGGAATGTTTAAGTTCTGAGGAAAGGCTAACAAACTTAAACCTGTTCCATTTAGAAAAAACAGTGCCTCAGAGGGGATCTGATACTTTATGTAAATGTATATGAGGCCATTGTATGGAGTCTTGGTCATTAATAGGACTATACACAGGACACAAAGTCACCCATTTAGACGAGGCGAAAGAACTCTGCCTAAAGCATAAGAAGTGTTATTTTACAGTGGGAAAAATAAAGCTGAAATTCTCTGCCTGTTGAGGTGGTTGGGTCAGACTGTACAGACTCTTAAACAATGACAGACTTCCTGCAGACACACGGGGTTATTCAGAGAGCGTGAAAAGCAGAATGACTGGAGAATGAAAAATTCTCCCTTTTCATCTCACTTTCCAAATCGGCTATTTTGACCTAGAATTTTTCATTCTCCAGTCATTCTCCTGCTTTTCACGCTCTCTGAATAACCCTGACAGACTATTAACAGGGATATTCAGAGAGCGTGAAAAGCAGGAGAATGACTGGAGAACGAAAAATTCTAGGTCAAAATAGCCTATTTGGAAAGTGAAATGAAAGGGAGAATTTTTCTGGTTTGGCTATATTGACCTAGAATTTTTCATTCTCCTGCTTTTCACGCTCTGAATAACCCTGTAAGTGTTTTATATGTGGGTAGCTGTTTTATTTAAAAATCTGCCATTCTGCGGTCAAGGATCCCCGCCCCCCCCACAGTATGTTGTATAATCGGCAAGTGCTTCAGACTAGGTTTTTTGGCTTTTTTCGATCAGCAGTAGTTGTGACAGGTTGAACTTGACGGACACACATCTGTCTTCAGCCTGTATCTATGTAATGAGTTCAAAAACCACTAGCATTTCTCTAAGGTTAGTGTAGCGCTCACTCCCGGAGGAGCCGCTGAATTTAACCTCGGGTTAGTCTCACCGCACTAGGGAATAAATGTACACCAGCACTGTTGTGGATTTTCTAGATTATATACTTTACTGATCCCAATAAAGCGGCATATATAATGTGAATATGGTATATGAACGACAGGATTTCGTAATGCGAGAAAAACACGCGGCGGCAAAAGGAAAGTTTAACCCCTTAATTTCTGGAGTGTAAGTCCCTCAAAAGTAATGTCCCAAAAAGGGGTGTGTGTGTGATTCAGGTACCCGGGTACTATATTCAACTGGCCAGTGAATGGATTGAGCAATTCTTCGACTAGTTACGTTGGGGCCCTGTAGATTTAAACAATACAGCAGCGTGCTTTGTTTAAACTTGGACTGTGGCCTGGAAGGCCTCTCGCCCATCCGCTGGACAATCTGTTCCGCTGTCCGATCGAGGATCTCTCTCCGCTTGATTATACTGGAACTCTGTGCCACCGGATCCGCTTCTCCTGCTGGTCCGATTTCAGTAATGAGAATTACGGCCTACCGCCTGATTCTCAGCACCCGCAAGGCAGCTCCTGCTCTCCGGCCTGGTCTCAATCTCTGGCAGTCTCACGTGCGTCTTCCACCTTTCGTCGCTTGGCTCACACTGGCTCTCCTTCGCACGAGGCTGCGGATGTCCTTTGCTCTCTCCCACCCACTTCCTGTCCCCGCCGCAAAGCATGATGGAAAAAGTAGTCCCGTTGTGTCCAGTATACTTTACATTGCGCTTGTCTCCCTCTGGTGGCCAAACCCGAGCAATACATCAACAGAGTTTTTCAACAGCGCTACACTCTCCCCCTCCTAGAACTCTTGGGTCTCTCCAAGGTGGTGTAACCTTTACATAACATTTCAACATTACATTAGGCAATATATATATATATAGGCTCAGCAGCAAACCTACAATGGGTCAGATATACGTCTTCAAGCTGACTCATGTCCCTAACTACCTCAGCTAGCATAGCAGACACTTCGGGCAACCTTCGCACAGTGGTAACAGCTTCTTCAGTGCTATGACCCGGTGAATCCTAGGTAAGTCTCTGAGGGGGCCGTATCGAACGTTTGGGGCTTTGATTCTGTGGTTTAACTAGTCATCCCAATGGAACTCTTCTTGACCTTTCTTGACAAGTCTTATCCTGGAGATGAATGTGGTGTTTAGTGCTTTTAGCGCATCCCACATCAACCTCATACTTGGAGAACGAATTTTCCGACTTGAGTATTGAAGACTGAACCCGCTTCTTCCACTAGAACGAGATAGGGGCATCTTTTAGGGTAGAACTGTTCAGCTTGAATCGCTTTATTCACTCTCCTCCCTAGATCGGTACTGGAGAGGGGCTTAACAGAAGCGATTCGCCCGATTGACATCCGTGTCTTCAAATTTACTGAAGAGTCAGACACATTACATACGCTGACGGAAACTCTTCCACTTGTCCGTTTCAAAACTCTTGTAGAGATTATTTCAGGGACTTCTCTGGACTGCATAACCTTCTCTGTCCCTTCCGCTTTCCTCAGCCACCTCACTTCTGCAGGGGCTCTCTGTTCTTCGACCATCCGTTGACATACCGACCATGACCTTGAGTGTGCCTTCTTGGGAGCAGGACTCTCTTCTTTCACCAGCGGGGTTAGAAAACGTCTCACTAAGTCAGTGTTCGTCCCCACTATCATAGAACTTCAATTTAGATCCCGAGGGACGAGGACACACAATGGCCAACGTGTCACATACTCCCGGTTGTCCAACGGTTGCTGAACTGAATTCCAGCTTCACCTGTAGATATCCATCATCGGGAAACCTCTCAGTCCCCATACCCCAGATTTCGAGATCCTTCAACTTCTTCAGGGGTATATGCTTCAAATGTTTCTGATAGTCTCCAGTAAATCAGTTACTTGAGCACCTGAATCTAGAAGAGCCTTTGTGTAGACCCCTTCCTCTTGGACCAGTATGATGGACGAAGGTCCTATCAACCTGTCAGGGAACTTCTCTGCTGTAGTACAAGGTAGGGACCCAGTTTGCTCTCTCAACCGGGGTCCCACGAAATTTTCCGCTTGCAAGACAGGCGACTGCTCCTTCAAGGCCTTCCATAGTTCTTCGACCGATCTCTTTACGGGCCTCCTTTTTTGGGCACGGAGCCCTAAAATGATTTATTTTATTTTTTTTCCCTGCAGCCAAAACATCTTTTCCTCAAGCGTGTGGGCACATTTTCTTCCTGCGGCTCATTTGAAAACCCCCTGTTAGAAACCACAGCCACTCTTGTCATTCGTATATCTGCTAGAAACGTCCGTCCTCTTCGTGGTTTGGGTGGGCTGGGGCAGTCACGTCGATAGTGGCCAACCCCCCCACAGTTGTAGCAGATCAACGAACCAGAGGGTTCTCCAGCAGGAACACTCTGCACTGCCTCTCCCTCCTCCGTTATGGCAATCCTAGCAGACGGCAACGTCATCAACTCCATCATTTTCGACATCAGTTTTCAAAGCCATCACTTCGGCCTGTATGTCTGCTACACCAAGAGTTCCTACTTCTGTGGTGAAAACTGCATGTGAAGCATTAGCAATCGTTTTAGCCTTAATTAAAGCCTCTTCTCGGATAGCTTTGACCAGTTTGGAATATGTCAGTCTCTTGCTCTGGTATCTAGTCTGTAATTTCAACATTATGGGATCCAGTGGGAGTGCTCCTTTGAAAATTTGATCCATCAAAGATTTGCTTGCATGACTCGGTTCCATGCCTCCTTTTAGAATAACCTGATGGATGATTTTATCTAGCCGCCAGACATAGGTGGACAATTCTTCTTCCTTTTTGATAGGTGTGATAGAACTTGTGGATAAGATCGGCACAATTCTCCACTCCCCCAAAAATTTCCTGGAAAGCTTCTAGATACTCCGCAGCAGTGCAGCCTGGCTTGTCCCTTTTTCAGATGACATCTGAAGCAGGACCTCTTAGGCTCTCGATCAACCTTTGTCTCTTCACAGTGTCAGCAACTTCCCATTCTTCCACAGCTTGCACTGCCTGATCTATCCAAGTGTCAAAGTCCTCTTCTCCAGCTGGCACAGGGACCTTTACCAGAACAGAACCCCAACTTGCGATATCCATAATTTGCAGACGCGGCTGAGTTTTGGGCCAACGTTTCTACCAGCTTCCCCATAGTGGTAAAGAATGTAGCGGGAGGGAACCCTGCAATTGAGGTATGGGTAGCATCGGGTATCTCGTCTCCTGACGTTGTTGTTCTAGTCACGGGAACATTCATGGGATCACCACGTGGTGTACTTGGCTGGACCAGTCGAACTTCCACATCGTCGGTCAGCTTCACACTCGTGCCCTGAAAATACACTGGAACACCCTTTCTCCACTCAAAGAACATACGTGTGAGAAGTCTCTGTGTTCACTTTAACGTCCACTATGAATCCCTGCTGGTCAGGTGCCAACGCTGCTACGGCCCGGCAGATCTGTTCTTTTGCCCAGGTGCCTGCAGGGATGTCCATTACTACACTCAACCCTAACTGGCCATTTTGTGCTTTACACCACTCTGCTGCTTCTTCTGGATCCATATTAACCCCTTAATTGCGGTATATTACAGAGACTGGAATCCCGGACGAGCCCCCACGTGTAGCGCTCACTCCCGGGAGGAGCCACTGAATTTAACCTCGGGTTAGTCTCACCGCACTAGGGAATAAATATACACCAGCACTGTTGTGGATTTTCTAGATTATATACTTTACTGATCCCAATAAAGCGGCATATATAATGTGAATATGGTATATGAACGACAGTATTTCGTAATGCGAGAAAAACACGCGGCGGCAAAAGGAAAGTTTAACCCCTTAGTTTCTGGAGTGTAAGTCCCTCAAAAGTAATGTCCCAAAAAGGTGTGTGTGTGCGATTCAGGTACCCGGGTACTATATTCAACTGGCCAGTGAATGGATTGAGCAATTCTTCGACTAGTCACGTTGGGGCCCTGTAGATTTAAACAATACAGCAGCGTGCTTTGTTTAAACTTGGACTGTGGCCTGGAAGGCCTCTCGCCCATCCGCTGGACAATCTGTTCCGCTGTCCGATCAAGGATCTCTCTCCGCTTGATTATACTGGAACTCTGTGCCACCGGATCCGCTTCTCCGGCTTGTCCGATTTCGGTAACAAGAATTACAGCCTATCACCTGCACTCCCAGTGGATCATCGGTCTCCTTACTCGGGGTCCAAACCGGATCGTTGTGTCTGCGCAAAACCTCTCAGCGATGTGTGGATGGGTCTCCGCCAGCACTGTCTCTGATTCTCAGCACCCGCAAGGCAGCTCCTGCTCTCCGGCCTGGTCTCAATCTCTGGCAGTCTCACATGCGTCTTCAACCTTTCGTCGCTCAGCTCACACTGGCTCTCCTTCGCACGAGGCTGCGGATGTCCTTCGCTCTCTCCCACCCACTTCCTGTCCCCGCTGCAAAGCATGATGGAAAACGTAGTCCCGTTGTGTCCAGTATACTTTACATTGCGCTTGTCTCCCTGTGGTGGCCAAACCCGAGCAATACATCAACAGCGTTTTAAACAGTGCTACATTAGTTTTTCTTGTAACCATTTTTACATACATTTTAGATGGAGACCAACGGGATATGGAAAGAGACCTGGAGATCTTCCAAAGGTACGGGCAATGCAGACATCTTAATATGAGCAAGGTTAATGAAGATCCATCAGGACAGGAACAAAGTCTCTTTTCTAAAGACTTGAGACTCTATGGGGTCAAACTGGTGGATCTTCAATAATATTGCCCTTATTGAGAGGTCTGTAGTAAGTATTACTTAGATATGGCTTCACCTGGTATTCGTTGGCAGACACTGAAAAATAATCATCTTAATTTCCTGTATGACAATATAAATATTGTGATTCAAATACAAACCTTAGTTAGTTTGAAAGGTGTGTTCTAATACAGATGGGCTTCTCCCTTTCTCCTTTTTGTATGTTACACCAAAAGTTAAACTGTAAACCTGATGTGGTTAAGTTTACCCATTTCAGACATGGCAAAATGTATCCGTGCCATTTTAACCCTGACGTGATCGGCTTCATGATTGGCTGTTACATCACATCCTTGTTGCATGGCAGAGATGAACTCTCATTGGTTATAAATGTCTGGGTTTTAATAAAAGACCTGGCTGAACAGTCACGCCAGATACATTTGAAGTACCACATTCTGTGTGATTGATTTCAGTTATCTCAGCTATAGCGTAGCACTCCTTTTGCATCTTTTCTTGGTTATGAGAGAAATTCGTTTTCTGGGATTCACGCTTTGGTAACTATGAATAGGAATATTGATTTTTCTTTCGCACACTAGAAGACCTTTACACCAAACACTCTCCATAAACCTAGGTCTTTATAGTGTGTGCAAACACCTACCAGAGTCCAGATGCTAGGATTACTTTTTCCAAGAAGTGTACGGGCACTCTTCCAGAGGTGTAGAGCCACCCATACAGAAAAACCTTTAGACTCCCAAGTTTTTTTTTTTTGATTAATCGCTGTCCCTTTACTGATGAGTCTTCAATAACCTTGCATTTGTTTCGAGGTCTGGAGTGCCCGTACACTTAATATTGCTTGGATCTGGCCTCTCCTGGGTTGGGTTGGCATGCACTCGAAGACATTGTTTATGGAGTGTTTGTTGCCACTTGTAATATAACATAACCAGCCAGAAGAGGACAGGCACAGTTGGAGGGAGAACCTAGAGGTAGATGGCCAGAGATGTTTCTACCCTTGGTATGTTTTTAGAGTTTTATCAAAACTCTGCTCACATGTGCCATCAATAAGACTATTACAAACTATCATCTCCCAGGGATATGTAAGCTGCTAATGGAAATTCTGTACTTTAAATAAACATTCAATCAGCAAACACGTAACCACTCCCTGAACTGAATGAATAGTAACTTTAACATTATGGCGCACTAGGATTTATTTGCAAAATGGTGATCACCATGAAATGGCTATAAGTGGATTTAAGGACCTGCAAGTCGACAACTCACCCCAGCAAAGTTCGTGTGTAAAGCTTTCAGATGAGATACAGAGATGATGGCACTTTGAGTAAAACAAAGATAAATGAGACCACAAAATCCATATACAATAAATCCCCAGAATGTCTCCCTCAGGGCGACAGCATAAATCAGACTCGGCTGTGTCAGGACTTTCAAATGATACATGAATATTGGTGCTCACTAGGGATGATCCAAACACTCCCCGAGTTCGGTTCGAACCCGAACTTCCCATTTGTTCTGGACCGAACCCGAACTCGAACCCCATGCAAGTCAATGGGGCTGAAAATTCGGTTTTTCAGAGTGCCCTCCAAGAGGGCATATATGCTACATATTTGCCATAAAAGGTGTATGGGGTAGTGCCCTGGGGGACAGGAAACAAGAACAAAAAGTTTTTAAAAAAAAACATTTTTAAAGGGACAGAGTTTTCCATGAAATAAGGGTTAAAAATAAAAACCAAAAATTCCTTCAAATATCGTGCCTAGGAGGTCCCCATAACCTGCCCGTGAAGTGGCGCATTTCTAGGATGTATAGAAACACTTAAAAACAAAAAAATGACATTTCAAATGACTGTAAATGCTTTTCCTTTAATCTATCCATAAACAACTGCTTGGGGCGGCAGCCTGTATGAAAAGACATTTTAGGACGCGCAGAAAAAGTTTAGTGATTTTTTTTTGTGGCTAAATTCTTGTGAAACTTATGCAGGCTTTGGATGAAAGTAACAATAGGTGCTTTAAAATTGGGCTTTGAGCGTCGGCAACAGTGCCGTCACACCGTAACCCCTCTGAGAATATGAATCTGATACAAGCGTCAGTGGCAGTGCACCCAGATATTGTGCCTTTAGTGCCAGGCATGCAAGTACTATCATACAGTAACCCCTCTGTGGTATTGTGGAAGAATGCAGGGGTGGACCATGCGGTCCTATATTAAAAAGATATGAATCTGGGAATGGGCGTCAGTGTACCCAGATATTCTGCCTTTGGTGCAAGACTGCCAGGCCAGCAAGTATCATCATACAGTAACCCCTCTGTGGTATTGTGGAAGAATGCAGGGGTGGACCATGTGGTCCTATATTGAAAAGTTTTTGATCTGGTAATGGGCGTCAGTGCACCCAGATATTCTGCCTTTGGTGCAAGACTGCCAGGCCAGCAAGTATCATCATACAGTAACCCCTCTGTGGTATTGTGGAAGAATGCAGGGGTGGACCATGTGGTCCTATATTGAAAAGTTTTTGATCTGGTAATGGGCGTCAGTGCACCCAGATATTGTGCCTTTGGTGCAAGACTGCCAGCCCAGCAAGTATCATCATACAGTAAAGCTGGGGTCAGACGAACGCAGTGTTAACGTCCGTGTTGCCCGCACATAAGTACAGTCATGGCCGAAATTGTTGGCACCCCAGACATTTTTCCAGAAAATCAAGTATTTCTCACAGAAAAATATTGCAGTAAGACATGTTTTGCTATACACATGTTTATTCCCTTTGTGTGTATTGGAACAAAACAAAAAAAGGGAGGAAAAAAAGCAAATGGGACATAAGGTCACACAACTCCAAAAAACCCTTAACTAAATATTTGGCTGCACACGCTTTGGAAAAAATAACTGAAATCAGTCGCTTCCTATAACCATCAATAAGCTTCTTACACCTCTCACCCGGAATTTTGGACCACTCTTCCTTTGCAAACTGCTCCAGGTCTCTCTTATTGGAAGGGCGCCTTTTCCCAACAGCACTTTTAAGATCTCTCCAAGTGTTCACTGGGATTTAGATCTGGACTCCTTGCCGGCCACTTCAGAACTCTCCAGCGCTTTGTTGCCATCCATTTCTGGCTGCTTTTTGACATATGTTTGGGGTCATTATCCAGCTGGAAGACCCAAGATCTCGGACGCAAACCCAGCTTTCTGACACTGGGCTCTACAGTGCGACCCAAAATCCTTTGGTAATCCTCAGATTTCATGATGTCTTGCACACATTCAAGGCACCCAGTGCCAGAGTCAGCAAAACAACCCCAAAACATCATTGAACCTCCACCATATTTGACTGTAGGTACTGTGTTCTTTTCTTTGTAGGCCTCATTCTGTTTTCGGTAAGCAGTAGAATGATGTGCTTTACCAAAAAGCTATCTTGGTCTCATCTGTCCACAATATGTTTTCCCAGAAGGATTTTGGCTTACTCAAGTACATTTTGGCAAACTGTAGTCTTGCTTTTTTATGCCTCTGTGTCAGCAGTGGGGAACTTCTGGGTCTCCTGCCATAGCGTTTCATTTCATTTAAATGTCGACGGATAGTTCGCGCTGACACTGATGCTCCCTGAGCCTGCACAACAGCTTGAATTTCTTTGGAACTTGTTTGGGTCAGCTTATCCACCATCCGGACTATCCTGCGTTGCAACCTTTCATCAATTTTTCTCTTCCGTCCACGCCCAGAGAGATTAGCTACAATGCCATGGGTTGCAAACTTCTTGATAATGTTGCACACTGTGGACAAAGGCAAATCTAGATCTCTGGAGATGGACTTGTAACCTTGAGATTGTTGATATTTTTCCACAATTTTGGTTCTCAAGTCCTCAGACATTTCTCTTCTCTTTCTATTGTCCATGCTTAGTGTGGCACACACAGACACACAATGCAAAGACTAAGTGAACTTCTCTCCTTTTTATCGGCTTTCAGGTGTGATTTTTTTTTTATTTTTTATTTTTATATTGCCCACACCTGTTACTTGCCCCAGGGGAGTTTACAGGAGCATCACATGATTGAAAAAATCTTATTTATCCACAATTTTGAAAAGCTGCCAAGTATTTTGTCCAGCCCATTTTTGGAGTTTTGTGCGACATTATGTCCAATTTGCTTTTTTGCTCCCTTTTTTTGTTTTGTTCCAATACACACAAAGGGAATAAACATGTGTATAGCAAAACATGTCTTACTGCAATACTTTTCTGTGAGAAATACTTGATTTTCTGGAAAAATGTCTGGGGTGCCAACAATTTCGGCCATGACTGTACGTCCGTGATAGCATACAATTGTGTTAAATGGAGCCCCACACACGAAGTATGTCCGCACAGAAGTGCGGGGGCTGACGGATGCTGCAAACCGACGCAGGTTAGGCAAGAACATAATACTGCTAGAACGGACGTGCAGAGTGCGCCACGTCCACAACGTCCGCATAGCTTTGTGTGTGAGTGATGTAACAAGGTCAGACGGACTGCATTTATACGTCCAGCATTTTTGACGGACAGAATGTTCTTTCATTGTAATTTATTTTCCATGCTGCATCAGTCAAAAAATACGGTGAAAAAAACCGACTGTGTGGCCACTACCTTGTCGTCAGTCAGTACGTCCGTACTGCACAGACGCACAGTCCGTAGAAAATGCACTCATCTGAACCTAGCCTAACCCCTCTTTGGTATTGTGGAAGAGTGCAGGGGTGGACCATGTGGTCCTATATTGAAAAGTTTTTTTTTTTATCTGTTAATGGGCGTCAGTGCTCCCAGATATTGTGCCTTTTAATGCCAGGCCAGCAGGTATCATCATACAGTAACCCCTCTGTGGTATTGTGGAAGAGTGCAGGGTTGGACCCTGTGGTTCAAAAAAATAAAATGATATAAATCTGGCACAGGCGTCAGTGCAGTCAAATATTGTGCCTTCACACCGTAACCCTTTTGTTTTTGTGGTATTGTGGAAGAGTTCAGTGCTGGAGGTTTTGTGAATGCAGAAGAGGACAACCCCTATCTATTCCATTACTTCAGCATCAGGGGATTGATAGCTGCTGATCCAGGACTGATTCATTTTTATAAATGTCAGCCGGTCTACAGAGTCGGTGGACAGATGCACTCTTTTGTCTGTGACAAAACCTCCAGCGGCACTGAACGTCCTTTCGGAAAGCACGCTAGATGAAGGGCAACCTAGTAGCTGCATAGCATATTGGCTAAGTTCTGGCCAGTGATCCAATCTCAACACCCAGTAAGCCAGTGGATCATCTGCTGGAAAGGTATCCAGGTCTGCCCTTGCCCCTAGGTAGTCCTGCACCATATGGTGGTGACGCTGGCAATGGGTGCCTACATTTGACGTCCCTGGGCATCGGACTAAAATGTAAAAAAGCATCAGTCAAGCGGCCCTGGCCTTCACCGCTATTCCTCTGATCACCCACAGCCTCAGAAGCACGTTTGTCAGCACTTGGTAATCTACCAGTGCCTGGAAAGGTGTTACACAAGTGTCGCTTTAGAGCGTCCTCAAGTTTTTTCATCCTGTGCTCCCTCTATGCGGCAGGATGAGCTCTGCAACTTTCCCCTTGTATCGTGGATCAAGAAGGGTTGCCAACCAGTAATGATCCCTCTCCTTGATAGCACGAATCCTGGGGTCCTTTAGCAGGCTTTGCATCATTAGGGAGCCCATGCAGTGTAGGTTGGAGGTGGCATTTGCTGCTTAGTCTTCCTGGTCAATGAGGATGACCGTATCGTGAACCTCCTCCTCCCAGCCACGCACAAGCCCTTCTGTTTCTGGGTACACAAAACCCTCCCTTGAGGAATCCCCACCTTCAATGCCCCCACTACTTATCCTCATCCTCCTCCTGTCTGATCTGAGTAGGACCCGCTGGAATGCTGTCTGCGGAAAGACTGGGGCCTTGAGAGCTAGGGAAGGCCTCCTCTTCCTCCCGCTGCTCTGCCTCTAGAGCCACATCTATAATTCCCTGCAGAGTGTGCTCCAGCAGGAACACTAAAGGAATTGCACTGTCCCTGCTCACCATCCTCATTGCCTCCTCAAATGGTGACAGTACAGTGCATGCATCCTTGATCGTCAGCCACTGCGGGGGGGAACCAAGTTGACCTGAACCTGTCCTTGTGCCATACTCACACAGGTACTCATTGATGGCCCTCTAGCAATGCTGCAGCGTCTGCACAAGCAGCAATGTCGAGTTCCACCTGGTGGGCATGTCACAGATCAGACGGTTTGTGGGAAGGTGGAATTCACTTTGAATTTCTGCCAGGCGAACGCTTGCTGGGAATGACCGTCTGAAGTGTCTGCAGACTTTTCTGGCCTGGATGAGAAGCTCTGGCAGCCCTGGGTACTTGGTTAGGAAACGCTGTACCACCAGATTTAGGACGTGTGCTAGGCATGGTACATGCGTCAATTTACCCTTGCGTAGGGCGCAGAGAAGGTTGCTGCCATTATCGCAGACGATCATTCCCAGCTCAAGCTGGTGTGGTGTTAACCATCTCTGCACCCGCCCCTGCAGAGCTGACAAAATTTCTGACCCGGTGTGGCTCCTGTCCCCTAAACAAACCAGCTCAAGCACAGTATGGCATCTTTTTGCTTGAGCCATTGCGTAGACCCTGTCAGGCGTCGGTTTAACTGCCACTTCGCCAGAGACCGAGGAGGAAAAGGTGGTGGGGGTGGAGCAGACAGACCTCATACAAGCAGCTTTCTGGAGGCGTGGTGGATGAACAAGCTCCATCACAGAGCCCCGTCTTGGATCCCTCCCAGCTGCAATCAGAGTTACCCAGTGTGCCGTGAAGGAAATGTAACGACCCTGTCCATGCTTGCTGGACCACGTGTCTAAAGCGACATGCACCTTGCTGCTGACTGCCTTTCCCAATGACTGGATAACATTGTCTTCCATGTGCTGGTATAGTGCTGGAATGGCCTTGCGTGAAAAGTAATGGCATTTTGGAACCTGCCACTGTGGTACAGCACATTCAGCAAATTCACGGAAGGGAACAGAGTCCACCAGCTGGAAAGGCAGCAGCTGCAATGTGAGTAATTTTGCTAAGCTGGCATTTAGACGCTGTGCTTGGGGATGGTTGGGACTATATTTTTTTTCTTTCGCTGCAGCAGCTGTGGCAACGTAATCTGACTGCGTAAATCTTCAGCTACTGGGATGATGTTGCATTGTGAGGAAGGACCTGCTGGTACATCCATTACTGTAGCATCATCCCTGTCGGTGGAGGTTGTAGGCAATGACATGGCAGGACATACAGTGTGGGTAGAGACGGAGGAGGACTTATGCAAAGTTTTGCGCCAACGGGATGTGTGGCACTTGTTCATATGTTGCCTCAAGCACGTGGTACCCAAGTGTCCGGTGTTTATCCCACGCTTCAGCCTCATCTGACATAGATTACAAATAGTAACGGTGGGGTCTGCGGCACATTTCTTAAAGAACTCCCAGACAGCAGAGTTCCTGCATGTGTTCTTTGAGACAACAGCACTCTGCACCGGAGCAGCTCTGACATCTGATGCCTTGGACTGGCTAGTGCTACGGTTGGTCACAGAGGATGTTGTGCCTCGTGTTTTCTGTGCCTCCTCCTCCTCCCCCTCCTCCTCACTTGATTCCTCAGTTCGATCTGGCACCCAGGTGGAGTCAGTGACATCAATGTCATCTTCACCCCCTATCTCCTCGTCACTGGAGCCAACTTGGCAGTATGCTGCAGCTGCTGGGGCAACATGAGTGCCAGTTATTTGTGTCATCACTGGCACCCCGTTCCTCTAGGTTGATTATACTCCCTTGCTCAACCTCAGAGATTGAATCAGAGCACTGTACTTGCTGCGCATCCTCAAGCAGCATGTCACTCTCATTATAGTCAAACAATTCAGCTGACTCCTCCGTGTGTGATAGCGAGGCTACAGCAGGAGTAGCTGTGGACATGAAGGCTGCATTAGATGCTTTGGCAGCTGAGGTGGACTGTAAAGCACTAGAAGCCTGGCTGGCAGAGGACTCGGAGGATGAGGATGCGGATGGCCTGGCTAGCCAATCCACCAAATCCTCTCTATGTTGTTGCAGGTTAAGAAGACGGCCAGCACCAGTTAGAAAGGACAAGCGTGCCCCTGCAGAGGATGCACCACGTCCACCACGACCAGAGGCACAGCCTCCCGACACAGGGGCTGCTTGCCCTCTTATCTGTGTCTGGGAGCGTCTGCTTGTCCTTTTTTGTTCTTTCAGACATGGTGAGTGATATATAGATTAATATATACAGAACTCTGATTCAACTCTGGTATAAAGATTTAAAGAACTCTGCTATAACTCAGTGAGACACACTGATAGCTGGCAGCCAGTGACAAGAGACAGATCACCTCAATTCACAAATGTTTTAAAGAAATTAGTGAGCCCCAAAAAGATTTGCTGGCACAGTGTCAAGAACCAGAAGATCACCTCAATTCACAAATGTTTTAAAGTTGTTAACCCCAAAAAAACTTGCTGGCACAGTGACAAGACACACATCACCTAAATTCCCTGATATTTGGTAGAAATGAGACCCCCCCCCCCAGTAGCGTGGCAGACCGGCAGTAACACAACTATCTCCTTTGAAATCTCCTCTGAAATGCGTGCAGAAGCGCTGCGTGGAAACGTTATATAGTATGCTGCGGGACGTAGCTCTGTGAGCCCATGATTGGGCAAAATTTGCCCAATCAGGACTCTGAGCGGTGATTGGCATAGTGTTGAACCAGTCTTGCACCAGACCTGTGGTCAGGTGCAAGGCTGTAGCCAATTACGAGCTTCAGGCCAGTGGGAAAATGCATTGTGGTCGAACATGCGGCGAACACCCGGAAATGTTCAGTGTTCGCGATCTGCACGAACAGGCTAAGTTCGGGTCGTACCCCCGAACCGTCCGAACTCAAACAGCTCATCCCTAGTGCTCACTCACTGAACCAGTTAAAAGTATTTAAAGCGCCAACAAGTTCTGTAGTGTTGTACAATGGGAGAGACCGTAAAAAATATAGGTACGTGTTACACACAGAACATTAGGAGAGGACCTGCTTGAACCAGGAATTTTAAAAAGGGTTTAGTCACTGACATGTATGGATTTTGTTATGGCAAAAACTCCATTCTTAGTCAAACATTTTTATTTTGAAGGCCAGTTCAACGCTCTTCAGCAACGTTCCCCTAATTTTTCATGAGGTTCAGGGCACTATGGTGACTGTACGGTGAATTCACCGTAGCTTCCGTGAATAGAATCTCCATAGTGCAATGCACCGACCCATTTTGCTGCTTTGTGAAGAACCCCATAAATCTAGGATATTACTTGCCATTTAGAAGTGATTTGCATTTAAATGACGTCTGTAGACTTCTCCCTAAATGCATATACACTTTATACATGGCTAATGGTACAATTCCTGAGATGCAGAATCAACGGGCACAGGGATATCTTAAACGTTAAACTCAAAACACAAATGGTAAGATGGCTACAGGATGGCTACAAATAATGCTTCATATCAGATTTCATAAACTTGGTTTATTGTGGTTTTGTTTTTTTCTTTTGCAGGGGAGATTGGCGGCCAGATCCTGGTAGATATTGACTCCGGACCCACAGTGTACCAGGTGCTTAGTGCCTTCGAGCTGTTTAAGGAAGTGATCCTGACCGATTTCCTTGCAGTAAATAGGGAAGAGCTGAAGAAATGGCTCCATGATGAGCCAGGGGCGTTTGACTGGGGCCCTTCCATTAATCAAGTGTGCAGCATAGAAGGAAAGGGGTAAGTCTACCCAATTTAACTTGGACCAGTGTTTCTCAACCCTTATCCTCAGGTTCCCCTACCAATTCAGGTTTGCCAGATATCTGATGCACAGCACAGGTGGTATGATTTGCTGCTCAGTGCTTGCAGGATTCAGTCTGCATTTCCCCAAGGGAATCCTTAAAACCTGACCTGTTAGACTGAGGACCAGGGTTTGAAACCTCTTGGACACTTGTAATTGTATTGCAGCAGGTCTGTGAATGATAATTGGTCTTACTAGTTCCTTGTTTTAGAATGACATGGAAGTTTTTATTGACTTTAAATGTTCTCGCTGTGTGGTTTTACCGGCTGCATACTTGGTGCCTGGGAGTGTAGAAGGACTGGGTTCAGACCCATATTGGGCTCTATTCCGCTCTTCGCGTTAAAACGCGGACGCAAGGGAGGAAAAACTGTGCCCGCAGTTTTCCCCCTTGCGCCCGCGTTTTAACACTGGATTACAATGCAGGCGCAAAAAATGCTGCCTGCATTGTTATCAAGCTTAAAACTCAGGGATGCTCACGGCAGCGCTGAGCGCAGCAGCGACCATCCACTTGCTGGAGTCCATAGGACTCCATTGAGTTTCTCCCTGCCGGTCACGCATCGCAACATCCGGCCGGTCGGCATAGTGATACGCAGGGAGAGACTGGGGGACCTCCCCCCCCAGTCTTTCCCTGCTCCCGCCGGCTGGAGGAGGCGGTTGGAGCCACGGTCCTTGCTGCGGGACAGAGGGTGAGTATCTGAGTCTGTTAATGGATTCTGCAGAAGCGGAATCCGTTAACACCAAGTCCTGGCTCTGATTAACTTTGCGCTGACCAGAGCCAGGCGGTAATCAGCGCTGGGAGATTGTAATACCAGCGCTGGTTAACACTTTGCGCTCCCCATGTTAAACATAGGGATCACAAAGTACAGTAACCTCGCGCAGCGCAAGGTACCAAACGCAAACGTTTTTTTTTTTTTTAACCCGTTTGGATTTTAATATGCGGTAAATACCGCGGCAAACGTTAATGCTGACGCAGGTGAGCGTTAACGTTTGCGTATAGAATGTAATAGTGCCCATTGTGTGGTGGCAGCATTTTAAAAGCCCTATCCTGCAGTATCCAACTCCATCTCTGGCACGGATCTAATCTAACAAAGGACTGCTGTGATCATCTGATTTTGATTTCATACCTTTCCTGCTGTTTGGTTACTTAGGGCTGGAGCATTTTTTTGGTGCTGCCCTCAAAACTAATAGGGTTACGCACTAACCACCATGGTTGGAATTGTTATATTGTTTCCCGAAATAGTGATTAAACAGCAGCACGGGATTATTTTTTATTTTTAAGATTTTCCTGCCATTTACTTAATTCCTATTCTGGAAACCTGCTTCTCCTCCCACCCTTTAAAGCCGTTGTTTGTGTAGCGTGGTGTTAAAAATCATCTTGCTGTGGCAGTACCTATTTTTGGCCACAAGATGAAGACTATCGCGATCAGATACTGGACATTGGGACTACAACGCCCGGCATGCTTTGCAGGAAGACAGGAAGTGGGTGGGGACTGGAGACTTACATCCTCTGCCTCGTGGAGAAAGTTCCAGGGAGTGAGAGGATATAGACGCAGTGAGAGACATCGCAAGAGGGCCTAAGCCAGAGCCTGAGCGAGACCTGTCAGAGTCATTTATTGGACATTCAGCCTGAAGAGAAGGAGAGCGCTTCAAGTTCCCGAGATTGCTGCAGATCTAAGAGACCCAAGACCTCGAGTAAGGAGTTGCCACGAGTTGACCGAATACGGAGAGCAGGAGGTGAGTTGGACAAGTCGTGGACAAGCTGCGGAAAGTCAGACAACGGATCCGGCCGCTAGTATCCCCAGTCAATATCGAGCGGAGAGACGTCCTGGGTCAGCGGAGCCTAAAGCAACCGTCGGATGGGTGAGAGGCCTCCAAGGCTGTACTGTAAATAAAGAACTCGCTGCTGTTTTCCTTCTTAAAGTCCACAGGGCCCCAACTTGACTAGTCGAAGAGAGTCTTTAAGTAAATTCACTGGCCAGTTGAATAGTACCTGGGTACCATACACACACAACACACCTTTCACATTCCGGGACTTAACCTGTGCAGGACTCATTTTTGTTGCGTATCGGAACAAGAGTAAAGATACGTTCCGAATATATTTTCCTCTTTTCCGCTGCGCGTTTGTCGTAATACGAAAAGATTGTATTTTTGGGTTCCGCTACGTGTTCCTCTTTCGTATATTCGTGCAACTGCTTTTATTTTCTGTTCGGTTACGAATATTTTATTCTCCGAAATACAAAGCCTCGTGTTTCGTTTCTTTTTCCGCCACGCGTTTTACCGCGATACGAAAATACTGTAATATATCTGTGAATACCGTGTCTAAATATCTGCTCATTATTTTAGTAAACTATTTAAATGATAAAAACTCACAACTGTGTTGGAGCGTATTTATTCCCTAGTGCGGGGAGACTGACCCGTGGTTCAATTTTCAGCGGCTCCTCTGGGAGTGAGCGCTACACGTGGGGGCTCGTTTCCGGGATTCAGTCTCTGGAAAAAACGCATTTAAAGGGTTAAATGTGGATCCAGACACTGCTGCCAAATGGTGTGAAGAGCACAGTAGTCAGATAGAATTATGTATAGTTATGGATATTCCTGCAGACACTTGGGCCGAAGATCAGATTCGCCAGGCCGTGGCCACGCTGACACCAGATAATCGGGGGTTAATCCTGGACATAAAAGCGAACCCAGATACCCCTCACACGTATGTTCTTCTTGAGTGGAGAAAGGGTGTTCCAGTATGTTTTCAGGGCGCGAGCATGAAGCTGACCGATGAGGTGGAAGTCCAACTGATTCAGCCAAGTACGCCACGTGGTGATCACGCGAATGTTCCTGATGTTACCCCAACTACAGGGTTCCCTCCTGCTACATTTTTCACCACTATGGGGAAACTGGTGGAAACACTAGCGAAAAACTCTACTGCGTCTCCAAATTACGGATATCGCAAGTTACGGTTTTATTCTGGTAAGGTCCCCGTGCCAACTGGAGAAGAGGACTTTGAGACTTGGATAGATCAGGCAGTGCAGGCAGTGGAAGAATGGGAAGTTGCTGACGCCGTGAAGAGACAAAGGTTGATCGAGAGCCTAAGAGGTCCTGCTTCAGATGTCATTCGAAATCTAAAAAGGGATAAGCCCGGCTGCACTGCTGCGGAGTATCTAGAAGCTTTACAGGAAAATTTCGGGGGAGTGGAGGATTGTGCCGAGCTTATTCACAAGTTCTCTCACACCTATCAAAAGGAAGGAGAAGAATTGTCCACATATGTCTGGCGGCTGGATAAAATCATCCATCAGGTCATTCTTAAAAGAGGCATGGAGCCGAGTCGTGCAAGCAAAGCTTTGATGGATCAAGTTTTCAAAGGTGCACTCCCACTGGATCCCATAATGTTGAAGTTTCAGACTAGATACCAGAACACAAGGCTGACCTATTCCAAACTAATCAAAGCTATCCGAGAAGAAGAGGCCTTGATTCAGGCTAAAAAGGTTGCAAATGCTTCGCACACAGTTTTCACCGCAGAAGTAGGAACTCTCTCGGTAGCCGATGCAGCAAACATACAGACTGAAGTGCTGGCCTTAAAAACTCAGATGTTGCAAATGATGGAGTTAATGACGTCACTGTTGGCTGAGGACACCAGAACTGAAGGGGTTGCTGTAGCCTCGAACAGGGGGTCTCCAAGGGAACTGCAAGAAGGAAATATGCCCACACTCCCGAGGAAGAAATGTTTTGGCTGCGGGGAAATCGGCCATTTCAGGGCTCAGTGCCCACAAGGGAGGGTTGAAAAGATGAAAAGAAACCGGTCGAAGAACTTCTAAAAGCTGTGGAGAAACTGTTGTCCGCCCTGCAGGCGGGAAACTTCAGAGGGTCCTGGTAAGGGAGCAAACCAGGGGCCAGAAGATTGAAACCCGCTCCAAAAATCAAGCCAGGACTAAGAGGGCGAGAGGGCCCAAAGTCCGACCAACTGCTGAGCCTGCCAGGACTGAAAGAGTCATTCCTTTAGCATCCGGACCTACGTCATGGGGAAGCAATGCACACCCAAAACCTACACGGGCCAAGAAAAAGGCCAGGGTACAGCAAACTGGGTCTAAGCGTCCAGATACCGCCACCAAGTTTCCTGACCAACTGATAGGTCCTTCTCCTATTGTGCCAATCCGAGTGGAGGGAGTCTACACTAAAGCTCTGTTAGATTCAGGGGCTCAAGTGACATTGATCTACAAAGACTTCTGTAGCGATGTGTTAAAGTTTACTGTGGCAGTACCCATTTTTGGCCACAAGATGGAGACTATCACGATTTAAGACCCTGGACACTTGAACTACATATCCATGCATGCTTTGCGAAGAAACAGGAAGTGGGTGGGTTTGTGGAGAGCCTGTACATCCTGCACCTCGTGGAGAGCAGGCAGAGCGCGCCAGGGAGCTGAGGAGAGCGGATGCACACACAGAGAAGGAGAGATCAAGAGCTAGGCCGGAGCGCAGACAGAGTGGATCTGGCCTCACAATCGGGCCACCCAGCCTTGCGGGAGAGAGACATCACCAGCTGTATTCCGAGTGCAGTGCTGAGGAGAGAAGACCCCTCGAGTAAGGAGTACCGCGGTCAATTGAAGCGGGGAGCAGGCGGTAAGCTGGTTGAGTTGCGGCTGACAGACAGAAGGCCAGACAACAGATCCGGTGGTCGGCGTCCCCAGTCAATATCGAGCGGAGAGACGTCCTGGGTCAGCGGAACCTCAAGCTTGCGCTGGATGGGTGAGAGGCCCCCAAGGCCGTGTGTAAATTTAAGCGTACACTGCTGTTTCCTTCTAAAACCCACAGGGCCCCAACTGACTAGTCGAAGACATCGTTAAAGTAAGCTCACTGGCCAGTAGAAAAGTACCCGGGTACCCTACATATATAAATATATATCACTTCAAGTTCTGGGACTTAACCTGTGCAGGACTCTGTTTTCCTTTTTCAAAATCCATACAAGGGGGCAAAGCAAAAGCTACATTCTGAACGATTTTCTTTTTTTTTTTTTTGTTCCCGCTGCGCGTCTATCGTAATACGAGAACTGTGTATTTTATTGTGTCCCGCTACGCGGTTTTTCCTCGAATTTCGTATCTTTAATTTTCTGCTCGGTCGGGGTTTTTTCCGAAAATACGAAGCCCTCGTGTTTTCGTTTCTTTTACCGCTACGCGTTTATCGTGTTACGAAAGTACTGTAAATCTTCCTGTATATACCGTGTTAAGAGTTGCAAACCTTTTAGTAAACCTTTTAAATTATAAAACTGTTCAGCGTGTTGGAGTATATTTATTCCCTAGTGCGGGGAGACTGACCCGTGGTTCATTTTCAGCGGCTCCTCCGGAGTGAGCGCTACACGTGGGGGCTCGTTTCCGGGATTCAGTCTCTGGAAAAACCGCATCTAAAGGGTTAAATATGGATCCAGACACTGCTGCCGAATGGTGTGGGGAGTATAGTAGTCAGTTAGCATGTTGCGTAGTCATGGATATTCCCGCAGACACTTGGGCCGAAGATCAGATTCGCCAGGCCGTGGCCACGCTAGCACCAGATCATCGGGGGTTAATTCTGGACATTAAGAAAAACCCAGATACCTCTCACACGCATGTTCTTCTCGAATGGAGAAAAGGTATTCCAGCATGTTTTCGGGGCGCGAGCGTGAAGTTGACCGCTGAGGTGGAAGTCCAGCTGATTCAGCCAAGTGCGCCACGTGGCGAAGCCGAAAGTGTTCCCGTGCCCAGTCCGTTGGCTATGATCGGGCCTGAATTTATCGTGGCTATTGGAGATTTGCTGGCTAATTGTCAGAAAACAAGCCCTCCTCACACTAATTTCGGTTATCGACGGTTAAGGAACTTTACAGGAAATGTACCAACTCCGGCGGGAGAAGAAACCTTTGAGGAATGGGTGGAACAGGCGATGCAGGCTCTGGATGAGTGGGACGTCCCTGAGGCCCAGAAAAAGCAAAGGATCACCGAGAGTTTAAAGGGACCTGCGTCAGAAGCGGTGAGAAACCTAAAATTGAGTAGAAAAGATTGTACTGCTTTGGATTATCTGAACGTTCTTGAAGAAGTGTTTGGGCGAACAGAAAAGGCAGCGGAACTGGTATATCAGTACGAGCACACCTATCAGAAGAGAGGTGAGAGAATGATTGATTACATGAGGCGCTTGGATAAGATTCTGCACCAAATACTCCTCAAGAAAGGGGCCCAACCGGCTGACGTAGATAAGATACGAATAAAGCAGATCCTGAGAGGCTCTCAACCGTTAGATCCGGTGATGATGCAGCTGAGAAGCAGAGCAGTCAATCAAGAGTTGAAGTACTTGGAACTGATCCGAGTTGTACGAGAGGAGGAGGCTCTGCTGGAAGAGAAATCCTTCAGACGGGGAGAAAGGGCTTATGCACAACCTGCAAGATATAACGACGGTCTACAGCCTGAAAACGACTCGATAGACACCTATGGATCTGACCTGGACGAACAGGAACAGTTAGTCGGGTTTAAATCCACCGAAAGGGCTGCTAAAGAAACGAACCCTTCCGAACGAAGCGAGTTGTTCAAGACTGTAAAGAAGGTACAGGAAGCTCAAATTGAACTGCAGAAAGCGCACGCGGAACTGTGCAGGGTGTTGATGAAGGTGACCGAGATGCAGGGGGAAATGCAAAAGTTCCTAACAGGTATGCAGACGACTGAAGTTGCCGTGGCGTCTGGTTCAAATCTCTTATTAGAACCGCAACAAGCAACCGTGCCTCCACTTTCGAGGAAGAGATGTTTCGGTTGTGGAGAAATGGGCCATTTCCGTGCGCAGTGTAAAGGCCGGAAGCCTGAGAAGGATAAAGTTGAGTGGCTGTTGAAAGCCCTAGAGGGACTGTTATCTACTCCACCAGCGGGAAACGCCAGAGGGCACCAGTAAAGGAGCAACCTAGGTGCCCAGAAGTTGAATCTCGCTCCAAGAACCAATTTAAAACTAAGAGGGCAAGAAGGCCCAGAGTTAAACCAACTGCTGAGCCTGCCAGAATGGAAAGAGTCACTCCCTTAGCGCCCGGGTCTACGTCGTGGGGAGGCAATGCACACCCAAAACCTGCACGGGCCAAGAAAAAGGCCAGGGTCCAGCAAACTGGGTCTAAGCGTCCGGATACCTCCACCAAGTTTCCTGATCAGCTGATAGGTCCTTCTCCGATTGTGCCAATCCAAGTGGAGGGAGTCTACACCAAAGCCCTGTTGGATTCAGGGGCCCAAGTGACTTTGATCTACCGAGATTTCTATGAGAGACACTTGAAACATATTCCCTTGCAAGAACTGAAGGATTTGGAAATCTGGGGTATCGGCACTGAGAAACTCCCCTATGACGGGTACTGCAGGGTACCTGCAAGTAAGGTTGGAGATCGGATCTGAAGTCATCGGACAGTCTGGAGGCTGTGACGCTTTGGCCATTGTGTGCCCCCGACCCTCGGGTGCAAACAGAAGCTCTCTGATAGTGGGGACGAATACGGACCTAGTGCGGCGTCTCCTGACCCCCATCGTAGTGGAAGAAGGGTCAACTCAAGGAGTGCACCCCATGTTACGACCGGTCTATCAGAGGATGGTTGAAGAACGGAAAGCACCTGCTGAGGTGGGAAGACTGTGGAGACTGGGTGGGACAGAGAAGGTCCTGCAAGCAGGAGAAGTAGCGAGCTTCCGGGTTTCAGTCAAGTTGAACGGATCGCAACCAGGTCCTTATGTGGTGCTGGGAACCGATGTCAGTCATGGGAGTGAAACCGGAGTCGAAGTAATTCCTGAAATAATCTCCACAAAAGCCTTGAAGAGAACACGAGGAAGAGTCTCGGTCAGTGTGTGCAATGTGACAGATTCTCCAGTGGTTCTTAAAGCACGAATGCCTATTGGGCAAGTAGAGTCTGTTACACCCTCTCTACCGATTCAGGAGGGGGAGAAGATAAAGAGATTCCAGATGAAAGATTCTACCCCAAGGACGCTCCCATTTCACCTGAGTGGAAGAAACGTCTTCAGTCTCAAGTTCTAAAATGGAAAGAATTATTCTCGAAAGATGAGTTCGATGTGGGCCTGGCTAAGAGTACGGAACACCGCATTCGGTTGCAAGAAGACAAGCCGTTTCGTGAAAGGTCAAGGCGAGTTCCGCTGGGAGACTTGGATGATCTGCGCGAGAACAGCTAAATGAGTTGCAGAGAACCAATGTGATTCAAGAGTCCAGGAGCCCATATGCATCTCCAATAGTGCTGGTCAGGAAGAAGAACGGTTCTGTCCGCTTGTGCATAGACTATCGCACCTTGAACCGAAGAACCATCCCCGACCAATACGCCACTCCTAGGATTGAAGATGCCTTACAGTGTTTGTCTGGAGCAAAGTGGTTCAGTGTACTAGACCTGCGAAGTGGATATCATCAAATACCGATGCACCCTGAAGACAAAGAGAAAACTGCGTTCATTTGCCCACTGGGGTTCTTTGAGTTTAATAGAATGCCTCAAGGTCTGACGGGAGCTCCCGCCACGTTTCAACGGTTGATGGAGAAGACAGTCGGGGATATGAATCTAATCGAAGTGTTAGTGTACCTGGATGACATAATTGTGTTCGGGAAGACTCTAGAAGAGCATGAGCAACGATTGGAGAAAGTCTTGAAGAGGCTCCACGAAGAGGGGTTGAAATTGTCCCTGGAGAAATGCCAGTTCTGCTTACCGTCAGTCACCTATCTGGGACACGTGGTCTCGGCAGAAGGTGTTTCGACAGATCCTCGGAAGTTAGAGGCCGTAGCTTCTTGGCCTAGACCCCGAAACGTCACTGAACTTAGATCTTTCTTGGGATTCTGCTCGTACTATCGAAGATTTGTGGGAGGATTTGCAAAGATAGCTCAGCCGCTGAACAAACTCCTACAGAAAGAAACCACCGAAGAAGGCTGTAAGGTCTCTGACCGAAACCCTTCCGCTCCGGGACCAAGGAAAGCTAAAGAGTCCATACAAGGGGAATGGACTAGTCAATGTGAAGGTGCGTTTGTGAAGCTGAAAGAGAATCTAACCCGAGCTCCTGTTCTGGCCTACGCGGACCCTCACAAGCCATATGAACTACATGTGGATGCCAGCCGAGAAGGTTTGGG
The DNA here is from genome assembly GCA_009667805.1 of Leptobrachium leishanense. NCBI lineage: Eukaryota > Metazoa > Chordata > Amphibia > Anura > Megophryidae > Leptobrachium > Leptobrachium leishanense. The sequence goes on along the minus strand of CM019074.1, from coordinate 34,538,911 downwards.
AGGAGTCCTGTATCAGGAGTATGATGGATTGCTGAGGCCTGTGGCGTACGTGAGCCGGAGCCTTGCGCCTTCTGAGAAGAACTATCCTACTCACAAACTGGAGTTCCTGGCCTTGAAGTGGGCAGTGGTGGACAAGTTGAAAGACTATCTGTATGGAGCTGAGTTCGTGATCAAGACGGATAATAATCCTCTCACCTATATCCTTACTACTGCGAAACTGGACGCAACGGGACATCGGTGGTTGGCCGCTCTGTCAGGGTTTCGGTTCAGCCTGAAGTATCGCCCTGGGGTGAACAATCGAGATGCTGATGCTTTATCAAGAAGACCCTACACTACAGAATGGACTCAGTTAACTCCAGACGGGGTGCAAGCTTTGTGTCAAGGAATAGAACGCCGGATCAAGGGAGGAGTTGAAGCGGAGGCCATAGGAGTCATGGCCGCGGCTGTCCCTGAGTTCTATTGTAACCCTACGCAATTGAGAGATGAAAACCTACCTACCTTTTCCAAGCAGGATCTGAAAGCGGATCAAGCTAGAGACCCTTTGATTGCATTGACCATAAAGGCCCTGACTGCAAACCAGCGAGAGATTCTGCTAACCAATTCCCCGGATGGAGCCAGATTGGTCTACAAAGAGTGGGAGCGGTTGAAGATGTTGGATGGTGTGGTCTACCGAAGGGGCCCCTCGACCAATTCCGAAGAGATTCAACAGTTATTTCTCCCCACCAAACACAGGGAGAGTGTGTTGCGATCACTACATGATGAGCATGGACATTTGGGTGCTGAGAGAACTTTTAAATTGGTGCGAGATAGGTTTTATTGGCCTTGCATGAGGGCTGAAGTCGAGAGTTACTGCCATTCCTGTCTGAGGTGCATTCAGAGGAAAACTCTACCAACCCGAGCTGCTCCAATGAGCCATCTACAGAGTCAGGGACCCATGGATTTGGTGTGCATTGACTTCCTGTGCTTAGAGCCGGATGCTAGTGGGCAAGGGAATATTCTGATAGTGACTGATCATTTCACCCGTTATGCCCAAGCTTTTCTACAAAAGACCAACGCGCTCCGACAGTGGCGAAGGTGCTGATGGAAAAGTTCTTTGTTCATTACGGCCTGCCAAGAAGAATACACTCTGATCAGGGAAGAGACTTGAAAGTAGATTGGTCGGGCAATTGTTGGAGTTGTTGGGAATTCAAAAGACTCGAACTACGCCATATCACCCTCAGGGTGATGCTCAGCCTGAAAGGTTCAATCGCACGCTGCTAAATATGCTGGGGACCTTGTCTAATGTGGAGAAGCAGAGTTGGAGTCGTCACATAGCTACTCTGGTGCATGCATATAACAGTACGGAGAGTGATGCCACTGGATATTCACCGTACCGTCTTATGTTCGGAAGAGAAGCTCGACTGCCGGTTGATTTGGCATTTGGGTTATCTCTAGACCAGACGTCGGTAGCTTCTCACAGAAACTATGTGGATAGACTTCGGAAGAATCTGGCTTCTGCGTTTGAACAGGCCCGTTTGACTTCAGGTAACAGGGAACAGAGGAACAAGAAGAACTATGATTTGAAGGTTCGAGTACAGGATCTGCAACCCGGTGATAGGGTTCTGTTGAAGAATTTGGGTACTGCTGCGAGACACAAGCTGGCGGATAGATGGAGTTCTCAGGTTTACATTGTTTGCAAACAACTGCCCGGTCTGCCGGTGTATCAGATTCGCCCTGATGGAAAGGCTGGTCCCCTCAAGAATTGGCACCGAAATCACCTGTTACCATTGAGGGAGGCTGTGAGGGTACCAGTGGAAAACGAACTTCCTCCGACGAATCCGCGTGCTCCACGTATCCCTCCTGTTACTCGGTCTCAACAGACCCGGGCTGTCGAAGAGAGCGAAAGGGACAGTGAGGAAGAAAGTTTCTGTCTGGACTGGATGCGTTCACCGGAGCCTGAAGAGATTACCTCAGTTCCTGAACGATGGGAGAGTAATTTGAGGCCTGAAGCTCCTGAATTCTTGTTGGAAGTCCCTGAGACTGTTGATATCCCTGAGCCGCTTGAATTTCAGTGGGAAGTCCCTGAGGCTGTGGGGATCCCGGTAGCTCCGGAAGCTTATTCAGGTGATTACGGTTCTATGCCTTCGCTGGAGGGATCATACTCTGAAGAAACGTCTGCTCCAGTGATAGAGAGAGAAATTGAGCCAACGCCCATAGTACTTCCACCTGAAGAGGAACGGAGGGAGCCTGAACAAAAACGCTCTATTCGGCCGCCCAGCGACTTACTTATGACTCACCTGGACATAGCACTGAAGAGGCCATCACCACTGTGCAGAGATTGCCCGAAGTGTCTGCTATGTTAGCTGAGGTAGCCCAGACCATGAGTCAGCTTGAGAAAGTGTTTCTAACCCACTGCATGTATGCTGCTGAACCTGTATATACCGTATAAACTGTGTGCATATTGTAAAGGATAATGTAACTGTTGTACCTCCTTGGAGAGACCCAAGAGTTCTAGGAGGGGGAGAGTGTAGCGATGTGTTAAAGTTTACTGTGGCAGTACCCATTTTTGGCCACAAGATGGAGACTATCACGATTTAAGACCCTGGACACTTGAACTACATATCCATGCATGCTTTGCGAAGAAACAGGAAGTGGGTGGGTTTGTGGAGAGCCTGTACATCCTGCACCTCGTGGAGAGCAGGCAGAGCGCGCCAGGGAGCTGAGGAGAGCGGATGCACACACAGAGAAGGAGAGATCAAGAGCTAGGCCGGAGCGCAGACAGAGTGGATCTGGCCTCACAATCGGGCCACCCAGCCTTGCGGGAGAGAGACATCACCAGCTGTATTCCGAGTGCAGTGCTGAGGAGAGAAGACCCCTCGAGTAAGGAGTACCGCGGTCGATTGAAGCGGGGAGCAGGCGGTAAGCTGGTTGAGTTGCGGCTGACAGACAGAAGGCCAGACAACAGATCCGGTGGTCGGCGTCCCCAGTCAATATCGAGCGGAGAGACGTCCTGGGTCAGCGGAACCTCAAGCTTGCGCTGGATGGGTGAGAGGCCCCAAGGCCGTGTGTAAATTTAAGCGTACACTGCTGTTTCCTTCTAAAACCCACAGGGCCCCAACTGACTAGTCGAAGACATCGTTAAAGTAAGCTCACTGGCCAGTAGAAAAGTACCCGGGTACCCTACATATATAAATATATATCACTTCAAGTTCTGGGACTTAACCTGTGCAGGACTCTGTTTTCCTTTTTCAAAATCCATACAAGGGGGCAAAGCAAAAGCTACATTCTGAACGATTTTCTTTTTTTTTTTTTTTGTTCCCGCTGCGCGTCTATCGTAATACGAGAACTGTGTATTTTATTGTGTCCCGCTACGCGGTTTTTCCTCGAATTTCGTATCTTTAATTTTCTGCTCGGTCGGGGTTTTTTCCGAAAATACGAAGCCCTCGTGTTTTCGTTTCTTTTACCGCTACGCGTTTATCGTGTTACGAAAGTACTGTAAATCTTCCTGTATATACCGTGTCTTAAGAGTTGCAAACCTTTTAGTAAACCTTTTAAATTATAAAACTGTTCAGCGTGTTGGAGTATATTTATTCCCTAGTGCGGGGAGACTGACCCGTGGTTCATTTTCAGCGGCTCCTCCGGGAGTGAGCGCTACACTTCTATGAGAAACACTTAAAGCACATTCCTCTGCAAGAATTGAAGGATTTGGAAATATGGGGTATCGGCACTGAGAAACTCCCTTATGACGGGTACCTGCAAGTGAAGTTGGAGATCGGATCTGAAGTCATCGGGCAGTCTGGGGGTTGTGATGCCTTGGCCATTGTGTGTCCTCGACCCCCAGGCGCGAACAGAAGCTCCCTGATAGTGGGGACGAATACTGACCTAGTGCGGCGTCTCCTGACACCTATTGTATTGGAAGAAGGCTCGACTCAAGGAGTACACCCACTGTTACGTCCGGTCTATCAGAGGATGGTTGAAGAACGAAAGGCACCTGCCGAGGTGGGGCGCCTGTGGAGACTGGGGGGAACAGAGAAGGTTCTGCAAGCAGGAGAAGTAGCGAGCTTCCGGGTTTCAGTCAAGTTGAACGGATCGCAACCGGGTCCCTATGTGGTGCTGGGAACCGATGTTAATTATGGGAGTGAAACGGAGTCGAAGTAATTCCTGAAATAATCTCCACCAAAGCTCTGAAGAGAACACGAGGAAGAGTCTCGGTCAGTGTGTGCAATGTGACGGATTCTCCAGTAGTCCTTAAAGCACGAATGCCTATCGGGCAAGTAGAGTCTGCTACACCCCTCTCTACCGATTTAGGAGGGGGAGTGGATAAGAGATTCCAGATGAAAGATTCTACCCCAAGGACGCTCCCATTTCACCTGAGTGGAAGAAACGTCTCCAATCTCAAGTCTTAAAGTGGAAGGAATTGTTCTCAAAAGATGAGTTCGATGTGGGCCTAGCTAAGAGTACTGAGCACCGCATTCGGTTACAAGAAGACAAGCCGTTTCGGGAAAGATCAAGGCGAGTTCCGCTAGGAGACTTGGATGATCTGCGAGAGCAACTGAATGAATTGCAAAGAACCAAGGTGATTCAAGAGTCCAGGAGTCCATATGCATCTCCTATAGTGTTGGTCCGGAAGAAAAATGGTTCTGTCCGTCTATGCATAGACTACCGCACGTTGAACCGGAGAACCATCCCCGATCAATATGCCACTCCTCGGATAGAAGATGCCCTACAGTGCTTGTCTGGAGCAAAGTGGTTTAGTGTACTGGACCTGCGAAGCGGATACCACCAGATACCCATGCATCCTGAAGACAAGGAGAAAACTGCGTTCATCTGTCCACTGGGGTTCTTTGAATTCAACAGAATGCCTCAAGGCCTTACGGGGGCTCCAGCCACGTTCCAACGGTTGATGGAGAAGACAGTCGGGGACATGAATCTGATCGAAGTATTAGTGTACCTGGATGACATAATTGTATTTGGGAAGACTCTGGAAGAGCATGAGCAACGTCTGGAGAAGGTTTTGAAGAGGCTCCATGAAGAGGGGTTGAAACTGTCTCTGGAGAAATGCCAATTCTGTCTTCCCTCTGTTACGTATCTAGGACATGTGGTCTCAGCAGAAGGTGTTTCGACAGATCCTCGGAAGTTGGAGGCCGTAGCTTCTTGGCCTAGATCCCGAAACGTCACTGAACTTAGATCTTTCCTGGGATTCTGTTCATACTATCGAAGATTTGTGGGAGGATTCGCGAAAATAGCTCAACCACTGAACAAACTCCTGCAGAAGGAAACCACAGAAGAAGGCTGCAAGGTCTCTGACCAAAACCCGTCAGCTCCGGGGCCAAGGAAAGCTCGAGAGTCTATACAAGGTGAATGGACCAGTCAATGTGAAGGAGCTTTCGTGAAGTTGAAAGAGTCTAACCCGAGCTCCTGTTTTGGCCTATGCGGACCCTCACAAGCCGTATGAACTACATGTGGATGCCAGCCGAGAAGGTCTGGGAGGAGTCCTGTATCAGGAGTATGGTGGATTACTGAGGCCTGTAGCGTACGTGAGCCGGAGCCTTACGCCTTCAGAGAAGAACTATCCTACTCACAAGCTGGAGTTCTTAGCCTTAAAGTGGGCAGTGGTAGACAAATTAAAAGACTATCTGTATGGAGCTGAGTTCGTGATCAAGACGGATAACAATCCTCTTACCTACATTCTTACTACCGCAAAACTGGACGCAACGGGACATCGGTGGTTGGCCGCTCTGTCAGGGTTTCGGTTCAGCCTGAAGTATCGCCCTGGGGTGAACAATCGAGATGCCGATGCGTTATCGAGAAGACCTACACTACAGAATGGACTCAGTTGACTCCAGACGGGGTGCAAGCTTTGTGTCAAGGAACAGAGCGCCGGGTCAAAGGAGGGATTGAAGCGGAGGCCATAGGAGTTATGGCTGCGGCTGTTCCTGAGTTTTACTGTAACCCTACGCAGTTAAGGGACGAAAGTTTACCTACCTTTTCGAGACAGGACCTGAAAGCGGATCAGGCCAGAGACCCTTTAATTGCCTTGACCATAAAGGCCCTGTCTACAAACCAGCGAGAGATCTTGTTAACCAACTCCCCGAGTGGAGACAGATTGGTCTACAAAGAGTGGGAGCGGTTGAAGATGTTGGATGGGGTGGTCTACCGAAGGGGCCCCTCAACTAACGCTGAAGAGATTCAACAGTTATTCCTCCCTACTAAACATAGGGAGAGTGTGTTGCGATCACTACATGATGAGCATGGACATTTGGGTGCTGAAAGAACTTTTAAGTTGGTGCGAGATAGGTTCTATTGGCCTTGCATGAGAGCTGAAGTGGAAAGTTATTGTCACTCCTGTCTAAGGTGTATTCAGAGAAAGACTCTACCGACCCGAACTGCTCCAATGAGCCATCTGCAGAGCCAGGGACCCATGGATTTGGTGTGCATTGACTTCTTGTGCTTAGAGCCGGATGCTAGTGGGCAAGGGAACATTCGAATAGTGACTGATCATTTCACTCGTTATGCCCAGGCTTTCTCCACAAAAGATCAACGCGCTCCGACAGTGGCCAAGGTGTTGATGGAAAAGTTCTTTGTTCATTACGGACTGCCAAGGAGGATACACTCTGATCAGGGTAGAGACTTTGAAAGCAGACTGGTGGGGCAGTTGTTAGAGATGTTGGGAATCCAAAAGACCCGAACTACACCATATCACCCTCAAGGTGATGCTCAGCCTGAAAGGTTTAATCGCACACTGCTGAACATGCTAGGGACCTTGTCGAATGTGGAGAAACAAAGTTGGAGTCGTCACATAGCTACTGTCACGGTGGGTCAGGGGATGGGGCGCCTGGCAGCAGCTTCCTCGCTGCTCGCTGGCCAGGCGCCGAATGTAAACGCTTCCGGGTGCGCTCACGTGGGACGCCGAGGGGCGGGGCGGGGCCTGGCGTTATGACGCGGACCCGCCGGGTTTAAAACCCAGTCTCACCACTATACCGGTGCCCTGACGTGGTATTCACTTCCCGCAGAGCTCTTGTGAATATTTGGCTATTACCTGTGTATGACTCTTGGCATTGGCAAACGAATCCTCCTGTGTATGACCCTTGGCATTGGCAAACGAACCCTCCTGTGTATGACCCTTGGCATTGGCAAACGAATCCTCCTGTGTATGACTCTTGGCATTGGCAAACGAACCCTCCTGTGTATAACCCGTGGCATTGGCAAACGAACCCTCCTGTGTATGACCCTTGGCATTGGCAAACGAATCCTCCTGTGTATGACCCCTGGCATTTGCAAACGAACCCTTCTGTGTATAACCCCTGGTATTGGCATTTACTCTGCTCTTGGTTCTGCCCTTAACGTTGGTACCGAGGTCAGTCTATGTGGCACCCTAAGCACACATCAGATTACCTCTGCTAATACTAAAGTCCTAGGGAGGACTTGTACTCTGGTCTGTACCTTTGTCTGGTGTTTTCCTTTCTTTATCTGTTACCTGCTTAATCGTCTATATAGCTTTGCCGACCATTCAAGGATCGGAAGAGTAGAGAGTGAGCTACATAAAGAGATCACTATCTTGGTAGTCAGAAAGATTCGTGACAGTACTCTATTCCATACCTCTGTCTGGTGTTACACCTTGTTTATCTATTGTCTGGTTAATTGTCTTTCTAGTTTTGCCGACCATTCAAGGATCGGAAGGGTAGAGAGCGGTCTGCGTAAAGGGACCACTATTTTGGTAATCAGAGGGATCCGTGACATTACGTCAGGGCCAATGGATCCCGCAGACCTCTCTAACCAGCTGGCACGTATCGCAGCCAGACAAGAGGAACAGGACCATAGGATGGACCAGATTTCTCTCGCTCTGCAAACCCTGTTAAATCGGTCCAATACAGGTACCACAAACCCTCCAGATCCAGTATTACCTAGGGTCAGTTCCGTCCCCCCTGAAGGACATAGGCTTAGTATGAAGGCACCCCTACGCTATGATGGTACACCAAGCCTATGCCGGGGTTTTTTGACTCAACTCGAGATCTTGTTTGAGAACAATCCAGGTTCTTGTATGTCTGATAAAGCCAAAGTAGGATATCTGATTAATCATTTAACAGAAAAAGCTTTATTGTGGGCTACGCCGTTGTGGGAGAATAGGAAACCCATCATTTATGACTATGAGGGTTTTACCTCTGAGTTAAAACGTACCTTTGATCCCTCTAGAAGGGCTACCAATGCGGGTAGGTCCTTGTTTCACATCAAACAAGGTAATAAGAGGGTCGCCGACTATGCCATAGAGTTTAAGACTTTGACTTCTGAGGTACTTTGGCCGAACGACGTTTTAACCTTAGCCTTTACCGAAGGCTTGAACGAGGCTTTTATGTTTGAGCTGGCTCCCTTAAAATTACCAGAAAATCTAGACCACCTGATAGATTTCTGTATAGCCATGGACGATCAAATCAGGGAAAGGAGACACCCCAGAGATAGACCCCGAAGGGTCTTGCCTCCTTTACCCTCATTACCCAGACACACCAGTACGTCAGGTAATTCGGAGAATGTGAAAACAGATTTGCCAGTCGTTGAACCCATGCAAATAGGGAAGACGGGTATTTCAGAAGCAGAAAGAGCGCACAGAAGAGAAAAGGGGCTCTGCTTCTATTGTGCAGGGGCAGATCACTTCCGCCTTCAATGTCCTCAGAGACCCAGGGTTAGCAGGGCTGAACATAGCAAATTAGGACTCAGAACAGGAAATACCCAGGTTATCGGTTCTCTGTATGCCTCCTTTGTGGATAATGAGAAAAAAAAATCCAGGATTCTGTTACCGATCTCCCTAACCTGGGAGGGGGTTCACCTCAAGACTGAGGCGTTCTTAGACTCTGGGGCCTCAGGCAATTTTATGGATAAGAATTTTGCTGCCAAAAACCTCTTACCTCTGGTTCTCAAGGAAAGACCTCTAATGGTGGAGGCCATAGATGGTAAACCCCTGTCATGTCCACATATCACTCACGACACAGTCGATGTATGTATGAAAACAGGAGTTGGGAGGCGGAGCTAGCTGTGGAAGCGAGCAGCAGCATTTTGGAGGAGCTCTGTGTCTACCACGGATTTTATTGCTTTTTTCGCCGTTTGCACTGCCCTGTGAGCTTCCCGGTTGGCTAGAGGGATCCTGGAGAGTTGAGGTACCTGATTTAGCCCTGAGTTTCGTGCCCGGGGACAGATTGCTGCCGGCAGCGCGATTTGGGCCTAGTCACAGCGGCCATCTTGGAAGCCTACTCGAGGCGTATTGAGATTCCCTCACCGCCCTGCGACCTCGTGCCAGCCCAGCATCTCCGGAACCATGCCTACCGGTCGTTCCCAGCGACGGGCCCCCCGACAGAGGGACATTCGGGATGTTTTGCGAGGTGGGTCCGCTTTTACGGGACTGACTGCTTCTTCCTCCCTCCCCCCGGGCTATGGCTCCTCAGAGGCTGACAGCAACTATGAACCTCAGGGGGGTATTACTGGGATGCCCTGGCTTGCCCCGCAGTCACCGGCGTCTGACTCCCGACCCCTCTCGGCGGCTGCTAGGAAACGGGCACAGAAGAAGAGAAAATCAGCAATGCGGACATCGTCCGGGGCAACGCCGGACACAGAGGATATTTTTGATGGGGACCCGACTGAGATTCCCTTACCTCCGCCAGTAATAGTGTGACCTCGGATCATCGGTCTGCAGTGGGGACGGGACTTCGACAGCAACAGGTGCAGGAAGAGGACGACCATCTCCCCTCCACGAAGGGGGATCTCCGCAGGATCTTGGAGGAGCTTCGGGTGATACGTGAGGTGTGGCAGCCTGAGGTGGCGGCGGTCCGCACGGAGATAGCGGCGATGCGTGCTCAGGTGAAGGTGGTACAGGAGACGACTTCTGCTGTGACAACGGAACAAACTCACCTGTCTGGTCAGGTTGCTGGTTTGCGATACCAAGTCGAACTTCTGACCCGCTCTGTGGAGATGCTTGAAACGAGACACAGACGCCGAAACATCAGGGTCAGGGGTGTCCCGGACTCTATTACCTCCGACGCTCTGCCGTCCTACGTGACTCGTCTTGTGCTTCAGGTCACGGGGCTTCCCCTGACACACCTGACATGCTTGGGTCGGTGTTTCGGGTCAGGAGACCTGCGACGAACCCACCTGGGGCTCCTCGAGACGTCGTAGTGGCCTTCCGTGAAGTGGCTTTCAAGGTCAAGGTTATGTCTGCTCCGGGCGCGAGGGATCCCGTACGCTTTGAGGGCTCCACTCTGGCCCTGTATCATGATCTCCCATTCCAGACCCTGATGGCTCGCAGGCGTTTTCGTGAAGTGACATCAGTTCTTCGCCGACAGGGTGTCCGATATCGCTGGGGTCTGGCAGGAGCTTTGGTGGTGACCCACGCAAATGTCCCCTATACCATCACGGATCCCGCGGTGGCTTGGATTGACCTTGCGGCTGCGGGCCTCTCACCAGATCCTCCGGACCCTCGACCGGATTGAAGGCTGGTTTCTATGCCCTCTACCTCTCCAGGTCTGAGCTTTACTGAATTACACCCCCTCCCCTGCATTTCTCTTATATGCTTACGTGTCCCTGGTCTCTAGCTTGGCCTAGTGCCTGGACTTTCAGGACGGTTCGTAATTTGTTTTGATCAGTCCCAGCCTGCATTGCATAGGGCTTTTGCTTTTTTGCCTGCACATGGTACTTTCTGCCTTTTTACTTATTTTTACCGCCCTGTCCTTCTTTGCGACGCATGTTTTTTGACCAGCTGACCGTAGTTACCTTGGCCGGCCTTAAGTGGCTGCATTTATATATGTTTGATTTCCCACCTTGATGAGACCCCCCGTCTAGGGGATGTTTTCTGCTAACATATTGCTATCCTTAGATTTTTTCGATTCGCTGTTTTTACGATGACACTTTTTTGGCCATGTGTGGTTTCCGTTGCTTGTTATGTCTTCTTGTTTGGCCCTGCGAGGTCATCCATTATTTTACAGTATGATGTAATGCTGACTTATTTCAAAATAAAAAACTTTAAATTTAAAAAAAAAGAAAACAGGAGTTTTGCACCAGGAAACAATAAGATTTCAAATTATTGAATCACCCTCATGTCCTGTCGTTCTTGGGTTTCCATGGCTAACAGAGCACAACCCAGTTGTCGATTGGGTCCAGAGAGACATAAAATGTTGGGGTCAGAGTTGTCAGTCTAAGTGCCTAGGCAGAGTCGATGTGATTGGTAGCCTCAATATTGCCACAGCCCCTCCTTTGTCCACAGAGGTCCCTGAATGTTACCTGACATTAAAGGAGGTGTTCTCTAAAGCCAGGACTGAGGTCCTACCACCACATCGTCCATATGACTGTGCTATTGATTTACTCCCCGGTACGATGCCTCCTAGGGGTCACGTATACCCTTTATCACAAAGAGAGAACGACATTATGGAGGAATACATAAGGGAGAACCTGGAACGAGGATTCATTAGACGGTCCTCCTCTCCAGCAGGAGCAGGTTTCTTTTTTGTTTCCAAAAAAGAGGGAGATCTGCGACCTTGCATCGATTATAGAGGTTTGAATAGGATCACTATAAGAAATGCATATCCCATACCTCTCATAACAGAATTGTTCGACCGATTAAAAGGGGCCCGTGTCTATACTAAGCTTGATTTACGCGGAGCGTACAACCTGGTCAGGGTTAAAAAGGGAGACGAATGGAAAACGGCTTTTAATACACGTAGCGGGCATTATGAATACCTGGTGATGCCTTTTGGGTTGTGTAATGCGCCAGCCGTCTTTCAGGACCTTATAAACGACACTCTAAGGGAATTTCTGCAAGAATTCGTCATAGTATATCTGGATGATATCCTGATATACTCTCCTGATGTGGACACTCATCATGTCCACGTGAAACAAGTATTGAAAAAACTATTGAAGGCTGGATTGTATTGTAAGCTAGAAAAATGTCTATTCGACATAGTAACTGTGCAATTCCTTGGTTATATAATAACCCCTGAGGGTTTTCAAATGGATCCTAAGAAGCTCTCAGCTATTCTTGACTGGCCTCTACCCCAAGGACTTAAAGCCATTCAGAGGTTTCTGGGGTTTACGAACTATTACCGAAGGTTCATTAAAGATTTTTCGGCCTTGGTGGCTCCCCTCACGGCTATGACAAAGAAAGGGGTGGGAAATCAGAAATGGACACCTCAAGCCACTCAAGCCTTTGAGGCACTAAAGCAAGCATTCACTACTGCCCCTGTTCTCCGACATCCAGATCCGGCTCTGCCTTTCCAAGTAGAAGTTGACGCCTCCGAACTAGGTCTTGGTGCCGTCTTGTCCCAAAGGGAGGCTCCTGACAAACCCTTGCATCCATGCGGCTTCTATTCTCGGAAGTTGTCCCCGGCAGAGAAGAACTATGACATTGGAAATAGAGAGTTGTTAGCAGTCATCTCGGCCTTGGCCGAATGGAGATACTTATTAGAGGGGTCTAAGGACCCCATCGTTATCATAACCGATCATAAGAATCTCACGTACATTGGAGATGCCAAACGTTTAAATTCCAGACAAGCGAGATGGTCATTGTTTCTTTCAAGTTTTAATTTTGTGCTTACCTATAGACCTGGGTCCAGAAACATTAAAGCAGACGCATTGTCGAGACAGTATGAATCTTATGAACATAATATCCAAGATCGGCATCCCATTGTACCCCAGGAAAGGATTATAGCCGCTACCACGATTAGTGTCTCGTCTCCTCTAATAAAAAGGTTGCAGACCGTCCAGGGTGCAGCTCCTGGGGGAAAACCTCCTGCGAGACTCTTTGTACCTGAGAACGAAAGAGAGGAAGTACTTAACATCTATCATGATAACAAAACTTCTGGGCATATGGGTATCACTAAGACTGTGTCTAGTATCAGTAAACTCCTCTGGTGGCCCACGTTGCGCCGAGATGTCAAAGATTACATTGCCGTGTGCGAGGTATGCACAAGGCAGAAAAGTCCCAAAACAGCACCCATTGGCTTACTCCAGCCTTTGCCGATCCCCGAACGACCCTGGTCACATGTAGCCATGGATTTTATAGTAGAGTTACCTGAGTCAAGAGGGAATACAGTGATACTTACGATCATAGATCGATTTTCCAAGATGGGCCACTATGTTCCTCTTCGGAAACTACCTTCGGCAGCTGAACTGGTGCCCATTTTCATTGCCAACGTGGTCCGCATACACGGTGTCCCTCTGGAGATTGTCTCTGATAGGGGGACCCAATTCATCTCCAGATTCTGGAGAGGGTTTTGTAAGAACGTGGGGATAGACCTCTCTTTCTCTTCGGCTTATCACCCCCAGACCAACGGAGCAGCAGAACGAGCAAACCAAAATATAGAGAAATATCTCAGGTGCTTTATCTCAGAACAACAAGATAACTGGTCAGACCTGCTACCATGGGCAGAATATGCTTTGAACAGCGCAGTGAGTGAATCCACAGGACATTCTCCTTTCTTCGCTGTTTATGGTTTTGATCCTCCCGTGCTTCCCGCTACGTTTCCTGATACCACGATTCCTGCTTTAGATGAGCAACTGGCATCATTGAAAGAGACTTGGGGGAGAGTGAGACGGGCACTGGAGGAGAGTAGTGCCATCCAGAAAACTAAGGCCGACAGACACAGGAGGCAGGCACCCGTGTATCAAGTTGGGGACAGGGTTTGGCTTTCTTCACGTAACATCAAGCTCTTAGTGCCTTCCATGAAGTTGGCTCCTAGGTATATCGGCCCCTATAAGATTCTACGGCGACTCAACCCTGTCTCCTATGCTTTGGCGTTACCCCCCCATTTTAAGATACACAATGTGTTCCATGTAAACCTTTTGAAGCCGTTGTTATGTAACCGGTACACCAAGGTCCATGCTCCACCGCCTCCTGTCTCTGTGGAGGGCGAGGAGGAGTTCGAAGTTAAGGCCATTCTGGGTGCCAGGATGTCTAGGGGGTCCTTGCAGTACTTGGTCGATTGGGTGGGTTACGGTCCGGAGGATCGTTCTTGGATACCGGCTGCGGAAGTCCATGCTCCTAGGCTAGTGAAGGCCTTCTATTTGGCGCACCCCCGTGCCCCTGGGGGTCGTCCAGTGGCCGCCCCTGGAGGGGGGGGTTCTGTCACGGTGGGTCAGGGGATGGGGCGCCTGGCAGCAGCTTCCTCGCTGCTCGCTGGCCAGGCGCCGAATGTAAACGCTTCCGGGTGCGCTCACGTGGGACGCCGAGGGGCGGGGCCTGGCGTTATGACGCGGACCCGCCGGGTTTAAAACCCAGTCTCACCACTATACCGGTGCCCTGACGTGGTATTCACTTCCCGCAGAGCTCTTGTGAATATTTGGCTATTACCTGTGTATGACCCTTGGCATTGGCAAACGAACCCTCCTGTGTATGACCCTTGGCATTGGCAAACGAATCCTCCTGTGTATGACTCTTGGCATTGGCAAACGAACCCTCCTGTGTATAACCCGTGGCATTGGCAAACGAACCCTCCTGTGTATGACCCTTGGCATTGGCAAACGAATCCTCCTGTGTATGACCCCTGGCATTTGCAAACGAACCCTTCTGTGTATAACCCCTGGTATTGGCATTTACTCTGCTCTTGGTTCTGCCCTTAACGTTGGTACCGAGGTCAGTCTATGTGGCACCCTAAGCACACATCAGATTACCTCTGCTAATACTAAAGTCCTAGGGAGGACTTGTACTCTGGTCTGTACCTTTGTCTGGTGTTTTCCTTTCTTTATCTGTTACCTGCTTAATCGTCTATATAGCTTTGCCGACCATTCAAGGATCGGAAGAGTAGAGAGAGAGCTACATAAAGAGATCACTATCTTGGTAGTCAGAAAGATTCGTAACAGTACTCTATTCCATACCTCTGTCTGGTGTTACACCTTGTTTATCTATTGTCTGGTTAATTGTCTTTCTAGTTTTGCCGACCATTCAAGGATCGGAAGGGTAGAGAGCGGTCTGCGTAAAGGGACCACTATTTTGGTAATCAGAGGGATCCGTGACAGCTACTCTGGTGCATGCATATAACAGTACGGAGAGCGATGCAACTGGATACTCACCGTACCGTCTTATGTTCAGAAGGGAGGCTCGATTGCCGGTTGATCTGGCATTTGGGTTATCTCTAGACCAGACGTCAGTAGCTTCCCATAGAAACTACGTGGATAGACTTCGAAAGAATCTGGCTTCTGCGTTTGAACAGGCCCGTTTAACTTCAGGAAACAGGGAGCAAAGGAACTATGACTTGAAAGTTCGAATACAAGATCTACAACCCGGTGATAGGGTCCTGTTGAAGAACTTGGGTGCTGCTGCAAGACACAAGTTGGCGGATAGATGGAGTTCCCAGGTTTACATTGTCTGCAAGCAACTGCCGGGTCTGCCGGTGTATCAAATTCGCCCAGATGGAAAGGCTGGGCCTCTTAAGAACTGGCACCGAAATCATTTGTTACCTATGAGAGAGGCTGTGAGGATACCAGTTGGGCGAACTCCCTCCGCCGAATCCGCCTGTTCCACGTTTACCTCCTGTTACTCGGTCTCAACAGACTCGGGTAGTTGACCCTCCGCCGAATCCGCCTGTTCCATGTTTACCTCCTGTTACTCGGTCTCAACAGACCCGGGTTGTCGAAGAGAGCGAAAGAGACAGTGAAGAGAGTTATTGTCTAGACTGGATGCGCTCACCGGAACCTGAGGAGGTTGTCGTTGTTCCTGAGCGGTGGGAGAGTAACTTGAGGCCTGAAGCTCCTGAATTTCTGTTGGAAGTCCCTGAGGCTGTTGGAATCCCGGTAGCTCCGGAAGCTTATTCAGGTGATTATAGTTCTATGCCTTCACTGGAAGGATCATACTCTGAAGAAACGTCTGCTCCAGTGATAGAGAGAAGGATTGAGCCAACACCTATAGTACTTCCACCTGAAGAGGAACTGATTGGGCCAGAACCAAAACGCTCTGTTCGACCGCCTCAACGACTCACCTACGATACACCAGGACATAGCACTGAAGAGGCCATCACCACAGTGCAGAGGTTGCCCGAAGTGTCTGCTATGCTAGCTGAGGTAGCTCAAAATATGAGTCAGCTTGAAGTGTTTCTAACCCACTACATGTAGGCTGCTGAACCTGTGCATGTTATGTAAACTGTATTCTATATTGTTGGAAATGTAATGTAAGAGTTCTAGGAGGGGGAGAGTGTAGTGTGGTGTTAAAAATCATCTTGCTGTGGCAGTACCTATTTTTGGCCACAAGATGGAGACTATCGCGATCAGATACTGGACATTGGGACTACAACGCCCGGCATGCTTTGCAGGAAGACAGGAAGTGGGTGGGGACTGGAGACTTACATCCTCTGCCTCGTGGAGAAAGTTCCAGGGAGTGAGAGGATATAGACGCAGTGAGAGACATCGCAAGAGGGCCTAAGCCAGAGCCTGAGCGAGACCTGTCAGAGTCATTTATTGGACATTCAGCCTGAAGAGAAGGAGAGCGATTCAAGTTCCCGAGATTGCTGCAGATCTAAGAGACCCAAGACCTCGAGTAAGGAGTTGCCGCGAGTTGACCGAATACGGAGAGCAGGAGGTGAGTTGGACAAGTCGTGGACAAGCTGCGGAAAGTCAGACAACGGATCCGGCCGCTAGTATCCCCAGTCAATATCGAGCGGAGAGACGTCCTGGGTCAGCGGAGCCTAAAGCAACTGTCGGATGGGTGAGAGGCCTCCAAGGCTGTACTGTAAATAAAGAACTCGCTGCTGTTTTCCTTCTTAAAGTCCACAGGGCCCCAACTTGACTAGTCGAAGAGATTCTTTAAGTAAATTCACTGGCCAGTTGACTAGTACCCGGGTACCATACACACACATACACACCTTTCACATTCCGGGACTTAACCTGTGCAGGACTCATTTTTGTTGCGTATCGGAACAAGAGTAAAGATACGTTCCGAATATATTTTCCTCTTTTCCGCTGCGCGTTTGTCGTAATACGAAGAGATTGTATTTTTGGGTTCCGCTACGTGTTCCTCTTTCGTATATTCGTGCAACTGCTTTTATTTTCTGTTCGGTTACGAATATTTTATTCTCCGAAATACGAAGCCTCGTGTTTCGTTTCTTTTTCCGCCACGCGTTTTACCGCGATACGAAAATACTGTAATATATCTGTGAATACCGTGTCTAAATATCTGCTCATTATTTTAGTAAACTATTTAAATGATAAAAACTCACAACTGTGTTGGAGCATATTTATTCCCTAGTGCGGGGAGACTGACCCGTGGTTCAATTTTCAGCGGCTCCTCCGGGAGTGAGCGCTACATTTGCATCAGCTGAAGTTACAGGCTGCATTTCAACCCTGGAGTAAACTGGGGCTGTTGTAAACTTTGCAACTCCATAGAATGTCTCTGGGGAAGTTTACACAGGTTGGAATACCGCTCTGCAGGGGTCAGAAACCTTGGCTCCCTGATGTTTTGGGAACTACATTTCCCTCCATGCTCAGTCACCCATTAGGCTGACTGAGCCACAAGGGAAATGTAGTTCCCAAAACATCAGGGGGCCAAGATTGCTGACCCCCTGGGTTAGTGAATAACCTTTATCATTTTATTACAAGACACAGAGGCTCATATTGTTAATATTAGCTTGTCTTAATATGTACACTCACTTTATATAATTTTTTTTGAGACTGTCTTCCGCTGCTGGTGCCACTAGCGCACCTGAGGTGTGGCTCTGGGTACCTGGGACTGTTATCAAGTTTCCTCGAGTATTTTTCGCCTGCAGGTTTTCGAGTTTCTACTGCCACCTTCTCAGTCACCCTTGTGGTGGTCCCGCACACAAGCAGGCCGGCCTTTACGTGGTCATGCGGCAGCCATCTTTTTGGTTTCTGAGGTAGCGTTTTCTCGCTTTACCTTGTAAATCACTTGTGTTTGCCCTGGCCACCATCTTTGTGTTTTTACACAGCCCGTGAACGAGTGATGTCACATCCTCGCCGTTCAACTTTAAAACGCCAGTAGATCGGTCAGAATGGCGGCAGAAATTTCAGAAAGCTGCTTTGAGGGAGCCCCCCCCCTTCTACCGCCAGTGCATTCTTCCCGCTTCAATAAAGTATAAATAAATAAGATTGAGACTTCTAATTTGCTAGGGAAATGCAGAAATGTATAAATTTTATATGGATTATTTACTCAGTTTTCACCCGGGGAAATTGCTAAGGTCCCCCTAGCTGTATGTGAACGAGCAAGGTTATTTTAGAGGTACAAAGAGGAGTGTAAATCTTGCTGTAACTCCTAAAATCTTTTCCAGTGCTTCTTTGCACTATATAGTTCTTCAGGATGGAAGTGGGGTTGCGGATCAGCCATGTTTGTCTGGATTCCTATTACTATTTGATGCAGAGGGAGCACAGGATATGTTCTGCCCTGCAAAATGTATAATTCATATGCAGAAGGAAATGGAGGCAGGTCACATGGGAGTCATGCAGATTTTGTATCTGCAGCATATGGATTCTATGTTCTGTAGGACACATCTTTTTCTTTAACTGCCTGTCAGTAGGGATGTGCATTTCGGAATTTTCACGAAATTTCCCGATTCGTGTTTTCGGATGCGGCTGATTTTCCGAAAATTTTTAGATCCGAAAACGACAGATCCGAAAAGTTTTCCGAGCCGAAATGAAATATTTTCGGAATTTTCGAATGGACTTGCAATGTGTCAAATCGAAATTTATTGCTTTGAAACGAGGAGAAAAGACGTTCCGAAAAAACAAAAATTTCCGAAATCATGAAAAGTCGATACAAAAAACGAGCAAAGTGACACGAAAATACGAAAAATGGTCGATATTCTGAAAAAAAATGTACACGAAAAACGAGTCGAGCCGAACTGAATCGAAACAGAAATCGGTCAAAGTTTGAAAATCCAAAATATCGAATCGAACCGAAAAAAAAATCGGTGCACAAGCCTACCTGTCAGCATGAAACTGGCCGTGGTTTCCTGGACAATCTGGCAACCCTAGATGGGCTAGATGATGTAATGTCATATCCTTCCAACGAACAGGCCCCACACTATACATGGGGCTTTAGGTACACCTCTATTGTAACCGGAATCAGACGGGTTCACTCGGGACGAGGCCGGACTGGACACGAGCAAGGATTGTCTGAACACGAGTCTCTTCAGGAAAGGCAAACTTTATTGTGATATCACAACAGATGCTCAAACAGGATTCAATCGCAAAGAAGAGTCCCTCGTGACATCCAATCTTATACCCCAAATACATAATTAGGTACATCCCAATTAGCCCACCTCGCGATGACACTCTCCCGCCCCACGTGGGTTAATACCTCCCTTTGACTAATACAAAGACATTCCATTAAATTGGCAAACTTTGTGTTAGTTTCAGTAAATCATGATTGGTTGCTCTCACTGTTCCGGGCTGCGCCCCCCCTCCCTAGAGCCTACAATTACTTGTTACAGATGGCACCTGGTCTGATCTCTATACTCTGTCTTTCTGCGGGCCCCAACGACCTTGATGTATCTTTCCTCTGTGCCTGGAACAGCAGAGATCTTTCTCAGCGCTTTAATTGCTTTTCTGCTAATCTAAACACATTCCTAAATTTCTACGTATATTTCATTCTAGTTTCAGCTACAAACTTGCCTAGTTATTTTCAAGTGAACCAATATTCTGAACAAGATGGTCGCCTGGCTTATAATGGCAGCCATCTTCCAGCCTATTTCCACTACACTATGAAATGATTTATACATGTGTAGCGATGTGTTAAAGTTTACTGTGGCAGTACCCATTTTTAGCCACAAGATGGAGACAATCACGATTAAAGAATTTGGACACTCGAACTACATGTCCCGGCATGCTTTGCGAAGAAACAGGAAGTGGGTGGGTTTGTGGAGACGCTGTACATCCTGCACCTCGTGGAGAACAGGCAGAGCGCGCCAGGGAGCAGAGGAGAGTGGATGCACACGCAGAGAAGGAGAGACCAAAAGACAGGCCGGAACGCAGACAGAGTGGATTGGGCCTTAGGATTGGGTCACCCAGCCTTGCGGGAGACAGATATCACCATCTACATTATCCGAGTGCAGTGCTGAGGAGAGAAGACCCCTCGAGTAAGGAGTACCGCGGTCGATTGAAGCGGGGAGCAGGCGGTAAGCGGGCTGAGTCGCGGCTGATCGATAGAAGGCCAGACAACAGATCCGGTGGTCGGCGCCCCCAGTCAATATCGAGCGGAGAGACGTCCTGGGTCAACGGAACCTCAAGTTTGCGCTGGATGGGTGAGAGGCCCCCAAGGCCGTATGTGAATAAGAGCGTACGCTGTTGTTTCTTTCTAAAACCCACAGGGCCCCAACTGACTAGTCGAAGACATCGATAAAGTAAACTCACTGGCCAGTTGAAAAGTACCCGGGTACCCTACACACACAAACACATACCACTTCACGTTCTGGGACTTAACCTGTGCAGGACTCAGTTTCCTTTTTTTTTTCCTATCCATACAAGGGGGCAAAGAAAGTTACATTCTGAACAATTTTCCTTTTTTTGTTCCCGCTGCGCGTTTACCGTGATACGAGAACTGTGTATTTTATTGTGTCCCGCTACGCGGTTTTTCCTCGAATTTCGTATCTTTTAATTTTCTGCTCGGTCGGTTTTTTTTCCGAAAATACGAAGCCCTCGTGTTTTCGTTTCTTTTACCGCTACGCGTTTATCGTGTTACGAAAGTACTGTAAATCTTCCTGCATATACCGTGTCTTAAGAGCTGCAAACCTTTTAGTAAACCTTTTAAAATATAAAACTGTTCAGCGTGTTGGAGTATATTTATTCCCTAGTGCGGGGAGACTGACCCGTGGTTCATTTTCAGCGGCTCCTCCGGGAGTGAGCGCTACACATGGAAAAGATCTATTAGATTGACAATTCTACCTAGGTGTCTTCCATGGGGGGGGGGGAGAGACATGTCTATCCTAAATTGTTAATGCTCCTTTTCTCCACCACAGGGAGCCATGGCAAGCGAAGCAGAAACGTCTGAGAGAACGGGTTTCCAGAGTTATCCCGGTAAACGTCCACCAGTCTTGCCCACTGGGTACAGAGCTGGCTCCTGTTACAGTGGACGCTCTGGTTTCGTCCTTCTGCCTCGAGGCCTGCAGCCCCAACTATCCAGCTTTTGTAAAGGCGCTTGGAAACATTACAGGACTTCTCAAGCCAGGAGGTCACGTACTGATGATTGGGGCCTTAGAAGAATCTTACTACATGGCAGGAGAGGCCAGGCTCTCGGCGGTTAGCCTTACAGAGGAGATGACGAGAAAGGCCTATGACGTGGGCTACATTATCAGGGACTTCCGCTCCTACACATTGCCTGAAAGCATGACGGTCGACACCGATGATGCCAAAGGGGTTTCCTTTGTTTGGGCTCAGAAAAAGGAATCAGATTGAGGTCATGCGTATCCCTCTATGCAGAATCACTTTCTGGTCAAGTTTTGTTCTGTTGTCACTTGTTCTTGCTCGGGGATAATTAAAGACGTGTTACTGCAGTCCTTGACAGTCTTCATCTTGTAGCAATGGTTATTCGTGATGTGCGTGCTGAAAGTTCAGAAATCCATATGCTGCTGGTTTTTAGAAAGAATTGACAATGTAACCCTAGTTTCGAACCAAATTGCAAAATGGCAACGCACCAGCATTTAAAGGGTTAAGATGAATCCCATGCATTCTGCCACAAGATAGCGGTAAAGATTTGGGTGTAAAGTTTTCAAAGTGCTTATCTGGAACTGTTAGTCTGACCCTAGCCTTAGACCAACGCATTTTTCACGTCTGCCGTCAAAAAGTGCGCTGCGTCCGAACGCATTTTTTCACGGAAGACGCAATAGCGGTCATACGATGCGCAATGTCGGCCATATTTTTTTGACTGAGCTATAAAAACAAATGGACGTGATGTAGGCCAGACATGTTCAGCGTCTGACGTCTCCTAATCACGCAATCACGCCACTATGCCGACGCAGCGCACTCTGTGCGTCAATGCTAGTGGTTCGACGTTCTCAAAAAAATGCATTCTATTGCCGCTTGCGTTGCGCAGCCGAACTTTCGTGCGGCCGTACTTCGTATATTGGACGTCATTTGCTGCTACTACGGCCGTAATCAAGTGTGGCTGAACGCCTGTTCGCACTGCGTTCGCCTGACCCCCAGCCTAAATCAGGATTGTCAGACTTCACTCACAACGGGATGAGACCACTTGGAGAAAACGTTTGTTGCTTTTGTAAGATCTCTCAATTAATCTAAATTTTTTTTTTAAACTTCATACAAAAGGGGACTAAACCATATTTGCCCTTTATTCTGGTCATTGGAGGCAGAGCATACTCAAGCAGGGTCGGCAACCTAAGCTTGCCAGTTTTGGAACTACATCTCTCCTGATGCTCAGCCACTCCTGGGTATAGTTAGACCCTCGCTTTTGGATTTTGCACCATGTCCCAGGAGGGTCTATCACTCAAATTCAAAACTGCGTTTTCCGTTTAATCATTAGCGTATAAGAACAACATTAACTTTCTCTTCAACCCACTTACCGTCAGGGACCTCCCAGCAGCAAGGTGGTCATAAAAAGCTGAGGTGGGTCTTGCTATGCCAGCCTGCAGCATTTAGACCCACCCACCATGAGGATGGCATAGCATGCCCCATTGCAGGAAAGTGTCAAGCAAATTTACTGTGCCCCTCAGTGGATTTGGTTTCTCAAATCTCTCACTGTAAACAAGCTGCAAGAAGCAGCCGTCACCCACTGTAACAGTTAAGGCTAGGGTCAGACGAGCCCATTTTTAACGTGCGTTTAGGCGCACTTAATCACGGCCGCAGTAGCAGCCAATGACGGCCAATATACGACGTACGGCCGCAGGAAAGTACGGCCGCGCAATGCAAGCAGCAAACGAATGTATTTTTTTGAGAACGCAGAACCGCTAGTACTGAGTGCAGTGCGTCTGCTAGCGGCGTGTTTGCGTGATTAGGAGACGTCAGACGCTGCAATGTCCAGGCTACATAACGTCCAGACGCAAAAAGTTTTATTGACGATCCGTAAAAAATCACGCACTAAAATGCGCATCATATGACCGTTTTCGCGCATTCCGTGAAAAGATACGTCAATGCGTTCGGACGCCCTTTTTTACGGAAAAATGCGTTTGTTTCACCCTAGCCTAACTTGGCATTACAGCCACCCTGAGGACTCTGGTCAATCACTGCTGTACAGAGTTAAGATACAAGGGTGTGTACAGTAGATACAAGTGTTCCTGTGATTTCCTTACACAGGCATTTTGCCACAGACTTTTTTTCTAATGTATTTGACGCAAAGGCTATTCCTGGCTGTATGCTGACAATGTAGACTCAATGTGACATTGTGTGAAATCAGAATTATTTTTTTGAGAACAATTGAAACTTTAGTACATTTAGTTCAGCCACAGAAATAGTCTGTACTCTAACCAGTGTCCCTATCGACAATTTCATGCAAGTGACTGCTGTCGCATAAGGGGTTAAGACACTGGAACAAGCATCCAGTCAATCCCACAAGAGCATTGAGAGCCATGGGCTAGAAGATGGAATAAAAACTAGATCAGCACTGATCTAGTGTATTGCCTTGCACTTGGAGGGCTAACTCAACCCTCAGATTCCCTCCAAGGGGAATATAACCAGACCATTGTGATCAGATCACATAGAACAGGGGTGGGGAACGTCCGGCCCGTGGGCCGTATACGGCCCGCAGTGTCTATTGGTCCGGCCCTCAGAGCGCCACAGCAAGGGGGTGCAAATTCCCTCTCCCGCGGCCCTTTTACCAGACCGCAGCGAGTAGCAGAATGAGGGGGCGGTGATTATCCCTGCGTCCCTCACTAGCTGCTGCGCGTCGGATAGTTCCAACACGCTGCGCCCTTCATCTTCCGGGTGCAGCGTGAAGGAGGATCCAGTGCACTTCAGCGAGTGAAGGGAGCAGGGATAATCCCCGCCCCCTCATCCTGCTACTCGCCACGGTCTGGTAAAAGGGCCGCGGGAGTGGGAATTTTCACCCCCCCCCCTGCTGTGGCACTCTGAGGGCCCCCTCAAAGGGCCGCGGGGTTGGGTGGGGGCTGTAATTAATTTTAAAGGGGGAGGGTGAAATTAATTAGATGGAAAGGGGGAGAGTGACATTAAATGGGGAGGGGTGAGATGAAAAGGGGTGGGTGAGATTATATGGAAAGGGGGAGAGTGAAATTAATTAAATGGGGAGGGGGTGAAATTAATTAGATGGGTGAAGAAATTCAAGGAGGGTGAAATGAAATGGAGTAGGGTTAAATCAATTAAATGGAGGTGACCTGAATTAAATGGAGTGAAATTAAATGAGGATGGGGAGTGAAATTAAATGGAGGGGGTGAAATGAATTAAATGAGAGGGGGGGGAGGGGCACAAACCTGGAAAATTGCAAGTAACATCATCTGTACCAGTTAACATTGTGCGCCTCCAAAGAGAAGCCGTTCCAGCCATCACATTAGGGGTGAGTTAATTTCTTTCTAGATATAGCTGGCTAAATTTTAAGTTGTTAATTTTGTATGGCCCTCGAATGATCTTATAAATTTCCAAATGGTCCTTGGCAGAAAAAAGGTTCCCCACCCCTGACATAGAAGCATAGGCGACTCTACGGGGGGGGGCAATTGCCCCCCCTAGGTTAATCCTTGCCCCCCCATGTGCCCCCCCCCCCCCACCAAAATTCAGCATCCAGCTTACCACACTTCTTCGGACCAAGGTATCTCCGTAGCTATGCATCGTATATGGACGAACTAGGTGTCATTTGAAAGGGCAGATTCTGGCCTTTCCAATGATATCCAACATGACCATATTCAGTGTGAAGTAAAAGTCATAAAACATTAAATAAAAACGTGTACTTAAGCTTAAACAATTTCACAGGGTTGAAATGGCTCCGCAATGAAATGGTTAATGTTCAGACTATACACTACATTGTGTATTACGTTAGTTTTTGGCTTGGTTTTAGTTGTATGTTAAGGGTTAATGGGCAGGCTTCATCCCTTACAGTATACATTTGTTTTTTACTTGATTAATGGCATTTTACAGGTTGATGGGTGGCTAGTTAGCTAAATGCCTCAGTGTATTCATTTCATGTTTTCCCTTGATGAATGGCATTTTAGGGGTTAAGGGGTTGGCTAAATGCCACATTGTTTATTAATTTTATTGTATTTTCCTGGGTTTATGGCATTTAAGGCTAGGGTCAGACGAACGCATTTTCGCGTTGTCTGTGAAAAAGTGCGTTCGAACGAATGGACGTATTTTTTCACGGAGTACGCGATAGCGGTCATACGATGCGCATTTGCATCCGTGATTTTGTACGGATCATCAATAAAACACTTTGTGCATCTGGACGTTATGTTGGCCGGACATTAGCAGTGTCTGACATCTCCAATTCACGCACACACGCCGCTAGCGGACGCAGCGCACTCTGTACAACCGTACTAGAGGTTTTACGTTCTCGATAAAATGCGTTCGTTTTCCACTTGCGTTGCGCAGCCGGAGTTTTGTGCGACCGTACTTCGTATATTGGCCGTCATTGCCTGGCACTTGCTGCTAGTGCGGCCGTGATTAAGTGCGCCTGCACGCGCGTTCGCACTGCGCTCGTCTGACCCTAGCCTTAGAGGTTATTATGGAAGTTAGACTCTAAAGGGTCTATTCATTTTTAGATCCTCTTCTTTTCATCACATTTTGGGGAATTTATTTTGCCAAAAATAAGGTGAATTCCCTATTTAGCGAATGGTCACTAATTTGCTAAAAGTGGAGTCGCTGAAGCAGTTATCAGACATTCAGCAAAAACTGCCGAATTGCAGCAAATAAAATATTGAATTTAAGTATCATTGCATCACATTACTCATTGCGTCACGTTACTCTGGGGTTTTTGAATCTTATTTATATATACTTATTTTGTGCACTATTACCTGGTATGGGTTAACTCTTGCGTCGGCATGGTTTTGCGTTAGCGCCAGGTTAATTGAGTCTCGCCTGACCAACAGATCGTTTACCTCTCGCTACAAATGGGAAAAGTCACTCAGTGCGTTGCTATTAGCGACTTGTACTGCGAGCTTACTGTACTTTCCGTGTCCTTTACTTAACATGAGGAGCGCTAGAGATCTCTAGCGCCTTTTGCAGCTAACAGATCACTTGGTGCCAGCGCTAAATTTTTTTGAGGTGCACTAATTGCAACATTTTACCTACTGCTCAACCCTGGTGATAACTCCAAAAAAACAAACAGTCCAACCTCGTCCAAAATTAATAGGCAATTGAAAGGAATGCAGCACAGGTGTTCTCTTGGCCCCATACACCATAGTAATGGATCTGGTCTGCATTGTCGCTGCTGTTGCAGTTGGCTCTATTATAAATGTATCCTTTATCCACATACTGTATATCCTAATTCTAATATATTGCCTAATTTTAAACATTTTATGCTGGGGGTTATTCATAGTATGGAATCAGTTGATTATTAGGGTGACTGTATGGACCATGTTTAAAGGGACACATGGATAAGTCTTGCCCTGAAACATGTATTATTTATATGCTGTAGCAGGGAAATTTTTGTCGCTCACCTGGCCTTCCTTTTGGATCTATTAAATGCATTGTAATGATTCTACATGCTGTTGGGTGGCATTTATCATGCAATGCCCATCAGCCTTAATATATGTGTGCATATAAACATGGATGATGCGGCCACCGTGGAGGATTTTAATAATGCAGGGGTGTGAGGTTATTTACCGGATGTGTTCATATTCAAGCTTGTGAGTGCGGGGGATAGGTATAGAAAAGAAAAACAGTTCTATCCTGTACACAACCGCATTAGCGCTGGGTCTCAGCCCGGGTCTTAGAGTTTCCCTAGCGTGCGCCAAACGACCTTGTTCATGGACTACTGCAGACATGATGATCTGTTAGTAGGTCATCAGGCACTAACAGGGTTATTCAGAAAGCGGTGAAAAGCAGAATGACTGGAGAATGAAAAAAATTCTAGGTCAAAATAGACAATTTGGAAAATGAGATGAATGGGAGAATTTTTCTGGTTTGGCTATTTTGACCAAGAATTTTCCAGTCATTCTCCTAAGTTTTAGCGACTAGCGCTAAATTTTTTTCTTTAGTGATGGTGTTTTAGCTCACACCAGGTGATAGGGCCCTTTAGTTTTATTCAGTGGTGAAAATTATTAGTGCCCCCCCCCAGTTTTGACTGCGGTATCTTCTGTGCCCCCCCTAAATATTGCTCCTAGAGTCGCCACTGCATAGAAGGTAGGCTATTAAAAACGGACACTATGCACTGACCAAACATGCCACCGCTATCCTGTTACACAAGGATGAAATATTGCCAACCCATAGCAATATAATGTAAACTTTTAACTACTAAAGTAAATTTAATATAACCTTAAATGATTGACATCTCCCCCCCCCAGATGTTTCTGAACTACACCTCCTATTCTCTAGCAATTTATTGCATTCTTTGGCAGTAAACATCTGCGGGGCCAGAGTTTGAGATCCTGATTTAAAGTGTTCAATTAGTGCTGCACACACTTTGCTGAAAGGTGGCCAAATCCATGATTGTCTGGCAGGCATCTCATGGTCCAGTTTGACGAGGCATTGCATGTCTCCCTCTTGATCTGACCATGCACCCAAACTGACCACTGAAACGCCCGCCACAAGCGGCTCAATGTAGTCTGTGCTTGATAGAAACACAGACCACATTACTCCAAGAATTAGTAGGCTGGGTTCACACCACGGCGTAGCGCAGCCGAACAAAAAAACATGCGAACATGCGTTGCAGCGCGTTCGCGGCTATGATATGGCCGCGAACGTGCTGATAACTGCCCCAAAGAAGCTCCCGCACTTCTTTGGACATGCGCACTGAGAAACGGCCAGGTGTGATATGCCCACATAGGGAATAATGGTATTTCACTGTTTGAGCGTTTTACAGCGCGCAGGAGCGCACTGTAAAACGCTTAGGTGCGAACCCAGCCTAAGGCCATTGGGAAATATTCATCAAATCCAGTAAATTCCACTGGTACACAAATTACTTTATTGAAAAGCAAGGTGAGCGGGCTCTTAAAAAAAATATATAATCCCATATTTAGTGGAAAAAATAAATTTGAGCTGTCTCTAGTTGAAGCCCTTGGATGACATGTCTGCACCGGCCAATAAGCTGTCAAAGATCCTCCTGGCCGCACAGCCATTAGTATTGGTGCACCATTGGGGGTCCTTCCCAAGATTCGTGAGATCAGAACTGGACAAAATGAGTGCAAAGATTCACAGGCTTAATCAAAGTCACCGCAAGTTCTCTTCAATTCGGCAACCCTGCAGTGTATTCAGCAAGCACCACAGGACCGTTGAACTGCAGGGAAAAGCCGCCGCAAACCTGCCGAACACTCACCGCAAAACCCGTCGAATGCACGCCGAAAACAAGCAAAAACATCTCGATTAGCCCCGCCAAACACGATGGAGAAACACGAGCAGGAGCCGATCACAGCTGCTGGAAAAACCCGACACCGCAGACGAATGGAGTGAGAAAGAAAAAAAAAATTGTTTGAAAAGTGAAAGGCTGTTTACAAAAGAAACTACTGAATGAAAAAAATGTCTGAAATTTACATTTAAGATCCAATGAAAAAAAAGTTTAAAAAAAATCCCAAAAAATGCTTAAAATATCCAAAAAAAAAAATCTATAAAGAGCCTTTTATTAGATATCGAATTAAAATGGGAATATTTTTAACATTGAAGCCTATGGGATTCGCCTGAATAAACCTGCCGAATGAAACCACTGAACAGCAGGGTAATTCGGCAACTTTTCACTGCTGGTTTCTGGTCTCTGAATAGACAAAGCATTGCCTCTAACAGGTAACGAACAGGCACCGTATGTGCAGGCAATTCGCCAACATTTGGTGAACTGCCTGCTCCCTGAATAGCCGAATGGCCAGGAAAGTAACCGAGCAATGATTTTCAGCGTTCGGTTACCTTTCGGCAGCCATTCGGATCTCTTTGAATAACCCTGTCAGGATTGCTTTTCGTTGTACAATAAAGTTTGATCGCCATGGTTTGAATATGATGTCTGAGAGGGTGTGGCACACGTGTCCTGGTTTGTAGGGGGGCTTTACAGGAACGGGGCACCCCCATTTTTGTCCCTGCTTTCTTGGTGGCTTTGCTGCCTTGTTCCTTCTCTTCCCTACCCTCTTTGGGTAAGTATGATAAAAAAGGGGCTCGTTGCAAACAGTCAGTTTTATAAATGTCATGACATCCTGATTGTTTTGCTGTGACCCTCCTGACTGCCAACTGCAGTTTTATCCATGCACATGAATAAAAAAACCTTTACAAAAGAATACATTTATTTATAAATAATAAAGCGTTAATTTTTCACTTGCGTTGCGCGGCCGGACTTTCGTACTTCATATATTGGCCGTCATTGCGTGTCATTTGCTGCTAGTGCGGCCGTGATTAAGTGCGCCTAAAGGCACGCTAAAATTGCGCTCGTCTGACCCCAGCCTTAGAATTGGTGCTATACAGAGCAGAAAAATGGCGGTTTGATCGTTATGGAGACAGGCCGTTTGTTTCCGCAGCGAGGACATTCATGGAAAGATCCGGCAAGGGAACAGAAGAAAATTGGAGAAAGAGTAGTGGAAAACAACATAATAGAAATCAACATGGATGGAGAGATAATGGTCGAGAACTCTGGGGTGGAGACAATAAGTCAAGGAGAAGTGACAATAATTGGAGAAGAAATGAGAATAATAATGGATTTCTGGACAATAATTTGAGATGGAGAAAATGGGAAATGCTGGATCTGACCACGTGGGGCAAAACGTTTTGATTTTAAAAGTTTTTTTTTTTTTTAATTATGCGTATACAATTTTTTATGCGAAACTGGGAATAGGGAATATTGAGTCACATATCGGGCATTGGGTTTGGTTTAGGCTGGGGTCAGACCAGCGCACTTTTAACGTGCGTTCTGGCGCACTTAATCACGGCCGCAGTAGAAGCAAATGACGGGCAATGACGGCCAATATACGATGTACGGTCGCACGAAAGTCCGGCCGCGCAACGCAAGTGGAAAATGAATGCATTTTTTCGAGAACGCAGAACCGCTAGTACTGACGTACAGAGTGCGCTGCGTCCGCTAGCGGCGTGTGTGCGTGATTTGGAGACGTCAGACCCTGCTCGTGTCCGGCCAACTTAACGTCCAGACGCAAAAAGTTTCCTGGTTTGGATTCGTAAAACATCACGCACGAAAATGCGCATCGTATGACCGTTTTCGCGAATTCCATGAAAAAATACGTCAATGCGTTCGGACGCACTTTTTTACGTTCGCCTGTAAAAATGCTTTCGTTTGACCCTAGCCTTAACCACTTCAATGCGGAGGACGCGCTCAGCGCGTCCTCCGCATTACCGCTGCTGTGCGGAGGACGCGCTGACCATTGGGGTCAGCGTTCGGCCGGGTTCCGGCCGATCGCTGGCCCCCCCAGTGCGGCTGACATCCTCGATGTCAGCCCGGCACCGGAACCACAGCCGCTGGAATTAGGTGTCATCGCGGCAGCGCGATGACACCTAATTCAGGCGCCCCCCCCCGCATGTGCGGAGGAGGCGCCTGAAAGGGAGGGGGGGAGGTCCTTCGGACCTCTCTCCCTCACGATCGGCGGCATTGCGGGGGTTAACCCAGGCACCATTTGGAAGGGCACAGCCTGCCCTTCCAAATGGTGCCTGGCATTAACCCCTGGGGAGCTGGATCGCGAATCGGCGCTGAAAAGCGCCGGTTCGCGATCCTTTCCCGGAGCTGGCCGACATCTTGGATGTCGGCCAAGCCTCCCGAGAACTCCCCCTGAGGACTGGCGTCATCGTGCATAGCACGATGACGCCAGTCCTAGAGTTAACCCCTAACTGCCACCAACGGTGGAGATAGGGAGTTCATTGGAACTCCCTATCTCCCGATCCGTGGCAGCTAGGGGTTAATGTTTGGTATGGTTGGATCGGCCAGAGCATGGCCGTTCCAACGATACCAAACACGAATGTGAAAAAAGTTTTTTAAAAAAAATTAAAATTTAAAATTAAAAATAAAAATATATTTAAAAAAAAATTATGAAAAAAAAATAAACATTTTTTTTTTCTTTTTTTGGTTTGTTAGTGTAGCAATATTGTTCCCATTTCAATTATAATGTGAACAATGATGCTGCACTAACGATTTTTGTATGCGGTGCGTTTGTTAAAAATCGCGAAATTTTCCCCCAAAAAAAATGTAACAAGACCCCATCTCTAATTTTTTTAACAAGCGCACCCCATACAAAATATAACCGCAATTGCTCGCATGTTAAAATGTGAAAAAAAACACTTTACACGTTGTAAATTATTGAAAATACATATTTTATTGCATTTTTTGTTATAAAATACAGACATGACATAACGTATACATATAATAATGACATATTATGAATCTGCCGAGTCTGACGGAAAGATCGATATATAATATGTCTGGGTAATATACTAAAATAAGCCTTCAAAACACGTTTAAACATGATGAGCAAAACCGGTAAAAATGACCTCAGCACAGAGGCGGGAAAAGCCTCAGCAGCGAAAGGGTTAAAGGACTTGCATTTTTTTTCTTATGATAAACTGGGAATGGGAAATAATTGATTTTAAACGGGACAATGGCTTTGGCTTTAAAAGTTTGCAATTTATTTGAGTAAATTGTTAGTAGGACTTATTGGGTAATTGTTTTAAGTTTGCAATTAAAAAAAAAGAAAAAAAATTAACCTTAAATGTTACGGTTTTCAAAGAACAGCGGCATGAATTTTTCTTCTTCTGGTATTCTATGGATGGAAAGATTTACTCTCATGGGGCAATTTTATACAAATTAATTTTACACGTGGGACAATGTGTTTGGATTTTTAAAGATTTGCACATTTCTTTCTTTTTTTTTTTCTTTCCATAACCTGCGAATGTGGCTTTTAAAGATTGTTGGGTTTTTTTTTTGTTTTTTTTGTTTTTTCCTTTTTTAAGGATATTTAATGATTTTGCAGACAGTTGATTTATTTACTTTACAATTTATTTTACACACTGGAGGAAAAATTGCAATTTTTTCTTATCGCTAATGGTATACACATAACAGACTGTGCAGGGAAGACTGATGTACTCCAGTCTCTTTACGTTGCAGGATCATTAAAACCTATTTTATTATGGGCTATGGGCAAAAGACCCTGGGCCCTATTACATTCTTAACGCAAAAACACTTGCTAAACGCGTGTTTTTTTTGGCGAAGCGTTAAACGTTAACGCACGAAAATCACCGCTGGTATTACATTCCTCGCGCATTTTTTCATCCGTCGGGAAATTGCGCTCGTAAAATCGACGCGAAAAGTACCGTTGCGCGCGGAAATCAGTGAACGCGATGTAATTTTTAAAGCGAGTCCGTCATTTTGTGCGGACTGCGCACAACAGACGTACGTTCTGACGGAAGACAAGACGGATCTAGTAAAGAAAATGTGCGCATCGACGTTCTCCGTTGTGAATCCGCAGTTTGGTACGGTCAGGTTGTTACAATTTGCCGTTACCGCCAACTTTTCAAAGACGTTAAAATTATGCGCGCAAACGTTGTCCGTTAAATTTTGCGCTAATATTGTAATACCATGCGCGCACCAGCGCACAAACGCATTTGCGCTCACAATGTTAATTATAGGATGCGTGCACTAAATTGCGCTCGCAAAGGGTTTGTTAACGCGCATTTTGTGTGCGAACGTCGTAATTCGACGTTCAGCGCAAAGGGTTTTGCCCCTCGCGTTAATGCGTTTTTGCGCGCGCACACAATTGTGCATGAAGAATGTAATAGGGCCCCCTAAGTTTAATGTGTTCAATCCTCTATAAGCTGAAACATAGATCACACACCACAACTAAACAGACGCTTGAAAGATTTGTTGTTTTAAGATGACAATGAGCTGCCAGGAGACAATGAGCTGCCAGGAGACAATGAGCTGCCAAGGCTTGTGTTTCAGGTGCTTATATTGTAATGGACTGCGTGAACGGAGGTGGGTGCATCTAAAGAAATAAGTGCACACCACTACTTTGCATACATGGACTTTACCAGTGAGTACACACCCTTTCGCACAATTCTCAAGTTCTGTGAAGACCAGTCAAGATGACGTCCTATGAATTTCAGGACTTGTGAGAGAAGGCAAGTCAATGCTCCTGGCTCCCAGGTTGTACAAGCAGCAGAAACGGAGGTTAGCAAAGCCAAACTGCAACTCCTAAAAACCCAATGAACCCAAATTCTTTGACTCTCACTGGAGAATGAATCAATTTCCCGGACATTTGACAATATCCAGCTCTATGAACAAGCAGCAGTTTCGGTGATTCCCACAGGTGTCTGACTCTATGAACCTAGTTGTGTCCAGATTCTATGACCATTTTAACGTCCCCTCACATGAGCGCATTATGATTGGGTATAGTTATGGTTTTACATGAGAAATAATTTGATATTTAAAGGGGTGGAACGTGGATTTTATTCTTTCCACGTCAGGGCTCGAGTCGAGCGGGAACGCGCAGGAACGGCATTCCCGCACTTCTCCCACAGCGGGAATGCTGCGGGAACGCAGCGTTCCCGCTGTGGCCCGAGCCCGAAAGCCGCACATTGCCGGCGGCCCTGTGCTTCCTGTTACAACGGCCGGTGACAGGAGGTGGAGCCGCTCGCCTGGCTGTTTCATAGATCCCAGGCGAGCGGCTGCACTTCCTGTCAGCGGCCGCTGAAGCAGGAAGCACGCGCCCGCCGGCAGGAGCAGCAGAGGAGCAGCCAAGGTGAGCTGGGCTGGGGGCAGTATCCATGAGACCTGGGGGGGGGGCAGTATCCATGAGACCTGGGGGGGCAGTATCCATGAGACCTGGGGGGCAGTATCCATGAGACCTGGGGGGCAGTATCCATGAGACCTGTGGGGGCATATCCATGAGAGCTGGGGGGGCAATATCCATGAGACCTGGGGCATATCCATGAGACCTGGGGGGGCATATCCATGAGACCTGGGGCATATCCATGAGACCTGGGGGCAATATCCATGAGAGCTGGGGCATATCCATGAGACCTGGGGCATATCCATGAGACCTGGTGCATATCCATGAGAGCTGGGGCATATCCATGAGAGCTGGGGCATATCCATGAGACCTGGGGGCAGTATCCATGAGACCTGGGGGCATATATCCATGAGACCTGGGGGCATATATCCATGAGACCTGTGGGGGGCAGTATCCATGAGACCTGGGGGGCATATCCATGAGACCTGGGGCATATCCATGAGACCTGGGGGCATATATCCATGAGACCTGGGGCATATCCATGAGACCTGGGGGCAATATCCATGAGACCGGGGGGCACTATCCATGAGACCGGGGGGCACTATCCATGAGACCTGGGGCATATCCATGAGACCTGGGGGCAGTATCCATGAGACCTGGG
This sequence comes from Leptobrachium leishanense, assembly GCA_009667805.1. Classification (NCBI taxonomy): domain Eukaryota; kingdom Metazoa; phylum Chordata; class Amphibia; order Anura; family Megophryidae; genus Leptobrachium; species Leptobrachium leishanense. The sequence continues at coordinate 34,504,543 of CM019074.1, read as the reverse complement.
GGGCAGTATCCATGAGACCTGGGGGCATATATCCATGAGACCTGGGGCAGTATCCATGAGACCTGGGGGGCATATCCATGAGAGCTGGGGGGGCAATATCCATGAGACCTGGGGCATATCCATGAGACCTGGGGGGGCAATATCCATGAGACCTGGGGCATATCCATGAGACCTGGGGGGCATATCCATGAGACCTGGGGCATATCCATGAGACCTGGGGGCATATCCATGAGACCTGGGGGCATATCCATGAGACCTGGGGGCAGTATCCATGAGACCTGGGGCAGTATCCATGAGACCTGGGGGCATTATCCATGAGACCTGGGGGCATTATCCATGAGACCTGGGGCATATCCATGAGAGCTGGGGCAATATCCATGAGACCTGGGGGCAATATCCATGAGAGCTGGGGGCATATCCATGAGAGCTGGGGGCATATCCATGAGAGCTGGGGGGGCATTATCCATGAGAGCTGTGTATATTATTCTGGGGGCTCAGTGCTGTGTATATTATTCTGGGGGCTCAGCGCTGTGTATATTATTCTGGGGGCACAGTGTTGTGTATATTATTCTGGGGGCACAGCGTTGTGTATATTATTCTGGGGGTCTGTGCCTGGAGATATATATATATATATATATATAGCGTTAGTCCAGTTGCCACAATCACGAGTATACCTGTACGTAGTGATACCTTTCACTGATCAGTATAGTTTCCAGTTTACACTCTTGAAAGCTTGTCTTTTAAATGTAAAGTTAACCCAATAAAAATGGTATCACCGGCACGCACTGCTATACTCGTGATATATATATATTTTCTTCAGGTAATGGGGGTTGTGGAATTCGTGGGTGAGTTCCCTCACTTTTTTTCCCAGGACTTGACCCCTGTTCCACGTGTAAATGTCTCATCCCTTGTGTCTCTTGTCCTATATTTAATATTTTATGAGGTGTAGCATTGGTTCTACTTAGCAACTGAGGACTCGTTCCCTTTGGATATAATTCCCTACAGTAATTGGGTTGTTATACTGGGAGTTTTGGAATCCGATCAACAAAGAACAAGAAAAAGTGGGGGAATGTGGGGACAATAGACACCTGCCTCTCCTGTATATTGAGTTCGCCAGGTCTCTGCTCTATAGCCTGCATTAACCTATCACTAGACTTTGGTTACAATATGCCCTTCCCTTGGAAAGACACACCTACTCCAATATAAATGGAACTCTCTGTAGTTTACTCTCTCTCTCTTCTTGTCCTGCGGAGTGTACAGTCTCCCTGTTCTCCTGGTAAGTATACACTGTGGGATGTTGCCCTCTAGGCCTATATGTTATTGTTCATATTGGCTGCTTTGTAACTCTTGTATATGTGTATATGTGAGTTAGTGTGCTGTTCGTAATTCCTGACAAATGTTTAATATACAGGGTTATTCAGAGAGAGGTGAAAAGCAGGAGAATGACTGGAGAATGAAAAATTCTAGGTCAAAATAGCCGATTTGGAAAGTGAGATGAATGGGAGAATTTTTCTGGTCTGACTATTTTGACCTAGAATTTTTCATTCTCCAGTCATTCTCCTGCTTTTCACGCTCTCTGAATAACCCTGTAAGTGGACGAACCTGTCTTGTGCAATATATTTGTGTTGGATGAGTGGTACACCAACAAATATAATTTTCAAGTGCTCAGCGACGATTTACCACAACGGTGCCTGTTCGAGGGCAGTGAAATCCCCATAGAGAAGCAATGCTTCGTCTATTCAGAGAACGCAAACCAGCAGTGAAAAGTTGCCGAAATTCCCTGCTGTTCGGTGGTTTCATTCGACAGGTTTATTCAGGAGAATCCCATAGGCTTCAATGTTAAAAATATTCCCGTTTTGATGTAATCTCTAATAAACCATTGATTTATATAGGGAAGCCTACCACCCAACTCACTGACGCAACCATCAATCACTCTCACCTTACAGTCCTCTCCTCCTGTTTCCAACCCCAACCCTCCCAGATTGTGAGTTCCTACGGGAATAGGGCCCTCATCTCCTCCTGTACTGTTTGTCAAATGTTGTTCAATGTATTGTAACCCTGTCTATACTGTGCTTATTGTACAGCGCTGCGGAATATGCTGGCGCTTTATAAATAAAGAATAATAATAATAATAATTTATACTATTCTGCAGTAAAAAGTCTCTATTAGATTTTCTAGGATTTTTTAGGCATTTTTCGGGATTATTTTGTGGAAATTTTTTTCTTTTAAATTGTATTCTTTTTTCTGTAACAGCCCTTTTTATTATCATTCGTTGGATCTTATATCTAAATTTCAGACATTTTCGCTCAGTAGTTGCTTTGCAAACAGCGTTTCACTTTTCAAACATTCAGGCGTACTGGGTTTTTTTCTTTTTCTTCTCACTCCATTCGTTTGCGGTGTCGGGTTTCTCCGGCGTGTTCGGCGGGGTTAATCCAAATGTTTTTGCAGGTTTCGGTGTGCCTTTGCCAGGTTTTGTGAGTGTTCGTCGGGTTTGCGGCAGCTTTTCCCTGCACTACAACGGTCCTATGGTGCTTGCTGAATACACCGCAGGGTCGCCGAAATGGGATCACCGAATTGAAGAGAATGAAAAGTCACCGAGCGTGTGGTGACTTTTCGATTCTCTTTGAATAACCCTGTATGTGCACCTGTGGTGTTCGGGTGGGGTGGGTTATTTATTTTTCTTCTCCCCATGAGCTATGAAAGCATTAACAGGAATCATTATAATAGGGGATATTCAGTAAGGGGTGAGCTTACCACCGTATAGTGTGATGTTTGTGGCAGTTGGTCTATTCACTAAACTGTCAATTCAGACAATACTGGCAAATTGACCGTGAAATACGGTGTTCTTCTGCAGCCGTGACATTGTTCCATAGTGAAGTAATGGTTAATCTATTCAGAGAATGCCGAAATGCCCTGATTTTCAGTGATTTATTTGGACGGGCTTAAACGGGTGAATCCCCTAGGTTTAAGGCTGGGGTCAGACTAGCACATTTTTAACGTGCGTTTAGGTGCACTTAATCACGGCCGCAGTAGCAGCAAATGACACGCAATATACAAAGTACGGCCGCACTAAAGTCTGACCGCGCAACGCAAGTGGAAAATGAACACATTTTTTCGAGAAGGCAGAACCGCTAGTAATGACGTACAGAGTGCGCTGCGTCCGCTAGCGGCGTGTGTGTGTGTGATTAGGAGACGTCAGACGCTGCTCATGTCCAGACGCAAAAAGTATTTTATTTTATTGACGATCCGTAAAAAATCATGCACGAAAATGCGCGTCGTCTGACCGTTTTCGCGCATTCCGTGAAAAAACATGGCAATGTGTTCAGACGCACTTTTTGACGGTCGCCGCGAATAATGCGTTCGTTTGACCCTAGCCTTAATGTAAAACAAATTATCAGTTAATTTTTTATTTATTTTTTTCCAAACATTTTCAGCAAAAATACTTTTTGTATTCCTATCTTGCAGCTTGATGATCTTCGGCGACTCAATATTTGCCGCACTACAGTGAATTCACCATAGTCTCAGCGAAATGGAAACGCCGAAGCGCACCACAGTGAATAACGCCTATAATAAAGGCTTTCAGGGTGTGTGGGCTGACTGTTAACTCTGTTCCCCCTGAAAAATAATGGAGGAACTATCAGAATTATTCAAAGAGATCTGAATTGCTTGAGAAAGGTAACCGAACGCTGAAAATCAGCGTTCGGTTACCTTTCTTGGCCATTCGGTTATCCAGAGAGCAGGCAATTCGCCAAATCCTGGCGAATTGCCTGAACATACAGTGCCTGTTCGGTGCCTATTCGAGGGCAGTGAAATCCCCATAAAAAAGCACTGCTTCGGCTATTCAGAGAACACAAACCAGCAGTGAAAGGTTCCCCTAATGCCCTGCCATTCGGTGGTTTCATTCGGCAGGTTTATTCAGGAGAATCCCATAGGCTTCAATGTTAAAAATAGTCCTGTTTTAATTCAATATCTAATAAACCGTTCATTATAAAATTCTGCAGTAAACAGTCTCTTTATTTATAGATTTTTTCGGATATTTTAAGCATGTTTCTTAATTTATTTTTTTTTTAAAAAGTCCGATTTTTTTTTTTTTAAGTTTACTTCTTTTTTCTGTAACCGCCCTTTTTATTATCATTCCCTGGACCTCATATGTAAATTTCAGACATTTTCGCTCAGTAGTTTCTTTGCAAACAGTGTTTCACTTTTCAATCATTCATGCAAACTGTTTTCATAATTTATTCACTTCGCTCTGTCTGCGGTCTCGGCTTTTTCCGGCAGCTTCGCTGCGTGTGATTGGCTCCTGCTCGGGTTTTTCAGTGGTTTTCGGCAGGTTAATCCAGATGTTTTTGAGGGTTTTCGGCGTGCATTCGCCGGGTTTTGCGGTTTGTTTTCGTTGGGTTTGCGGCAGCTTTTCCCTGTAATTCGGGGACCCTGTGGTGCTTGCTGAATACACCACAGGGTCATCGAAATGGGATCGGCAAATGGAACCGAATTGAAGAGAACGAAAAGTCACCGAACGTGCGGTGACTTTTCGAATCTCTTTGAATAACCCTGTGTGTTCCTGCTTCACTTGACCCCGTATCTTGATGCGTATTTAGCGATGTACCTGACTTCATGCACAGGGCAATGTTTAATGTTCTTGGGTCAGAGCAGCGGGTCCATTCCGAAGGAAGACTCTGACACCGAGCCCGGTTCAGGTATTGTGGGACCATAGGGATGGCTGAAATAGTCCAGATGGGGTTTGAATACTGTGGGGCGTGAAATGTTTTCTGCAAAATCACCAACAGGACTGGCCAAGTTCTGTGATGATGGGAGATCTGTTGTTCGTCGTCTGGTCCAGTGATCATATAGAAATCCAACTCGAGTGAGAATAAAGAACAGACACAAGTTTCTGTCTTGACGATTTCTATATTTCTGAGAGTCTGCAAGCATGCAACTCAGTTTTGTTACAATGGGAGGGTCCTAGAATCATGGATTACAAACCAATGAACACTTGAAACGTCAGACACTTTCAAAGAAAAGTTTCAGCCCACACATTTGTCAAAACTAATGCATTCTGACAGGACAATAGGAATGCTTTTTTCTTATATCTGAACCGTTACATACAGGGTAATTCAAAGAGAATCGAAAAGTCACCGCACGTTCGGTGACTTTTCGTTCTCTTCAATTCGGTTTGTTTTGCCGATCCCATTTCGGCGACCCTGCGGTGTATTCAGCAAGCACCACAGGGTCCCCGAATTGTAGGGAAAGGCTGCCGCAAACCCGACGAAAACTAACCGCAAAACCCGGCGAATGCACGCCGAAAACCCACAAAAACATCTGGAGTAACCTGCCGAAAACCACGGAAAAACTCGAGCAGGAGCCGATCACACGCAGCGAAGCCGCCGGAAAAAGCCGACACCGCAGACGAGTGAAGTGAATAAATTAGCAAAACAGTACGCTTGAATGTTTGAAAAGTGAAACGCTGTTTGCAAAGAAACTACTGAGCGAAAATGTCTGAAATTTACATATAAGATCTAGGGAATGATAATAAAAAGGGCTGCTACGAAAAAAAATAAGTAACTTAAAAAAAAAAATTCAGAAAAATGTTTAAAATATCCTAAAAAATCTATAAATAAAGAGACTTTTTACTGCAGAATTTTATAATGAACGGTTTATTAGATATTGAATTAAAACGGGAATATTTTTAACATTGAAGCCTATGGGATTCTCCTGAATAAATTTGCCGAATTAAACCACCGAATGGCAGGGCATTTCGGGAACCTTTCACTGCTGGTTTGTGTTCTCTGAATAGCCGAAGTAATGCTTTTTTGTGGGGATTTCACTGCCCTCGAACAGGCACCGTACGTGCAGGCAATTCGTCAGGATTTGGCGAATTGCCTGCTCTCTGGATAGCCGAATGGCCAAGAAAGGTAACCGAACGCTGATTTTCAGCGTTCGGTTACCTTTCTCAAGCAATTCGGATCTCTTTGAATTACCCTGCTAGATTTTGCGGGCATTTCTACTTTGCCTGGAGACACAGGCTGTCTGTTTTTAATCATCCTTTGGCTAGCTTCGAGAGGAAATGTGTAGTTAGAAAATATGTGCATGTAGTATTGAAACAAGGAGCTGGGGGGGAGGACCAAAATATATATTTGAATACAGCAATACCAGGATATATATATTTCATACAGGAAATTAAATAGATATTTTTTTTATCAGGGTGGGGGTGTAATCGGGGGTATCAATATCAGACTAAGACTGGGGTCAGACGAACGCGCGTGCAGCTGCACTTCATCACGGCCGTAGTAGCAGCAAATGACAATATGACGGGCAATATACGAAGTGCGGACGCACAAAAGTTCGGCTGGGCAACAAAAGTGGCAAACGAATGCATTTTTTAGAGAACGTGATACCGCTAGTACTGACGTACAGAGAGCGCTGCGTCCGCTAGCGGCGTGTTTGTGTGATTGGGAGATGTCAGACGCTGCTAATGTCCGGCCAACATAACGTCCAGACGCAAAAAGGGTTTTATTGATGATCCGTACAAAATCACCGACGAAAATGCGCATCGTATGACCACTATCGCGTATTCCGTGAAAAAATACATCCATTCGTTCAAACGCACTTTTTCACGGACAACGCGAAAAATGCGTTCGTCTGACCCTAACCTAATTCACAAACCTTTAAATACACAAGATACAATTAACTGAGGGCAGGAACTCACTGGGAGGGGGTGCAGGTGACCTTGCAGGGACAACAGACTTTTTGATCTAAAGCAGACGATGCATTAGCATGCAAGAAGCTGATGTCGTATACGGCAGATATATTAATGCGTCTCTCCACTAGGCAGGGTGGTGTCTGGCAGATAAAGTAATGACATTTCTAAATACCCTGGTTCTGCATTTGCCCACCACAGGGCAGACGGGAGGATAAGTGGAAGATGCGGTACCTGAGGATCACGGTAACCAAGGAAGTGCTGTAATGGTTGCTGTAACACTGGCTGGACTAATACCTCAGCCTTTATAAAGGTGTCTGTCTTTATAACACAGAATCACCGCAAACATGAGCACTATCAAGGACATCGCAGAGAGCTACCAGACCTTTGATCCTGCAGCATACCTACAGAATAACTACGTCCCTCCACGGGCGGACTTCTCCGATCCAGACAGCGTGGTAGCCTGGAAGCTGAAATGCCTGGCCGATGCCTGTGCCTCTGGTAAGTGGATTAACCACAAGCCCTAAGCTTGGAGGGGGGGGCGCGACACTTTATAGCTGCATTGAATAAATGTAAGTTTGCCGGACTGTCGCTTCTCACCAAAGCTGGTGGATTCTATATTTAAAATGCATTAATGCATTCCACTGTACAAGTCGCAGAGACTTGGCTAAGTACAGCACATGAGTTTGGGTCAGGAGGGAGAAATCCACTGATCTGTCTTTTTAAAAAAAACAAAATTGGAAAGACTTCACTAAAAGGTAGAAATAGAATGGCTCAAAACGAGGAAAATGCTTGGAGTTTTTTGAAATCCATACTAGACAGAATTCGGTGAAGCTACAGTATGCACAGAACATCCATGTAAGGTGAAGATTCACAAGGTCCTGGCATTAAAAGGGGAATCCATACTCTTGATGAAAACCTAATTTGGCCTTTTTTATAAATCTATGGTAAGACTTGCCTTAAATATGTTGTTTTTTTTTTTTCACCTGTTTTTAATGGCGCCAATATTGCAGAGGTGGCAACTAAATCAGGGGATGGAATGCTTAAGTTGTGAGGAAAGGCTAACAAACTTAAACCCGTTCCATTTAGAAAAAACAGTGCCTTTGAGGGATCTGATACTTTATGTAAATATATATGGGGCCATTGTATGGAGTCTTAGTCGTTAATATGACTATACACAGGACACAAGGTCACCCATTTAGACTGGACGAAAGAACTCTGCCTAAAGCATAGGAAGAGTTATTTTACAGTGGGAACAATAAAGCTGTGGAATTCTGCCTGTTGAGGTGGTTGGGTCAGACTATACAGACTTTTAAACAATAACTGACTTCCTGCAGACACAGAATATTAAGTGTTTAATATGTGGGTAGCTGTCAGATGAAAGAAATCTGCCATTCTGCAGTCAAGGATCCCCCTCACACACAGTATGTTGTATAATCGGCAAGTGCTCCAGACTGGGTTTTTGGCTTTTTTTTGGATCAACAGCAGTAGTTGTGACAGGCTGAACTCGATGGACGCACGTCTGTCTTCAGCCTGTATCTATGTAATGAGTTGTTCAAAACCCACTAGCATTTTTCTGTAAGGTTAGTTTTTCTTGTATCCATTTTTACATAAATTTTAGATGGAGACCAATGGGATATGGAAAGAGACCTGGAGATCTTCCAAAGGTACAGGCAATGCAGACATCTTAATATGAGCAAGGTTAATGAAGATCCATCAGGACAAGAACAAAGTCTTTTCTAAAGACTTGAGACTCTATGGAGTCGAACTGGTGGATCTTCAATAATATTGCCCTTATTGAAAGTATTGCTTGGATCTGGCTTCACCTGGTATTCGTTGGCACACACTGAAAAATGATTATCATAATTTCCTGTTTGACAATATAAATATTGTGATTCAAATACATTCCTTAGTTAATATGCCCCATTTAGTTTGAAAGGCGTGTTCTAATACAGATGGGCTACTCCCTTCCTCCTTCTTGTATGTTACTCCAAAAGTTAAAATGTTAACCAGATGTGGTTAAGTTTACCCATTTCAGACATGGCAAAATGTATCTGTGCCGTTTTATCGCTGACGTGATCAGTTTCATGATTGGCTGTTACATCACATCCTTGTTGCGTGGCAGAGATGAACTCTCATTGGTTATAAATGTGTCTGGGTTTTAATAAAAGACCTGGCTGAACAGACATGCCAGATACATTTGAAGTACCACATTCTGTGTGTGATTGACTTCAGTTATCTCGGCTATATAGCGTAGCACTGCTTTTGCATCTTTTCTTGGTTATGAGGGAAATGAGTTTTCTGGGATTCACGCTTTGGTAACTATGAATAGGAATATTGATTTATTTTCTTTCACACACTAGAAGACCTTTACACCAAACCCTCTCCATAAACCTTTATAGTGTGTGCCAACACCTACCAGAGTCCAGATGCAAGGAATGCATATTCCAAGAAGTGTACGGGCACTCTTCAATAACATTGCACTTGTTAAGAGGTGCAGAGCCACCCATACAGGAAAACATTTAGACTCCCAAGAGTCTTTTTTTCGATTAATCGCTGTACCTGTACTGATGGGCCTTCAATAACCTTGCATTTGTTAAGAGGTCTGGCGTGCCCGTACACTTCTTGGAATATGTATTGCTTGGATCTGGCCTCTTCTGGGTTGGGTTGGCATGCACTCGAAGACATTGTTTATGGAGAGTGTTTGTTGCCACTTATAATTTAACATAATCAGCAAGAAGAGGAAAGGCAGACAGCCAGAGGGAGAACCTACATAGAGGTAGATGGCCAGAGATGTACCTACCCTTGGTATATTTTTAGAGTTCTAACAGCTGGATAGAAACAAAACTCTGCTCACATGTGCCATCAATAAGACTATTACAAACTGTCCAGTCATTATCTCCCAGGGATATGTAAGCTGCTAATGGAAATTCTGTACTTTAAATAAACATTCAATCAGCCAACACGTAACCACTCCCTGAACTGAATGAATAGCAACTTTAACATTATGGCGCACTAGGATTTATTTGCCAAATGGTGAACACCATGAAATGGCTAAAAGTGAATTTAAAGACCTGCAAGTCGACAACTTACCCCAGCAGAGATCCATGTGTAAATCTTTCAGATGACATACAGAGATGATGGCACTTTGAGTAAAACAAAGACAAATGAGACCACAAAATCCATATATAATACATCCCCAGAATGTCTCCCTCAGGGGGACGGCATAGATCAGACTTGGCTGTGTCAGGACTTTCAAATGATACATGAATATTGGGGTGCTCACTCACTGAACCAGTTAAAAGTATTTATAAACCAACAAGTTCCGTAGCGCCGTACAATGGGAGAGACAGGGTAACAAATATAAGTACGTGTTACACACAGACGATTAGGGGACCTGCTTGAACCAGGAATTTAAAGCTTTTAGTTGAAGCCAGATTTGGTGTTCCATTTGCTCACTGACATGGATTTTGTTATGGCAAAAACACTGTTCTTCTTAGTCAAACTCTTTATTTTTATTTTGTGAAGGCCAGTTCAACGCTCTTCAACAACGTTCCCCTAATTCTTCATCAGGTTTTCAGGGCACTATGGTGACCGTACACTGAATTCACCGTAGCTTCCGTGAATGGAATCTCCATAGTGCAATGCACCGACACATTTTGCTGCTTTGTGAAGAACCCCATTAATCTAGGATATTACTTGCCATTTAGAAGTTACTTGTATTTAAATTAGTCTGTAGACTTCTCCCTAAATGCATATACACTTTATACACGGCTGAAGGTACAATTCCTGAGATGTAGAAGTGACGGGCACAGGGATGTCTATGCTGAAATGTAAGGCGCGTGCGTTGGTCAGGTCCAAATGCCTCGTGTAAATTGCTATCTTAAATGTTAAAATCAAAACACAAAAAATGGTAAGTTACAGGATGGCTGCAAATAATGCTTCATATCCGATTTCATAAACTAGGTTTATTGTAGACTTGTGCACCGATTTATTTTTCGGTTCGTTCGGATTTTGTAAATTTTCGTTTCGGCCGATTTTCGGTTCGGTTCGTTTCGGTTTGTTTTTCGTATCGACTTTTTTCATTGTTTCTGAAATTTTTGTGTTTTTCGGGAACGTCTGTTCTCCTCGTTTCAAAGTGTCTATTCGTTTTGACGTAAACTAATGGTTTTTTGGATACGATAATTATACGATACGATAATTCTGCCGATACGATAATTCTACCATTGAGATTTCTCATGGTTTACAAGAAGGATACATTGAGATTTCTCTGGTTTCCCGGGAAGGATACATTGAGATTTCTCTGGATTTCCAGGAAGGATACATTGAGATTTCTCATGTTTTACAAGAAGGATACATTTAGATTTCTTTTTTTTTTACAAAAAGGATACATTGAGATTTCTCATTTTTTACAAGAAGGATACATTGAGATTGCACTGGTTTTCCAGGAAGGATACATTGAGATTTCTCTGGTTTCCCCGGAAGGATACATTGAGATGGGAATGATACAAAATTTAATTACAGAATCAGCGATATAAATACGATGTCCGAAATTACTGAAATGGAGCCGAAATCACGAATGGAACGAAAATGAATTTCGATTTTACAAATTTCTAGTCCATTCGAAAAGTTTTCGTTTCAGCTTGAAAATTTGCTCAGATCCGAAAATTTTCGGAAAATCGTCCAAATCCGAATGCACGAATCGGGAAATTTCGTGAAAATTCCGAAACCCGAAATGCACATCCCTAGTTTATTGTGGTTTTGTGTCTTTTTCTTTTGCAGGGGAGATTGGCGGCCAGATCCTGGTAGATATTGGCTCCGGACCCACAGTGTACCAGGTGCTTAGTGCCTTCGAGCTGTTTAAGGAAGTGATCCTGACCGATTTCCTTGCAGTCAATAGGGAAGAGCTGAAGAAATGGCTCCATGATGAGCCAGGGGCGTTTGACTGGGGCCCTTTTATTAATCATGTGTGCAGCATAGAAGGAAAGGGGTAAGTCTACCCAATTTAACTTGGACCAGTGTTTCTCACCCTTTATCCTCAGGTTCCCCTACCAATTCAGGTTTGCAGATATCTGAAGCGCAGCACAGGTGATATGATTTGCTGCTCAGTGATTGCAGGATTCAGTCTGCATTTCCCCAAGGTGATCCTTAACCTGTACTGTTAGTGGACCCTGAGGACAAGGGTTTGAAACCTTTTAGACATTTGTAATTGTATTGCAGCAGATCTGTTAGTGAATAGTAATTGGGCTTAACAGTTCCTTGTTTTAGAATGACATGGAAGTTTATTTGACTTTAAGGCCTGGTTCACACCTGGGCTTTTTATAGCGTGTTCCTACACACTGTAAAGCGCTCAAACACTGAAATCCCATTATTTCCTATGGGCTTGGTTCCCACTCGGGCACATTACAGCACACAGGAACGCGCTGTAAAACGCCGTACGCCCATAGAAGTACAGGAGCTTCTCTGGGGCATATTACCGCGCATTTGCTGCCATAGACTTAAACGTGAACATGCTGAAATGGGTGTTTGCACATTTTCATCATCAAAAACGCACATTTGAACACGCGTTCCGCACATGGCAACAGGCACAAGTATTTTTCATTGGACGCCTCTAGTCAATCAGAAAAACACACAAACGACACGCGTTTTTAATTTTCAAAATCGAAAGGTAATACGCTCATAAAACACCCGACTAAAACACGCAAATGGGATACGCTCAGGTATGAACCCAGCCGCCTAAAGCCTGAGATACACTAAGCGCGATGCGACGCGCGGCGTCGAGACACTCTCATTGTATCCAGATTTTTCCACCTCCCTCACTCAGGCCGTGTCACGATGCGGCGCTGAGCGACGGGAGTTGGAAAATCCAACTTTCCGGCGGCGGAGCGATGCACTGAGAGGAGGGGCTGGATCTGCAGCACATGGCGCCTGCGCTGTGTGCTGTAAATCCCTCCCACTGGCTCTGCTCCACACTCTTCCTTCCATCTGGTCTTCACCTCGGTCCAGCAGCAGGGGGGAGGAGAGCCACCCCGCAGCAGGACCTAGGGCCAGGTGCCGACGGGACCCCCCCTCCATGATGTTAATAAATTACCTGCCCTTACCTTCCAATAAATTTGCTAAGGGTACAAAAAAACTGCCTGAGACCCCGCGCAGCTCACATGCCACCCCCATCCCACCCTTTAATACCGTTGTTTGCATCGGCTGGAAGTTACGAGCTTAGTTTCAACCCTGTAGTAAACTGGGGCTGATGTAAACTTTGTAACTCCAATAGAATATAATGACTCTGGAAAGTTTAAACCTAGGTTGGAATAAAGCTCTACAGGGGTTAGTGATTTAATTTGAATGAGATTATTTAATTTGAATGAAATGAAACCTTTAACCCTTTCGCTGCGGTGGACACGCTCAGCACACCGTTGGGTGCGGAGGACGCGCTCAGCGTGTCCTCCTTTTGCGGCCAGCGATCGGCCGGATTCCGGCGGATCGCTGTGCCTCCCGGTGCGGGCTGACATCCTCGATGTCAGCCCAGCACCCGGGTCCGCCGCTGGCACCAATAGATGTCATTGCGGCGGTGCAATGACATCTATTTCAGGCACCCCCTCTGTGAGGTGCCTGAAAGGGAGGGGGGGAGGTCCTTCGGACCTCTCCCTCCCTCCCGATCGCTGGGGTCCTGCGGCTGAAGGCAGGCACGGTTTGGAAGGGCACAGCCTGCCCTTCCAATCCGTGCCTGCCTTTAACCTCTTGGGTGCCGGATCACGATTGGATCTTGGATGTCGGCCAAGCTTCTGGGAATGCCCCCTGACGACTGGCGTCATCGTGCTATGCACGATGACGCCAGTCCGGGAGTTAAGCATATTGAACCCCCTATCTCCCAATCCGTGGCAGCTAGGGGTTAATGTTTGGTACTGTTGGATCGGCCAGAGCATGGCCTTTCCAACGATATCAAACATGACCATGTAAAACGTTTTTTAAAAAAAAAAAAAAAAAAAAATATATATATTTTAAAAAAATTATAAAAAAACAAGTTTTTTTTTGTTTTGTTAATGCAGCAATATTGTTCCCATTTCAATTATAATGTGAACAATGATGCTGCACTAACGATTTTTGTATGTGGTGCGTTTGTTAAAAATTGCGTAATTTTCCCCCAAACAAAATGTAACGAGACCCCATTTCTAATTTTTTTAACAAGCGCACCCCATACAAAATATAACCGCAATTGCTCGCATGTTAAAATGTGAAAAAAAAACACTTTACACGTTGTAAATTATTGAAAATTCATATTTTATTGCATTTTTTTTATAATATACAGACATGACATAACGTATACATATAATAATGATATATTATGAATCTGCCGAGTCTGCCGGAAAGAACGATATATAATATGTCTGGGTCATATACTAAAATAAGCCTTCAAAACGCGTTTAAACATGATGAGCGAAACAGGTAAAAATGACCTCAGCACAGAGGCGGGAAAAGCCTCAGCAGCGAAAGGGTTAATTTTATTACAAGACACAGAGGCTCATATTGTTAATATGTACACTCAGGGCCATATTACATAGTTGGTGCTAACTTAACCAGAGCTGCTGTAAACTTACCAGAGCCATTATAGCCTATGGAGCTGTTAAATTAACAACAGCTCTGGTTAAATTAGCACCAACATTGTAATATGGCCCTCAATATTTTTTATTTATTTTTGAGACAGCTGCTCGCAGCTGCGTTTGGCTCCTGGGACTATTATCAAGTTTCCCACCCTCTGTGTCGCGCAGGTTTTCGAGTTTCTATTGCCACCTTCCCAATCTCCCTTGTGGTGCTGCTGCACACAAACAGGCCGGCCTTTACGTGGTCATGCTGTGTGCGGCAGCCATCTTTGGTTTCTGAGGAAGCGTTTTCTCACTTTACCTTGTAAATCACTTGGGTATGGCCTGGCCACCATTTTTGGTGCGTTTTACTCGGCCTGTGAACGAGTGATGTCACATCCTCACCGTTCAACTTTAAAACGTCAGAATGGCGGCAGAAATTTCAGAAAGCTGCTTTGAGGGAGCCCCCCCCTTCTACCACCAGTGCATTCTTCCCGCTTCAATAAAGTATAAATATTAAAAGAAGCTGTTTATTATGTAGCGCTCACTCCCGGAGGAGCCGCTAAAAATGACCCACGGGTCAGTCTCCCCGCACTAGGGAATAAATATACTCCAACACAGTTGTGAGTTTTTATATTTATATAGTTTACTAAAATATTTGAGCAGATGTTGAAACACGGTATTCACAAGTATTATTACAGTATTTTCGTATCCCGGTAAAACGCGTAGCGGAAAAGAAACGAAACACGAGCCTTCGTATTTCAGAAAATAAAATATTCGCAACCGAACATAAAAGCAATGCAATTTCCCGATAGTTCAGAAAAAGAAAACACGTAGCAAAACCCCGAACATACAATCCCTTCGTATTACGGCAAACGCGCAACGGAAAAAGAGGAAAAATATATATTCGGAACGTATCTTTATTTTTTCAACCCCTGTTCCGATTCGTAAAAGAAAATGAGTCCTGCACAAGTTAAGTCCCAGGAGGTGAAAGGTGTATATATGTGTGTGTGGTACCCGGGTACTGTTCAACTGGCCAGTGAGTTTATTTAAAGAAAGTCTTCGACTAGTCAGTTGGGGCCCTGTGGACTTTAAACAGAAAACAGCAGCTTGACCTTTAATCACAAACAGCCTTGGAGGCCTCTCACCCATCCGACGCAGGCTTTAGGCTCCGCTGACCCAGGACGTCTCTCCTCCGGATTTTGACTGGGGATACTAGCGGCCGGATCCGTTGTCTCACTTTATGCCGCTTGTCCAGCTCACCGCCTGCTCTCCGCTCGATTCCGCCGGTCTGCAGCAGTGTCTGGGCTCTGGCGAGTCTCCTTCTCCTCAGGCTAGGTGACCCAAACCGGAACAACAGGTCTCCCTCAGGCTTTGGGCCTAGATTCTCCCGCGATCTCCTCGGTGCGTCTGCTTTCTCTCCTTCCCTGGCGCGCTCTGGAACTTTCTCCACGAGGCAGAGGATGTAAGTGTCCAGTCCCCACCCACTTCCTGTCTTCTTGCAAAGCATGCCGGGCATTGTAGTCCCAATGTCCAGTATCTGATCGCGATAGTCTCCATCTTGTGGCCAAAAATAGGTACTGCCACAGCAAGATGATTTTTAACACAGCGCTACACTCTCCCCCTCCTAGAACTCTTGGGTCTCTCCAAGGAGGTACAACAATTACATTACATTTCCAACATTTGAATGCAGTTTATATAACATGTACAGGTTCAGCAGCATACATATAGTGAGTTAATAACACTTCCTCAAGTTGACTCATATTTTGGGCTACCTCAGCTAGCATAGCAGACACTTCGGGCAACCTCCGCACCGTGGTGATGGCCTCTTCAGTGCTATGTCCTGGTGAGTCGTAGGTGAGTCGTTGGGGCGGTCGAACAGAGCGTTTTGGTTCTGGCTCAATCAGTTCCTCTTCAGGTGGAAGTACTATAGGCGTTGGCTCAATTTCTCTTTCTATCACTGGAGCAGACGTTTCTTCAGAGTATGATCCCTCCAGTGAAGGCATAGAGCTGTAATCACCTGAATAAGCTTCCGGAGCTACCGGGATCCCCACAGCCTCAGGGACTTCCAACTGAAATTCAAGAGGCTCAGGGGACATCAACAGCCTCAGGGACTTCCAACAAGAATTCTGGAGCTTCAGGCCTCAAGTTACTCTCCCACCGCTCAGGGACAACGACAACCTCTTCAGGCTCCGGCGAGCGCATCCAACCTAGACAATAACTCTCTTCTTCACTGTCTCTTTCACTCTCTTCGGCAACCCGGGTCTGTTGAGATCGAGTAACCGGAGGCAAACATGGAACAGGCGGATTTGGCCGAGGCAATTCGTCCCCAACCGGCATCCTTACAGCCTCTCTCAAAGGTAACAAGTGGTTTCGGTGCCAGTTCTTAAGAGGCCCAGCCTTTCCATCCGGGCGAATCTGATACACTGGTAAACCCGGCAGTTGTTTGCAAACAATGTAAACCTGGGAACTCCACCTATCCGCCAACTTGTGTCTCGCAGCCGCACCCAAGTTCTTCAATAAGACCCTATCACCGGGTTGTAGATCTTGTATTCGAACTTTCAGGTCATAGTTCCTTTTGTTTCTTTGCTCCCTGTTTCCCGAGGTCAAACGGGCCTGTTCAAACGCAGAAGCCAGATTCTTTCGAAGTCTATCCATGTAGTTTCTATGGGAAGCTACTGAGGTCTGGTCTAGGGATAACCCAAATGCCAAATCAACCGGTAGTCGAGCCTCCCTTCCAAACATAAGACGGTACGGTGAATATCCAGTTGCATCGCTCTCCGTACTGTTATATGCATGCACCAGAGTAGCTATGTGACGACTCCAACTCTGCTTCTCCACATTCGACAAGGTCCCCAGCATGTTTAGCAGTGTGCGATTAAACCTTTCAGGCTGAGCATCACCTTGAGGGTGATATGGTGTGGTTCGGGTCTTTTGGATTCCCAACAGCTCTAACAACTGCCCCACCAGTCTGCTTTCAAAGTCTCTACCCTGATCAGAGTGCACTCTCCTTGGCAGTCCGTAGTGAACAAAGAACTTTTCCATCAACACCTTGGCTACAGTCGGAGCACGTTGATCTTTCGTGGAAAAAGCTTGGGCGTAACGAGTGAAATGATCAGTCACTATTAGAATGTTCCCCACTAGCATCCGGCTCTAAGCACAAGAAGTCAATGCACACCAAATCCATGGGTCCCTGGCTCTGCAGATGGCTCATTGGAGCAGTTCGGGTCGGTAGAGTCTTTCTCTGAATACACCTCAGACAGGAATGACAATAGCTTTCTACTTCAGCCCTCATACAAGGCCAATAGAACCTATCTCGCACCAGCTTAAAAGTTCTCTCTGCACCCAAATGTCCATGCTCATCATGTAGTGATCGCAGCACACTCTCCCTATGTTTAGTAGGGAGGAATAACTGTTGAATCTCTTCAGAGTTGGTTGAGGGGCCCCTTCGGTAGACCACCCCATCCAACATCTTTAACCACTCCCACTCTTTGTAGACCAATCTGGCTCCACTCGGGGAGTTGGTTAACAAAATCTCTCGCTGGTTTGCAGACAGGGCCTTTATGGTCAAGGCAATTAAAGGGTCTCTGGCCTGATCTGCTTTCAGGTCCTGTCTCGAAAAGGTAGGTAAACTTTCATCCCTTAACTGCGTAGGGTTACAGTAGAACTCAGGAACAGCCGCAGCCATAACTCCTATGGCCTCTGCTTCAATCCCTCCTTTGACCCGGCGCTCTGTTCCTTGACACAAAGCTTGCACCCCGTCTGGAGTCAACTGAGTCCATTCTGTAGTGTAGGGTCTTCTCGATAACGCATCAGCATCTCGATTATTCACCCCAGGGCGATACTTCAGGCTGAACCGAACCCTGACAGAGCGGCCAACCACCGATGTCCCGTTGCGTCCAGTTTTGCGGTAGTAAGGATGTAGGTAAGAGGATTGTTATCCGTCTTGATCACGAACTCAGCTCCATACAGATAGTCTTTCAACTTGTCCACCACTGCCCACTTCAAGGCTAGGAACTCCAGCTTGTGAGTAGGATAGTTCTTCTCCGAAGGCGCAAGGCTCCGGCTCACGTACGCCACAGGCCTCAGCAACCCACCATACTCCTGATATAGGACTCCTCCCAGACCTTCTCGGCTGGCATCCACATGTAGTTCATACGGTTTGTGAGGGTCCGCATAGGCCAAAACAGGAGCTCGGGTCATGCTATCTTTCAGCTTTACGAAAGCTCCTTCACATTGACTGGTCCACTCACCTTGTATAGACTCTCGAGCTTTCCTTGGCCCCGGAGCTGACGGGTTTTTGTCAGAGACCTTACAGCCTTCTTCTGTGGTTTCCTTCTGCAGGAGTTTGTTCAGTGGTTGAGCTATTTTCGCGAATCCTCCCACAAATCTTCGATAGTATGAACAGAATCCCAAGAAAGATCTAAGCTCAGTGACGTTTCGGGGTCTAGGCCAAGAAGCTACGGCCTCCAACTTCCGAGGGTCTGTTGAAACACCTTCCGCTGAGACCACATGTCCCAGATACGTAACAGATGGTAGGCAGAATTGGCATTTCTCCAGAGACAGTTTCAGCCCCTCTTCATGGAGCCTCTTCAAGACCTTCCCAAACGTTGCTCATGTTCTTCCAGAGTCTTCCCAAACACAATTATGTCATCCAGGTACACTAATACTTCGATTAGATTCATATCCCCGACTGTCTTCTCCATCAACCGTTGGAACGTAGCTGGAGCCCCCGTAAGGCCTTGAGGCATCCTGTTGAATTCAAAGAACCCCAGTGGACAGATGAACGCAGTTTTCTCCTTGTCTTCAGGATGCATTGGTATCTGGTGATACCCACTTCGCAGGTCTAGTACACTTAACCCACCTTGCTCCAGACAAACACTGTAGGGCATCTTCAATCCGAGAGGAGTGGCATACTGATCGGGGATGGTTCTCCGGTTCAATGTGCGATAGTCTATGCATAAGCGGACAGAACCATTTTTCTTCCGGACCAACACTATAGGAGATGCATACGGGCTCCTGGACTCTTGAATCACCTTGGTTCTCTGTAACTCGTTCAGCTGCTCTCTCAGATCATCTAAGTCACCTAGCGGAACTCGCCTTGATCTTTCGCGAAACGGCTTGTCTTCTTGTAATCGAATGCGGTGTTCAGTACTCTTAGCTAGGCCCACATCGAACTCATCTTTTGAAAACAATTCCTTCCACTTTAGAACTTGAGACTGAAGACGTTTCTTCCATTCAGGTGAAATAGGAGCGTCCTTGGGGTAGAATCTTTCATCTGGAATCTCTTTACCCTCTCCCCCTCCTGAATCGGTAGAGAGGGGTGTAGCAGACTCTACTTGCCCAATAGGCATTCGTGCTTTAAGGACTACTGGAAAATCCGTCACGTTGCACACACTGACCGAGACTCTTCCTCGTGTTCTCTTCAGAGCTTTGGTGGAGATTATTTCAGGAATTACTTCGACTCCGGTTTCACTCCCATGATCAAAATCGGTTCCCAGCACCACATAGGGGCCTGGTTGCGATCCATTCAACTTGACTGAAGCCCGGAAACTCGCTACTTCTCCTGCTGCAGAACCTTCTCTGTTCCACCCAGTCTCCACAGTCTTCCCACCTCGGCAGGTGCCTTTCGTTCTTCGACCATCCTCTGATAGACCGGACGTAACATGGGGTGTACTCCTTGAGTTGAACCTTCTTCCAACACGATAGGCGTCAGGAGACGCCGCACTAGGTCAGTATTCGTCCCCACTATCAGGGAGCTTCTGTTCGCACCCGAGGGTCGAGGACACACAATAGCCAATGCATCACAACCCCCAGACTGCCCGATGACTTCAGATCCGATCTCCAACTTCACTTGCAGGTACCCGTCATAAGGGAGTTTCTCAGTGCCGATACCCCATATTTCCAAATCCTTCAATTCTTGCAAAGGAATGTGCTTTAAGTGTTTCTCGTATAATGTCTCTGTAGATCAATGTCACTTGAGCCCCTGAATCCAACAGGGCTTTGGTGTAGACTCCTTCCACTTGGATTGGCACAATAGGAGAAGGACCTATCAGTTGGTCGGGAAACTTGGTGGCGGTATCCGGACACTTAGACCCAGTTTGTTGTACCCTGGCCTTTTTCTTGGCCCGTGCAGGTTTTGGGTGTGCATTGCTTCCCCATGACGTAGACCCGGATGCTAAGGGAGTGACTCTTTCAGTCCTGGCAGGCTCTACAGTCGGCTCAGCTTTGGGCCTTTTCGCCCTCTTAACCTTGGCTTGATTTCTGGAGCGAGGTTCAACCCTCGGGCACTCAGGTTGCTCCTTCACTGGTGCCCTCTGGCGTTTCCCGCCGGTGAGGTAGATAACAGTCCCTCCAGAGCTTCCAACAGTCCCTTGACTCTATCCTTCTCAGGCTTTCGGCCTTTGCACTGTGCGCGAAAATGGCCCATTTCTCCACACCCGAAACATCTCTTCTTAGAGAGCAGAGACGTAGTTGCTTGTTGAGATTTGGTTAAAGGATTTGGACCAGACGCCACAGCAACTCCCGTCGTCTGCATACCTGTGAGGAATTTCTGCATTTCTGCCTGCATCTCTGTCACCTTCATCAATACCTGGCACAGTTCCGCATGCGCTTGCTGCAATTCAACTTGAGCTTCCTGAACCTTCTTGACGGTCTTGGACAATTCACCCCGTTCAGGGAGGTTCGACTCTTTGGCAGCCTTCTCTGTAGATTTAAAAACAACTAGATGTTCTTGTTTGTCCTCGTCAGATCCATAGGTATCTAGAGAGTCGCTTTCAGGTTGCAGGCCATCGTTATGTCTCACAGGTTGTGCATAAGCCCTTTCCCCCCGCCTGAAAGATTTCTCTTCTAGTAAAGCCTCTTCCTCTCGTACAACTCGGATCAGTTCCAGGTACTTTAACTCTTGATTACCTGCTCTGCTTCTCAGCTGCATCATCACTGGATCTAGAGGTTGAGAGCCCCTCAGGATCTGTTTTATTCGGATCTTATCTACTTCGGCCGGTTCGGCCCCTTTCTTCAGGAGTATCTGGTGTAGAATCTTATCCAGGCGCCTCATGTACTCGGTCATCCTTTCACCTCGTCTCTGATAGGTGTGTTCGTACTGATATACCAATTCGGCCGCCTTTTCAGTTCGCCCAAAAACTTCTTCAAGAACGTTTAAATAATCCAAAGCAGTACAATCTTTTCTACTCAGTTTTAGGTTTCTCACCGCTTCTGACGCAGGTCCCTTTAAGCTCTCGGTGATCCTTTGCTTTTTCTGGGCCTCAGGGACATCCCACTCATCCAGAGCCTGCATCGCCTGTTCCACCCATTCTTCAAAGGTTTCTTCTCCCGCCGGAGTTGGTACGTTTCCTGTAAAATTTCTTAACCGTCGATGACCGAAGTTAGTGTGAGGAGGCTTGTTTTCTGACATTTAGCCAGTAGATCTCCAATAGCCACGATAAATTCAGGCCCTATCATGGCCAACGGACTAGGCACGGAAACACTTGCGGATTCGCCACGTGGCGTACTTGGCTTAATTAGTTGGACTTCCACTTCTTCGGCCAGTTTCACGCTCGTGCCCTGAAAACATGGCGGAACACCCTTTCTCCATTCGAGAAGAACATACATGTGAGAAGTATCTGGGGTTTTTTTCAATGTCCAGTATTAACCCCCGATGATCTGGTGCTAGCGTGGCCACGGCCTGGCGAATCTGATCTTCAGCCCAAGTGTCTGCTGGAATATCCATAACTATACAACATTCTGACTGGCTACTGTGCTCCCCACACCACTCGGCAACAGTGTCTGGATCCATATTTAACCCTTTAGATGCGTTTTTTCCAGAGACTGGATCCCGGAAACGAGCCCCCACGTGTAGCGCTCACTCCCGGAGGAGCCGCTAAAAATGAACCACGGGTCAGTCTCCCCGCACTAGGGAATAAATATACTCCAACACAGTTGTGAGTTTTTATATTTATATAGTTTACTAAAATATTTGAGCAGATGTTGAAACACGGTATTCACAAGTATTATTACAGTATTTTCGTATCCCGGTAAAACGCGTAGCGGAAAAGAAACGAAACACGAGGCTTCGTATTTCGGAAAATAAAATATTCGCAACCGAACATAAAAGCAATGCAATTTCCCGATAGTTCAGAAAAAGAAAACACGTAGCAAAACCCCGAACATACAATCCCTTCGTATTACGGCAAACGCGCAACGGAAAAAGAGGAAAAATATATATTCGGAACGTATCTTTATTTTTTCAACCCCTATTCCGATTCCTAAAAGAAAATGAGTCCTGCACAAGTTAAGTCCCAGGAGGTGAAAGGTGTATATATGTGTGTGTGGTACCCGGGTACTGTTCAACTGGCCAGTGAGTTTATTTAAAGAAAGTCTTCGACTAGTCAGTTGGGGCCCTGTGGACTTTAAACAGAAAACAGCAGCTTGACCTTTAATCACAAACAGCCTTGGAGGCCTCTCACCCATCCGACGCAGGCTTTAGGCTCCGCTGACCCAGGACGTCTCTCCTCCGGATTTTGACTGGGGATACTAGCGGCCGGATCCGTTGTCTCACTTTATGCCGCTTGTCCAGCTCACCGCCTGCTCTCCGCTCGATTCCGCCGGTCTGCAGCAGTGTCTGGGCTCTGGCGAGTCTCCTTCTCCTCAGGCTAGGTGACCCAAACCGGAACAACAGGTCTCCCTCAGGCTTTGGGCCTAGATTCTCCCGCGATCTCCTCGGTGCGTCTGCTTTCTCTCCTTCCCTGGCGCGCTCTGGAACTTTCTCCACGAGGCAGAGGATGTAAGTGTCCAGTCCCCACCCACTTCCTGTCTTCTTGCAAAGCATGCCGGGCATTGTAGTCCCAATGTCCAGTATCTGATCGCGATAGTCTCCATCTTGTGGCCAAAAATAGGTACTGCCACAGCAAGATGATTTTTAACACAGCGCTACAATTATTTGTCTTTTAATAAGATTGCTAGTTCTTATTACTAGTTACTAGGGAAATGCGGAATTGTATAAATTTTATATGGATTATTTACTCCGTTTTCACCTGGGGAAATTGCTAAGGTCCCCCTAGCTATATGTGAACGAGCAAGGTTATTTAAGGGTAGGGCCAGACGAACGCATTTTTCGCGTTGTCCATGAAAAAGTGCATTTGAACGAATAGACGTATTTTTTCACAGCATACGCGATAGCGGTCATACGATGCGCATTTACGTCCGTGATTTTGTACGGATCATCAATAAAACACTTTTTGCGTCTGGACGTTATGTTGGCCGGACATTAGCAGCGTCTGACGTCTCCTAATCACGCACACACACGCCGCTAGCGGACGCAGCGCACTCTGTACGTCAGTACTAGTGGTTTGACGTTCTCGAAAAAATGCGTTTGTTTGCCACTTGCATTACGCAGCCGTACTTTTGTGCGGCCGTTCTTCGTATGCTGCCCGGCATTGGACTTGGTCATTTGCTGCTAGCACGGCCGTGATTAAGTGCGGCTAAACGCACGTTAATACTGCGCTCGTCTGAACCCAGCCTTAGAGGTACAAAGAGGAGTGTAAATCTTGCCGTAACTCCTAAAATCTTTACCAGTGCGTCTTTGCACTATATAGGTCTTCAGGATGGAAGTGGGGTTGCAGATCGGCCATGTTTTTCTGGACTCCTATTACTATTTCATGCAGAGGGAGCACAGGATATGTTCTGCCCTGCAAAATGTATAATTCATATGCAGAAGGAAATGGAGGCAGATCACATGGGAGTAATTTCAATTTTGTAGCTGCAGCATATGGATTCTATGTTCTGTACGACACATCTTTTTCCTTAACTACCTGTCAGCATGAAACTGTCCCAAAAACCATGGCCAATCTGGCAACCCTAGATGGGCTAAATGATGTAATGTCATGTCCTTCCAACGAACAGGCCCCACAATATACATGGGGCTTTAGGCAAACCTTTCATGAAATGATGATTTATACATGCAGAAGATCTATTAGATTGAAAAGCCTACCTAGGTGAATTCCATGGGGGGGGGAAGACATGTCTATCCTAAATTGTTAATGCACCTATTCTCCACCACAGGGAGCCATGGCAAGAGAAGCGGAAACGTCTGAGAGAACGGGTTTCCAGAGTTATCCCAGTAAACGTCCACCAGCCTTGCCCACTGGGTACAGAGCTGGCTCCTGGTACAGTGGACGCTCTGGTTTCGTCCTTCTGCCTCGAGGCCTGCAGCCCCGACTATCCAGCTTTTGTAAAGGCGCTTCAAAACATTACAGGACTTCTCAAGCCAGGAGGTCACGTACTGATGATTGGGGCCTTAGAAGAATCTTACTTCCTGGCGGGAGAGGCCAAGCTCTCAGTGGCTAGCTTTACAGAGGAGATGACGAGAAAGGCCTTCCAAGACATGGGTTACGTTATCAGGGACTTCCGCTCCTACACAATGCCTGAAAGCATGAAGGTCGGCGTAGATGACGTCAAAGGCATTTCCTTTGTTTGGGCTCAGAAAAAGGAATCAAATTGAGGTCGTGCGTATTCCTCAGTCTGTAAGCTCACATTCTGATTTGTTCTTCTGTTGTCACTCGTTCTTTTGTATCGTGATGATTAAATTAAAGATGTGTTACTGCAGTCCTTGAAATTATTCGTCTCGTAGAATAGCAATGGTTATTTGTGTTGTGCGTGCTGAAAGTTCAGATTGCTTTGGACACCAGAAATCCAAATGCTGTTTCAGAAAGAATTGACAATGGAACCCAAAAACAAATGTCTACTGCACAATGGCAAATACTGTAGCTTAAAGGGCTCACTGGATAAAGGTTCAGATTAGACATGTGCACAGCACAAAATGTTGTTTGGAACTAATGGATTAGTCCTAAAATGCAATTTATTTAGTTGCTAAAGAAATTCGTTTTCAGTTCTTTAGTATGAAAACGAATTTCATTCATCCGAAAACCAGTGGATACAATTACTATAGTGGCTCCTCAGATCGCTGAGATCGCTGCTTGTTACAGTATCTCTCACTCTCAGCACAATGTGGGCAATATTACATAGTTGGTGCTAACTTAACCAGAGCTGTTGTAAGCTTCCCAGAGCCATTATAGCCTATGGAGGTTTTCAGTTTACAACAGCTCTGGTTAAGGCTAGGGTCAGACGAACGCATTTTCACGTTGTCTGTGAAAATTGCGTTCGAACGAATGGACGCATTTTTTCACGGAGTACGCGATAGCGGTCATACTATGCGCATTTACGTCCGTGATTTTGTACGGATCATCAATAAAACACTTTGTGCATCTGGACATTATGTTGGCCGGACATTAGCAGTGTCTGACATCTCCAATTCACGCACACACGCCTCTAGCGGACGCAGCTTCACTCTGTACAACCGTACTAGTGGTTTTACGTTCTCGACAAAATGCGTTCGTTTGCCACTTGCGTTGCGCAGCCGGACTTTTGTGCGACCGTACTTCGTATATTGGCCGTCATTGCCCACCATTTGCTGCTAGTGCGGCCGTGATTAAGTGCGCCAGAACGCGCGTTCGCACTGCCTCAGTCTGACCCTAGCCTAAGTTAGCACCAACATTGTAATACTGCCCGTGTCCGGCAAAGCTGGTCATCACAGTTCTCAGTTTCAGTAAAACTAGTAAATAATATTTTTATATATAAGAGGTTAGAACAATATTATTTCCTTGCTTTACTGAAACTCTGAGCGCTGTTAATCAGTTACTGTAACAGCTGAGCCTGATACATTGTACTGAGAGAGATAATATAACAAGCAGCCGATCTCAGCGCTCACAGCCACTGGATTTAAAGGGATAAAAAAAAAGGCTCCTCTCTGTATAATGTTTAGAATATCCTCCTGCATTAATTAATACCCCTCTCTGTATAATGTATACAACATCCTCCTGCATTAATTATTGCCCCTCTCTGTATAGAACATCCTACTGCATTGGCATGTGGAGGGTGCAGAACTTCGGATGTTGCGCTCTTCATTGCTAGTCTCCTTCACTCATCAATGTAATATCACAAAAAGAACTGAAACTAAAATGTAGTGCATTTTATTTTATTTTCTTTCGTTTTTTGTACTGAGCAGTTTCGTATCTCTTGAGTCATACGAAAACTAAATTATCCCAAAATTCGGACTAAATCGTTTTAGTACTAAAACGAATGCACATGTCTAGTTCAGATGAATCCCATGTATTTTGCCACAAGGTAGCGGTAAGGCTGGGGTCAGACAAGCGTTTTTACGAGCAGAAGGAACATCTGTGCGAGTGGATGTTTAATAATGTTCTAGTTTGTGGTCTTTACGTGATCCTGTGATGGCCAACATAGGTTGGATTCATTGGACAGGGGATCACTCCCTCTAGACACGTCAGCATTTTTGTTAAATTAGGGGTGAGAGTTATTTTCCTACGTCAATTTCTCACGCCACAGGAGGCGACAGCAAAAGGGCCATCCAGAAAGACAGCTCTCCTGCGCACACTGACAAGTCAGTGCGTCGCCGTCATAAAATACCACCTCCACCCCTTCCATAGCATGTAGAAATTCTGGGTGACCTTCCTTTTTTTATCTTCCCTCCAACAGCTTATTGATTATACATGTTGCAGGACAGCACTTTTTCCTGTACTCACCTCTGCGTGAATGGTTAATGTCATGCCAAACCTGGCAGATCTGGCAACTCCTATCATCCTTACCCACCTTTAGAAATGAAGCTAGGAACATGTGTAGGGCACTCATTTTAGTTTATGATCTTGAGGGATACTATGTGCACCTGTAGTGTTTGGTGTTTTTTTTTCTCTTTAGATATTCCATAAGGGGTGAACTTGCCACTGGTGAATTTCACCAGATGGTGCTGAAGTTTGTTTTGAGGCAGTTGGTCTATTCACTACACTATCAGTTCACCAAATACTGGTAAATTGACAGCGAAATAAGGTGTTGCTCTTCTGTAGCAGCAAAGTAATGGTTCATAGATACTCGATAATACCGCGACCCGAATATAAAGCGTTGGATAGAGATTTATTATGGAAATGAGAGAATGCTCAATACTCGAATATAACGCGAGGAGCAAAATTATAAAAGTATATACTGTACCAAGAGAAGATTTAGATGATTTGTGGAGAACCACTATCAAAAAATCTAAGAATAGGTTGGGGTAAATTAAAATAGTAAGTTTATTTTTGGACAATGACAAACACAAAACATATTAACAAATGTGAAGAAAAAATAATGGTGTATTAGAAATAAATATGAACATTGGTATTAGCATAGTGGACTAGATATATTGTAGCTATGAATAGCATAAATCTATAACAATCGTATAAATATAGATATTATCTGCAAATTGTATCATGAGAACAATTATAAGATAAATTATGAATAATTGGGTTCAGCAATTGGTAAGGAGGAATTTGGTAAGGAATAGATAACCACTATTGCCTGATAGGTATGGTCTAAAAGTACACTAGCCGTTAAGGCTAGGGTCAGACGAAAGCATTTTTCCTCGCGAACGTGAAAAAGTGCGTCCGAACGCATTGACGTATTTTTTCACGGAATGCGCAAAAACGGTCAGACGGCGCGCATTTTCGTGCGTGATTTTGTACGGATCGTCAATAAAACACTTTTTGCGTCTGGTTGTTATGTTGGCTGGACATTAGCAGCGTCTGACATCTCCTAATCACGCAAACACGCCGCTATGCCGCAGCTGCGCACTCTGTACGTCAGTACTAGCGGTTCAGCGTTCTCAGAAAAATGCGTTCAAATTCCACTTGCGTTGCACGGCCGGACTTTTGTGCGGCCGTACATCGTATATTGGCCGTCATTGCCCGTCATCTGCTGCTAGTGCGGCCGTAATTATGTGCGGCAGAACGCACGTTAAAAGTGCGCTGGTCTGACCCCAGCCTTAGTGATGACTGACCTATTGTAAATATCTCTTAGAATTGGCCGGCTATTAGAAAAAAAATTCTTATACTCATCAATTATGATCTTGTAGTATAACCTCTTATTTAAGTATAGAATTATTAGGCAACATAAAGAATAATACAGGTGATCTTGAAAATTCTCTTATAAGAAGGTTACATATATGAGCGCTCAACCTCACGACAATATATCAATATGAGCGTGAATGCTTAACTGGGTAATTGGTAATGGCAGGACCAGAAAGCTGCTCAATTGAAAATGACAGAACCGTAAGCAAACAATGTGATATAGAATTAAAGATATTAGCTATTGTTGGCTAACAGTTAAAAAGTACAGTGTGCTAGGCAGTATTATTGAAAAAAACCTTTTTTACGCCGTTTGTTGACATATTGTAATAAAATACCCATAGACGATTGATTAAACATAAATGGATACACTCTTGCAGTAAGACCTCGATGGTAGTGAAAAAGTTTATCACCCCGTCTATGGTTTAAAGACCTGCCCGATAATGGATAAAGAAAGGGGCAGAGTAATGCCAACAAATACTGTCACGCAGCCTCACAATAGTGTAGTTCCAAGAATGGTAGGCGAAGGAATTGCTCAATTGGCTACCAGACGCCTTGCAAACACGAACTTGATATATCGATTAGAGAAAAAGCAGTTCGCAAAGAAGATGTTTTGGTAGTGTACTACGATACTACAATTGTTGGTACCATCCACCAATTTAACCAAAACTGCACATGCGGTGGACTCATGTCTCAATTAAACTGTTTAAACGAGCATTATGTCGCAATATGGACCCACAATAAAGTATATTTAAGCAAACAATTTATGTTCCAAAAAAAAAGAAAAAATAGTTAGTAAACCATACTCGTAACAATTGCATGAAATTTGGCCGAAAGTATCCATGTTAGTTGGGTATTGGATTTTAAACAATATATTGGTAACAAAATAGTTAATTATAGACTGATTATTGCAAGAAAAATCTCAAAAATGAGCTCTGTTATCTATCACTATCTCATTTGGGATAAGTGTTTTTGCGTTGTTGTGTATATACTGGACCAGTAATCCTTTTGAGGTTCTCTTAATACAGTCAGGCTCGCCCTCAGGCCAGGGTGCTCTGCTCTAGAATAATAGCTGTTACGAAGTATTAAGCCACCGGACACGCGCCTCCTTTACTTGTGATAAGGTGGCCGGCGGAGCGAGGTGACAATGACAAACGCAGTGCATCAGTCACCGATAGCCAGCATGCTAGGAGATGGTTTTCTGACCAGTTTTTACACGCAATGCAGATGTCTCGGATATAATGCGACCACCCCCCTCCAATTTAAAGTAAATTTTTGTCACCAAAATCTAGCGGTATCTACAGTAATCTATTGAGCGCTGAACAGCACCGACGTGTAAGTGACTTGCCCTGATTTTCAGTGATTCATTTGGACAGGTTTTAAACAGATGAATCCCATAGGTTTAAAAAAAATTTAAACTGCATATTTTTAGCAAATGCCTTTTTTGTATTCCTATTTTGCAGCTTGGTCTCCATCGACTCCATATTTGCTGCACTACAGTGAATTTTGGCAAATGGAATTGTTGACGTGCGCCGAGGTGTTCAGTGTAAGCTGACCGGTAACTCCATTCCTCAATGAACGGCGTTCCTGCTCATGATGTACCTGGCGTCATGCACAGGGCACTCTGTTTAATGTTCTTGGGGCAAAGCAGCGGGTCCATTCCGAAGGAAGACTCTGACACCGAGCCCGGGGCTGGTATTGTGGGATCATGGTGATGGCTGAAATGGTCCAGATGGGGGTTTGAATACTGGAGGGGGGGGTGTAATCTCAGACTAATTAAAACACCTTCAAATGCATAAGGTACAATTGAACGGAGTACAGGAAATGGGCAGTAACCCACTTTCGAAATACCCTGGTTCTGCATTTGCCCACCACAGGGCAGACGGGAGGATAAGTGGCAGATGCTATCACAGTATACAATGAAGTGCTGTAATGGGTGGTGTAACACTGGCAGGACGAATACCTCGGCCTTTATAAAGGTGTCCGTCTTTATAACGCAGAATCACCGCAAACATGAGCACTATCGAGGCCATCGCAGAGAGCTACCAGACCTTTGATCCCGCAGCATACCTATGGGAAGACTTCACTAAAAGGTAGAAATATAATGGTTCGAAACAAGGAAAATGCTTTGAGTTTTTTTGAAATCCACACTAGGCAGATGTAGGACACCTTTTTCCTTAACTGTCGGCATGAAACTGTGTCCAAGAAACCATGGCCAATCTGGCAACCCTAGATGGGCTAAATGATGTAATGTCATATCCTTCCATCGAACAGGCCCCACACTATACATGGGGCTTTAGGTAGACCTCTATGAAATGATGATTTATACAAAAGATCTATTCGATTGAGAAGTTTACCTAGGTGAATTCCATGGGGGGGGGGGGAGAGACATGTATATCCTAAATTGTTAATGCACCTATTCTCCACCAGAGGGAGCCATGGCAAGAGAAGCAGAAACATCTGAGAATGGGTTTCCAGAGTTCTCAGTAAACATCCACCAGCCTTGCCCACTGGGTTCGGAGCTGGGTCCTGGTACAGTGGACACTCTGGTCTCGTCCTTCTGCCCAAACTATCCAACTATTGTAAAGGCGCTTGAAAACATTACAGGACTTCACAAGCCAGGAGGTCACGTACTGATGATTGGGGCCTTAGAACATACTTCCTGGCGGGAGAGGGCAGGCTCTCGGTGGCTAGCGTTAGAGGAGATGACGAGAAAGGCCTTCTATGACGTGAGCTACGTTGTCAGGGACTTCCGCTCCTACACAATGCCTGAAAGCATGAAGGTCGGCGTAGATGATGTCAAAGGGATTTCCTTTGTTTCGGCTCAGAAAAAGGAATCCAATTGAGGTCATGCGTATCCCTCTATGTAGAATCACTTTCTGGTCAAGTTTTGTTCTGTTGTCACTCGTTCTTGCTTGGTGATAATTAAAGACGTGTTACTGCAGTCCTTGCCAGTCTTCATCTTGTAGCAATGGTTAGTCGTGATGTGCGTGCTGAAAATTTTCAGAAATCCATAGGCTGCTGCTTTTAGAAAGAATTGACAATGTAACCCTAGTTTCGAACCCAATTGCAAAATGGCAAAGTCACCAGCTTTTAAAGAGTTCAGATGAATCCCATGTATTCTGCCACAAGGTAGCGGTAAAGATTTGGGTGAAAACTTTTCAAAGCGCTTATCTGGAACTGTTGGTCTAAATCAGGATTGTCAGACTTCACTCACAATGCGACGAGACCACTTGGAGAACAAGTTTGTTGCTTTTGCAAGATCTTTCAATTTTTTTTGAAAACTTCACACAAAGGGGACTAAGTAAGAACCATATTTACCTTTTTTTAAATTCTGGTCATTGGAGGCAGAGCATACTCCAGCAGGGTCGGCAACCTAAGCTTGCCAGTTTTGGAACTACACCTCTCCTGATGCTCGTCCACTCCTTGGTATGGTTAGAGCCTCCTACAAAACCCCAGGGAGGGCCCAAGGCTGCTGGACCTGGGTTAACCCATCACTCAATTTTAAAACTGCGTTTTCCGTTTAATCATTAGCGTATGAGAACCACATTAACTTTCTCTTCAACCCACTTACCGTCAGGGACCTCCCAGCAGCAAGGTGGTCGTAAAAAGCTGAGGGGGGTCTTGCTATGCCATCCTGCAGCATTTAGACCCACCCACCATGAGGATGGCATAGCATGCCCCATTGCAGGAAAGTGTCAAGCAAATTTACTGTGCCCCTTAGTGGATTTGGTTTCTCAAATCTCTCACTGTAAACAAGCTGCAAGAAGCAGCCGTCACCCACTGTAACAGTCCAGAAGCTTAGCATTACAGCCACCCAGAGGGCTCTGGTCAATCACTGCTGTACAGAGTTAAGATACAAGGGTGTGTACAGTAGAACAAGTGTTCCTGTGATTTCCTTATACAGGTATTTTGCCATAGACTTTTTTTTTTTGCTAATGTGTTTGACGCAAAAGGTTATTCCTGGCTGTATGCTGACAATGCAGACTCAATGTGACATTGTGGGAGATCAGGGACACTGGCTTGAGTACAGACTATTTCTGTGGCTGAACGAAATGTACTGAAGTTTCAATTGTTCATGATATCAAAACAATCTGCATATTTTCTAATCAACAATTTCATGCAAGTCACTGCTGTCGCGTAAGGGCTTAAGACACTGGAACAAGCATCCAGTCAATCCACACAGGAGCATTGAGAGCCATTGGATAGAAGATGGAATAAAAACTGGATCAGCACTGATCTAGTGTATTGCCTTGCACTTGGAGGGCTAACTCAACCCTCAGATTCCCTCAAAGGGGAATATAACCAGACCATTGTGATCAGATCACATAGAAGGTAGGCTATTAAAAATGGACACTATGCACTGACCAAACATGCCACCACTATCCTGTTACACAAGGATGAAATATTGCCAACCCATAGCAATAATATAGTGTAAACTTTAAGGTTATATTAAATTTTAACTACTAGCAAATGATTTAAAGCAGGGATCTCAAATTGTGCCCCCCCCCCCCCCCCTAGAGGTTTCTGAACTACACCTCCTATTCTCTAGCCATTTATTGCATTCTTTGGCAGTAAACATCTGCGGGGCCAGAGTTTGAGATCCCGGATTTAAAGTGTTCAATTAGTGCTGCACACACTTTGCTGAAAGGTGGCCAAATCCATGATTGTCTGGCAGGCATCTCATGGTCCAGCTTGAAGAGGCATTGCATGTCTCCCTCTTGATCTGAGTGTGCATCTACACTAACCACCCAAACTCCCACGAGCAGCTCATTGTAGTCTGTGCTTGATGGAAGCACAGACCACATTACTCCAAGAATCAGTGAACGCAGAGATGTGAATGGCCCTGCTAGTGTCCTCCTAGGAAGCGGAGGGCCAGCCATAACAGCAAAGATGCAGACCTGGCCATTGCCCCGTCTGTAAACTCTTCTCTAGCTTGGCAGGAGAAAGACAGGGGTAGGTATGTGCCTCGCTTTCATCCCTAAACATTGTACTCTTATGTTTCATGGCACGTAATGTCAAACTTCATACTAGACATGTGTACAAATGCAAGACCATGGACACACAACAGATGGTCGGACAGCCGCCCCAGCCCCTCGGATGCCGGCAAGCCAGCTCAATGCTGGCTTCCGGTATCGGTGCATCCCTAGAATTAGTCTGCAGTCCAGCAGGCTTCTTGCCCGCCGGACTGCATCTAAAAAAAACCCCAAAAACCTACTTGTCTGGCACCCCTATCTTCATGTCCCGGGCGATATAATTTCCACACCCGAGACCATCTTGGGTGTGCGTAAAGCGATTGCACAAGAGATGCCTTTATGATAGGAAGGTACTCTGAATAGTCTATGGTGATAGTCACAGTAAGGCCATTGGAAAATATTCATCATCAACTCCGTAAATTCCACTGGTACTCCCAAAAAATTACTTTTCTGAAAAGCAAGGTGAGCGGGCTCTTAAAAAGGTATAATCCACCATATTTAGTGGGGGGGGGGATTTGAGATGGCTCTGTCTATAGTCTAAGCCCTTGGATGACATGTCTGCGCCGGCCAATAAGCTGTCAGATCCTCCTGGCCACACAGCTAGTATTGGTGCACCATTGGCGGTCCTACACCTGTCAACCCCATTGCCTGGTTAAGGCCAAGATTCGGGAGATCAGGACTATGGACAAAATGCCAAGTCTCAGGATTGCTTTTTGTCTTACAGTAAAGTTTGATCGCCATGGTTTGAATATGATGTCTGAGAGGGTGTGACACACGTGGCCTAGTTTGGAGGAGGGGGGGTGCTTTACAGGAACAGGGCGCCGTCTTATTTGTCCCTGCTTTCTTGGTGGCTTTGCTGCCTTGTTCCTTCTCTTCCCTACCCTCTTTGGGCAAGTATGACAAAAAAAGGGGCTAGGTGCAAAGTCAATTTTATAAATGCCATGACATCCTGATTGTTTTGCTGTGACGCGCCTGCCTGCCAATTGCAGTTTTATCCATGCACATAGCTCTGCCGAATCAATAAAAAAAAAAAACTTTACAAAAGAACACATTTGTTTATTCACTTTTGTTTTTCACATGAGACCCCCCCCCGTCCTTCACTACATACATTAAATGGTTTAGCACTTGGCCTGTCTTTTAAACACCCTGCCAATATTTTAGTCTTGTTCGAAGAAAGGCGAGTCAAACAGAAAAAGGCCGACATCTATTGCACAGAAACAAGAACTTTTGCCACAGACATTAAAAGGCACCGCATGCACTCCCCTGGGAATGAAAATGAAATTAAAGCAGCAGAGCATAAAAAAAAAAAAGCACAAAATGGTACGGCAACATAATCCACGGCTCACAGGCCCTTACACCCATTTCTCAACCAGAACCCAACAACCAGAATCCTTTGTGTTGTGGTGCTATCTGGTGGAGAAAGGTTTCACATGATGATACATTTAGTGCAAACAATTCTTTTTCAAATAAGGTCAGTTCCACACGGAATGAATTTCGCTGCAAGTCACGTTACGGCATGACCACCGAAAATAAAAATAACAGCACATGATCAATGACTAAACGGTCGTAATCATTATGTATATCATTCGTTATTTGTTCTTCCTCCGTTGAGCAAATCACTTCCCAAATGACTGTAAGGCACTTCCGGCGCCCCCTCTTTCCACTGGAGTCAACAGGTGCCCCCCAATAGGAGGTCTCCTAAATGGTGGACACCTATTCTGCACATGAAGGCTCAATGCGGGGACAGCTCCAAGAAGGAAAAAAGGTGAAAAATAAAACAAACACAATTTCTTCGCTTCAGTCCAATTTTAGTACATCAGAGTTCATCTTCAGCAGGTACAGGCTGTCATCCTCCAGAAAGCTGCAAATACAAGACGACAGAGAGGTAAGTCACATAGTTACATGTGGCTGTTAACAGGGCAGCCATCAGAAATGATGGGGCCCCCTTACTAAACCTCACGATGGGGCCCCCGCAGGGCCCCCCCACGGCACTCCCTCAACCTCTAACAGCTTTTCTCCCCCTTCAAAAAAAAAAAAAAAGGACATAACATAGCACCACAGCAATAAAACTCCCAGTAATGTGCGGTGTGTATGAACGTATCACAGAATCCACAGCAATAAATCTCACAGTAACGGGCTGTATATGATGGCCTCTGGGTCTGGGCCCTATGGTCTAGGCTGGTCCCTGGGTCTGGCCCGGTCCCTGAGTCGGGGTCTGGGCCCTGAGTCGGGGTCTCGGGGTCTGGGCCCTGAGTCGGGGTCTCGGGGTCTGGGCCCTGAGTCGGGGTCTCGGGGTCTGGGCCCTGAGTCGGGGTCTCGGGGTCTGGGCCCTGAGTCGGGGTCTGGGCCCTGAGTCGGGGTCTCGGCCCTGAGTCGGGGTCTCGGCCCTGAGTCGGGGTCTCGGCCCTGAGTCGGGGTCTCGGGGTCTGGGCCCTGAGTCTGGGTCTCGGGGTCTGGGCCCTGAGTCTGGGTCTCGGGGTCTGGGCCCTGAGTCTGGGTCTCGGGGTCTGGGCCCTGAGTCTGGGTCTCGGGGTCTGGGCCCTGAGTCTGGGTCTCGGCCCTGAGTCTGGGTCTCGGGGTCTGGGCCCTGAGTCTGGGTCTCGGGTCTGGGCCTCGGGGTCTGGGCCCTGAGTCTGGGCCTCGGGGTCTGGGCCCTGAGTCTGGGCCTCGGGGTCTGGGCCCTGAGTCTGGGTCTCGGGGTCTGGGCCCTGAGTCTGGGTCTCGGCCCTGAGTCTGGGTCTTGGCCCTGAGTCGGGGTCTGGGCCCTGAGTCGGGGTCTGGGCCCTGAGTCAGGGTCTGGGCCCTGAGTCAGGGTCTGGGCCCTGAGTCAGGGTCTGGGCCCTGAGTCGGGGTCTCGGGGTCTGGGCCCTGAGTTGGGGTCTCGGGGTCTGGGCCCTGAGTCTGGGTCGGGGTCTGGGCCCTGAGTTGGGGTCTCGGGGTCTGGGCCCTGAGTCGGGGTCTGGGCCCTGAGTCGGGGTCTGGGCCCTGAGTCGGGGTCTGGGCCCTGAGTCGGGGTCTGGGGGTCTGAGTCGGGGTCTGGGGGTCTGAGTCGGGGTCTGGGGGTCTGAGTCGGGGTCTCGGCCCTGAGCCTGGGGTCTGGGCCCTGAGCCTGGGCCATGAGTCTGGGCCCTGGGCCCCCTTGGGGTCTGGGCCTCCTTGGGGTCTGGGTCCTGGGTCTAGGCTGGGCCCTGGCTCACCACTCCGCTGTCTTCCTTTCTTCAGCTCTTCTTTTCTTTAATCTTCAGCCCGGGCCCTCCAGCTCAGGTGCGCAGCTTCACTGAGTGGAGGGGACGGAGCCAAAGCAACGTGCTTGGGAGGCCCCCACACGCTGCTTGGCCCTGCCCAGCCAGCCAAGCTGCCAGGACACAGCTCCGGATTCAGACTCCTTGAGTCCGATACCGGAGCTGTAAAAGGGCGACGCCGCTGCCGAGGGGGGCCTGGCCCCCCACCAGGCCCGGGCCCCTTACGGTAGCATGGGGCGTAATGTCCTGATGGCGGCCCTGGCTGTTAATGTGAGTCGGAGGGGGCAGAAAGGATCACTTAAAGACCACAAATTAGAAACCTGTCACGGCCAAAACATGTTGGGTTCATTTGACAGAGAATCACTCCCTTCAGACACATCAGCATTTTTTCTTGGCAAACGGGGAGGGGGGGGGGGTGAGAAAGAAGAGTTATTTCCCTATGTCAATGTATCACGCCACAGGAGAAGCGACTGTAACGTTGGGGGCTTCCAGCCTCTCCAGTGTGCTTGAAGGCAGCACGTCTGATGCTGCTCGCTGACCAACGCCCGGTTTAAATAGAGACAGGCAGGGAGGTGGCTGCATGAGGCGCGGCTTGAGAGGGGGGCGCGGTCTGGTGAAGGTCTTTAAAAACCCACAGTTCCTTCTAAGCAGTGCCAGATCGTGGTTCTCCATACCTGAGCTCCCTGTACCTGAATTCTCTCGTGATTTAACCTGTTATTGACCATTCTGCCTTCCGTTGCCCTAGACTATTTTCCTTGTACTACGCTACTGCACGGATATCGACCCGGCTATTCCATTTGACTATTCTATTCTCTGTATTCCTGACTCTGGCTCGTCTGACTACCCCCGTGTTGCTGACCTGGTTTTGTATTACGACATTGTCTTTGATTAACCCTTTCTGTCTAGCTAGTATACTTATACCTGGCCAATTTTTAAGGACCAGACAGTTCGGGATTGTTCTACGGCTACACTGTTGGTAGCTTTTTGGCTCTGGAGTGTTGGGCTTTAAGGGCTGCGTGGTGGGATCCGGGAACCGTGACAGTGACAGCAAAAGAGCCATCCAGAAAGACAGCTCTCCTACACACACAGTGACAAGCCAGAGCGTCACAACTGAGGGCCACCTGCACATTGCTGCTCGATGTGCCCCAGGTAGCTCTGCCCATGGAAGGAAAAAGATGGTGGAGCCTGGTGCAGGATCGAGGTGAGAAGATAGCGTACTGATCTATAAGACCATGTCAGTGACGTGTGGTGAGGTCAGTGGCTGGTGAGGCACTGGCTAGTATCAGAGCCAGACATACACAGGGTTACGCAGTCGCAATTTACGCATTTGATTATCGTTATATAGGAGAACAGAGTTTCACTATTTATAAAGTTCACTTTTTTTTTATAGCCAAGAGCATGCACTTACAATACTGACTAATAGAGGGCGCTATTACACACATGCTGGTTGCTGAGCTCTGCCTGCCCCCCCCCCCATGACTGACGAGGACAGTCACATGACTGTCCTGCATCAATCAATCCATGGGGAGCTCTGCCTCCCATGAGGGGCATTTTTTTAAAAAAAAAAGAAGAAGAAGAAGTGCTTGAGACCAATGGAGCTTTCCCATTGGCTCAAGCTTTCAATTGCTCTCATTGCTTCTGGAGGCACAAAAGAGCGTAGAACCAGCTTGAGTTTAGCAATTAGTGTAGCATTCAGCTGCGCAAATTGCGTAGGCTAGACTGGCTCAGTGCTGCCCCTGCTGTCTGTGTAGTGAAACACACACACACACACACCAGCCGGCAAACTGAAAGAAAAAAAAAAAACGGAAGACAAAAGAAGCAAGCAGTGAGGAAGCATGGAACAGGTGACTAGGAGAACTTTTTACAAGAAATAAAATTTAATTTACAGTTTAAATATAGACATCACACATGGACCACATTAATTTAATGGAATGGCAGGGGAGGCTCTCCCTTCCCTGCAACCCCTGACTGCACATCCCTGGACCATGTGCTATCCATCCCCTGATGGGATATTGCAGCTTATGTGTACATGGACACAAAAAGACACTTCAGAAGTTGGTTTTCTTAACCATTAAGAACACAGTCACCACATCTTCTCAGTTCTATAGGTTTCAGTCCATTCTCAAACTCACCAAGAGTCTGGAGCTTCTAGAACCAAGATAAAGTGTGCTTCATTAACAAAGCCACCAGCCACCCAACTTCTATGTAGTGCTCACACTTTCAAGATTTCAGTCAGGAGACATTTCCATGTCAGATACATTGTACTTCTCTGATCTATTCTTAAATAGTTACAGGTTGTGTACCCATCATCCAGAAGACTCCGGAAACTGGAATTTTCCAGACTAGGCTTACTCCGTATGGTCAAGGCCGCTCAGGAACGTGACTCCCGAGGGCTGCAGCAGACCAGCGCACAAACAAGGAGACCTCTGGGTAGCCCCAGTGTGTGACATGCTAACGGGAGTCACAACGTCTCTGGGCAGAATGTCCACAAAGGAAAGCTGCAGAGCGCTCCCAGCATGTGCACACCCTGGGAGCTGCAGCAGGAAGGAGATTGCAGCTCTCCTCCTGCCACGATCTCCTTTCTCTGAAACACTGGATTCTCCCGGATACTGAAATCTGGAAAAATCTGAAAAAAAAAAGTACGTTCGGGGGTCCCAAGTGTTCTGGATAACAACCTGTATAAGCAATTAGCTACACAGAACTGTACGCTTGCATATTAAGGGTATTCTGTCTCTCACTGCAGATATTTGTGTTGCAAACAACGGAGAAAAGGAAATAAAGAAAAAAGTGCCAATTCACAATACCACGATAATTTCCTAAATACGAGTGATCTTGGCATCCCACTGGTTTTACACGTTAGACCTAGTCATGACATGTAGCCGGTGCCCTCCTGTGTTCATATCGTGATGCCGTTATTGTTACTAATTTACGATTCTGGCATCCCTGTTCTTCCGCTTTGTAACTCAAAACACCAACACAATATCGTTGGTTCGAGTACTTTCCCAGGTTCCTGTAACTGACCCAGCTAAGCAGACGCGGTGCTTTCACTTGGCTTCCCTTTCACTGTTAACCGCCAGGAGGATAGAGTATCTAAACCTGCCTTTCTCGCGTCCTCTGCGCTGTAATGTGACCGCGAGATTTCTCCTTTACTTATGAAATTTTGCTTTTAGGCCTGGGTCAGACGAGCATTTTTCACTCTGATGCCCGTCTGGCCACCTCGCTGAGCGCAGTTCGTGTGCCCAGCGCTGCAAGGCTTGATCCTCCAGTGGAGTACCACGCTTTGTAGCCCCGTCGACGGGGAGGCTTTCAGCACGTCCACTGTAGCGCTCACAATTCATGCGCTCGCTACAGCGTGTGGCCGACCCCATCGGAACTTCACAACGCTGCGACGGGTGTCCGGAGGCATCAGTACGAGCGCTCGTCTGACACTGGCCTAATTGGTTTAGGTCTCTAATTAAACAGCTGCTGAGAGTTGCCCGTTAATCTTATAACATACCCTTCCCTGGACCAATCTTGTAGCCCAGACACAGGAGCTTGTTCCTGTTAAATAGCCTTACAGTACACCTTGAGCACCCCTTATCTGGAATTTTCAGAGCCTCCTGGATTTATTAATCCCTGATTAGGGAAGCTCCAGGCGTGTCCTGCTGCTCAGGATCCCAGCTCCCAAGTGTTACAGCAGACCACAGCACAGGCTGGGAGCCTTTGATCAGCCCTAGCATGAGAAATGCTGCTGGGAGTAACTGACTGTGCATCATGTACGTGGAGTAACCCTACAGAGCTCTCCCAGCATGTGAATGTGCTGGCAGCTGCAGCAGGAAGGCAATCGCGAATCTCCTGCTACGATCTCCTTCCTCTCGAATATCTGGTCAGATTCTGAAATCCGTAAGAAACCAAACTTTCCTTTGCTCGGGGTAACGTGCATTCTAGGTCAGAGATGTTCAACTTCTAGTTGGTGCTTCTACCGACCATTTAGTGACTATAGGAACACCAATATTCATGGTGTAACATCTGTGTTGAATGACATATTAATCTATATTGCTGGGGTGACTCACCTGAAGAAAAGGAAGTGCAGAGGAATGGTGCTGAAGTGCCACAATGCGTGGGCATCCAGCACCCACAGGACAGGAGGGAAATCCAGCAACTCCAGCAACGCCAGGCTCTGTAACAGGACCACAACCAAGACACACTTCCAGAGGTAGGGCTGGTGAGATCGCCTCCTCAAGCACCACGCCAGCCACCAGAACAGATTCACCATACCTGAAAGAGAAGAGGAGATCACATAAACGCTATAATTTAATGCAGGTGTCGGGACAATTTCCAGAGTGTTTTATAGAGGAAGACAATCAATCTGAAAGGTTTTATAAACAGACTAGGTCACGTAACTGCTACAACCAGTACCACAAAGCTGCAATATCAAAATATTTCCATATATGTTTACTAATAGATAGAATGAGGTACATCCAGCCAAGTAAACCAAGAGCAGAATGGAAGAACTATACAAGAAGAACATTGCTGTTCTAGCACAGGACTGGATTAAAGAATGTTGGGAATAATTTCAGCGCCTACCAGTGTTATAGGTCAGACACATCTCCAGGCAGTAGCGCTCCATATGCTCACAGTGAGAACCAATGGTTAGGCTGGATGCTCACTTGAAGGTCTAGCCCACGGCTTTCTAATGCTGGCCCCCCCCAGATGTTTCTGAAC
Organism: Leptobrachium leishanense; assembly: GCA_009667805.1. Lineage (NCBI taxonomy): Eukaryota > Metazoa > Chordata > Amphibia > Anura > Megophryidae > Leptobrachium > Leptobrachium leishanense. The sequence continues at coordinate 34,463,398 of CM019074.1, read as the reverse complement.
TACAACTCCCATGATTCCTTGGCCATCTATCGCATTGAAACAATTCTGAGAATTGTAGGCATCAACATCTGAAGGGCTATGAGTTTCTCAGCCCTGGTCTAGCCCAGGGGTCAGCAACCTTGGCTCCCTGATGTTTTGAGAACTACATCTCCCAAGATGCTCAGCCACCCATTAGGCTGACTGAGCCAAATGGGAAGTGTAGTTCCCAAAACATCAGGGAGCCAAGGTTGCTGACCCCTGGTCTAGCCTCCTGACGGATACATCTGCGGCTTGAGGAAGCCGCAGTAGGTCACGTCCTGTGCAGCACTGACAGAACCCGGTGCTGGAATAAACGGGAGTATTAATAACACTCTGAAGGCTTTATAACTGGAGAGGTGGTGTGTCGAGGGGGTCATTTTTAACCCCTCCTCTTCCCCCTCCCATTTTGACCTTAAAGTATTCTTTTTATTTTTCGTACAAATTGAGATTCATCTGCAATTTGGGCGATTTGTCAAAACACAAATCGATGCAAGGAGATCTAAACAAATGAACCAACCCCCCCCCCCCCCAAAAAAAACATACGGGAACAGGTTCTCATACGTGTGAGGAGTTTTCATTCCCAGCAATGCACTGCGGAGAGGTTCTTGACCTGCAAAGTTTGCTCTGCATGTGCAGTGTGTGTAAATAAATGTAGGTGGTACCAGTGCACCTTTTTGAAAATACAAGCATGGTCTCCTTTCTTTTGGTTCCTGGGTACAGCTGGGGAGACGCTGCAGTTGTGTTCAAGAAACTACAAGTAACCCCATATGCTTCCAATTGGACCCCCCCCCTCTCTGTTACCTGCCCTGTATACCAAAAGGGTATATAGGACTGAGCTGCTCCTTCTAGAACTGCCATTTCTGGTGAGGAGGTCTTGGTTTGGTTTTTATTTCATTTGAATTTCTGGTGAAACACTTTGAGAAATTAACAGTTTTGGATTATCGGTTTCTGCAGAATGGCCAATATAAATATAGTTTTGCTATATGGCACTAATCTATATAGTATACACACACAATCCAATAATTTCTGCACTCTCGCTTCCCAGGAGCATCCTTTGATTCTTGTGCCTCGGTGCTGTAATCCAGTGTAAGCATATGTACTAATCCAAAAAGGGGATGCACTCGAGGGCTTCCATAAAAGTGTGCTTTATTTATCATTTAAAAAAATTAAAAAAAGACGTTTTGGCTCCAGCATGAGCCTTTATCAACATAAAAAAAAAAAGGCTCAGGCTTGAGCCGAAACGTCAGTTTTTTTTAATGTTGGTCAAATAAAGCACAATTTTATGGAAGCCCACGAGTGCATCCCCTTTTTGGAATATGTGTATATGTCACATAAGAGGTGCTATATTCGACATGCCAGTTATGGGGCAGCCCTCTAATGTGTCTAATTTTTTATATGGTATGACATACGGGTAGCATGCTAATACAGAATGAAAGGTTATCTAGTGATTGCTGTGTTTAATATATGTCAGGGGTCAGCAAACCCTGTCAACCCCTGCAATCCGCAATCTTTGCTCTCTAGGGGCCCTATTACATTCTTCGCACAAATGTTTGCGCATGCGCAAAAACGCGAGGGGCAAAACACTTTGTGCTGAACGTTGTATTACAATGTCAGTGCAACAAACGCGCATATATGTCTACCGCAGGTGAACCTGCGCGAACGCTGCGTGAGCTTACTGTACTGCGCGCGTCCTATACTTAACATTGTGAGCGCAAATGCATTTGTGCGCTGGTACTACAATCTATGCGCAGTTTGTAAGGCACAGCCTTTGCGCGCATAATTTTAGCAACTCCTAAAAGCTGGTGTTAATGGCAAATTCTATCAACCTGGCCGAAACCTTAATACACCAGCCCAAAAAAAATATATGCAGCAAAGTATAGTTACACATTCTACACATACCCAAACCAGTAAATTTGAGAAGTTGTGCGTGCTTTTTTTTTTTGATGCAGCATATATGCGCAGATTGACTTTGACAGGTGCAAAAACTTAACGTGAGACAATTGTGGTTCTTAATTCTGATTGGCTGAATCCGTGAAAAAAAACGGTCCGCACACTGATTTCTGCGCACAACGTTGCTGCGCGTCTGTTTTACGCACGTTATATTTTGACGGATGAAAAAATGCGCGAGGATTGTAATACCAGCGTTGTTTAACGCTTCGCGCAAAAATTCACATGTTGCGCGTGCGTTTTTGCGTGAAGAATGTAATAGGGCCCTAGATGTTTTGGGACTACACTTCCCATTAGCCTCAAGCAATCTAATGAGTAACTGAGCGTCATGGAAGATGTTGTTCCAAAACATCTGGAGGGCCAGGGTAACCGAACCTGGCTTTATTTCATACAGAGAAAGTGAGAAGAATCAAATATGGGTAACGTATCAACCATAAGTAATATTGATAATAGCTGTAAGACCTTTTGTATTAAAAATTCCAAGTAAGTCACTGGAATAAGATCGGAAAATTGCAGTTTAGACGACATGTGGCTCATAGAAACATAGAAAATGTCGGCAGATAAGAACCTTTCGGCCCATCTAGTCGCCCAATTACATGGATACTTTACCTGGATTTATCTTTTGTTTAGGATAGCCTTATGCCTATCCCATGCTTGCTTAAATTCAATCACTGCTTTGGCCTCTACCACTTCAACTGGAAGACTGTTCCATGTATCCACCACCCTCTCAGTAAAATAATGCTTCCTGATGTTACTTTTAAACCTTTGCCCCTCTAATCTAAGACTATGTCCTCTTGTTTTGCTACTTTGTTTCCGTTTAAATATACTCCCTTCCTCTACCTTGTGGATTCCCTTTACGTATTTAAATGTTTCTATCATATCTCCTCTGTCTTGTCTTTTTTCCAAGCTATACTATAAGTTTTTAAAATGCATTTAAGACCAGAGTAAATGTGTTATGGCGGGCAGCAGCAGACAGACAATCTCGGTAATATTAAAACATTTTCCGTTTCCCTACTCACCGAGGCTGGCATTGGCCATCATGTTGTAGCTGTAGTCAAATCGCCCGAGGGTCAAATAGGATACATGGCACGCAAACAGGAGCACCAGTAGGGCACCAAAAGCATTGGCAAAGGACGGGTACCGCAAACCCAGAGTCCTGAGGGAACACAGGAGATCAGCAAGTACAAACCGGGTACTGCCTGGGGGACACAGGAACAGGGCACTGCCAGAAAATGCATAGTGAGATCATGCAAGCTGGTCAAAGAGAAAAGAAAGATCCAATATTATCACCGTGAGAAGGCATTTGGAAAAGGATAGGATGAAACAGAAAAAGCAAAATAAGAGGTGCAAAACAACAGAGAAAGTAGACTAACTTTATGGTGAGCAAAAAGGGGTTTGTGAGGGTCCTGAGAACAAACAATGACACTAGTGGCCTGCTCTACGGTAGGGCCCGCTCGATTGTGCCATTATAGGGACAACTGCTCCATATGCAAATCAGACGCTATCACCCAGAAAGGGTGGCCAGTACTGAATGCCAAGGACGTCATCACTGCACGAGAGAGGAAGCATAACTTTATGGGACATACCAGCAGGGATTACATTACCCAAGGGCTTACCTGACACAGCATAGGTAGATAGAGTGAAGAATGACTGCTGAGGCACAAAAATAGTCCATTTTCTGCAGGAACAAATACATGAAGCATAGTGATTACGGAGTACGGCACTAGTGCGCGTAACATATACAGTCAGGTCCAGAAATATTGGGACAGCGACACAATTCTAACATCTTTGGCTCTATACACCACCACAATGGAGTTGGAATGAAACAAACACAATGTGCTTTAACTGCAGACTGTCAGCTTTAATTTGAGGGTATGTACATCCAACTCAGGTGAACGGTGTAGGACTTACAGCAGTTTGCAGATGTGCCTCCCACTTGTTAAGGGACCAAAGGTAATGGGACAGAATAATAATCATAAATCAAACTTTCCCTTCTTAATACTTGGTTGCAAATCCTTTGCAGTCAATCACAGCCTGAAGTCTGGAACGCATAGACATCAGCAGACGCTGGGTTTCATCCCTGGTGATGCTCTGCCAGGCAACAGTCTTCAGTTCCTGCTTGTTCTTGGGGCATTTTCCCTTCAGTTTTGTCTTCAGCAAGTGAAATGCATGCTCAATGGGATTCAGGTCAGGTGATTGACTTGGTCATTGCATAACATTCCACTTCTGTCCCTTCAAAAACTCTTTGGTTGCTTTTGCAGTATGCTTTGGGTCATTGTCCATCTGCACTGTGAAGCACCGTCCAACTCCATTGTGGTGGTGTATAGAGCCAAAGATGTTAGAATTGTGTCGATGTCCCAATATTTCTGGACCTGACTGTAGGTGGGCTCACAATACAACACAGGAAACTATTATGGACAAGCCTTACCTCAGTAACTGCTGTGTCCTTTGTGTGAAATATTGTGGACCAAAACCAGGCATTGATGGAAACCTGTAGTACAGAATGAAGAAAGAAATCACCTTCGTTAATAACAACAAGTAGAAAAAGATTTATTGCACAGACATAACAGCGAGACTTACCAAAGAGAAGATGAGGCATGTGTGGTACATAGGGCACGAGGATGGGACGGTGGATCGGTAGCGTCGCAGCATCAGGATATTGGCAATGCCGTTGAGTAAAGAGGCCAAAGCGGAGGCTGGTTCCTGGAAGAACAGAAATCTGGAGAATGGCCACTGGTAGAGAGACAAGAGAAAAGGAAGCAAACATTAATACACAGCTTGCATTGCCAGACTCTACACTACCTATACTACAGGTTGAGCATCCGTTATGCAGAGTACTTGGGACCCCTGAGCATTCCTGATTTTGGAATCCAGCAGAATCCAATGTTGGTGGGGAAAGAGGAACGCAGCCGAAGCGCTTCAATTCATTTCCTGCCGCAGCCCCAGTGTGTATAGATGCTGGGAGACGCCGAGCAGCCCTTTTAAAGAAACAATCGGCACAGAGTCAGTATGTCACATGCAGGGGCTGCACAGAGTCTCACAGCATGTTCCGTGCTGAGTTGCACCATTTGGCAGACGGTCACGAAAGTAATTCTGAAATTCGGAAGCCCAAAATCTCCAGATTTCTGAATTCCAGGCGACGGCAGCTCAACCTTTACTAGGTGTTCTGTATTACACAAACACACACACACACACCTTGGTATATGTAGATTGTCTGATGTTCAAGTAACAAAATAATCAGATTGGAACATGGTCTTCTTAATCCTGGACACTGAAAAGTAGCAAGTCTGCAGGGAGGTGAAATTGGGATCTAAAGTGAGTATGAACATAAAATTAACCCCTTCAGTCCTCCCCTTAACCCACTGTTTTTATATCATCATCAATTAAAAAGGTACCCATAAGGGAGACATTTGATCCATGTGCGTAAAACACTGCCGTCTTGTGGCGGGCATCACTCACAACGTTCAGCTATGGAGAAATACACACACGAAAAGGAATAACTGTGATATATTTTTTTTCAAATATGTATTTCCCCATGTAACACGTCTTGTGAAGAGATACTGTTTATTTATTCCAAGGTATTTGTACACAAATAGAGCGATCAGGTATTATCATTAAGGCCCGGGGTTATGAGCATTAGCACGGAGGTTCCTTGCCATCAGTTTCCAATAAACCATTGTGAGTCATTGACTCGTGAGTCATTGGTGAATACTGGTAGGGGACATCCCTCCACTCTTCTATTCCATTGTATGCTTCTATTTCCAGGACCCAGCTGCGCAATGTTGGGCTGGACATGAAATATGTATTAAGATTTTCTGACGGATTTAAATCATATAGCCCAGAACTCACCTTCCCATGGAACTGGGGCACTGGGTACCCCTCCTTTAAGTAGAGGAATACTGTGTGCCACATACACTGGTACCGACAGTCATCAAGACAGGACCAGCCTGAAAGACGGACCAAAACAATACCATTAACAGGTGATCGTTAACGCAGATTAGCCTACAGTAGCACTTGCAGCTTGTTATTTGACTGCAGCACCTTCCAAGGAAGTACCTTCCAACGGTTATTAAACCGTTATTATCCAAGACAGTATGCCTATAGAAGCAGCCACTAGTCTAGTACACGGTGTCTCTCAACGAGCATCCATTAACCTCCCTGGCGGTATTCCCGTGTGTGACTCAGGGTTAAATTTCGCTACTGCGAACGGTAACCCCGAGCCACACTCTGGCTGGATGTTTACTCACCTCCTCCTGGCTCCCTCGCTGTCCCTGCAGTGTGATCGCAGCGAGCTGCTTCCTGGATGGCTCCCTGCGAGTCACATGATGCAGAGGGGCTGGACCGCAGCAAATTTCATTCATAAAACTCACTGAATACAAATGGAAATGTTTATGAACGGCCACTAGGTGGCAGTACAGGATAAGAAATAGACCATACATCGTCTCACTCTTGTCCTCAGACAGATTTCAGTGTTTTTTGTTGTATTTTATTGAATATCATTTAATTGCATTATTTTGGATAATTATTTTTGGGATAATAAATTATTATTTCGTGTTTCAAACTTTAAATCGGACTCCGTGTATTTCTATTTTTTTTAAATTAATTTATAAAAGGATTCTACCAGTAAGAACTCTTGATTGCACAGATTTCAGTGCGTGATTCCTAATTATTAGAGGCTAACTATGTACAAAAACACGTTTACTTTTAAAAAAAAATTGATACGCTTTTAGACACAAAAAATTTTGAAAGAAATTAGACCGCCAGGGAGGTTAATCCCACACCACTGTATTCTGAACTATTTTCTGAATAAGAAACAGTTGCATAAAACGTAAAGTATTGAATTCCAAACAGACGTATCTGCCAAATTACAGAAGGGCAAAAAAGAGAGGAGTGGGGGCATTTATAGTGAATTTAAATTGAAGTAACTTGCAAAAAAAAAAAAAAAAAATTGTTTTGGAATTTTCAACCTGTCAACGTGTAATTAACTTCCCTGGTGTTATGATCCTGACATATTTTATGTCAGAATCATTACAATTTTTTAACCCCCCTAGCGGTCTTCCCAAGTGTGGCTCGGGGTTAACTTTCAATACTGAGAGCGGTAACGCCGAGCCACACTTGGCTGGATACATACCTGTCCCCCCCCCCTCGCTCGCTGTCCCCCGCAGTCACACTCCGGGCGATTGCGACGTCCTGGTTCCCTTCTCGTGAGAAGGGAACCAGGACGCCACGATCGGCTGGAGGAGAATGCGATTGCGAAGGTTGGGGAGGGAGCGCAGGTACAGCTATGTATCCAGCCAAAGTGTGGCTTGGGGTTACCGCTTTCAGCAATGAAATTTAACCCCGAGCCACACTCAGGAAAACCGCCAAAGAGGTTAATAAACATCCCATGGTAGGACACTATCAGTGTTTCGCAAACCTGTCGTCAGGACCCGTTGACAGGCCAGGTTTGCAGGGTATGTGAAGCACAGCACAGGTGATCTGATTAGCTGTTCAGGGATTGCAGGATTCAGTCTGCATTTCCCCAAGGGAGTCCTTAATCTGGCCTGTTAGACAGTGGTTCCCAACCCTGGTCCTCCGGGCCCACTAAAAACAGGTCAGGTTTGCCCAGGAAAACATGGCCGACCTGGCAACCCTAGAGCACACCCTAAAGGAGTGGGCTTTATATGCCAGTGACGGGCAGGACATGAACGAGGCTGCCTCCTGAAAGGATGAATATCCATCCTGCAAGTGATAACTCCATAACCTAGCTCATGTAACTCCATGTTTTGGTTTCCCTAGCTCAGGGGTCAGCAACCTTTGCTCTCTGATGTTTTAGGAACTACATCTCCCATGATGCTCAGTCACCCATTAGGCTGAGCCATATGGGAAATGTAGTTCCCAAAACATCAGGGAGCCAAGGTTGCTGCCCCCTGCCCTAACTAATAAATTGACTGAATGAATGAGTGCTTTCCTTGCAGCAGTGTATAAAGTGCAGATTGCAGGGGGCAGCACTTTTCATGCACTGCCAGCATGCAAACGTAATATGGAGGCAGGAAAACACTAGACATGACAGTTCCGTCCCTATTCCTTTTTATATATATATATATATATATATATATATATATATATCCGTGGAGATGCAGTGACCCTGACGCTATGTTTAACCTGTCCCCTCTCTCACCAGTCATCCTCATGTACAGCGGCTGCTCCGCCCGGAAGTCGCGGAGTCGGGCACCGGTGCAGTTAATTTTATCACATCCGGTCACACAGTCCCGGTATACGGGCTCCCGGTCCCCCCGAGAAGCAGCGGCGCCCACAGCCAAGAAAAGAACCAGCAGTAGCTCGGCCATCGCCGGGAAAACACCGGCACTTCCGCGTATGGTACGATGGCGATAACAGTCCCCTCGGAAAAGCAGCCAACAGCACAAAGGTTCCGGGGGGGCATAAAGGTTCCGGGGGGGGCATATACCGCCTTCCAACCTCATTGTTTCATTAGAAATATATTCATTTTATTCTGGATATATGGCTCATAATAACCAGGACATTCTAATGGTGAGTGCTTACCTTTTATTGAATAGAAATTAGTGTGTAATATCACAAAATATTAAATGGAAATAAAAGTAAGAAACTCTCTAGGGGAACAATTTTCTCCCCAATTTTTTTTATGTAAAGTGTTGGAGTGTATCTGCTGCTTTACCTTATGGAGTGATCACCCTTTAACCTGCCATATATGAACTTATTAACCCTTAAAGACTGTCTCACACCAGTTTCACAATACTTTGGGAACAGCGTTCAATGAGCGCACCATGAGGTCAGAACCTCTCTTATTTATTTATTGTTTCATGTGGTTATATAGTATAAAATAAAGGCGGTTACAAAACGTCCTACTGCGGCACTTTCCAGTAAACCACAGACAATAGAGATAAAGTAGGGTTGCAAGGTTGGCCATGTTTTCCTGCACACGCATAAGAAATGCCACCCCGCAGCATGCATAATCCATACGCTTCAGGTAAGGAATCCCAGGTGACCTTGATTTTCTTCCTGCAGCATATGAATTATACATGTTGCAGGGCAGCAGTTTTCCCTGCGCTCCCCTCTGCATGAAATAGTAATATGTGTCCAGGAAAACATGGCCGATCTGGCAACCCTAACGCTGGGGTCAGACTAACGCATTTTTAACGTGCGTTTAGGCGCACTTAATCACGCCCGCAGTAGCAGCAAATGACGGCCAGTATACGAAGTACGGCCACCGAAAGTCCGGCCGCGCAATGCAAGTGGAAAATGAACGCATTTTTTCGAGAACGCAGAACCGCTAGTACTGACGTACAGAATGCGCTGCGTCCACTAGCGACACGTGTGCGTGATTAGGAGATGTCAGACGCTGCTAATGTCGTGTCGTCTGACCGTTTTCATGCATTACGTGAAAAAATACGTCAATGCGTTCAGACGCACTTTTTGACGGTCGCTGCGAATAATGCGTTCGTTTGACCCTAGCCTGAGATAAAGAAAGGCTGCTTCAATACAACGGAAATCACATATAAGGCTAGGGTCAAACGAACGCATTATTCGCAGCGACCGTCAAAAAGTGCATCCGAACGCATTGACATATTTTTTCACAGAATGCACGAAAACGGTCAGACGACGCGCATTTTCGTTAGTGATTTTTTTACAGATCGTCAATAAAACTCTTTTTGCGTCTGGACGTTATGTAGGCTGGACATTAGCAGCGTCTGACGTCTCCTAATCACGCACACACGCCGCTATGCCGCCGCAGCGCACTCTGTACGTCAGTACTAGCGGTTCTGCGTTCTCGAAAAAATGCGTTAATTTTCCACTTGCATTGCGCAGCCGTACTTCGTATATTGGTTGTCATTGCCCGTCATTTGCTGCTACTGCGGCCGTGATTAAGTGCGCCTAAACGCACGTTAAAAATGCGTTAGTCTAACCCCAGCCTTAGGCTAGGGCCAGACGAACGCATTTTTCACGTTGTCCGTGAAAAAGTGCGGTCGAACGAACGTACGTATTTTTTCCCGGAATACGTGATAGCGGTCATACGATGCGTCTTTTCGTCCGTGATTTTGTACGGATCGTCAATAAAACACTTTTTGTGTCTGGACGTTATGTTGGCCGGACATTAGCAGCGTCTGACATCTCCTAATCACACACACACGCCGCTATGCGGCCGCAGCGCACTCTGTACGTCAGTAGTAGCGGTTTGACGTTCTCGAAAAAATGCGTTCGTTGGCCACTTGCGTTGCGCGGACGAACTTTCGTGCGGCCGTTCGTCGTATGTTCCCCGGCATTGGACGTCATTTGCTGCTAGTACGGCCGTGATTTCGTGCGGCTAAGGCTAGGGTCAGACTGAGGCAGTGCGAACGCGCGTTCTGGCGCACATAATCACGGCCGCACTAGCAGCAGATGACGGGCAATGACAGCCAATATACGAAGTACGGTCGCACAAAAGTCCGGCCGCGCAACGCAAGTGGAAAATGAACGCATTTTTTCGAGAACGTTAAACCGCTGCTACTGACGTACAGAGTGCGCTGCGGCCGCATAGCAGCGTGTGTGCCTGATTAGGAGATGTCAGACGCTGCTAGTGTGCGGCCAACATAACGTTCAAACAGCCGGATTTCCCTAGACTTCTTTTCACCCCATCGTCATGAAATACGTCCAGAATTGCGCATCGTCTGACCACTTAAGCGTATTCCGTGAAAAAATGCGTGCGCACGCATCGACGTACATTTTGACGGTGGCCGCAGAAAATGCGCTCATCTGTCCCTAGCCTTAACGCACGTTAAAACTGCGCTAGTCTGACCCTAGCCTTAGGTGTGATTTCCGCTGTATTAAGATGCATCCTTTCTTGGTAGGGTTGCCAGATCGGCCATGTTTTCCCCAGACACATAGGGCTCTATTGCATTCTTCACGCAAAAACGCACACAGAACGTGTGAATTTTTGCACGCAGCGTTCAACGACACTGATATTACATGCCTCGTGCATTTTTTCATCCTCAAAAAATAACACGCGTAAAACGGATGCGCAAAAACGCACGTACAGCAACGTTGCACGCAGAGATCGGTGTGCGGACTGTTTTTTCACACGATTCAGCCAATCAGAATTAAGAACCACAATTGTCTCCTGTTAAGTTTTTGCGCCTGTCAAAGTCAATCTGCGCATATATGCTGCATCCAGTAGAAGTGGTAGAGGCCAAAACAGTAATTGAATTTAAGCAGGCATGGGATAGGCATAAGGCTATCCTAAACAAAAGATAAATCCAGGTAATTGGGCAGACTAGATGGGCCGGAAGGTTCTTATCTGCCGACATTTTCTGTTTCTATCAATAAAAAAAACACGCACAACTTCTCAATTTTATTGTTTGGGTATCCGTAGATTGTGTAACTATACTGTGCTGTATTGTTTTTTTCAGGCTGGTGTATTTGGTTTCAGCCAGAACGTTCAGATTTGCCGTTACCACCAGCTTTTCAAAGACATTAAAATTATGCGCGCAAACGCTGTGCGTTAAATTTTGCGCATAGATTGTAATACCATCCGCGTACCAGCGCACAAACGCATTTGTGCTCACAATGTTAAGTATACTACGCGCGCAGTACAGTTCTTCGCGCAGGTCCCCCCGCGGTAGACGTTAACGTGCATTTTTTGCGCAGACATTGTAATACGACGTTCAGCGCAAAGGCTTTTACCCCTCGCGTTAATGCGTTTTCGCGCACGCCTTAACGTTTGCGCGAAGAATGTAATCGAGCTCATACAGTTTATTAATGCTGATGGGCAGTGTACTCTCACGGACGTTCCTTCCGCTCTTCAAATACGCTCGTCTGACGCCAGCCTAAAGGACCAGGGTTGAAGCCACTGATTTAAAGGGTTAAAACAGGAGGATGCGTGCATAGGGGCTCAGGTTAACTCCTCCATTTCTTCCTTCTCCAGTTTTAACCCTACAGTATCTCTTTAATGCTTCCTGTACTTAACGGCGCTTCTTTTTTGAAGCAACTGCAGAATAATGAACAGTTCAAAGCTCGCTTGTTATTCTCATCTGCAGCCAGTTTTAGGAAAAAATACCGGCTGCCAAAACCTGGTGTTAAGTGCATTTCCATCTGCAAAGTCGTTTGCAACAAAAGAGAAAGTAAGTAAAAAAATCCAATGCTCGTCTCTGGTCCCTCATTGGCAGACCTTCGCCGTAAGATCAAGGACACGGAGAACAAATAATTATCCAATATCTACCGGTAATTATTCCGCGTGGGTTTCTCTGAGTCTGAAATAGCTGGTTATGCTATTGCTGTTTGATTAGGATTGTTCACCATTAAAGGTTTCCTTGGAAGCTATTGCCATCTAAGGGATGTAATGGAAACTACAGGCTTTGCGATAATCTGTCTTCAATTATTTATTTATTAAGTCATAAAGCAGGATATCAAACCCTTGCCCCCACCCACCCACCCACCCTCCCTTGCCCCCACCCTCCCACCCACCCTCCCTTGCCCCCACCCACCCTCCCTCCCTTGCCCCCACCCTCCCTTGCCCCCACCCTCCCTCCCTCCCTTGCCCCCACCCACCCTCCCTTGCCCCCATTTTCCAGTCATTCTCCTGCTTTTCACCGCTCTCTGAATAACCCTGATAGTGCAAAACACAAAATTTCAAATAATAACACCGGCATGATATTATCTATTGTGGACTCCGCATATAGGTAGTGCTAAAGATGATATAACGAGGCAAATATCTCCAAAATAATAAGCCTCAGAACCTCTAAATAGGGGTGTGTGTATTCATAATGGGCTAATAAGTCCTATAATAATAGCATGTAATAATATTGTATAATAATAGCAATAATACATGCTATTATTATAGGACTTATTAGCCCATTATGTGGTCCTTAATAATACACCCATATTAAGGCTAAGGTCAGACGAGCGCAGTATTAATGTGCGTTTAGCCGCACTAAATCACGGCCGCGCTAGCAGCAAATGATGTCCAATGCCGGGCAGCATACGAAGAACGGCCGCACGAAAGTGCGGCCGCGCAACGCAAGTGGTAAACAAACGCATTTTTTCAAGAACGTCAAACCGCTAGTACTGACGTACAGAGTGCGCTGCGTCCGCTAGCGGCGTGTGTGCGTGATTAGGAGACGTCAGACGCTGCTAATGTCCGGCCAACATCACGTCCAGACGCAAAAAGTGTTTTATTGATGATCCGTACAAAATCACGGACGAAATTGCGCATCGTATGACCGCTATCGCGTATTCCGTGAAAAAATACGTCCATTCGTTCGAACGCACTTTTTCACGGACAACGCGAAAAATGCGTTCGTCTGACCCTAGCCTTAGAGGTTCTGAGGCTTATTATTTTGGAGATATTTGCCTCGTTATATCATCTTTAGCACTACCTGTATGCGGAGTCCACGATAGATAATATGATGCCGGTGTTATTATTAGAAATTTTGTGTTTTGCACTATATTTTCTGTTTTGTTTGACAAATGTTCAATAATAAATTCATGATTTTAATCTCCAACTACTTAAGAGTTTGGGAGAGATTTTTCGCACTCCGTTCAATCCTTCAGTATTTTTGTGTTACTATTTAGGAGGGTTTAATCCCAACTGTTTGGGGAACTTTCAGCACGATGACGTCTCCTACTCGGCAATAGTCGGCAGAAGCGGGAAATATGAATCCCGCTCTGTTGACTGACAGCTGGGGGGGCGGAGTAAAGTCCTCCGCGTCTCTCAGCTGTTTTCAGCATTTTCAGCTGATCGGCTGAGCGGAGGGAGGGGGGACAGACAAGGGCATACTCAGGGCATCATGACCACCTAAAAAAGCTTAGGTGGTCATTAGGGATGCACCGATACCACTTTTTTAAGACCGAGTACGAGTACCGATACTTTTTAAAAGTACTCACCGATACCGAGTACCGATACTTTTATTTAATGTCATGTGACGCTTTCCAATAGGAACAGACCTCATATAAAAATTTATATGAGATTGACCGCAGCTCACATGGATTTGCCCCCAGGTCTCATGGATTGCCCCCAGGTCTCATTGATTTGCCCCCAGCTCACATGGGTTTGCCCCCAGCTCACATGGGTTTGCCCCCAGCTCACATGGTTTGCCCCCAGCTCACATGGATTTGCCCCCAGGTCTCATGGATTTGCCCCCAGGTCTCATGGATTTGCCCCCAGGTCTCATGGATTGGCCCCCAGGTCTCATGGATTTGCCCCCAGGTCTCATGGATTTGCCCCCAGGTCTCATGGATTGGCCCCCAGGTCTCATGGATTGGCCCCCAGGTCTCATGGATTGGCCCCCAGGTCTCATGGATTTGCCCGCAGCTCTCATGGATTTGCCCCCAGGTCTCATGGATTGCCCCCAGCTTGAACGCTGGGGAAGCTGGCCGTGTGCATGTAAGCACGCGGCCAGCGTTCCCCTCCGGCGCACCAAATACTCACCCTTCCTGAAGTTCCGGTCTCTGGGCAGTGATGCGGTCACGTGGCCGCCGGGCGCATCTGTGACGCTGCCTCCAGCCGAGAGGCCGCATCACTGCCCAGCGACCGGAACTTCAGGAAGGGTGAGTATTTGGCGCCGGAGGGGAACGCTGGCTGCGTGCTTTTCATGCACGCGGCCAGCTTCCCCAGCCCCGCGGATACCGGCAAGGTGGCCCAGCGCCGGCTTCCGGTATCGGCGGAATGTATCGGGCCGTTTGCACGAGTAACAAGTACTCGTGCAAACGGCAATATCGGCCCCGATACCGATACTAGTATCGGTATCGGTGCATCCCTAGTGGTCATGTTGCCTAGAGTATCCCTTTTAATGTTTGTTTTCTTTTTTTGTTAAAATAATGCCTACATTTGTCAATATTTTGGTATCACATCACAGATATCACATTAAGGGCCATATTACAATGTTGGTGCTAACTTAACCAGAGCTGTTGTGAACTTAAAACCTCCATAGGCTATAATGGCTCTGGTAAGTTTACAACAGCTCTGGTTAAGTTAGCACCAACTATGTTATATGGCCCTTAAAGTGGTGGCAAATCTTGGAAATCTCTGCCGTTATTCTGATTGTAGAAAAGAAAAAAAATAGACGAACTGGACACAATCCGGCTGCATTCCGACACCTTTTACAAATTAATGTGTGCAATGTTTCAGCTGCCAGAACATTGCGCAGTTTAATTAAGGTGCCTGAACGCAGTGGGATTGTGTCCGTTCATATATTTTTTTATTTTTTCCAATTGCTGGTGGTTGATTACCCGGGACCTTTGGCGCACTCCTGATTGCACACTGCCTGATACAGCTAATTCTGGATTTGGGGAGTCATGCGCAGGTGACTCATATGCTATTTTGGATTATTCTGATGTAGAGCTTGAATTAAAGGAACACTCTAGGCTAAAAATCCCCCCCCTTTTTTTTACATTAAAATATACCTATTCCCTACCTAGTTATTGTGTGTATATATATTTTTAAATGTAATACCCCAAAAACCTCTTTGCTTCCAACGACGTTTTTTTTTTTTTTTTAAACTCCCCTCCCTCCTCTTCCGCTCCCATCCTGAAAATGTTGAACTTGGCTAATGGTTTACGTGAGAAGCGCGCATGCGCGCCTCTCACGTAAGCCAGCCAATCAGCAGGCTTCCTCTTCTTGGATTAGTGTTAGGCGCAAGAGGATGCGCGCAACACTAATCCCAGCCGCAGACTATGCTGGCGGCTCGCTCCCGCCAACTACTGCGGCGAGTTGGAGACGTCATCGCGCTGAAAGTGCAATGACGTCTCCTACTCGGCAATAGTCGGCAGAAGCAGGAAATATGAATCCCGCTCTGACTGACAGCTGGGGGGGCGGAGTAAAGTCCTCCGCCTCTCTCAGCTGTTTTCAGCTGTTTCAGCCGATTGGCTGAGCGGAGGGAGGGGGGACAGACAAGGGCATACTCAGGGCATCATGACCACCTAAAAAAGCTTAGGTGGTCATGTTGCCTAGAGTATCCCTTTCAATTTGGCTCACTTGTTGAATTTTACTGTTTTTACATCTGCAATTCTGCTACTTTCCTGGTCGGCAGATAAAAAAAGGCCATTCCGGCATTTCCAGTCCTGTTACAAATTAGTCTCTATTGGCCCTCGTGGCTATGCTACTTGACCCCTTGCCATTGGGCATCAACGCCAGCTGAGTGTATTAGTACACCCTGCTGGCTGGCTGCTGCGGTGGACCCCTCCGCCGCGCACCTCATTGGCAGTCGGGAGATGGCCTTTGGCGTGCGTCAACTGGTGGGCGCACAGAGGCACATTGAAACCAGTAGGGCATGCTATCCTGCTCTGTGGCTTCAAGGCCCACCTGCAGAGGGGACGGCATAGTACGCCCTGCGGCGGGGTTAATAAAAATTTAGGTTTTAGCAATTCAATTTGATATTATAGGTAAACCATATTTGGAAAAAATATCGAAGTGCTGAAACTCTTCAGGCAGGGCGAACACGTATAATCACAATTAAACTTTTAATTTTATTATTACTGTGGGTTTAGCACTTCTCCCTTGAAAGCTTGGAGTCTGGTTTAACCCTTTCGCTGCTGAGCCATTTCACGCCTCTGTGCTGAGGTCATTTTTACCGGTTTCGCTCATCATGTTTAAACATGTTTTGAAGCCACGTTTTATTATATGACCCAGACATATTATATATCGTTCTTTCCGACAGACGCGGCAGATTCATAATATGTCATTATTATATGTATACGTCATGTCCTGTCTGTATAGTATAACAAAAAATGCAATAAAATTTTAATTTTCAATAATTTACAATGTGTAAAGTGTTTTTTTCACATTTTATCATGCGAGCATTTGCGGTTATATTTTCTATGGGTTGCGCTTGTTAAAAAAATTAGAAACGGGGAATCATTACCTTTTTTGGGGGAAAATCACGCAATATTTAACGCACCCCATACAAAAATCGTTAGTGCAGTATCATTGTTCACATTATAATTGAAATGGGAACAATATTGCTGCATTAACAAAAAACAAACAAAAAAAAACTGTTTTTTTAATTTTTTATTTACATTTTTATTTTACATTTTTTTTTTTACTTTTTACTTGGTCATGTTTGGTATCGTTGGAAAGGCCATGCTCTTCCCTAGCAGCCACGGATCGGGAGATAGGAGGTTGGTTCCAATGAACCCCCTATCTCCACCATTGGTGGCAGCTAGGGGTTAACTCCAGGACTGACCTCATCGCGCTATGCACGATGACGCCAGTCGTCAGGGGGAGTTCCCGGAAGCTTGGCCGACATCCAAGATGTCGGCCAGCTCCTGGAGAGGATCACGATCTGGCGTTTTCAGCGCCGAATCGTGATCCGGCACCCAAGGGGTTAAAGTCAGGCACCGTTTGGAAGGGCAGGCTGTGCCCTTCCAAACCGTGCCTGGCTTTGATCGCTGGCCCCCAGGGATCGGGAGGGAGAGAGGACCGAATGACCTCCCCCCCCCCCCCCTCGCTCCCTTTCAGGCACCTCCTCCGCACTCGCACATCTATTGGTGTCTCAGTGATCGGCCGGAATCTGCAGGCTGCAAAGGGAGGACGCGGCGAAGTCCGCAGCGAAGTGGTTAAATCTCCAGCTGTCCAGGTCAGCCATCAATATGTCTCGCCCCCTCAGGTACTGCTGTGCTGCCTTTAGCTCCTGGACGGACACCCAGGGGCAAAAGCTGTTGTCCAGGAATTCAAGACCAAGCAGATTGGAGACCAGTGTTCGAGGGACGAGACATGTTGATGAATGACCTGGATGGCTGTGGCGAGAGTCACTCTGAACTGGGGGTATGTGGACGTGGCATTACTGCTGGGAGATGTGGGACTATGGGTTCCGGAGATTCTGATATGTCATTTTATTCCCCAACCATCTCCTACGTCCATGTCACCCTGTGTCTATAAGGATGCAGAGTGCATGTGTTATGTGTGAATACTCTTATAGTTTATATTTTACTGTTATTATGCATAGTATCATTACTGTGTGTGTCGCTGTAGCCCTTTCCACACACCCCCCAACCACCCCGTATAGATTATTCAAACCTTTAACAGATGTAGAACATAGTCATTCTCTGTCCGCTGCAAGGTGAGTGCGGGAATGAGCCCAATCGCAGTGACCTTAATATATACAGAGACAAAGGAATAAATTAAATGGGGATTTATTAGAATTCTACAGAAACTGAATGAAGGGAAACTCCAGGAGAGAGATTGACTGAGGAACAAAAGGAAATGGAGTAATACACAAGGGAAAACAACTGGATAAGAATACAGGTTGCAGGGCTGATATTAGAATATTAAGAAACACAACAACAGAGAGACTGAGAAAGGCAAGAAGGAAACAAATACAGGTTGCAGGGCTGAAGACTAGAATATATGGGTAAATACTAGATAGGAGTCCGGTGCCGCTTTGGAAGCTGGAGTCCGGTGCCGCTTTGGAAGCTGGAGTCCGGTGCCGCTTTGGAAGCTGGAGTCCGGTGCCGCTTTGGAAGCTGGAGTCCGGTGCCGCTTTGGAAGCTGGAGTCCGGTGCCGCTTTGGAAGCTGGAGTCCGGTGCCGCTTTGGAAGCTGGAGTCCGGTGCCGCTTTGGAAGCTGGAGTCCGGTGCCGCTTTGGAAGCTGGAGTCCGGTGCCGCTTTGGAAGCTGGAGTCCGGTGCCGCTTTGGAAGCTGGAGACCGGTGCAGCTTTGGAAGCTGGAGACCGGTGCAGCTTTGGAAGCTGGAGACCGGTGCAGCTTTGGAAGCTGGAGACCGGTGCAGCTTTGGAAGCTGGAGACCGGTGCAGCTTTGGAAGCTGGAGACCGGTGCAGCTTTGGAAGCTGGAGACCGGTGCAGCTTTGGAAGCTGGAGACCGGTGCAGCTTTGGAAGCTGGAGACCGGTGCAGCTTTGGAAGCTGGAGACCGGTGCAGCTTTGGAAGCTGGAGACCGGTGCAGCTTTGGAAGCTGGAGACCGGTGCAGCTTTGGAAGCTGGAGACCGGTGCCGCTTTGGAAGCTGGAGACCGGTGCCGCTTTGGAATATAAATATATTTTTAATTATCAGTCAAAACTAGCCAATACTTTAATATGATAAAACTGCCATGTAATTAAATCGAGCCAATAGTCAATAACAGGAAGAAAAACTAAGGTTAGTCTACCTTTTGTGCATGATTTAAGGTTTGTATTACAAAAGAACGGACAGAATCTATTGCCTAAAAATTAAACAGAAACAGAGCACAATATTAGGGTTAGAGTAAATCCCAACCCTTAGGGTTATATTAACAGTGTTTTACCGTTAATATAACCCTAAGGGTTGGGATTTACTCTAACCCTAATATTGTGCTCTGTTTCTGCACAAATAATACCCTAACCTTAGCCCTAACCCTAATATATAACTCTAAACCTAATAACTAATTTTATTTTCTAACCAAAACCCTTACAATTAATAAAAAATAATGCTCCACTTTGACCTAGAGTCTCGATTTTTCGGCTACGGCTGAATTGGAACATCTTTTTTTTTTTGTGGCTTTTCTATGGGATACCTTTTGGAAGAGGGCTTCTTGTTATGTAGAGTCGGAGACTCTAGATAATATAAGATGTTTGTGTCCTTTTGCGTCGTTTAATTTCTGGGTGAAGGACCTGTCCTGTAAATGCCTATAATCGTGCATACTCCTATGGACAGGTATTCCCCGAGTTTGTTTTGCAAAGTGTGAGTACTTTGTTACATGGTCACACTATCAGGGTTATCCAAAGAGATCCGAATTGCTTGAGAAAGGTAACCGAACGCTGAAAATCAGCGTTCGGTTACCTTTCCTGGCCATTCGGCTATCCAGAGAGCAGGCAATTCGCCAAATACTGGCGAATTGCCTGCACATACGGTGCCTGTTCGGTCCCTGTTCGAGGGCAGTGAAATCTCCATAGAGAAGCAATGCTTCGTCTATTCAGAGAACACAAACCAGCAGTGAAAGGTTCCCCTAATGCCCTGCCATTCGGTGGTTTCATTCTGCAAATTTATTCAGGAGAATCCCATAGACTTCAATGTTAAAAATATTCCCGTTTTAATTCAATATCTAATAAACCGTTCATTATAAAATTCTGCAGCAAAAAGTCTCTTTATTTATAGATTTTTTAGGATACTTTAAGCATTTTTCTGATTTTTTTTTTTTTATTAAAAGTCCGATTTTTTTTTTTTTTTTTTTTTTTTTTCAGTTTACTTATTTTTTTTGTAACAGCCCTCTTTATTATCATTCCCTGGACCTCCTGTGAAAATTTCAGACATTTTCGCTCAGTAGTTTCTTTGCAAACAGCGTTTCATTTTCCCAGATTCATACAAATGGTTTTTCTAATTTATTCACTGCCTCCTCTACGTCACAGCTGCTTCGGCTCTGTGTGATTCGGCTCATGTTCATGTTCGGCTCCTGTTCGGCTCCTGTTCGTCTTTTTCAAAGGTTAATCCAGATGTTTTTGCTTGTTTTCAGCGTGCATTCGGTTAGGTTTCGGTGGGTTTACGGCAGCTTTTCCCTGCAATTCGGGGACCCTGTGCTGTTTGCTGAATACACCGCAGGGTCACCGAAATGCAATCGGCAAAAGGAACCGAATTGAAGAGAACGAAAAGTCACCGAACGTGCAGTGACTTTTCGAATCTCTTTGGATAACCCTGTTAGTTTATTGGGTGCTTTCCTCTGACGACCCAAGACGTGGGACACCGTAGAAGCAGACAGGTACAGTAGGGTCCCAAAACCATAAGTGCTGAAATAGATGCACTCCTAATAATGGGCAGTAGAGGCAAAGATCGCTCTAATATTAGTGAAGCCTTAGGAAAAAGATCTGACATGCCATTTTTTTATTATGCAAAGAACTCAAGCCTCCCATAATGGATTGACAAAGAAGACACCTGTCTACCATTCCATCTTGTGTGAGCCTCCAGCTTGAGCGACACCATAGGCAGACGCCTATTTTGTTTCTAATCATAGGGCTGTCTTGCTAAATACAGTTAACAGATTTGATAACAATGGTTAGCAGGTTACATTGTCATCTCAGAATTTCTATTTTTAAATACTGCAGACATTCAACCGTTTGTCAAAACATTTGTGTATCGATACACAAAAGGAAAAAAAAAAGCCATGATTTGAAACAGCAGGGGGCAGTCGGGCGATATCACAAGCTTAAAGATTTTTTAAGAAGGCAAAACAAGTCAAACATAACATGCAGAAATAAAAAGAATGGTAAAACCTGATATACAACACTTGCAGGGCAGGGATTATCTTCCCGAGAATGGCTACAGCCAGAGGCAGATTTAAATAGGGTGATAACTGGCCATAATAACCTGCTAACAGCTAAAGCAGATGTTAAAAGGTGCTACCAAGGGTCCTTCGGGTGGAGAAAGAGACATTTAGGAGTATTCCCTCACGTTAGCGAGAGGTCATATGTCTGTCACCAGGTCATAAGTTTGAATCCATAGATAGATATATATATTAACTATCCACTATACGCTGCCCATAAAAAAGAGTTTAGGTGGCGGTGATTAGGTAGATGGCCAGCACTTTGGACCAGGTACTGCAACCTTAGTCCTCCATGTGTTTTAGAACTATGAGTGCTTGAGCATCAGTATCTGGAGGGCCACGGTTGCTAACCGATACTATAGACCATACTTTTATGAGAATACACCCTAACGTTAGCGCCTAGTTATGTAAGCATTAGCGCCAGGAAAAGTGTGCTTAACGCATGACCCCATATTACATTCCTCTCGCTACCCCTGTTAGTAATCCCTTAGCGCATCGTTTTTTTTGTGTGAGTTTACTGTACTTTGTGCATCTTATAATGAACATGGGTGCAAACGTACATTCGTGTTTCTATAAGTAAGGTATTACAAAGTCCTGGTGCTAAAGTTATCACCTTCTAAAAGCTGGTGCTACATGATTCTGCTGTGAGCAGCCCTACAATCCCAACAAACCTTATAAAAAGGTTACAAAATAGCTGACCTATTAATCTCTGGTATCAGGAAAGTTGTTTTCTGTGACCTATAGGTCTGTATAAAAACACATAAATTCAGCCCAGCGCTCTTTCCACACTACTTATGGGCAGCAGGGTACACTGTTACTATTCAACCCCTTGTCATGTGACATATGTTTATTTACAATAATGTATGCTTGTAGAAATTAGACTTCCTTGTGTATTCCTTTAAAGGCGCAGCAGCCTGTTTTTTGATCCAGTTGATCCATTTTATCGCCGATCTCATGCCAAATCATTTAGTTACATTCTATTTTATTTGTATTTGTAGAGAACACTCTCACAGACCCCTGAAAGTTTCCATTAATTATTTAAATTCTAATTTAGACCAACATATAAATAAAAGCAATTGTTGGGCAGCCCATGAAAAGTGTTTTCCTATAGTATTCGGAGTTCTGCATATACCAAGGCAGCCCTTTTCATACAGGATTGGGTGCAGTTAATCAGTCTGTTGCCACAAAGCCATTGCAACTCTGTTATCTCATGTTGAAAAGACTTCTGATCCTCTGATCTGTCGTCTCAGTTGTTGGCATTCCTCTGGCTTTCTGTTTAACACTGAAATATTTTCCTCTATTGGGAACTTCAAACTTCCTGTATTGTGTGTGCAATATCATCTTATACCCTGAGACATTGTACTGCTAAACCATCTTCAAACAACTCCTTTTTAATTTCTTTGTTAAAAAAAGCACAATGAGACATATATTTAAATTAATGCTACATTTATTAAGTAAATTTAGTACAATGAAAGCCATTTTGTAGTGTATATAACAAAGCATAAATATATTATTATAGATTTGGCTTTTAAATAGCCATAATGTGGGTGACCTCTGGACTCACGGAGAGTCGTCCTTCAACTCGCAGGAGAGAAAAAACCCCGTGGGGAAATCTCTGGGGAACCATGGAATGAAGGACTGCCCTTCCCTCTGGGCATTAAGAGGTTAATGTAACATTTTTATGAAATTAGGGCTTGTTTAGAAAGACACATGTATAGATGTAGGGAAGGACAGAAGTACACAGAGGGATGGAGAGCAAGACATACACAGAGGGATGGAACGACAGGCATACATAGACATGTAGAGAAACACGTATAGACAGACATGTAGAGATACATGTATAGACAGACCTGTATAGACAGACATGTAGAGAAACCTGTATAGAGAGACATGTAGAGAAACCTGTATAGACAGACATGTAGAGAAACCTGTATAGACAGACATGTAGAGAAACCTGTATAGACAGACATGTAGAGAAACCTGTATAGAGAGACATGTAGAGAAACCTATATAGACAGACATGTAGAGAAACCTGTATAGACAGACATGTAGAGAAACCTGTATAGACAGACATGTAGAGAAACCTGTATAGACCGACATGTAGAGAAACCTGTATAGACCGACATGTAGAGAAACCTGTATAGACAGACATGCAGAGAAACCTGTATAGACAGACATGTAGAGAAACCTGTATAGACAGACATGTAGAGAAACCTGTATAGACAGACATGTAGAGAAACCTGTATAGACAGACATGTAGAGATACATGTATAGACAGACCTGTATAGAGAGACATGTAGAGAAACCTGTATAGAGATACATTAGAGAAACCTGTATAGAGAGACATGTAGAGAAACACGTAGAGATACACGTTTAGACAGACATGTAGAGATACATGTATAGACAGACATGTAGAGATACATGTATAGACAGACATGTAGAGATACATGTATAGACAGACATTTAGAGATACATGTATGGACAGACATGTAGAGATACATGTATGGACAGACATGTAGAGATACATGTATGGACAGACATGTAGAGATACATGTATGGACAGACATGTAGAGATACATGTATGGACAGACATGTAGAGATACATGTATGGACAGACATGTAGAGATACATGTATGGACAGACATGTAGAGATACATGTATGGACAGACATGTAGAGATACATGTATGGACAGACGTGTAGAGATACATGTATAGAGAGACGTGTAGAGAAACCTGTATAGAGAGACGTGTAGAGAAACATGTATAGACAGACCTGTATAGAGAGACATGTAGAGAAACCTGTATAGAGAGACATGTAGAGATACAGACATGTAGAGATACATGTATGGACAGACATGTAGAGATACACGTATGGACAGACATGTAGAGATACATGTATGGACAGACATGTAGAGATACATGTATGGACAGACATGTAGAGATACATGTATGGACAGACCTGTAGAGAGACCTGTATAGACAGACATGTATAGACAGACGTAAAACAATCATTATAAACAGATTAATATGGACATAACCTGCTGACCATTGCGCAAATATCTCCTACCCTCTCCCTCCTCCACCCTCTATGCAAACCTCCTAACACAGCGCACGTAAAACTAAGGGGATATCAACACAGACTAATCTGTGTTAACGGGTATACGAGTAGCACAGCAAACTATATCGCTCGCAGCTAGAACCTCCAAAGCACCAAGGTCTTATCTAAATTAGTCAAGCTCCAAGTCTTCAGACACATCCAAGTGAGGCGAGATCTCTACACCATACACAGGGATACAGGTGGAGCTCTGTCAGAGCCTCAGATGTGTCTGAGAGACAATAGAATGTTCAGGCAGTTACAGCAGCAGCAACTTTTACGACAACACAGGAGCTGCCTGTATGATGTCATAGAATGTTATGTCTTTGTATCCACAACAAAGAACCGGGATTGGAGAAAAACAATGTTAACAATGTAAAGGAGGACGGATGTACAAGTGGCATCTACACTATCACTAAACATTTTCTACCATTACAAAATAAAACCTCGCTTTCTTAAATTCTTTGCCTTCTGTTTTCCTGAGATGACGTGGAGCTTTATGCTATATTATTTCCAGACCAGTGTTATGTCTCCCCATCCTCAATGTCTGTTAGTCTATCTCTGCCCCTTAAACTAAATATTCCTGATCCTCCATGCTTTATTTTCTATACAGTAATTCTCACTTTGTGCCCATTATATTTCACCTGACGTCCTTTCTATACGTGAAGGAGTCAATAAACATAAAATGTGAACTGACAGCTCAATATAATTTTTTGGTAAAAATGATGTAGATGTACAAGATGTGTGTGTTGCTTTCTCCCTCTGTAAATCACTCTCTGCGTCTCCAGCAGAAGACAAATGTGATGCTTGAGCTCAGAGCGGCTGCCCAGAGGGCGGCAATGGTCTCTGTGCTTCATATATACCACCTATATATCTGCACGGCCGCATATCTGCATGGCCGTATATCTGACCACCTATATGTATACACGGCCGTATATCTGACCACCTATATGTATACACGGCCATATATCTGACCACCTATATGTATACACGGCCGTATATCTGGCCACCTGTATGTATACACGGCCGTATATCTGGCCACCTGTATGTATACACGGCCGTATATCTGGCCACCTGTATGTATACACGGCCGTATATCTGGCCACCTGTATGTATACACGGCCGTATATCTGGCCACCTGTATGTATACACGGCCGTATATCTGGCCACCTGTATGTATACACGGCCGTATATCTGGCCACCTGTATGTATACACGGCCGTATATCTGGCCACCTGTATGTATACACGGCCGTATATCTGGCCACCTGTATGTATATACAGCCGTATATCTGGCCACCTGTATGTATACACGGCCGTATATCTGACCACCTGTATGTATACATGGCCGTATATCTGGCCACCTGTATGTATACAAGGCCGTATATCTGACCACCTGTATGTATACACGGCCGTATATCTGGCCACCTGTATGTATACACGGCCGTATATCTGGCCACCTGTAGGTATACACGGACGTATATGTACACGGCCGTATATCAGGCCACCTAAATATCTACTAGGGACAGACCAATATAATTTTTGACAGAACAGATACCCATTAGCAGCCGCCTTTCTGGCCGATAGCCTTTATCTGGTGCCGATATTCTGTACATTTAAAGTCTTCAAAACCGACACACTTTTGTTACACAAATCTGCCATTATGTCATTAACTGAATGTATTTATTAAAAATTTTAAAAATTGCACCATGGGAAATGGGAAGGTGAGTAATGGCAGCACTGGTTCTTTTTTTAGAGAAAAGAAATTCCCTTTTTCTTTTTTGTTGTTGTTTGTTTTCTAAACCCATAACCTGGTCACGTTTGGTAGCATTGGACGAAAAGGGCAGATTCTGGCCTATGGCCCTGTAGGACCCAGAAGACCCGTGCATCTCCTGTACAATAAATTCTCTGCCAGGTGGGGGGGGGAGAGACCCCGTTTCTGATGTCATCCTGCCCATGAATTATGATGTCAGTGAGAGGGGGCGGAAGTCCTACAGCAAGGGCTTACATACAAGACGTCGGCCTGCTGTGGGTCTGTGGGAAAAGCCACAGATCAGCACAGAGCTGCTGGACTTCGCGCACTGTGGCTGTAGGTAGCCACCTCTGTATATTATCAGTAATATCGGCACATAAAAGGGCTATAGCAAATATCGAATCTGATAATCATTTTGCAAAATCATTCAATACCCTGTAAATGCCCCCAAAAAGCCCATACTCTCACCCTATACCACAGTGGAGAGAACAACGCTATTTGCCACTTTTTCTCACCGGCAGCAACAAATAGTTCCTAGTATCCCTCTGCAATTCCTTTGTCACGCTGTGCAATCTCGTGGCCGGTACGCAAAGGGCTCCACGAAGTCTTAAGGACTCCAGGACCCGATGCCGGCGACAGGGCACAGCATCGCTGCCGCTGTCTAGCTGCCTTGCTCCGTTCTGGGACCAGGCGTGACCAGAGACTCTACCCTGGAATAGGTCCAATAAAAAGGAGACGGTAAGGAAAATCTGCAGGCGCCGATATTCTCTGTTTTATTGAGAGCTCTGGAATAGGGCCCATTAACGGGTTTACGATTGCTGAGTTTACACGACATTTAAATCCGAGACGGTACGTGACGGTCTCATATCTGACTGTTTTCTGATATTATCTTTTTAACAGTGTAAAAAAAACAAACTTGGAGGACACACTAAAAGTGACACATCTTGATGGAGCCTGCAGGCGTTTTAACTCACCTGGAATATTTTCCCATGCATACTTTGCAAGACAAATCGCTTTAAGAGTCTGAGCCTGGCAGTTACATTATAACCTTTGCGGTTTTGCCTCTAGTTACAGATTAGCCTTTTATGATGAGAAAATGAAAGCATTTTTATATTCTTTATATTCCACGGCTGTTAATATGTATCCCTTGAATTGTAAGTTTGGATGGTGTAGATACACAGTAACAAAGCGGTGGCTAACCTTGATGCTGCATATTCAGGTTTGTATAAAGTCTATGAACACTGTTTCCCATGATTCACAGCCAATCTAAAATGAAGCTTCTTGTGGATATCAGATTTAACTCATATAGACCAGAGGTCCCTTTCGGAACTACATCTCCCGTGTTGTTTAGATAAACTGTGCCTTATGGGAAATGGAGTGCCAAGGTAGAATTCTGTTCCCTGCCCTGTACCTAGGTCCCCTTAAATTAGTAAGTAGGCAACCTTATTCTACCCTGGATAGATTCAACACCTGGAACGTAAATGGAGCTCTGACTGTTCTCCTGTCATGTACCCGCATGTCCTGGTCCTCGGCGGTTGCTCGCTGGCCAGTCGCCAAGTGAAGTAGCAGATAGACGCTGTCACGGGTCAGGTGCGGTGTGATGATGCAGCGCCCATGACTTTAAAGGCAGACACTTATGCCATGGTTCCTTGCCCTGACGTGGGTTTCACTCCTCTCAGTGATTACTTGCGTTTATTGCTATTGTTTCACCTGTGTATGACTTCCCGATCTGGCATCTGACCTCTGGCACCTGGCTGACAACTCGCCCTGATAACACACCACTGGCAATCCTCTGACTTCACGATCTGGCATCTGACCTCTGGCACCTGGCTGATAACCCAACTTGGTAACCGACCCTTGACATATCTCTGACACCCTGATCTGGTATCTGGCCCATGGCTTATTCCTGACTGGTATTAACCCTTAATCTCTGGCTCACAAGCATCCCTGGCAATAGCCCCTGGTGTCTTAGTGTTCTGTTCTATGTATACCTCTGATACAGTTTGTGTATGGCAATAGGTAGAGATTCCAGCCACTTAAAGGACCGGCAGTGTAGGATAGCTTGTCTGCGTACAGGGATTGGACATTATATCTAGGAGGTACGTGACAGCTCTCGTAAACACAGCAGTAATAATAAAAGGCTGTATAATTTCAATGTCATGACGGTCAGCAGTGAAATAGAGGTTACCCACACAGATCCGGTGCCTGATCTCTCTCTCAGCAACATACACATATGTAGCCAGAGCCGTTATCTCCTGGAGTCCGTAAAACTCCATGGAGACTTGCAAAAGTTTGCATATAGTGGATCAGCGGAGGGACACTGGGAACTATTTGTTCTCCGTGTCCTTCTGCTTCCGGAAACAGAAGTTGGCGGATTGAAGGTCTGTTGTGGCTGCCTGTGCATTAGCACTCTCTGCGCAAAGTAAAGGAAGCATTCAAATAAGAATCAGCTGGTGCAACAGCCGATCACCAAGAGACATTCGCAGCTACGCTGGCATAGCAGGGGAGCTGCTATGATTTATGAGTGGGTCACGCTTTAACTATAATGGCTTACATGCAACAGGGCCCGTATCTATAGAATCCACATCACCACTGGTGGCTTATATTGTTTGAAGATAATGGGGCTCCTGACCCCACCAGTGTAACTCTGTCCTCATACGGATATTTTCTCCATGCATTACATACTGTGATTAGAAAGTTTACTGAATTTATTTTTACTAATCTTTTTATTTATTTTTCAAGGATTTTACCAGGAAGGATACATTGAGATTTCTCTCGTTTTCAAGTATGTCCTGGGTGGCGAGTATGTACCGTTAGGTGTCTTGCCAAGGACACTTACTGGAGAGATGCTCTTGCGGGGATTCAAACCTTCTGTTTCCACGGTTGTAGAGCATTGATGTTACCTCTTCTCCACCCAGCCGGCTTCACAGACAGCTTACACCTACATACCACCAGTCACCTCAACGATATCATTATAATATTATTATTGGTGCCATTCAGTCAATGAGAGGATGAGAGACCTTTGCGTCTTTCAAAGCCATATTTGCTCCATTGTCCATAAGGCGAGTGAATGGGTGACATCGGAAATCCCTTTACGAGGCAGAGTGAGCATGTGCAAAGTGCCCTCAGGCTGGGCAGATACTGTAAAAAAACATACATAAATCTTGACACGCTCACACGCTACTGTCGCTTCTTTACACAGCTGTCAGTCAGGCATGGGGAAACCAAAAAAAAATTTTAATACATTTGGAATAATTTCCTAGTACATAAGCCCACGTATGGAAGACACAACCGGTTCTCTTTAATAAACAGCACCCTTGCAATGCCTTATTTAAATTGCTATTATTATTTTTTTGGGGGGGGGGGCTATAGCAAAAAACTGATTTGGCACTGGACCAAGCTGCGCTCATTTTTTTTTCTTTTTTTCAGCGCAACATTTGAAACTTTAACATAGTCAGGTCACTTAAAATTAACTAGTTCATTTATCCAACGAGATACCCATTTTTCTGAGCCTCTGTAAGAAAAAAAAAAAAAAAAAAGCGAAGGGGTTATTCACAGAGAGCCGAACTTGCCACCGATTTGCACCTAACAGTGAATTTCCCCGTGCGGTGCAATGTCGTAGCAATTCAGCTATTCAAAAAGCTGGCGATTCACCAAATATTGGTGAATTGCCAGCAAAATACGGTGCAATTCAGTGACCTTAAGCAACAGTGAAATTTCCCAGAAGTAATGGTTAATCTATTCACAAAACACCGTTTTCATGCATTATTTTCTTTTTAAAACGCCTTTTAAAAGTTGCGCTTCTTTTACCCCCTGTTCGGCGGCTGGTCAGCTTTTTCTGGCGGGTCTGCAGCTACGTTCGGCGGTTTAACGGATCGATTCGGTGATTTTCTACGGCGTTCAGCGGTTTATTGGATGCACTTGGCAGTTTTTCACCGAGTTGTGGATCCGTTCGGCGGATCAATTTGGGGACCCTGAGGTGAATGCTGAATTCACTGCAGGCTCGGCAAATGGAGGTCGCCGAAGTGCGCCGACTGAAAAGCACACCGAAATTTCAGTTCCCTTTGAATAACCCCAAAAAAAACAATAAAAAAAAAATGCTCCGGGCACCGTTCTTGACAATATGGACCTATTTGCAACTACTTGTGCTGTGCTGAAACGGTTAAAACCTTTTCACGGTGAATGCTGGGCCTCAAACTATCTCTGGCCTCAAATACCTTTCGCTCACTGTTTTTATTTCCCTTTTTTTTTTTTTTTTTTTTAAAAAAAAAAAAAAAAAAAAACAACAAACCTGATTTGTAAGTTTGTTGCTCGGCTTAACACGTGATGGGTAGCGTGGATAATTGTTTGGTACCTTTTCTCAGACGTGTTTATGCTTTAGTCACAGGGAGGGGACACGCAGGAGTAATCTGCACTGGCGTAACTGACCCAACCAGTCAGGGAACACAGCAGAAATGTTTATTTTAGGCTACACCATGCCTCCCCCTTCTCCTATGTGTTTCTGCATGGCTTGCCGTGCCGTGCTTTAAAAAATAATGTCACTGGATCCTGAATCTCACCTTAAATCAATAATATGCCAGCATATTCTGCGGCGCTGTACGCAGAGAGTGCCAGAAATTATAACAAAAATGAAAGAAAATAAAGAAAAGCTAATGGGAAAAGGAACAAGCGGCGATAAAGGCCTTGCTCAAGTAATCTTCCTTGTAAAACATTCATACGACACTAGATCGGCCATATGTTCCTGGACACATAATAGTAATTCCTGCAGACGGATAACTCAGGGAAGGACCTGCCCTGTAACCTGTATTATTCATATGCTGGAGGAGGAAAATCGGTTACCAGGTCAAGGCTATATGAATTCTACATGCTGTGGGAGGCATTCTTCATGTACCTCCCATCAGCATGAATAAATTATACGTGTCTAGGAAAACATGGTTGATCTGGCAGCCCTATATGACACGCAGGGCTGGATTTATAACTAGGCAGAGTAGGCATGTGCCTCCAGGTGCCTGCCACTAGAGGGCGCCTTGTTCTGTAAAAAAAATAAAAAAAATGTAACAATCATTTTGGCCACTATATTTCTGGAGCCCTAAGAGCGAGAGGGACAAATGAGGTATCATTGGAAAGGCCAGATTATGGCATTTCCAGTGACATCAACTATAACCAGCTGGGTGGAGTAGAGGTAACATCACTGCTCTGCGTGGAGAGAGCCTGTGGAGTCATGGGTTCAATCCCGATGAGCACCTCTCCAGTATGTGTCCTTGGGCAAGACACCTAACGGTACACACTCGCCACCCAGGACATACTTGAAAACGAGAAAAATCTCAGTGTATCCTTCCTGGTAAAATACTTTCTCAAAACCCCCCAAAAAAACAGGTTAGATTTATGTAAAAATAACAAAATTAATCTTTTTCTGTTTTTTCTAACGCAGCACTATTATTCAGTTTACAATTCTAAAGTGACAGCGATGCTGCGCTAACTCACCTTCTCATTTCCCGCACTGCCAGCAAGTGTGGAGCTGAGGATTCATCGCATTGTTTCATCGACAACATGGACCATGGCACCGCAGTGAGGAGAGAAAGGGGGACTTTAGAACCTGCATCTGTGAATTGTGCACCGCACAAGGTTAAGTGAGGTGTAATTGGAAAGGTCAGAGTCTGGTCTTTACAATGATACCAAACATGACCATGTAATATGGAAAAATAAAAAAAAATAAAAAATGTTAAAATGCAAAATGTAATTTTTCTCTGTTCTACGGCAGAGGCAATATATGCTTTTACATATAAAACAAACAATGCCGCTGCACTAACTCAACCAAGGCAACAGATTCTGCTCCTTCTTTTGATTTGAGCGCAGAGAAAAACTGTTTTTCAGTTTTTACATCTTTTTTCTTTTGTTTTAGTTTGCCCAAAAAGAAAATTGAAGTAGTCATTTTGGCCGGTTCTTTTTTGTTTTGTTGGGGGGGGGAAAGGGGCGCTTCACATTTATGTGCCTAAGGCTCCTGGGATGCAAATCCGACCCTGCTCAAGTTTTTTTAAATGATTTTTTTAGAAAAAAAATTTTTTACCCAAAACAAAAATTGAAGTCATTTTGGCATGTTTCTGTTTTTTGTTTATGTGCTCCACGTTTCTTTGCCTACATGCTCCTGAGATGCAAATCTGGCCTTGACGACATGAAGTACACGCTGTGGATTCTATTTAACGGTAAATCCGATTTCTGATAAACTCAGTGTCATAAATTAACAAAAAAAAACAACAAAAAGGAGTGACGAATCTCCCCTTATTCCATATCGTGCTTTGTTAGGTTGTTTCTTTTCCCCTCCCGATTTAATCTGAATATGATGTGAAACCAGGGATCTCAAACTCGGGTTTCCAGATGTTTCTGAACTACAACTCCCATGATTCTCTGGCCATTGTTTGCGTTCAAAAAAATTCTGGGAATTATAGGTAAACATCTAGGGGCCGAGCGCGGAGTGTGACATCACTGATGTAAACTGTTTATTATACTCCGTTTCTGTGGTCCCGATGTCAGTAAAGAATCCTCTGCGTGAAATCTGGACGAGCTCAGCGTCCATAATAACAGAGCAAGCCGGAAATGCGATTTGTAAGTGTCATTTTATTTTTATGCTTGCGTAAGACTCTTGCGTAACCGTTTCACCTGTAAGGCTGGGGTCAGACGAGCACACTATGTGCTCCTGTACTGACGTGCCTCCCAACGTCCTTTGCAGCGCTGTGTAGCTTCGATGCGGCCGGCCACGCTCTGCAGCGTGCACACAAATTGCGCGTGCTACAGCGGATGTGCTGCAGGCAATGCTGAAAGCCTCCCCGTCGAAGCGCTACGACGCGCGATCCTCCATAGAAGATCAAGCCTCGTCTGACCCCCGGCCTAATACTCTCAAATGAGATCAGTTAAATACCTTTTCAGATACTTCAGGGGTTATTCAATAAGTGACGAACTTGGCACCGAACTGCACCGAACGTTGAATTTCCCCGTACTGTGCAATTCCGTGGCAGTTCGGCTATTCAGAAAGCTGTCAATTCACCAAATACTGACGAACTAACAGCATAATATGACGCATTTCGCCACAGATCGCCGCAATTCAGCGATCTTCGCGGCAGTGATATTGTCCCAGAGAAGTAATGGTTAATCTTTTCAGAGAACGGCGAACTGCACCGAAAGTCTGTGAAATGCCCTGTTTTTCGGTTGTTAGGTTCAACAGGTTTAAACAGGCGAATCCCATAGGATTCAATTTAATTAAAAATTACCCGTTTTTATCAAATATTTATTCAGCTGTTTATTCTTTTCATTTGCAGAAAAATGTCTAATTTATTTTTTCCAAATCTGTTTGTGGATTTTTATGGCAAATTTTTTGATTCCGATTTTTTATTTATTTATTTTTATTATTTTTTTTAAAAAAAAATTATTCTTATTATTCTGTAACAGACCTTTTTTATTGTTATTCATAGGACCGTATATATTACGGTGGAGACACTGGTTCGAATCCCAGCAAGAGCACCTCTCCAATAAGTGTCCTTGGGCAAGACACGGTACATACTCGCCACCCAGGACATACTTCAAAATGTGAGAAATTTCAATGTAGCCTTCCTGGCAAAATACTTAAATTAAAAATAAATAATAATTATTTCCAGACATTTTCAAGCACTTTTTTTTGGAGTCAATGTAAAAAAATATTATCTTTTTTTTTTATTATTTTCGTATTCAACCGTTTAATCTTTTCAGCAAACCGTCTTTGTATTTTGTGAAACCCCTTTATGTTTTGTTTATATATTTTTAGACAAAATATTTAGATTTCCAATTTTTTTAAAAGGCTTTTTTTTTTAAACTCGGTAATAGACTTTTTTATAGGACCTTTTGTTATTTAGTGACATTTTAATGCATTTCTATTGGTTTATACACCTTTTAGAAGAATAGCAGAGTTCCGTGTTTGTGTCTTTTTTTTTTCCCTTTCTTTTTTCTGTAGTTCGGCAGTCAGTTCGGTGGTCTTCAGAGGCTTCATGTTCGGTGCACTCCGGGGACCCTGTGGTGAATAGCGAATTCACTGCAGGGTCAGCGAAATGGAAGCGCACCGAAGTGCTCCACAACAGAAAGCACCAAAATGTCACTGAAATTTTGGTGCTTTCTGAATAACCCTTGTTGTTTATAGCTCTAATTTTCATCAGCCTGGAGGCGGCCATCTTGAAATTGTAGATGAGAGGCTAGAGATTAGATTGCTAAAAAAAAAAAGTACTGAGAACATGAGTGGACAGCAAAGGTCCTCTAGTGGCTTTTTCTGTCCAAACATCTTTCGTTCCTATCAGGTCTATTCACTAAAGGTGAAACTCAGGAGCGCACGCAGAGACTGCTGACATCATTGACCGGCAGCAAGGAAATGTAAAATCCAAGCTGCCTGAGCCCCGTTCAATACCTCAGCAGCTGCTGAATTGCTGCAGTGCAGCAATTCAGTTTGCTGCAGCAGTGTCATTGAACGCTTTGGATGCGAATTTTGAATCCAAAATGGCCGACGATTTTTTTTAATGAAAGATTCAGATTGTTTTTCTTATTACTCGGACAAAATATGATAAAGAAAAGCAGTCAGCACAATTCCGTTTTGTATGCACACACCACAAATGATAGTTTTTATTGAATAAACGTTATGTTTACTTCTGAAACAAAATATAAATTGAACTGTAATATATGTCTATGTGCAGGGGGAAATAATAAATAAATATTTTGTGCTTTGGTGAACAAAAACCTCAAAATTAACATTGCTGTACGGAATTGTTACTTGCTTCATGGCGGCGGCCATCTTGCTGTACGGAATTGTTACTTGCTTCATGGCGGCGGCCATCTTTAATACGTCACACTCAGCTACTCGCAGCATCTCCTCGGGTCGCTGCAAGTGCTAAGTTAGCAATGCTGAGCGCTGAGTGGCTGAACAGCGTTCAATGGCAAGTTGCTAATTTAGCACTTGCAGCGGCTGAGGTATTGAACGCGCCTCAGGTGACACGTGTGTGCCACAGGAAACTCCTCCGCTTCACACTGCATTTTCTGCCAAATGATGGAGAGCGGGGGGACCACTCCAAACAGCCTGGCCACTTTAAAAAGATAACAGGCCCTATTACAATCTTCACGCAAACGTTTGCGCCGGCGCAAAAACGCATTAACGCGAGGGGTAAAACCCTTTGCGCAGAACGTCGTATTACAAAGTCAGCGCAACAAACGCGCACTCATCTACCGCGGGTGAAACCTGCGCGAACCCTGCGCGAGCGTACTGTACTGCGCGTCCTATACTTAACATTGTGAGTGCAAATGCGTTTGTACGCTGGTACGCAGATGGTATTACAATCTATGCGCAGTTTGTAACGCACAGCCTTTGCGCGCATCATTTTAGCAACTCCTAAAAGCTGGTGTTAATGGCAAATTCTATCAACCTGGCCGAAACCAAATACACCAGCCCAAAAAAAAATACGCAGCAAAGTATAGTTACACATTCTACACATACCCAAACAATAAAATGGAGAAGTTGTGCTTGTTTTTATTATTGCTGAAGCATATATGCGCAGATTGACTTTGGCAGACGCAAAAACTTAACGTGAGACAATTGTGGTTCTTAATTCTGATTGGCTGAATCGCGTGCAAAAAAACAGTCCGCACACTGATTTCTGCGCGCAACGTTGCTGCGCGCGCGTTTGTGCGCGACTGTTTTACGCGCGTTATTGCTCGACGGATGAAAAAGTGCGCGAGGATTGTAATTCCAGCGTTGATTTACGCGCGTTAACGTTTAACGCTTGGCGCACAAATTCACACGTTGCGCGAGCGTTTTAATGCGAAGATTGTAATAGGGCCCAAAGTGTTTAAACTACACTTTTAAAACCGTGACATTTTTATCACGTCATTACTATCGGCGACCAGAGGGTGGAGACTTGCCCTTGGTTAACCCCATTTTGCCCCCAGCATTGCAGCAGCCCAACCCATGCAGGGGCTCTTCCCGTCTGTCTGGGCTTCACAGCGATAAAAACAAGTCACAGTGACATTTCACAACACCAGTTTCTTCAATGTAACTAGGTCGCTTAACATTTTCCTTTCTAGTTTTGCAAACACTCTTACGTTGGGTTCGTGATTGCAGAGCATGCTGGGAGCACCTGTTTCCCAGTGTTCTGGCATCATCAGAACTCCAAGTACCGTGTCAAAGTCCTGTGTCCCCTCTGGCCGCCCCCCCTCCTCCTCGATCTTAGCCTGACTTGTTACAGTTACAAGCATTTATAAAGCACCAACAGGTTCCGTAGCGCTGTACAATGGGAAAAACAGAATAACAAATATACATGCACATTTACACACAACAAAGAGTAGGAGTGAAGACCCTGCTCAAGAGCTTGCAATCTAAGAGGAGAGGGGTGACACGCTAGGTGAGGGTGAATAGAGAACAAGAAGTAATGGGTGCATGTGGGCATTGTGGGAAGAAGGAGACTTGTCTCTTTAAAAAAATCCAGTTTGGTAAAATAAGACTTTTAGCAATTGAGACTTTGTATTTCTGTACCTACTCTGTAATCATTCAATGTTGTTGAACCCAGGACATACTTTAAAGTGAGAGAAATATCAATGTATCCTTCCTGGTAAAATCCTTTATAAATAAATTGAGACTGTTCACTTATTCTCTGCCTTCGAAGAGTTAAATCCTATTCGTCCTGCTGTTCTGCGTATGCTGCAATCTTATGATTTCTAAGAACAAATCGTGGAAAAACAGGTCTGTTGGGCGTCCTGTTTCTCTTACATTTTCGAGAGGCACGGACTGCTTTCTCGGTATTGCAAGCTTAAAGAAACGCACAACAACATATATATTGCCTCACGGTGTTGTATACAGAGGGATGTATTCCGCGTCTCTGCCAGCGTTCTCAGTAATTTTACCCTATAGGATGATGCCTGATAAACCTGTGTTTATTATTTATTTTATTATTATTATTATTTATTTAGAAAGCTGTGAATTTGTGGCTAAATTGCAAATCAGTCCTGAAAGGCGTAGCTCTCCACAAATTAACATTTTTGTGAATACCAGGTACATGCATTTGTAGAGAAGATAATACTGTGAATAAAGAACATATATATATATAACAGTTGTGGTGGAGGACAAAAAGTGAGATAAAAGGCCTCCACACTATGATAAGTGTGTTTATTATTGCAGAAGCCACTTGCACATCACAGCAATTCGATGAATTGCATCCCAGAGCTCCTGTGCCACATTCCCCATATGCAGCAAGGAATTCTGGGTAGGATATGCAAATTACATCTGTCTCCCTTTTTTGCATCCTGGATCTGTTATTACACAGAACACTAAAATCAATATGTGTGTGTGTGTATATATATATATTATATATATATATACACACACACACACACACAGGATGCAAAAAAGTGAGACAGATGTCATTTGCATGTCTTACCCAGAGTTCCTTGCTGCATATGGGGAATGTAGCACAGGAGCTCTGGGATGCAGTTCTTTGAATTGCTGTGATGTACAAATGACTTCTACAATATACTGTATATACATATATATAAGGAAAAAAGTTTATAAGCATTCAAAGGGTTAAATCTGGTAACATTTTTATGTTTAAATGAATTTAGCTGCTGTTGTTTCTTTTGTATTGTTTGAACATGATGTTCCTCTTCTGGGAAGGCTGTCCACAAGGTTTAGGAGTGTGTTTATGGGAATTTTTGACCATTCTTCCAGAAGTGCATTTGTGAGGTCACACACTGATGTTGGACGATAAGGCCTGGCTCTCAGTCTCTGCTCTACTTCATCCTGAAGGTGTTCTATCAGGTTGAGGTCAGGACTCTGTGCAGGCCAGTCAAGTTCTTCCACACCAGACTCTGCGATCCATGACTTTATGGACCTTGCTTT
Source organism: Leptobrachium leishanense (assembly GCA_009667805.1). Classification (NCBI taxonomy): domain Eukaryota; kingdom Metazoa; phylum Chordata; class Amphibia; order Anura; family Megophryidae; genus Leptobrachium; species Leptobrachium leishanense. The sequence goes on along the minus strand of CM019074.1, from coordinate 34,425,474 downwards.
GTGCACTGGTGCACAGTCATGTTGGAAGAGGAAGGGGCCAGCTCCAAACTGTTCCCACAAAGTTGGGAGCATGGAATAGTCCAAAATGTCTTGGTATGCTGAAGCATTCAGAGTTCCTTTCACTGGAGCTAAGGGGCCAAGTCCAGCTCCTGAAAACAACCTCACACCATAATCCCCCCTCCACCAAACTTTACACTTGGCACAATGCAGTCAGACAAGTACCGTTCTCCTGGCAACCGCCAAACCCAGACTCCTCCATCAGATTGTCAGATGGAGAAGCGCGATTCGTCACTCCAGAGAACGCGTCTCCACTGCTCTAGAGTCCAGTGGCGGCGTGCTTTACACCACTGCATCCGACGCTTTGCATTGCACTTAGTGATGTATGGCTTTGATGCAGCTACTCGGCCATGGAAACCCATTCCATGAAGCTGTCTGCACACTGTTCTTGAGCTAATCTGAAGGCCACATGAAGTTTGGAGGTCTGTAGCGATTGGCTCTGCAGAAAGTTGGCGACCTCTTCGTACTACGCGCCTCAGCATCCGCTGACCCCGCTCCGTCAGTTTACGTGGCCTACCACTTTGTGGCTGAGTTGCTGTCGTTCCCAAACACTTACATGTTCTTATAATACAGCTGACTGTGGAATATTTAGGAGCGAGGAAATTTCACGACTGGATTTGTTGCACAGGTGGCATCCTATCACCGTTCCAAGCTGGAATTCACTGATCTCCTGAGAGCGACCCATTCTTTCACAAATGTTTGTAAAAACAGTCTGCATGCCTAGGTGCTTGATTTTATACACCTGTGGCCATGGAAGTGATTGGAAAACCTGATTCTGATTATTTGGATGGGTGAGCGAATACTTTTGGCAATATAGTGTATATCACGAGTATAGCAGTCTGTAGTGATACCTTGTTTATTGGACTAACGTTACATTTAGGCTAGGGTCAGACGAAAGCAGTTTTCCCCGCGAACGTGAAAAAGTGCGTTCGAACGCATTGACGTATTTTTTCACGGAATGCGCAAAAACGGTCAGACGACACGCATTTTCGGGCGTGATTTTGTACGGATTGTCAATAAAACTCTTTTTGCGTCTGGACGTTATGTAGGCTGGACATTAGCAGCGTCTGACATCTCCTAATCACGCAAACACGCCGCTACGCCGCAGCTGGGCACTCAGTACGTCAGTACTAGCGGTTCAGCGTTCTCAGAAAAATGCGTTCAAATTCCACTTGCGTTGCACGGCCGGACTTTTGTGCGGCCGTACATCGTATATTGGCCGTCATTGCCCGTCATCTGCTGCTAGTGCGGCCGTAATTATGTGCGCCAGAACGCACGTTAAAAGTGCGCTGGTCTGACTCCAGCCTTAAAGTACAAGCTTTCGAGAGTGATCCTCTCTTCGTCAGGTATATTGAAGTTTACTGATCAGAATGATAGAATTAAACATTGGGACACAGTTGGGGGTGTTATATTGGCCGTGTTTGTCCAGATTCCAAAATCACGAGTAGAGCAGTACGTAGTGATACCTTTTTTGGACTAACATTACATTTAAAAGGTATCACTACATACTGCTATACAATCTATAACACACCCTCCTGAATAAAACACAGAATAAATATTGTGTTTTCATTGTCAACAGGGTGACATTTCTTTTGTTTCATACAAACCAGTATACCGAGTATACACATATATAGAGGAAAAACAAAAAATAGAAAAAGAAAAACAATCCTCGTGCCTCTGCATAGAATTATACGACACGCAATATATGGTGCTTGCGAGTTTTAGATAAGGTGAGTTTTAAAATGATATAAAGCAGGGATCTCAAACTGTGCACCTCCCGCCCCAAGATGTATATTGCCTACTATTCCCAGGATTCTTTGCATGGAATAAATGGCCAGGGAATCATGGAATGTGTAGTTCAGAAACATCTGGGGGGGGGCAGAGTTTGAGGTCCCTGATCTAAAGGGTTAAAAACAGGAAATGGGTGCAGCTGGGGGTCAGGATGGGTTATTGTTTAACCCCTTCCTTTTGCAGCCCCCCCCCCCCGAGTATACCTTATAGCAGGCATCAGGAAACTTTGCCCTCCAGCTGTTTTGGGAACTACGTTTCCCGTGAGGATCAGTCGTTTTAATGAGTAGCTGAGCATCAAGGGAGATGTAGTTCTAGAACATCTGGGGGGGGGATAAAGTTGCTGAACCCTCCCTTTTTATAGCTATCTAACAACTAAAAAGAGCATGCTTTCTAGGCAGATAATTCTGCGTCGTCCTTGTTTCTTACTGTACAGAACCCTTTCCTTTGGAAATCTTTCTTCAAGAAGACCTCTCGACATTTGTACAGTCCTGTTAATGAACAGAACCTAAGATTTGTTTTTACTGACCCTGTATGCATTTGTATAGCACCATTGCATCCCGTGTAGACAGGTTTTCTCAACGATAGACACATGTACCGTAGAAAATCGAGTATAGCGCGACCCGAATATAACGCGATGGATAGAGATTTATTATAGAAATGAAAGAATACTCAAGACTCGAATATAACGCGAGGAGCAAAATTTTACTGTACCGGTAAACAATTAAAATCCTTCCAGGTTCTCTTAACACAGTCAGGCTCCCCCTCAGGCCAGGGTGCTCTGCTCTAGAATGATTGCAGTTGTTACTAAGTATGAAGCCGCCGGCCACCCGTCTTCTTTACTGGGGATTAGATGGCCAGCGGAGGCGAGCGAGGTGAATGATTGGCTTAAACCGAGCATGCCTTCTGGCCATGATGGATCCAACCTCTCCCAAATCCGGGAATTCTTGAAGTGTTTGCAAGCATCAGGGACCCCGCATTCACTTCAGGAACACTACCGGAACTTCCAGGAGACTCTGGATCCAGAGCAAAGGAATTTTTAATTTTTTTTTTTTACACGCGATGCAGATGTCTCGAATATAACGCGCCCCCTCCAATTTTAATGTGAATTTTTGTCACCAAAATCTAGTGGTATACTCGAGTATCTACAGTCATTTTTTTTTCCATCGTAATTGTTTCATCTCCAATGGCCAGAGTGGGACTTTCACTGCAAAAGACAGGCGGGAGGTGTGACAGAGTCTATTCGAGGACCTATAAATGCACTTTATCGCAACTTTATAGCCGTGTACTTATCAAATAGTATAATTTACGACAAGACAACATTCATGTATTTCGCACAAACTAATTCCAGCCGTTTGACCACGAGAAACATTTCATCGTAAGATTTATTGAACAGAAAATGCGTTTGGAAATCTAGTCACTATTTAAATTTTATAGGTGACATTAAGCGATCAAAGCGAAGTCCTCCTCCTAAATTTGTATATTGTAGCCGTTGCTCCTGAGGCTTTTGAGCTTTTTGCCATGTTACTGGTCCTCAGGGGCAGTCTGTCTTAATTCTTTAAGCGTGGGAGGAGCATTGATTGTGACCCGCCTACTCTCGCAGAAGCTCTGCATGCCATTGGACTAGGATCGCTTCTTTTTGACCAACTAGATCAGTGGTTCCCATCCCTGGTCCTCCAGTCCCCCTAACAGGCCAAATTTGGGGAAATGCAGACTGAATCCTGCAATCACTGAGCAGCAAATCATATCACCTGTGCTGTGCTTCAAATATCCTGCAAACCTGGCTTGTTAAGGGGACTTGGGAACCACTTAACTATAGGGTAACCCATCCCTTTTTTGCCATTGAACCTCATATTCCTTCTTTGTACAGAGAGCAGAAGGTGGATCTGCAGGTGATCAGCCGTCAATACCAAGAAGAGAGGAGGCAATGCCCTAAGGCCGGGGGCACACGAGACATTTTCTTTAACGCACAGTACGTGCGTTAAAGAAAATGCTAACGCACCGGCGTCCACTCGATGCCTGCCTGCACCCCCTCAGCGCTGTAAAGCGCGATCGCGCAGCCCCGTCGACGCGCATCATCACCTAGAATGTGCGTCGACGGGGCTGCGTGATCATCCTGCGCTCAAGTGCACCTGCGCGCTGCATTTGACACCTGACGTTGCGTCAATCCTAGCGCAACAGCCTTTGTGTTTTCAAGACGGACGTCTTCATTGTGCATTATGCGTAGCGCGCGTTATGCGTGTGGTTATGTGCGTTAGCGGAATTATATGCAGCGACGTGCGTTAGTGCGCACTAAAAAACGTCTCGTGTGTACCCGGCCTAAAGAAATGACTTTAAGGCGTAGACCGTCCAAAGTCCCAATTTTTTTTTTTTATATAAAGAAGATGGCACCTGTTTATTGTATTTATGTATGTTTATTCTTATTTATCCTAGTCGCGGCTGTTCTGTAGAATGCCCGCCATCGGTTAAAGTGGTCATATTTTCATTCTACTGGAGCTAAACAAGTCATTGGTTTATGTAAAACACATTATAAAATGACATCATGCCAGTGACCTCATCTTACTTTTTTTTTTTTTCATTTTCTCCCAGATTTAATTAATAAAAGTCTTGATTTACATCAGCCTCCTTTTTCCGGCTTCTAGGAAGCTGCGGCGCTTCAGTAAACTAAGGGCTCTTCCCATGGATGTTCCAAATAGCTGCGTCTCCCTTATCTGCTAACGCTCCCCCTGACATTCCCAGGGCCCACTGTATCTTATCCGCTAAACCGGCCCGATGTTCCTCAGGTTTACCAAGGCAACGTACTGCCAGGCACCTTACTAATGTGTGCAATATTAAGTCCGTGGAATAGTCCGATGCAAAGTATTCAGTGCAAGAAGAAAACACACATAAATATTGACTTATTTTGGTGCGTGTCCTCTCTGTGTGCCGAACTGGAACTAGTGTATTGTAGCTAAATGACTAGGAGCACAGACATTCTGCTTGAAGGAGGTCTCCGAGAGGAAAACCATAGCGGAATGAGTGATGGAAAAAATAAAATATATATATTCTATTAGTGTTTATTATTGCAGAAGCCACTTACACATCATAGCCAAAGAATTGCGTCCCAGAGCTCCTGTGCCACATTCCCCATGTGCAGCAAGGAATTCTGGGTAGGATATGCAAATGACCCCTTTCTCACGATTATGCATCCTGGGTCTGTTATTACACAGAACCCTAAAATCAATGCTATGCCACACCGTGGCTTTGTAGCAGAGATAAGGTTTATGCAACTGGTCAAAGCCACTCCTAGGACAACGCTGTTTCGGGTTTGTTGAATCCTCATCAGCAGGAGCTAGGCATGATGACCAGTTGCAGTGTGGAGGCTTTTTATCTCACTTTTAGTCCTCCACCACAACCCTTGTGTAATATACAGTGGCAAGAAAAAGTATGTGAACCCTTTGGGATTACATGGAGTTTTGCATGAATTGGTCATAAAATGTGCTCTGATCTTCATCTAAGTCACAACAATTTGAAAAAAAAAACATTCACAGTGCAGGGTGGAAAAAGTATGTGAATCCCTAGCCTAATGACTTCTCCAAGAGCTAATTGGAGCCAGGAGTGAGCTACCCTTGAGTTCAATCAGTGTGATATTATTGGATGTGTTGCTGAAAGCTGTCCTGCCCTTTAAAAACACACCAGTTTTGGGTTTACTGGTTTCAAGAAGCACTGCCTGATGTGAACCATGCCTCGCAGAAGAGAGCTCTCAGAAGACCTACGATCAAGAATTGTTGACTTGCATGAAGCTGGAAAGGGTTACAAAAGTATCTCCAAAAGCCTTGATGTTCATGTGTCCACGGTAAGACAGACTGTCTACAAATGGAGAAAGTTCAGCACTGTTGCTACTCTCCCTAGGCGTGGTCGTCCTGTAAAGATGACTGCAAGAGCACAGCGCAGAATGCTTAATGAGGTAAAGAAGAATCCTAGAGTGTCAGCTAAAGACTTACAGAAATCTCTGGCACATGCTAACATTTTTGTTGACACATCTACAATAAGGAAAACATTAAACAAGAATGGAGTACATGGGAGGACACCACGGAGGAAGCCATTGCTGTCCAAAAAGAATATTACAGAATGTTTGAAGTTTGCAAAAGAGCACCTGGATGTTCCACAGCACTACTGGCAAAATATTCTGTGGACAGATGAAACCAAAATTGAGTTGTTTGGAAAAAACACACAACACTATGTGTGGATAAAAAAGTCACAGCACACCAACATCAAAACCTCATCCCCACTGTAAAACATGGCGGAGGGAGCATCATGGTTTGGGGCTGCTTTGCTGCCTCAGGGCCTGGACGGATTGTTGTCATTGATGGAGAAATGAATTCCAGAGTTTATCAAGACATTTTGCAGGAAAACGTAAGACCATCTGTCCGCCAACTGAAGCTCCGCAGAGGATGGGTGATGCAACAGGACAATGACCCAAAGCATACAAGTAATTCAACAAAAGAATGGCTTCAACAAAACAAAATACGCCTTCTGGAGTGGCCCAGTCAGAGTCCTGACCTCAACCCGATTGAAATGCTGTGGCATGACCTTAAGAGAGCGATTCACACCAGACATCCCAAGAATATTGCTACACTGAAACAGTTTTGTGAAGAGGAGTGGTCCAAAATTACTCCAGATCGTTGTGCATGTCTGATCTGCAACTACAGGAAACGTTTGGTTGAGGTTATTGCTGCCAAAGGAGGGTCAACCAGTTAATAAGTCCAAAGGTTCGCATATTTTTTCCACCCTGCACTGTGAATGTTTACATGTTATGCTCAATAAACACATGAAAACATATAATGTTTGTGTTGTATTATTTTAAGCAGACTGTGTTTTTCAAATTGTTGTGACTTAGATGAAGATCAGAGCACATTTTATGACCAATTCATGCAAAACTCCACGTAATCCCAAAGGGTTCACATACTTTTTCTTGCCACTGTGTGTATATATATATATATATATATATATTATATACACACACAACACCAAGAAAGAGCACTCCATATTATTGATCACCTTCTTTCATCACTTTCTGTAAAAAAAAAACACAGTTTCCAAAAAATGCTCAAAAAACCTGACCGAGGTAAAATGATGGGGATTCAGTTCACAAGGTATGATCATAACTGTGACAGATGTAAGGAAATTATGATCATACCTTGTGAACTGAATCCCCATCATTTTACCTCGGTCAGGTTTTTTGAGCATTTTTTTTAAAACTGTGTTTTTTTTTCTCAGAAAATGATGAAAGGAGGTGGTCAATAATATGGAGTGCTCTTTCTTGGTGTTTTGTATTTGATGTCTTACATGCACCCGCTTAGTTTTGAGGTTGAGTCGTGCAACTTTTTGTTGATATGTAAATATATATATATATATTTACATATCTAAAAAAAATAGAATAGAATATATAGACACACAATAGATACAAAAGGATAGACAGATGCAGGTAGATGGTAGACAGATCAAAATAAATAATAGATAAAAAGAAATTATAGTTATGCAGATATATAGCGAGAGATAGAACAGGATGGATAGACGGACGGATAGATAGAGGGATGGACAGATAGATGTAAATACTTGTAACTATAAACTATAGATGACAGAGATGGACAGATGGCTGGGATGGATGGATAAATGAATGAGAGGGATGGACAGATGGATAGATGAGAGGGATGATGGACGGAGAGATGAATGGACAGATGAGAGGGTTGGATGGATAGATGGATTGATAGATGAGAGGGATGGATGGACGGAGAGATGGATAGATGAGATGGACAGATAGATGAGAGGGATGGATGGATGCATGGATATATGAGAGGGATGGATGGACGGAGAGATGAATAGATGAGATGGACAGATAGATGAGAGGGATGGATGGATGCATGGATATATGAGAGGGATGGATGCAGGGGTCAAGTCCTGCAGGAACGCATGGGAACGCAGTTCGCTCACTATTTTAGCAGAAGTAACTTTGTTCCCTTTTGGCTGATATACTGGGAAGCTGCAATTCCTTTCTATATAGACACAATTTTATAAAACTGTCTATATTTAAGGGTTTTTCCTGGATTGAGGTACATTGGGAAGGCATGGGAGTGACAATGGATATATGAGAGGGATGAATGGATATATGAGAGGGATGGATGGATGGATGGATGGATGAGAGGGATGGATGGATATGAGAGGGGTGGATGGATATATGAGAGGGATGGATGGATGGATGAGAGGGATGGATGGATGAGAGGGATGGATGGATATGAGAGGGGTGGATGGATATATGAGAGGGGTGGATGGATATATGAGAGGGGTGGATGGATATATGAGAGGGATGGATGGATATATGAGAGGGATGGATGGATATATGAGAGGGATGGATGGATATATGAGGGTGGGATGGATGGATATATGAGGGTGGGATGGATGGATATATGAGGGTGGGATGGATGGATATATGAGGGTGGGATGGATGGATATATGAGAGGGATGGATGGATATATGAGAGGGATGGATGGATATATGAGAGGGATGGATGGATGGATCTATGAGATGGATGGATGGATATATGAGAGGGATGGATATATGAGGGGTGGATGGCTATATGAGATGGATAGAGGGATCGATGGATGATAGATGAGATGGATGGACGGACAGATGGATGGACGGATAGAGAGATGAGATGGATGGACGGATAGAGAGATGAGATGGATGGACGGATAGAGAGATGAGATGGATGGACGGATAGAGAGATGAGGTGGATGGACGGATAGAGAGATGAGATGGATGGACGGACAGAGAGATGGATGGATGGATAGATAGATGAGATGGATAGAGGGATCAATGGATGGATAGATGTAAAGATAAACTGGTAGAATAGAAGGATTGAAATAAAGGGAGATCTAGATGGATTGAGTGACAGGAGAGATGGACAGATCAAAGAGGAGTTGATAGATAGATAGGTAGCTGGTTAAAGGAGGGGATAAAATAGGATGGACAGATAGAGGGACAGATGAATGGACAGATAGAGGGACAGATGAATGGACAGATAGAGGGACAGATGAATGGACAGAGGGACAGATGAATGGACAGATAGAGGAACAGATGAATGGACAGATAGAGGAACAGATGAATGGACAGATAGAGGGACAGATGAATGGACAGATGAATGGAGAGATAGAGGGACAGATGAATGGAGAGATAGAGGGACAGATGAATGGACAGATAGAGGGACAGATGAATGGACAGATAGAGGGACAGATAGAGGGACAGATAGAGGGACAGATAGAGGGACAGATAGAGGGACAGATAGAGGGACAGATGAATGGAGAGATAGAGGGACAGATGAATGGACAGATAGAGGGACAGATGAATGGACAGATAGAGGGACAGATGAATGGACAGATAGAGGAACAGATGAATGGACAGATGAATGGAGAGATAGAGGGACAGATGAATGGACAGATAGAGGAACAGATGAATGGACAGATGAATGGACAGATAGAGGGACAGATGAATGGACAGATAGAGGGACAGATGAATGGAGAGATAGAGGGACAGATGAATGGACAGATAGAGGGACAGATGAATGGACAGATAGAGGGACAGATGAATGGACAGATAGAGGGACAGATGAATGGACAGATGAATGGACAGATAGAGGGACAGATGAATGGACAGATAGAGGGACAGATGAATGGAGAGATAGAGGGACAGATGAATGGACAGATAGAGGGACAGATGAATGGACAGATAGAGGGACAGATGAATGGACAGATAGAGGGACAGATGAATGGACAGATAGAGGAACAGATGAATGGACAGATAGAGGGACAGATGAATGGACAGATAGAGGAACAGATGAATGGACAGATAGAGGGACAGATGAATGGACAGATGAATGGAGAGATAGAGGGACAGATGAATGGAGAGATAGAGGGACAGATGAATGGAGAGATAGAGGGACAGATGAATGGACAGATGAATGGAGAGATAGAGGGACAGATGAATGGAGAGATAGAGGGACAGATGAATGGAGAGATAGAGGGACAGATGAATGGACAGATGAATGGAGAGATAGAGGGACAGATGAATGGAGAGATAGAGGGACAGATGAATGGAGAGATAGAGGGACAGATGAATGGACAGATAGAGGGACAGATGAATGGACAGATAGAGGGACAGATGAATGGACAGATAGAGGGACAGATAGAGGGACAGATGAATGGACAGATAGAGGGACAGAATGAATGGAGAGAAGAGAATGGAGAAGATAGAGGGACAGATGAAGGGACAGATAGAAGGGACAGATGAATGGACAGATGAATGGAGAGATAGAGGGACAGATGAATGGACAGATAGAGGGACAGATGAATGGACAGATAGAGGGACAGATGAATGGACAGATAGAGGGACAGATGAATGGACAGAGGGACAGATGAATGGACAGATAGAGGGACAGATGAATGGAGAGATAGAGGGACAGATGAATGGACAGATAGAGGGACAGATAGAGGGACAGATAGAGGGACAGATGAATGGACAGATAGAGGGACAGATGAATGGACAGATGAATGGAGAGATAGAGGGACAGATGAATGGACAGATAGAGGGACAGATGAATGGACAGATAGAGGGACAGATGAATGGACAGATAGAGGGACAGATGAATGGACAGATAGAGGGACAGATGAATGGACAGATAGAGGGACAGATGAATGGAGAGATAGAGGGACAGATGAATGGACAGATAGAGGGACAGATGAATGGACAGATAGAGGGACAGATGAGGGACAGATGAGGGACAGATAGAGGGACAGATGAATGGACAGATAGAGGACAGATGATGAATGGACAGATAGAGGACAGATAGAGGGACAGATGACACAGAATAGAGAGACAGATGAATGGACAGATGAATGGAGAGATAGAGGGACAGTGAATGGACAGATAGAGGGACAGATGAATGGACAGATGAATGGAGAGATAGAGGGACAGATGAATGGACAGATAGAGGGACAGATGAATGGACAGATAGAGGGACAGATGAATGGACAGATAGAGGGACATGATGATGGACAGATAGAGGGACAGATGAATGGAGAGATAGAGGGACAGATGAATGGACAGATAGAGGGACAGATGATGAAAATGGACAGAAATTAAGAGGGACAGATGAATGGAGAGATAGAGGGACAGATGAATGGACAGATAGAGGGACAGATGAATGGACAGATAGAGGGACAGATATAGAGGGGACAGATAGAATTGGGGACAGATGAATGGACAATTGCAGATAGAGGGACAGATGAATGGACAGATAGAGGGAAGATGAGGGACAGATAGAGGGACAGAATGAACTGGACAGATAGTGGGACAGATGAATGGAGAGATAGAGGGACAGATGAATGGACAGATAGAGGGACAGATGAATGGACAGATAGAGGACAGATGAATGGACGAGATAGAGGGACAGATGAATGGACAGATAGAGGGACAGATGAATGGACAGATAGAGGGACAGATGAATGGACAGATAGAGGGACATAAAAATGACACAGAGGGACAGAAATGAATGGAGCAGATAGAGGGACAGATGAATGGACAGATAGAGGGACAGATGAATGGACAGATAGAGGGACAGATGAATGGACAGATAGAGGGACAGATGAATGGACAGATAGAGGGACAGGATGAATGGACAGATAGAGGGACAGATGAATGGACAGATAGAGGGACAGATGAATGGACAGTGATAGAGGGACAGATGAATGGACAGATAGAGGGACAGATGAATGGACAAGATAGATGGGACAGATGAATGGACAGATAGAGGGACAGATGAATGGAGGAGAATAGAGGACAGATGAATGGACAGATTAGAGGGACAGATGAATGGACAGATAAGAGGGACAGATGAATGGACAGATAGAGGGACAGATGAATGGACAGAATAGAGGGGACAGATAGAGGGACAGATAGGGGGAGAGGGACAGATGAATGGACAGATAGAGGGACAGATGAATGGACAGATAGAGGGACAGATGAATGGAGATGATAGAGGGGACAGATGAATGGACAGATAGAGGGACAGATGAATGGACAGATAGAGGGACAGATGAATTGGACAGATGAGGGGAGGGGATGAATGGACAGATAGAGGCAGATAGAATGGACAGATAGAGGGACAGATGAATGGACAGATAGAGGGACAGATGAATGGAGCAGATAGAGGGACAGATGAATGCAGATAGAGGGACAGATGAATGGACAGATGAATGGACAGAGTGAGGGACAGATGAATGGGACATAGAATAGAGGACAGATGAATGGACAGATAGAGGGACAGATGAATGGACAGATAGAGGGACAGATGAATGGAGAGATAGAGGGACAGATGAATGGACAGATAGAGGGACAGATGAATGGACAGATAGAGGGACAGATAGAGGGACAGATAGAGGGACAGATGAATGGACAGATAGAGGGACAGATGAATGGACAGATAGAGGGACAGATAGAGGGACAGATAGAGGGACAGATGAATGGACAGATAGAGGGACAGATAGAGGGACAGATGAATGGACAGATAGAGGGACAGATAGAGGGACAGATGAATGGACAGATAGAGGGACAGATGAATGGACAGATAGAGGGACAGATAGAGGGACAGATAGAGGGACAGATGAATGGACAGATAGAGGGACAGATGAATGGACAGATAGAGGGACAGATAGAGGGACAGATGAATGGACAGATAGAGGGACAGATGAATGGACAGATGAATGGACAGATAGAGGGACAGATGAATGGACAGATGAATGGACAGATGAATGGACAGATAGAGGGACAGATGAATGGACAGATAGAGGGACAGATGAATGGACAGATGAATGGACAGATAGAGGGACAGATGAATGGACAGATAGAGGAACAGATGAATGGACAGATAGAGGGACAGATGAATGGACAGATGAATGGAGAGATAGAGGGACAGATGAATGGACAGATAGAGGGACAGATGAATGGACAGATAGAGGGACAGATGAATGGACAGATGAATGGAGAGATAGAGGACAGATGAATGGACAGATAGAGGGACAGATGAGGACACAGATGAATGGAGAGATAGAGGGACAGATGAATGGACAGATAGAGGGACAGATGAATGGACAGATAGAGGGACAGATGAATGGAGAGATAGAGGGACAGATGAATGGACAGATAGAGGGACAGATGAATGGACAGATAGAGGGACAGATAGAAGAGAGGGATAGAGTTTGACAGACAGATGCTGCACACCGAGAGATCCTGTCAGCCGCTGCCAGGCTGTACAGAGAGGCAGGCAGTGGCGGTGCCCGGGCAGGCTGGGTGCCCCTGGCAGTCACACAGGCTTCTCCATGGAGGGCACAGGGTCAGTTTTACAGCCTGGGTGTAGTGAGTGCCACTCCTATGCCGGGCATGTGTGAGTGTTCGCGGGCCGCCCCCTCCCCTCCCTGCAGGAAGTGCTGCTGTGCAGGAATGAAGCTGGGCAGCCTGAGCCGAGGAGGGACGAGAAGAAAACTTTCTGGGAAGAAGGAGAGCGACTCTGGGGGGAGAGGAGAGGAGACACGGCCCCGCTGCCCAGCATGGTGCCCAGGGCGCACTGACAGGATGAAGCTGCTGCCGTGCCTGTGGGCGCTGTCTGCCCTGCTCCTGCTCCGGGGGGCTCTCTGCACGGAAGGTGGGTGAAGAGGGCTGCTGGAGCCGGGCACTTTCTGGGGTCGCACAGGGGACTTTCACCCGGTTTAGAAAGAGCTGGTCCCAATAAACCCCACAGGGGCCACAGTGTGTGTGGGGGGGGGGGGGTGCTAATGGGCGGGGGGGGTGTTGTTTTCATGCTGAAAGTTGGCCTCTGCCAGCTGGGTGACCCCCCCCCCCCCAGCAGCCTGTAGAGGGGCATTATGGGTACTCGGGGTGTACACAGAGTCTGGTGCCTGTCAGTGGGGTCACTCTGCACTATTACACATTTTAACCCACTGTATTACAGCTGGTGACAAAACTAAGATTGAGGGAAAATAAATCTCTGCTTGTTTTGTTTTAATTGTTGAAATTGAAATTGTTGAATATTCTGTCCTTAATTAATGAATATTCAGATAGTAGAGGCTTGGGGTGAGGGGTCTGTGTCCTGGTGCCTGTGTATTAGGATGAGGGGTCTGTGTCCTGGTGCCTGTGTATTAGGATGAGGTGAGGGGTCTGTGTCCTGGTGCCTGTGTATTAGGATGAGGTGAGGGGTCTGTGTCCTGGTGCCTGTGTATTAGGGTGAGGGGTCTGTCTCCTGCCGTGCCTGTGTATTAGGATGAGGTGAGGGGTCTGTGTCCTGGTGCCTGTGTATTAGGATGAGGTGAGGGGTCTGTCTCCTGGTGCCTGTGTATTAGGGTGAGGGGTCTGTCTCCTGGTGCCTGTGTATTAGGATGAGGTGAGGGGTCTGTGTCCTGGTGCCTGTGTATTAGGATGAGGTGAGGGGTCTGTGTGCTGGTGTCTGTGTATTAGGATGAGGTGAGGGGTCTGTGTGCTGGTGCCTGTGTATTAGGATGAGGTGAGGGGTCTGTGTCCTGGTGCCTGTGTATTAGGATGAGGTGAGGGGTCTGTGTCCTGGTGCCTGTGTATTAGGATGAGGGGTCTGTGTCCTGGTGCCTGTGTATTAGGATGAGGGGTCTGTGTCCTGGTGCCTGTGTATTAGGATGAGGGGTCTGTGTCCTGGTGCCTGTGTATTAGGATGAGGTGAGGGGTCTGTGTGCTGGTGTCTGTGTATTAGGATGAGGTGAGGGGTCTGTGTCCTGGTGCCTGTGTATTAGGATGAGGGGTCTGTGTCCTGGTGCCTGTGTATTAGGATGAGGGGTCTGTGTCCTGGTGCCTGTGTATTAGGATGAGGGGTCTGTGTCCTGGTGCCTGTATATTAGGATGAGGGGTCTGTGTCCTGGTGCCTCTGTATTAGGATGAGGGGTCTGTGTCCTGGTGCCTGTGTATTAGGGTGAGGGGTCTGTGTCCTGGTGCCTCTGTATTAGGGTGAGGGGTCTGTGTCCTGGTGCCTGTGTATTAGGATGAGGGGTCTGTGTCCTGGTGCCTGTGTATTAGGATGAGGTGAGGGGTCTGTGTCCTGGTGCCTGTGTATTAGGATGAGGTGAAGGGTCTGTGTCCTGGTGCCTGTGTATTAGGATGAGGGGTCTGTGTCCTGGTGCCTGTGTATTAGGATGAAGGGGTTGTGCCTTGTGCCTGTGTATTAGGATGAGGTGAGGGGTCTGTGTGCTGGTGTCTGTGTATTAGGATGAGGTGAGGGGGGTCGGTCCTGGTGTCCTGTGATTAGGATGAGGGGTCTGTGTCCTGGTGCCTGTGTATTAGGATGAGGGGTCTGTGTCCTGGTGCCTGTGTATCAAGGATGAGGGGTCTGTGTCCTGGTGCCTGCTGTGTATTAGGATGAGGGGTCTGTGTCCTGCCGTGCTGTATTAGCATGAGGGGTCTGTGTCGTCCTGGTGCCTGTGTATTAGGATGAGGGGTTTGTGTCCTGGTGCCTCTGTTATTAGGATGAGGGGTCTGTGTCCTGGTGCTGCCTGTATATTAGGATGAGGGGTCTGTGTCCTGGTGCCTGTATTAGGATGAGGGGTCTGTGTCATGGTGCCTCTGTATTAGGGTGAGGGGTCTGTGTCTGGTGCCTCTGTATTAGGGTGAGGGGTCTGTGGCCTGCCTGTATTAGAATGAGGGGTCTGTCCTCTGTGCCTGTGTATTAGGATGAGGTGTGGGGTCTGTGTCCTGGTGCCTGTGTATTAGGATGAGGGGTCTGTGTCCTGGTGCCTGTGTATTAGGATGAGGTGAGGGGTCTGTGTCTTGTGTGTGCCTGTATTAGGATGAGGGGTCTGTGTCCTGGTGCCTGTGTATTAGGATGAGGTGAAGGGTCTGTGTCCTGGTGCCTGTTGTATTAGGATGAGGTGAAGGGTCTGTGTCCTGGTGCCTGTGTATTAGGATGAGGTGAGGGGTCTGTGTCCTGGTGCCTGTGTATTAGGATGAGGGGTCTGTGTCCTGGTGCCTGTGTATTAGGATGAAGGGTCTGTGTCCTGGTGCCTGTGTATTAGGATAGAGGAGGTGATGGGTCTGTGTCCTGGTGCCTGTGTATTAGGATGAGGTGAGGGGTCTGTGTCCTGGTGCCTGTGTATTAGGATGAGGTGAGGGGTCTGTGTCCTGGTGCCTGTGTATTAGGATGAGGGGTCTGTGTCCTGGTGCCTGTGTATTAGGATGAAGGGTCTGTGTCCTGGTGCCTGTGTATTAGGATAGAGGAGGTGATGGGTCTGTGTCCTGGTGCCTGTGTATTAGGATGAGGTGAGGGGTCTGTGTGCTGGTGCCTGTGTATTAGGATGAGGTGAGGGGCCGGTGTCCTGGTGCCTGTGTATTAGGATGAGGTGAAGGGTCTGTGTCCTGGTGCCTGTGTATTAGGATGAGGTGAGGGGTCTTGGTGCCTGTGTATTAGGATGAGGTGAGGGGTCTTGGTGCCTGTGTATTAGGTTGGGGCGAGGAGCCTGTGTCCGGGTTTTTGTGTATTAGGTTGTGGCATGGGGCCTGTGTCCGGGTGCTTGTGTATTGCCTGTGTCCGGGTGCTTGTGTATTAGGTTGTGGCATGGGGCCTGTGTCCGGGTGCTTGTGTATTAGGTTGTGGCATGGGCCTGTCCGGGTGCTGTGTATTAGGTTGTGGCATGGGGCCTGTGTCCGGGTGCCTGTGTATTAGGTTGTGGCATGGGGCCTGTGTCCGGGTGCCTGTGTATTAGGTTGTGGCATGGGGCCTGTGTCCGGGTGCCTGTGTATTAGGTTGTGGCATGGGGCCTGTGTCCGGGTGCTTGTGTATTAGGTTGTGGCATGGGGCCTGTGTCCGGGTGCCTATGTATTAGGTTGTGGCATGGGGCCTGTGTCCGGGTGCTTGTGTATTAGGTTGTGGCATGGGGCCTGTGTCCGGGTGCTTGTGTATTAGGTTGTGGCATGGGGCCTGTGTCCGGGTGCCTGTGTATTAGGTTGTGGCATGGGGCCTGTGTCCGGGTGCCTGTGTATTAGGTTGTGGCATGGGGCCTGTGTCCGGGTGCCTGTGTATTAGGTTGTGGCATGGAACCTGTGTCCGGGTGCCTGTGTATTAGGTTGCGGAGAGGGGCCTGTGTCCGGGTGCCTGTGTATTAGGTTGTGGCATGGAACCTGTGTCCGGGTGCCTGTGTATTAGGTTGCGGAGAGGGGCCTGTGTCCGGGTGCCTGTGTATTAGGTTGCGGAGAGGGGCCTGTATGGTCTAATGTCTCTGCATTAAAATGTGATGAGGGTCTGACTATTAATATCTCTGTATTAGGTTGTTGAGCGGGCTTTGTGACTGTGTATTAGGTCGTGGTTCAGGGTAGCAGAATTTAAGATGAATCTGCTCCATTTTTGTGAAGCTAGCAGCAGATTCTGCTTTGGTTTTTTTGCCGCGAGCCACAGACAGTGTCACTCGCACGGTGCTAAGTCGCATGAAATCTTCTGCAAGTGCTCAGCCTTTTCATGTGAAATGTGACTTTTTTTAAACTAGTGAATGTTAGGAAGCTTTTATTTTTTCAAGCCGCTTCTTTTTTAATATGGGTTTGCATCTGCGTCCACCAGGTGGCGACTTTCCCATAAGATACGGGTTCAGAGTTTAATGTTTGTTTGTTTTATTATATAGAGGTCAGCGGTGTGTTCTGATTCCTGTGTGTTATATGAAAGTGAGAGGTGTGTTCTGATTCCTGTGTATTATATGAAAGTGAGAGGTGTGTTCTGATTCCTGAGTATTATATGAAAGTGAGAGGTGTGTTCTGATTCCTGAGTATTATATAAAAGTGAGAGGTGTATTATATGAATGTGAGAGGTGTGTTCTGATTCCTGTGTATTATATGAAAGTGAGAGGTGTGTTCTGATGCCTCTGTATTATATGAAAGTGAGAGGTGTGTTCTGATTCCTCTGTATTATATGAAAGTGAGAGGTGTGTTCTGATTCCTGTGTATTATATCAAAGTGAGAGGTGTGTTCTGATGCCTCTGTATTATATCAAAGTGAGAGGTGTGTTCTGATGCCTCTGTATTATATGAAAGTGAGAGGTGTGTTCTGATTCCTGTGTGTTATATCAAAGTGAGAGGTGTGTTCTGATGCCTCTGTATTATATGAAAGTGAGAGGTGTGTTCTGATTCCTGTGTATTATATGAAAGTGAGAGGTGTGTTCTGATTCCTGTGTATTATATCAAAGTGAGAGGTGTGTTCTGATGCCTCTGTATTATATGAAAGTGAGAGGTGTGTTCTGATTCCTGTGTATTATATGAAAGTGAGAGGTGTGTTCTGATGCCTCTGTATTATATCAAAGTGAGAGGTGTGTTCTGATTCTTGTGTATTATATGAAAGTGAGAGGTGTGTTCTGATTCCTTTGTGTTATATGAAAGTGAGAGGTGTGTTCTGATTCCTGTGTATTATATGAAAGTGAGAGGTGTGTTCTGATTCCTGTGTATTATATGAAAGTGAGAGGTGTGTTCTGATGCCTCTGTATTATATGAAAGTGAGAGGTGTGTTCTGATTCCTGTGTATTTTATGAAAGTGAGAGGTGTGTTCTGATTCCTGTGTATTATATAAAAGTGAGAGGTGTATTATATGAAAGTGAGAGGTGTGTTCTGATTCCTGTGTATTATATGAAAGTGAGAGGTGTGTTCTGATTCCTGAGTATTATATGAAAGTGAGGTGTGTTCTGATTCCTGAGTATTATATGAAAGTGAGAGGTGTGTTCTGATTCCTGAGTATTATATGAAAGTGAGAGGTGTGTTCTGATTCCTGAGTATTATATGAAAGTGAGAGGTGTGTTCTGATTCCTGTGTATTATATAAAAGTGAGAGGTGTATTATATGAAAGTGAGAGGTGTGTTCTGGTTCCTGAGTATTATATGAAAGTGAGAGGTGTGTTCTGATTCCTGAGTATTATATGAAAGTGAGAGGTGTGTTCTGATTCCTGAGTATTATATGAAAGTGAGAGGTGTGTTCTGATTCCTGAGTATTATATGAAAGTGAGAGGTGTGTTCTGATTCCTGAGTATTATATGAAAGTGAGAGGTGTGTTCTGATTCCTGAGTATTATATGAAAGTGAGAGGTGTGTTCTGATTCCTGTGTATTATATGAAAGTGAGAGGTGTGTTCTGATGCCTCTGTATTATATGAAAGTGAGAGGTGTGTTCTGATTCCTGTGTATTATATGAAAGTGAGAGGTGTGTTCTGATTCCTGTGTATTATATAAAAGTGAGAGGTGTATTATATGAAAGTGAGAGGTGTGTTCTGATTCCTGTGTATTATATGAAAGTGAGAGGTGTGTTCTGATTCCTGAGTATTATATGAAAGTGAGAGGTGTGTTCTGATTCCTGTGTATTATATAGAGGTCAGCGGTGTGTTCTGATTCCTCTGTATTATATGAAAATGAGAGGTGTGTCCTGATGCCTCTGTATTATATCAAAGTGAGAGGTGTGTTCTGATGCCTCTGTATTATATCAAAGTGAGAGGTGTGTTCTGATGCCTCTGTATTATATCAAAGTGAGAGGTGTGTTCTGATTCCTGTGTATTATATGAAAGTGAGAGGTGTGTTCTGATCTGTTTATTAGATTGAGGTCAGAGATGTGTTTTTGATTTGTGTTTATAATATAGAGGTCAGATGTGCTCTGATATCTTTGTATTATATGAAGGTCAGCGTTGTGTCTTGATTTGTGTGTTTATATAGAGATCAGAGATGAGTTTTGATGTCTGTGTATTATATGGAGATAAGTGGTGTGTCCTGATTTCTATGTAGTATATGGAAGTGCGAGAAATCAAAACGCAACTAATACTTCTCTAATATACACAGAAACCAGAACACACCTCTCACTTCCATATAATACACAGAAATCAGGACACACCACTCCCCTCCATATAATGCACAAACAACAGAACCTATCTGATCGCTATAGTCAGGTCCAGAAATATTGTGACATCGACACAATTCTAACATCTTTGGCTCTATACACCACCACAACGGAGTTTGAATGAAACAAACACAATGTGCTTTAACTGCAGACTGTCAGCTTTAATTTGAGGGTATGTACATCCAACTCAGGTGAACGGTGTAGGACTTACAGCAGTTTGCAGATGTGCCTCCCACTTGTTAAGGGACCAAAGGTAATGGGACAATTGGCTTCTCAGCTGTTCCATGGCCAGGTGTGTGATATTCCCTCATTACCCCAATTACAATGTGCAGATAAAAGGCCCAGAGTTCATTTCAAGTGTGCTATTTGCATTTGGAATCTGTTGCTGTCAACTCTCAAGATGAGATCCAAAGAGCTGTCACTATCAGTGAAGCAAGCCATCATTAGGCTGAAGAAACAAAACAAACCCATCAGAGAGATAGCAAGAACATTAGGCGTGGCACCGGTGAGCTCAGCAACACCAAAAGACTCGGGAGACCACGGAAAACAACTGTGGTGGATGACCGAAGAATTCTTTCCCTGGTGAAGAAAACACCCTTCATAACAGTTGGCCAGATCAAGAACACTCTCCAGGAGGTAGGTGTATGTGTGTCAAAGTCAACAATCAAGAGAAGACTTCACCAGAGTGAATACAGAGGGTTCACCACAAAATGTAAACCATTGGTGAGCCTCAAAAACAGGACGGCCAAACAACACCTAACAAAGCCTTCACAGTTCTGGAACAAGATATGGACAGATGAGACCAAGATCAACTTGTACCAGAGTGATGGGAAGAGAAGAGTATGGAGAAGGAAAGGAACTGCTCATGATCCTAAGCATACCACCTCATCAGTGAAGCATGGTGGTGGTAGTGTCATGGCGTGGGCATGTATGGCTGCCAATGGAACTGGTTCTCTTGTATTTATTGATGATGTGACTGCTGACAGAAGCAGCAGGATGAATTCTGAAGTGTTTCGGGCAATATTATCTGCTCACATTCAGCCAAATGCTGCAGAACTCATTGGACGGCGCTTCACAGTGCAGATGGACAATGACCCAAAGCATACTGCAAAAGCAACCAAATAGTTTTTGAAGCAACAGAAGTGGAATGTTATGCAATGGCCAAGTCAATCACCTGACCTGAATCCCATTGAGCAGGCATTTCACTTGCTGAAGACAAAACTGAAGGGAAAATGCCCCAAGAACAAGCAGGAACTGAAGACCGTTGCAGTAGAGGCCTGGCAGAGCATCACCAGGGATGAAACCCAGCGTCTGGTGATGTCTATGTGTTCCAGACTTCAGGCTGTGATTGACTGCAAAGGATTTGCAACCAAGTATTAAGAAGGGAAAGTTTGATTTATGATTATTATTCTGTCCCATTACCTTTGGTCCCTTAACAAGTGGGAGGCACATCTGCAAACTGCTGTAAGTCCTACACCGTTCACCTGAGTTGGATGTACATACCCTCAAATTAAAGCTGACAGTCTGCAGTTAAAGCACATTGTGTTTGTTTCATTCCTACTCCATTGTGGTGGTGTATAGAGCCAAAGATGTTAGAATTGTGTCCATGTCCCAATATTTCTGGACCTGACTGTATGTAATACACAGAAATCAAAACACAACGCTGATCTCCATATTATACAAAGACATCAGAACTCATCTCTGACCTCTATATTATAACATATAAATAATATAACAGAAATCGGAACACACCGGTGTATTATATTACATTGGCCAGTGGTGTCTTCTGATCTTTGTCTAATATATGCAGGTGAGAAGTGCATCCTGATATCTGTGTATCATATGGAGGTGAGAGTGGTACGTCGTGATGTCTGTGCATTATATGGAGGTGAGAGTGGTACGTCGTGATGTCTGTGCATTATATGGAGGTGAGAGTGGTATGTCCTGATGTCTGTGTATTATATGAAGGTGAGAGTGGTATGTCCTGATGTCTGTGTATTATATGGAGGTGCCCTAATATATGTATACTAGGAGAGATGGATGGTATTGTATGTGTCTTGATATCTGTGTATTTGTAGAAGGGAAGAGCTGTGCTCCCCTATATTCGGCGTATTCCTTCCGGCCTGTTTATTAGGAGGCAGGTAGGTGTTCTGGTGCCTGTATATTGGGTTGAAGGTCGTGGTATATACCTAAAGGCTTAGGGCCCTAGTGAACACTATCATTAGCATTCAGATATGTAAACGTTATCGCCGGGATAAGTGACTTTAACGCATACCCCCCCCCCCATTACATTCCTCACGCTAAACCTGCAAGAAATCTGTCAGCGTATCAGTGATTCCGCGAGTTTACTGTACTTTGCGCATCCTATACTTACCCTGGTGGGGCGCAATCATTAATTAGCGTTTTGATAAGTAAGGCGTTACAAAGTCCTGCGCTGCTCCTAAAGCTGGTGCTAAACGATCCCGCGTTTTCAAAATCATTTCCTCTCCAGACCAGCGACGTGTTGGAATTGGGAATAATTGGCTGGTTCCAGGATCATGTTTGAGGGGATTGCCCCAAAACTATGGACTGTTGGTGAACCCTTCATTAAAGGAACGCTCTACTGAAAAGTAGCGTGCCCATTTTTTTGCCTCTATAACCTCCATGACTGTCCGATTCTGACTTATTTTATATGGCAGAATCGGTACAATTTATTTTGCCCGTTGGTGGTATTAGAGAGTGGCTCGGGGTTAAATTTCACCGCTGAAAGCGGTAACCCCGAGCCACACTCGGGTTGGATACATACACTATATTGCCAAAAGTATTCGCTCACCCATCTATATGCGAGTCAAGGCAGGTGAGCGAATACTTTTGGCAATATAGTGTACCTGTCCCTGCGCTCCCTCGCTGTCCCCCGAAGTCACCTCCGTGCGATGGTGGCGTCCTGGTTCCCTTCTCACGAGAAGGGAACCAGGAAGCAGGACGCCGCTATCTCACAGAGGAGAATGCGCTTGCGGCGGTCAGCGAGGGAGCGTAGGGAAAGTTATGTATCCAACCCGAGTGTGGCTCGGGGTTACTGCTTTCAGCGGTGAAATTTAACCCCAAGCCACACTCTGGAAAACCGCCAGGGAGGTTAATCAATTGAGCAGAGGCTGTTAACAACCTCTGGCCAATTAGTATATATATATATATTTGCCCAATTTTACTCCCCTTTTGTCCCTCGCCACTCACACTTCCTCCTGTTTGACTCTGGGATTCCCGAACCCTGAAGTCCCTGAGGCTCTCCCTGCGCTACTTGCAAAGCGTAGGAAACGCAAACTGCGCACCGCAACGGGACATCCGAATTTTATGTTCCGTAGCGCCTGCGCAGAGCGATGATGCGCGCAGCTCCGCCTCTCTGACACCGATTGGTCTTGGAGATAGTGATGTGGGCACGCTCCCTGCGTGCCCGCATCACTAGTAACCAAGTAGAAGCCAACAGCATGGAAATTAAAATCTCCTGGCTCCTGGTGACGCTGGGTGGGGTGGAGGAAGCTGCTCTACATCATCCAGCGTTTTAGCAAAAAATGGGGGGGGGCTGAGAGGGGGCACTACTCCACTCCTGACCATTTAAAAAATATAAGTACATGTCTGCCGTCGAGGGGCCCTATTACATTCTTCACGCAAAAACGCACGCAGAACGCGTGCATTTTTGCGTGAAGCGTTAAACGTTAACGCATGTAAAACAACGTTGATATAACAATCCTCGTGCATTTTTTCACCCGTCAAAAAATAACACTCGTAAAACGGACGCGCAAAAACGCGCGCGCAGCAACGTTACGCGCAGAAATCGGTGTGCGGATTGTTTTTTCACACGATTCAGCCAATCAGAATTAAGAACCACAATTGTCTCACGTTATGTTTTTTGCGCCTGTCAAAGTCATTCTGCGCATATATGCTGCATCAAAAAAAAATGCACGCACAACTTCTCCATTTTATTGGTTTGGTATGTGTAGAATGTGTAACTATACTTTGCTGCATATTATTTTTTGGGCTGGTGTATTAAGGTTTCGGCCAGGTTGATAGAATTTGCCATTAACACCAGCTTTTAGGAGATGCTAAAATTATGCGCGCAAAGGCTGTGCGTTACAAACTGCGCATAGATTGTAATACCATCCGCGTACCAGCGCACAAACGCATTTGCGCTCACAATGTTAAGTATAGGACGCGCAAAGTACAGTACAGCATTCGCGCAGGTTCACCCGCGGTATACGTATACACGCGTTTGTTGCGCTGAAATTGTAATACGACGTTCTGCGCAAAGGGTTTTGCCCCTCGCGTTAATGCGTTTTTGTGCAGGCGCAGACGTTTGCGTGAAGAATGTAATGGGGCTCGAGATGTTTGGGTAACCGTAGCATGCAGACTTGTTGTATGAATGTCATTATGGAACCAGGATGCCGTGTTTTACTTCCCTGTACCTGCTCAACGTTCGTGTAAGTTGTTCCTTGTGTTACATTGTTTGTAAATTTATTCTGTTTTGTTTTCAGTCATTTTTGTTGTTGTTGTTGTTTCTTACTCGTTTTTTTTTTTTTTTTTTAAATGATAAACAAAGATCTAAATATACTGTATTTATATTAATACAGGGCTTGATACATTTATACCAAACCTAGGAGCCGCTTGTAATAGATGAGCCAGGCAGGTTTTTTTTATGTATAGTCAAAATTATTATTATTTTTTTTTTTTGAGAATGTATTTTACCCGGAAGGATACATCGAGATTTCTCTCGTTTTCAAGTATGTCCTGGGTGGCGAGTATGTACCGTTAAGTGTCTTGCCCAAGGACACTTACTGGAGAGGTGCTCTGGCCGGGATCGAGCCTGTGTCTCCACGGTTATAGAGCAGAGATGTTAAATTGTGTTATATAATCACTTATTGGCTGTAAACGTTTTAGAATCCCTCATAAAAGCTCTTTATCTGCAGCTTGCACTTAAATGGGTTAGACTTGAAGGCGCATGCTACAACCTCATCCCAGATTTATTCTATGACCACGTACTTACAGAATTGACCAAGAAATTCATATTTTGGGTATCTCCAGCAATGAACAAGAATTTTTTTTTAAGCTAAAATATTTAAAAAAAAATAAAAAGGTCTGTTAAATTTACAAAATTGCTTTTTTAAAAATACAAAAAGATGCTTTAAAAAAAAAAAATTTAATTAAAAAAAAAAGCCTTTAACCCGCGATCGGCCAGAGGTGAATGCGATTGCGGGAGGTCAGCGAGGGAGCGCAGGTACAGTTATGTATCCAGCCCAATTGTGGCTCGAGGTTACCGCTTTCAGCAGTGAAATTTAACCCCGAGCCACACTCGGGAACACTGCTAGGGGGGGAATAAAAAAAAAAATTGTAACGGTTCTGACATCGAAAATATGGCAGAATTGTACTGCCAGGGAGGTTAAAGGTGATATTTTTTAACCCTTTCTCTGCTGAGGACGTGTGGGGACCGTCCTCATTGACTAAGGAAAGATAGGGGGTTCCTTTGAACCCCGATATCTCCCGACTGTTGGCAGCTAGCAGGGTCATGTTTTGGTATCATTAGAAAGGCCAGAGCATGTTTAAAGTAAAGAATAAAAATAATAATAAACAAAAAGAAAAATGTGTTTTTTTTTAAAACGTGAAATGGCTCAGCAGTGAAGGGGTTCATTTTTTTTTATGATTACATGGAAACCTATTAGAATTCTCAAATTGGAGCACCGAAAATCAAGTTATTTACCCAGAAATTGGTATTCGGGAGCTTTGTGCTGCGTTCCAGGGCGAGGTGCAAAGTTAGCACTTACCCTGGAATATGGTGGTAAAGTGGAGGGTAAGGGAAAATCTACAGGCGCAGATCTGTAGTTTAGCATTAACCACGGAATAGGGCCCTTAGTCTTTATGGCAAAAGACTTGGCTCTTGTTTTACCAGTTATTCTGCTGGTTGTTGTTTGTCTGTTCTTTTTGGCAAAAGCCCTAATGTTGGTAAAAGAAGCATTTTAGCAATTGAAACCATTTACTTTTGCTCTTTATTTCTCGGCCTGCCGCATACTGCAGACTTCGCTTTCTGCTCCATATCTTCCATGTTTGCAGCAGGTGGGGGCGGTGATCCACTTTCCGATGCCCTGATCGGGGAGAAATGATTTATATCAGGTTACAAGCATCACTGTTTAGATGCACCGAAATTTGGCCACCGAAAATTATCAGCCGGGGGCTCACCTGAGCATGGAGGCCAGCCGAGCTGCCTGCTCGGCCGTCTTCCAAGCTCAGGCGAGCCCCCGGCTTGGCCTGGGCCTCGAGGCCCAGCAGAACCTGGGGCTCGCCCGAGCTTTGAGGCCGGCCGAGTTGCCTGCTCGGCTGTCCTCCAGGCTCAGGCAAGTCCCCGGCTCGGCCAGAGGGCCAACCGAGCAGGGGGCTCGGCTGAGTCTGAAGGCCGGCCGAGCAGGGGGCTCGGGCGGGCCTCCAGGCCCAGGTGATGGATTTTGTTGGGGGGGGTGGAGAGCACATACTCGCCTACATCGACCTCGAGTCCTCCACCGGTTGCACATACTCGCCTACATCGGCCCTGAGCTCCTCCAGCGATGGCAGTCCTGCATCCAGTGCCCTCTCACCGTTGGTCGCTGGGATGACGTCACGGAAGCCTTTGACCCTGGGTCAAAGGCTTTCATGATGTCATCCCGGTGACCGACACAGAGAATGGGCACTGGATGCAGGACTGCCATCGCTGGAGGAGCTCAGGGTCGATGTAGGTGAGTATGTGTAGGCAACATCCTCCTACTTCGGCCCTGAGCTCCAGCGGTGACCGTCCTCCGGCTGTCGCAGGCTGCTCAGCCGTCCTCCAAGCTCAGGCCCGGCCGGCCTTCGGGATCAGGCGAGTCCCTGGCTTCCAGGCCCATATTCTCATGTCTGATTTTTGGTATCGGTTTTCGGGCGAACCGATCCTGAATTTTCGGTATCGGCCGGAAATTTTCGTTTCGGTGCATCCCTAGTTTGGATGCTAAAGCCCCTATTCCCAGCCCCTTACCCTCCTTTTCTACTCAGCGCTCAGTCTGCAAACAAGAAATTGACAAATGTATCAGACATAGGAGCCAGTAAGACAATTTTGTAGCCGTCCACGAGTGCTATCCGCGGCCTCTCGCTAAAACCGGGACGCAAAGGGGAAAATTAGCTTCCCCTTAGTGTCCCGGTTTCCCCGGCAGATCGCAGGGCAGGCACCGAGTCCTCCATGGAGGATCGTGCTGCTGGGTCACATGACTGGCAGGATCTTGCCTCTCGTGAGATCCTGCTGGTTGGCGGAGTGATCGCGGATGGAGGCAGGGGACTTTCTTCCCCCAGTCTCCCTCTGCTCCTGGCGGCCAGAAGTAGCGGATCGGGCCGCCGTTCTCGTCGCGGGAAGATGTGATCCTAACGCTAATTAGTCTGTGCTTTCACGTGTTATGTATAAGGGAGCGCAAAGTACAGGAAACTCGCGCTGCGAAACACAAATTAACGAGCGCTGTTTCTTTAACCATTAGCAATTCGAAGGCGATGTTGGTGCAGCGCTATGACCTCCTTTAAGCTAGCGCTGACGCTAGTGTTAGCTTGGAGGAGGTGATCGAGCCCTACAGGTTTTGAAGGGCTATGCGTCATCTACATACAGGTTTCTACAGAACAATCCTAAAATGTAGGTGTCTGCCGCAAGATTCTAGGAGCCGCCGGGCCCTGTCAAGCCCTGCTCTGAACTGCAATAAATGTTGCTACAAATCACTTTGTGTAAATAAGATGTATTGATCGCTTTCTAAATGACTTTATTATTTGTGTGATGTCATGTGAAGGGTCTTGGAATAGCTTTGTCTTAGGCCCCGCCACCTGTGACAGGCCCTGAAACGTAGTTGACCCTCTTTCACCATGGGTTTTATCTAGGGATGCACCGATACCGATACTAGTATCGGGCCGATATTGCCGTTTGCACGAGTACTTGTTACTCGTGCAAACGGCCCGATACATCCTGCCGATACCGGAAGCCGGGGCTGGGCCGGCTTGCCGGTATCCGCTGGGCTGGGGAAGCTGGCCGCGTGCATGAAAAGCACGCGGCCAGCGTTCCCTTCCGGCGCACCACATACTCACCCATCCTGAAGGTCCGGTCGCTTGGCAGTGATGCGTTCCCACGGCCACTGGGCGCTCCTGTGACGCTGCCTCTCGGCTGGAGGCAGCGTCACAGATGCGCCCGGTGGCCACGTGATCGCATCACTGCCAACAAGTGACCGGACCTTCAGGATGTGTGAGTATCGCGGTGCGCCGGAGGGGAACGCTGGCCGCGTTCTTTTCATGCATGCGGCCAGCTTCCTCAGCGTTCGAGCTGTGGGCAAATCCATGAGACCTGGGGGCAAATCCATGAGTGCTGGGGGCAAATCCATGAGTGCTGGGGGCAAATCCATGAGTGCTGGAGCAAATCCATGTGAGCTGGGGGGAAATCTCATATAAATTTTTATATGAGGTCTGTTCTTATTGGAAAGCGTCACATGACATTAAATAAAAGTATCGGTACTCGGTATCGGTGAGTACTTTTAAAAAGTATCGGTACTCGTACTCGGCCTTAAAAAAGTGGTATCGGTGCATCCCTAGTTTTATCTAATAATAATAAAATCAAGAGGGAGATTCATCCTGGCGGCTCTCTATATGACACGTAAAGCACAGTTACAGGCATTTACAAATTGCCAACAATTTCTGCAGCGCTGTACAATGGGAGAGAGAATAACAAATATACATGCAGGTTAAAACACACAGAATAGTAGGAGAGAGGACCCTGCTCGAGAGCTTACAATCTAAGAAGAGACGGGTGACACACTAGGGGAGGGTGAATAGAGTACAAGAAGTAGCGGGGTGCATGTGGGCTGTGTAGGAAGAAGGAGCAACAGATGAACAATGGGCGATTATGGAGTGAGCTGATAAACTTCTCTAAAGTAATGTGTTTTCAGAGACGTCTTGAAGGACTGGAGAGACGGGGAGAGTCTTATGCTGCGGGGGAGGGAGTATGATAGAAAGGGGGCAGCTCGGGAGAAGTCCTGAAGGCGGGAGTTGGGGATTCGGGTACATGAAGCTGATGGCATCGGATCATTGGCCGTGCGAAGTGGTCGGGATGGGATGTACCTGTTGATAAGGGAGGAGATGTAGGCAGCGGCGCGGTTATGGAGAGCTTAGTACGTGAGCACCAATATTTTGAATTGGATTCTATAGGAGACAGGAAGCCAGTGTAGAGACTGACAAAGGGGGGAGGTGAGGTGTACGAGTCTGGCACAGGCATCCATAACATGCTGCAGAGGGTGAATCTGGGATCTTTTAAGGCCAGAGAGAAGGAGGTTACAGTAGTCAAGGTGGGAGATAATAAGAGCTTGGGTGAGCATTTTAGTAGAGGCATTTACTGTATACAAAACGTAACCTTTATTTCAGCTGTCAGCAGCCGTGTCCCTCCAGATGTTTTGAAACTACAGTTCCCACGAGGCTCAGTCAACCTAATGAGAAACTGAGAATCATGGGAGATGTAGTTCCAAAACATCTGGAGGGCCAGGGTTGCTGACCCTTGCTTTTTTTTTTTTTTAATACAATAAGGGCAGTATTACAATGTTGGTGCTAACTTAAAACCTCCATAGGCTATAATGGCTCTGGGAAGTTTACAACAGCTCTGGTTAAGGCTAGGGTCAGACTGAGGCAGTGCGAACGCGCGTTCTGGCGCACTTAATCACGGCCGCGCTAGCAGCAAATGACGGGCAATGACAGCCAATATACGAAGTACGGCCGCGCGAAAGTCCGGCTGCGCAACGCAAGTGGAAAATGAACGCATTTTTTCGAGAACGTTAAACCACTAGTACTGACGTACAGAGTGCGCTGCGCCCGCTAGCGGCGTGTGTGCGTGAATTGGAGACATCAGACTCTGCTAATGTCCGGCCAACATAACGTCCAGATGCAAGAAGTGTTTTATTGATGATCCGTACAAAATCACGGATGAAACTGCGCATAGTATGACCGC
Organism: Leptobrachium leishanense; assembly: GCA_009667805.1. Taxonomy (NCBI): domain Eukaryota; kingdom Metazoa; phylum Chordata; class Amphibia; order Anura; family Megophryidae; genus Leptobrachium; species Leptobrachium leishanense. The sequence continues at coordinate 34,395,686 of CM019074.1, read as the reverse complement.
TATTGCGTATTCCGTGAAAAAATACGTCCATTCTTCGAACGCACATTTTCACGGACAACGTGAAAAATGCGTTAGTCTGACCCTAGCCTTAGTTAGCACCAACTCTGTAATATGGCCCTGAGTGTGTAAAAGGACATATTTTCTATTCACAATAGATATCATCTTAAAATCCTTAAGGGGTTATTCAGAGAGCATCATCGGCGAGTTAAATTCGCTGACCCTGTCGTGAATTCAGCATTCACCGCAGGGTCCCCAATGTGCGGCGATTCGACCCACTGAACGCATCCATAAAAACCGCTGAATCGATCCGAATGCATCCGCCGAAAAAAAGCCGCCGACCCGCCGAACAGACCACTGGAAAACGCTGACGAACAGGAGTCGAAGAAGGAAAAAAACTGGCAACTTTTAAAACGTGTTTAAAATAAAAATAAAACCTACTGCATGAAAATTCCGGGAAATAATAAGATTCTATGAATAACAATAAGGCCGGCGTCAGATGAACGCAGCGATCACGTCCGTGTTGCCGCACAGTTTAACGTCCGTCGTAGCATAGAATCATGATCAATGGAGACCCACACACTAAGTACATGCACACCGAACTGCGCATACACAACGCACGTGGCAAACGGACGCAAGTTAGGCAAGAACATAAAACCGCTAGGACGGACGCGCAGAGTGCGCCACGTCCGTAGCGTTCTGTGTGAGTGAGGAGATGTCAGACGCAGCGCATTTGCGACGTCCAGCACCTTGACGCACAAAATGGCTTTTCATATCATGTACCAATTTTTATCATTTTTCATATTAATTTTGTTTCCCATAATTCCCCTTTTTTTTTCTACGTCCATCAAGAAGAACGGACCGTGTGGTGTCTACAGTATCTTCCGTCAGAACGTCTGGCCGTTATGCACGCACGCAGAGTGCGCTCAGACTGCGTTCATCTGACCCTAGCCTTAAAGGTCGTATACAGATTTAAAAAAAAAAAAAAAACATGTATAAAAAAAAATCGGAATTAAAAATTTCGCTTAAAAAAATACCAAAAAAAATACCTAAAAATATTCTAGAAAAAAAAGGAGAGACTTTTTGCTGCAAATGAAAAGAATAAACGGTTGAATAAATATATAAGAAAACCGGGGAAAGGATGCGAGTGAAAGTTTGGAGGCAGCAGGGGCAGATGGGTCATCAATGGGAATGTTGGAGTCCCCCAAGTATTAGGCTTGGATGGTTAGTAGACAGAAAGCAAGAAAGCCAGGTAGAAAAGTTGTTGAGGATCTTGGAGGTTGGACCAGGTGGGCGATGGATGACTGCCACCCTGAGAGAACGAGGAGAAAGCGGGCAGAAGCGGTGTACTTCAAAGGAGGAGGAGAGAGGTGGGGTGGAGGAAGATGTTGGCAGGTACGGATGGGAGAGCGCAGAATTCCAACACTGCGAGCGTTCCAGAGGGCGCAGGAGAAAGAGGAGGACAGGCGCTGAGGGCTAATAGAAATGAAGTTGCCGGGATTGCGTGGAGTTGTTACTTCTGTGGGAGGTAGCTTGAGAAGGAAGTAGTGATCGTTATGGGGCCAGGGTTAGGAGAGATGTCCCCTGCAGAAATACCAGCAGGAGAGTGAGAAAGAGAAGGTGGGGATGTGATTTGTGGGTGCAGGGGATGATTGTAAACCAGAGGCATCAACATCTGGGGGGTCACGAGTTTGCCAGCCCTGCTTTACCGCGTTAAGTGATTTTTGCAAATGCAGAATCCCTTAACACCAGGTCCGGGCAGTCGGTATTACTTTGGGAGATGCCGGCTTCTGAGGAGATGAATGAACTCACTTGGAATAGCTCGTTCTTCTCCACCTAGGAGCAAATTCACGGCTCCTCTTTAAAGTATAGGAGCCGTTATTTTACAGTAAGGAGTCGCAATAACCAAGCGGCAGCAAGGTGGGATTGGCAACGGCAGCCGCCGAGATAAGAGTGGAATAGGGTGAAGATATGTTTAACGATCGTGCACGGAATGCTCGTTCTTTTAAACATTCTATTACATAAAGGTGCTTGTTCTGACACTGTGTCACCTGCTTCCTCTGTAACGAGCATCTCCTTAGGAAACGTGTTTTGAAGCCAAATATTACGAGGTCTTTGAAGCCTGACGGTTTCCTTTTTCTACGCTCCCCCCCTCCCCGCTCGGTTCTGAGGAGCCCACGGTGTACTCACACATACATATCGAAGACCGAGTGTAGCATATTGTCGCTTGGCACGGAACACGAGCCTGTGCAGATGGTCCGGCCGAGGTCAGAGTCTGCGCGGGTGGCATCGGGCACCGTGCCACGTTTGTATGGATTGGATTGTGCGGAGGAGCGTTTGAGTTGTGATACTGCTGGATGGATTAATACAGAGAGGAGACATCCGGAACAGGGAACAGAAACTTCTGAAATGACAACCTAGAGGAACCCGGGCATTGCCCACATTTGGATTTATTTCCTCTTATCGGGTTCGTGAGTTCTTAAAAACCGCAACAGCCACCACACTACTCTTAAAGTATTTTTAAAACCGGTCTGGTCTTATTGCTGTCTTTCCACAAACTTTTACCACAATTCAGGGCACTGTCAGGTCTAGAGCCACACAGGGCATAGTGTATACTCTCAGGTCTAGACCTATGCATGGTATAATGTGTCGTGTCAGGTGAAGGATCAAACCGGGCACAGTTTTTACTGCCAGATTAGAGCCATGCAGGGCACACTGTAATATGGCATTGTTAGAGCCATGCAGAGCACAGTACATACTGTCAGATCTACAGCCACACTGGACCTATAGTATACCGTCAGATTTAGAGCCTCGCACGGCACAGGGTGCTTATTTCTGTTGGGCAATGTGTACTGGGCAGACCCAATGCAAGGCAGTTGATACCAGGTTACAGGGTATATAATCGTAACATAGGCTTTAAAAAGCCGTGCGTCCATCAGGTTCAGCCTTTCACACATCACTTACTGCTGTTGATCCAAAAAGAAGGCAAAAAACCCAGTCTGAAGCACTCGCCAATATGCAACACACTGGGAAAAAAATCCTTCTTGACCCCAGATGGCGTCAGATTTCTCCTTGGATCAAGAAGCTTTTACCCGCATATTAATATTATAACCCTTAATATTATGGTTTTGCAGGAAGTCATCCAGTTGTTGTTTAAAAGTCTGTACAGACTCTGACCCAACCACCTCAACAGGCAGAGAATTCCACAGCTTTATTGTTCTCACTGTAAAATAACCCTTCCTATGCTTTAGGCTGAATTTCCTTTCGTCCGGTCTAAATGGGTGACTGAATATGACATATATTTGTATTTTCGGTTTGATAATATTGCTGATAGTCATTGTTTTTGTGCAGAAAATAACCAGAATCCGTTACTTTGTCTATTCAGCAGGTCTATTCAAAGAAAGGTGAAACTCCTGGAGAATGACTGGAGAAGGGAAAATTCTAAGTCAAAATAGCCAAACCAGATATATTCTCCCATTTATCTCACTTTCCAAATCGGCTATTTGGTCTAGATTGTTCTCTTTTCTTGCCAGTTCTCCTGGTTTTCACCATTCTCTGAATAACTCTGCAAGTGCTTTTTCTAGACTTGGATAAAGGTGCAACTGCACAAGGGAACGTTTGGATTAGATTTTTATCGTACTTTATTGTTTTTTAATTTTTTTGTTTGAGAAAACATACTGCCGTTATAATTTGCGACAAATACAGAATTTGTGTGACTTGTCCATATTAACACAGCAGGCGCAGGCTGACCCAAAATGAGACCATCGGGGTTATTCAGAGAATGGTGAAACACTGGAGAACTTTTGGAGAAGTAAAAATTCTAGGTCAAAATAACCAAACCAGAAAAATTCTCCTATTTTGACCTAGAATTTTCACTTCTCCAAAAGTCCTCCAGAGTTTCACCTTTCTCTGAACTACCCTGCATGTGTCCTCTTTCTCCTGAGATCCTCACCCTCAGTATTATGAGCTGGTTTACCCATGGTCAAAGGTTTAACCCTTTTACTGCTGAGGACGTGTGGGGAACGTTGTCATTGACGCCTAAGGAAAGATAGGGGGTTCCTTTGAACCCCGATAACTCCCGACTGTTGGGAGCTAACAACAGGGTCATATTTGGTATCATTAGAAAGGCCAGAGCATGGCCTTTCTAATGATACCAAACATGACAATGTTTAAAGTAAAAAAAGAAAATAATAATAAAAAAGGAAAAACTTGTTTTTTTTAAGACGTGAAATGGCCCATTTACACTAAATGACTGCGAAAGACATCCACACAATAACAGCAACATATCAGGCCATGCATGGATTAATTATTAATCGCTGGCCTGGGATCACACGCCTACAACTCTGGACAAACAGGCCATTTATAGGGGAACTCCGCAGGAACGCCACAAGTATGTGTCAGAAACATTGTATGACAAGGATGCTCCAGGCCAAACGTTACCACAGTGTTAATGTTCTTCTGTCCATCCATCCATCTCACCATCCACCCGTCCATCCATTATACACCCACCCAACCGTCCACCTGCCAGTGCGCCGAACGAGAAAGCGGCGAGAGTTCAGTGCTTTCTGAATAACCCCTTAAATGATCTATCCGTATCCATCAGTCTTTCCGTATCTGTCTGTTCTAGATATACAGAGATACTGTCAGGGTTAGTCAGAGAGCGGTGAAAAACAGGAGAATGACTGGAGAATGGAAAATTCTAGGTCCAGATAGCCAAACCAGAAAAATTCTCCCTTTCATCTCACTTTCCAAATCGGCTATTTTGACCTAGAATTTTCCATTCTCCAGTCATTCTCCTGCTTTTCACCACTCTCTGAATAACCCTGAATATCATTCAAAACCTGTTGGAAACATTTTAGCCAGTCACAAAATGCGAGTTGTCATGAAATCGGAAGAATTTGTAATTTTTTCAGGAGATAAAGACGCTTTAATGATAATGCTCATAACACCGGTCGGCAGGCAATCTCCTCCTGTCATCTGTCTACACGTGCAAGGCCAACTCTCACCTCCAAGACTTCTCAAGGGCAGCTCCGGTCCTGTGGAATGACTTGTCTTGCCCTATCAAACTCTCCCCTGACCTTCAGGCCTTCAAGAAATCCCTCAAAACCCATCTCTTCAGATTAGCGTACACCATCACTGGTCCAACTCATCCCTCTGCTCACCTACTCACACATGATTGAAGCTGCTTCTATGGCCCCACCATTCCCGAACCACTGTCACTCATGATTCTGCCGTCCAGTAAAATTCCTCTTGTCTTCCTCAACCCCAATCCCTCTAGATTGTAAACTCCTATGAGCAGGACCCTCTACACCTACAGGGTTATTCAAAGAGAATTGAAAAGTCACCGCACGTTCGGTGACTTTTCGTTCTCTTCAATTCGGTGTCATTCGGCGATCCCATTTCGGCAACCCTGCAGTGTATTCAGCAAGCACCACAGGACCGTCGTAGTGCAGGGAAAAACGACGCAAACCCAACGAACACTGACCGCAAAACCCGGCGTACACACGCCGAAACCCGCAAAAACATCTGTATTAACCCGCCGAACACGCCAGAGAAACCCGAGCAGCCGCCAATCACAGCGCAGAGCAGCCGCCGGAAAAAGCCGACACCGCAGACTAAAGTGGGGAAAAAAATAACAGTACGCTTGAATGTTTGAAAAGTGAAACGCTGTTTGCAAAGAAACTACTGAGCGAAAATGTCTGAAATTTACATATAAGATCCAATGAATGATAATAAAAAGGGCTGTTACAGAAAAAAGAAAAAACAATTTAAAAAAAAAGGAAAAAAAAAATCGTAAAAAAATACTGAAAAATGCCTAAAAGATCCTAAAAAATCTATAAATAAAGAGACTTTTTACTGCAGAATAAAATAATAAATGGTTTATTAGATATTGAATTAAAACGGGAATATTTTTAACATTGAAGCCTATGGGATTCGCCTGAATAAACCTGCCGAATTAAACCACCGAACAGCAGGGCAATTCGGCAACTTTTCACTGCTGGTTTGTGTTCTCTGAATAGATGAGGCATTGCTTCTCTATGGGGATTTCACTGCCCTCGAACAGGCACTGAACAGGCACTGTATGTGCAGGCAATTCGCCAGGATTTGGCGAACTGCCTGCTCTCTGAATGGCCAGGAAAGATAACCGTACACTGAATTTCACTGTTCGGTTACCTTTCGGCCACAATTCGTATCTCTTTGAATAGCCCTGATGGTGTTTCCATCATATGTCCATTTATCTCGTTCCCTTTGGTTATTGTAAAGCGCTGCGGACACTGTTGGCGCTATATAAATGATGACAATAATAATATCACCCATCGTGTGTAGTGCATCAAAAATATATAATCATATTAAAAGAAAAAATCACCCCTTTTTTGCCCTTAAATAATCAGGTGGATTCTGCTGACGGCCTCTATCTAGTTATTTATAGGAATACTCTTATTAAAAAATAGAATTCCCTTTTTTTTCCCTTAAATAGTTTTTTCAGAGGCTGCTGGCAGCTTCTCTCCAATAATTTTGGAAAAAAATGTTTCCCCCTTTTCCGTTTTTATTCCTTACCTTTTTCTCCCTCACCGCGCAGCTCCTCCTCTCCGGCTCGGAGACTTAAAAACCCGTAAGATATTGACAAATAAAACAGTGTGACGTGTTCTGATATAATAAATAAAAAGCCATGAGGATTCTTGTATTCGAGTGATGTGCTCGGGGTCCTGCGGTATGGTCGTCGTGCGTGATGTCCTAGGGAAGGGGGACTTACAGCCCAGCGTGGTGGAGAATAAAAAGTAAAAGCAGCAAGCAATTTTAAAATATTTATTAATAATTAAAAATAATTAAAAGAACCCGTCTTGAGCTGGTTAAAAACAATATAAAGGGATATATCATTATGGGTTAAAAAGGATCACAAAAACGCGGTTTCGCCATAGGCTTCATCAGTTGGAATCCTTTAAAAGAATGACAGTCCATGCAAAGTGCAAAAAAAGTCATGGGAAAAATTCACAGAATAGAAATGGGAGATAAAAATCATAATTTTCTTTTTCCTTTATACAGTGGCAAGAAAAAGTATGTGAACCCTTTGGGATTACGTGGAGTTTTGCATGAATTGATCATAAAATGTGCTCTGATCTTCATCTAAGTCACAACAATTTGAAAAAACACAGTCAGCTTAAAATAATACAACACAAACATTATATGTTTTCATGTTTTTATTGAACAGAACATGTAAACATTCACAGTGCAGGGTGGGAAAAGTATGTGAACCCCTAGCGTAATGACTTCTCGAAGAGCTAATTGGAGCCAGGAGTGAGCCAACCTTGAGTCCAATCAGTGGGATATTATTGGATGTGTTGCTGAAAGCTGTCCTGCCCTTTAAAAAAGACACACCAGTTTTGGGTTTACTGGTTTCAAGAAGCACTGCCTGATGTGAACCATGCCTCGCAGAAAAGAGCTCTCAGAAGACCTACGATCAAGAATTGTTGACTTGCATGAAGCTGGAAAGGGTTACAAAAGTATCTCCAAAAGCCTTGATGTTCATGTGTCGACGGTAAGACAGACTGTCTACAAATGGAGAAAGTTCAGCACTGTTGCTACTCTCCCTAGGCGTGGTCGTCCTGTAAAGATGACTGCAAGAGCACAGGGCAGAATGCTTAATGAGGTAAAGAAGAATCCTAGAGTGTCAGCTAAAGACTTACAGAAATCTCTGGCACATGCTAACATTTTTGTTGACACATCTATAATAAGGGAAACATTAAACAAGAATGGAGTACATGGGAGGACACCACGGAGGAAGCCATTGCTATCCAAAAAGAATATTGCAGCATGTTTGAAGTTTGCAAAAGAGCACCTGGATGTTCCACAGCACTACTGGCAAAATATTCTGTGGACAGATGAAACCAAAATTGAGTTGTTTGGAAAAAACACACAACACTGTGTGGAGAAAAAAAGACACCGCACACCAACATCAAAACCTCATCCCCACTGTAAAACATGGCGGAGGGAGCATCATGGTTTGGGGCTGCTTTGCTGCCTCATGGCCTGGACGGATTGTTGTCATTGATGGAAAAATGAATTCCAGAGTTTATCAAGACATTTTGCAGGAAAACGTAAGACCATCTGTCCGCAAACTGAAGCTCCGCAGAGGATGGGTGATGCAACCGGACAATGACCCAAAGCATACAAGTAATTCAACAAAAGAATGGCTTCAACAAAACAAAATACACCTTCTGGAGTGGCCCAGAGTCCTCACCTCAACCCGATTGAAATGCTGTGGCATGACCTTAAGAGAGCGATTCACACCACACATCCCAAGAATATTGCTACACTGAAACAGTTTTGTGAAGAGGAGTGGTCCAAAATTACTCCAGATCGTTGTGCAGGTCTGATCTGCAACTACAGGAAACGTTTGGTTGAGGTTATTGCTGCCAAAGGAGGGTCAACCAGTTATTAAGTCCAACGGTTCACATACTTTTTCCACTCTGCACTTTGAATGTTTACATGTTATGCTCAATAAACACATGAAAACATATAATGTTTGTGTTGTATTATTTTAAGCAGACTGTGTTTTTCAAATTGTTGTGACTTAGATGAAGATCAGAGCACATTTTATGACCTATTCATGCAAAACTCCACGTAATTCCAAAGGGTTCACATACTTTTTTATGCCACTGTACATACAATTACTTCAAAGAAAGAAAAAAACCAGCAGCACGTGTTTTTATAATGTGGATTTATTTGTAATGCACAATCCAGTTACAGCTTTTATAAGTGGTCCTGTGTATGATTTATATATAATATACAGTGCTTTTTTTCTGGAAAAATAGGTAGGGGTACTCTCACGCCCGGGAAAAACTGATTATTATGACTATTTTCATGTCCTCATAAACAATAGTTGTAGTTCACTTAAAGGAAGACACTATAAATCGAAACCATATTTTTTAATACTGTGTTCCTTTAAATGAACTACAACTATTGTTGTAACCCTATGGGGGTTATCCACTAAGTGCCTTTGTTGCAAGACAAATCTGTATTGCAGAGCTGTTAGCTGTTTTTTTAAATTTTTTATTTGCAACGATGGCACTGAGTGGATAATCCCCTAGCATTTGTGAGCACCACAGCAATGAAACTCAGTTTTGCTGAGTATGTATGAGCTCCACAGCAATAAAACTCAGTAATGCGCAGTGTGTATGCGCTCCACAGCACTGAAACTCAGTTATACGCAGTGTGTATGAGCTCCACAGCAATGAAACTCCCAGTAATGTGCAGTGTCTATAAGCTCCACAGCAATAAAACGCACTACCGCCTTACAGTGCCAGCTCCTCTGATCACACCGCTTGCCTGACAATCCGCAGCTCTGGCAGATGTGTGTAAACATGCTGCACCCCCCTCCCCATGCTGTTCAAAGTTTCAGCGGCTGCAGAGAGAGGGGGGAGCAGCCCTCCCTTGTCACTTACTGGGGGAGGGGGGTTATCAGTCCCTGCATACACTCCTGACAATCGGAAGCGTTCAGGAGCAACATGAGCTGCCGAGCGCTTCCGATTCTCTGCCACTGCAGGAGAAGGGAGAAGCATCATGCTCTCTCCTGTTAGTTCTGGCTGGTGGTGAGGAGCCGGTACTGAGTACCCCCTGAAAAAAAGCCCTGGTCCTGTGTATGATTATATATAATATATATTCGAGACAGTGCTTGGATTGGGTAACAGAATGTCTGGGAGAGTAATCGAGGGAAGATATTTAGGACCCAGGATCCTGCATGGCCTCTATCCTCTCGCACAGTTGTTGCCAATTAATTAAGCAACAGGTAAATTCTCAGGCTGCTGACTCCTAGAGAGAAGTGTTTTTTAGGCCGGGGTCAGATGAGCGCACTATGTGCGCCCATACTGACATGCCTCCTGGCGTCTGTCACAGCGTTGTGATGCTTCGACAGGGCCGGCCACACGCTGTAGTACCCGCACGAATTGCACGTGCTGCGGCCGTGCTGAAAGCCTCCCCGTCGAAGCGCTACGACACGCTTTCAACGAGACTGCAAAGCACGATCCTCCAAGGAGGATCAAGCCTTACAGCGCTGAGTGCACTAACTGCGCTCAGCGAGGTGACCACACGGGCGTCACAGTGGAAGGAATGTCCACTCTCACTGACGTTCCTTCCGTTCTTAAAAACGCTTGTCTGACCCGGCCTTAATCGGACTGCTGAGAGCAGGCACGGAGCAGTAACACTTCTAGGAAAAGCTGTGATTTTCTTTCGGTTTTTAGATTATGTTGCCTGGATAGTCAGGATCGCTGCGTATTTAGTAAGTGCTCTAATTGAGCTAGGATCTTGTTTGTGTTTTTTTGTTTAATCACCTGCAATAGTGATTTAAAGCCAAGTGTAGCGTTTGTTTATTCTGGAATTAGACCTCTCATTTGCACATCTTCAAGTCTGCGGCTGATTATACCCTAGAGCAGTGGTTCCCAACCGCAGTCCTCAGGTCCCCCTAACCGATCATGTTTGCAGGATATCGGAAGCACAGCACAGGTGATATGATTTGCTGCTCAGTGATTGCAGGATTCAGTTTGCATTTCCCAAAGGTGATCCTTAAAACCTGGCCTATTAGGGTTACTTGAGGACCGCGGTTGGGAACCATTACTCTAGAGTGTGTGTGTCTGTCTGTGTGTGTCAAAAGCACTATTATACAATATATGCCTGTGGAGCATTATTCCCGGTGGAGGAATTCAGCTTCTCACAGAGCGCAGACATTGATATCTATGTTTAGTGTTAGACTTTGAGCGCTGCGTGCTGATAACGGGAGGCAGAGCCAGACTGGAGGACGCATCCTGGTATTGTGCCAGATTTTGATAATGGAACATATCCTCTGTCTAATACAAACCTCATGAATGCTTAACGTGACCTTTTTCAGGTGTATACGGATGCATCTCTCTGACCCTGTTTAGGAATCGTAGGGCTCTATTACATTCTTCACGCAAACGTTAACGCGTGCGCAAAAACGCATTAACGTGAGGGGCAAAACCCTTTGCTCTGAACGTCGTATTACAAAGTCAGCGCAGCAAATGCGCGCATTCGTCTACTGCGGGTGAACCTGCACGAACCCTTTGCGAGCGTACTGTACTGTGCGCGTCCAATACTTAACATTGTGAGCGCAAATGCGTTTGTGCGCTGGTACGCGGATGGTATTACAATCTATGCGCAGTTTTTAACGCACAGCGTTTGCGCGCATAATTTTAACGTCTTTTAAAAGCTGGTGGTAACGGCAAATCTGAACGTCCTGGTCGAACCCAAATACACCAGCACGAAATATAAATACAGCAAAGTAAAGTTACACATTCTACACATACCCAAACAATAAAATGGAGAAGTTGTGCGTGTTTTTATTATTGCGGCAGCATATATGCGCAGATTGATTTTGACAGGCGCAAAAACTTAACGGGAGACAATTGTGGTTCTTCATTCTGATTGGCTGAATCGCGTGAAAAAAACAGTCCGCACACTGATTTCTGTGCGCAACGTTAATGACGGATGAAAAAATGCGCGCGGAATGTAATACCAGCGTTAATTTACGTACTAACGTTAACGCTTCGCGCACAAATTATCGCGCTGCGCGATTGTTTTTGCTCAAAGATTGTAATAGGGCCCGTAATTTTTACATTATTTAGGGCAGAGCTTGATACATTTATATCAAACTTTAGAACCAACTGGAGAACAGTCAAATTTTTCTGTAAATTTATATGCAAATCACCCCACAATTCTAGTGCTTACCTGTCAAGCTGGGATTTATGGCTGCCGGCGCCGCGCGCCGCACACATGTCTTTTGCTTATCTGCGAGGAAATAAGATTTTATCCAAAAATTGTCCGGGCTGCACCGTTACCAGTAATATCCATCGTTTGACAGGACACTGCACGGGAAGAGAACCTGTTGTGACCGTCGATTAGTCGTTTTGGAATTAAAAGGAAACCCATTCCCGTCTCCCAGAGCCTTTCCAATGATTCCAAACATTATTATTATTTATTAATCTTTACTTATAAAGCGCCAGCATATTCCACAGCGCTGTACAATGGGCACAGTATAGACGTGACCAGGTTCAGTGTAAAATAAAAGTTTTAAAAAGGAATAAATAAATATCGAAATTTATGTTTTCCTTTTTTATTTTATTTATTGATGCAGCACTATTGTTCACTTTTAAATTATAATGTGAACAATGATGCTGCACTAATGAAAAATATAGTTTTCTCACTTTTGGCTAAATCGCGTGTTTTCTCCAAAAAATACAGTAACGGATTCCCATTTCTAATTTTTTGTTTAAGACGTGTACCCCATAGAATATATAACCGCAAAGGCTTATATATTAAAATATGAAAAAATATACCAGTGGTTCCCAACCGTAGTCCTCCAGTCCCCCTAACGGGCCAGGTTTTAAGGATCACCTTGGGGAAATGCAGAATGAATCCTGCAATCACTGAGCAGCAAATCCTATCACCTGTGCTTCAGATATCCCGCAAACCTGACCTGGTAGGGGGACTTGAAGACCGCGGTTGGGAACCGTTGCTTTGGATGATTGAAATTCACATTTTTTTGTTACAGCATTCTGGCTGGACATGACGTATACATATAGTAATGATATATGAATCTGCCGAGTCTGCCGTAAAAAAAGGATATATAATTTGTCTGTGTCGTACAATAAAACGCGACTTCAAATTGCATTTAAACATTATGAGCACAAACGGTAAAAATGAGCTCAGCACACAGATGAAGGGGTTAAACAGGCGAATCCCATCGATGTCAATGTAAGAAGTAATATCATTTTTTTAAGAAAAATTATTTTATTTCATTTTCATTAAAAAGTCTTTTTATTTATTTATTTTCTAGAACGTCTTTTTGTATCTTTTAAAAAAAATAATTTTGTGTCCCAATTTTTTTAAAACTGTTTTTTTTAAAAGAAAATTCGGTATCAGACCTTTTTTTTATTATTTTTATAAAGGACCTTTTTTTTATTATTTAGACACCTTTTAATAAATTTTTACCGGTTTAAACACCTGTTAGAAGAATAGGAGCGTTCCCTTCTGTTTTGTTTGTTGTTTTTCTTAATTCTGTTCAGTGGATTTTGCCGTTGACACTTCAGCTGTCTACGGTGCTCTTCGGCGACGGTCGCCAAATTTTTCACGAGGCTTCGTCGAGTCCATCTTCGACGCACTACGGTGACCCTACGTTGAATAGTGAATTCACTGTTATTTCGGCGAAGTGGAATCACCTTCGAAATTTCGATGCTTTGTGAATAACCCCTTTAGGCAAGGGTCAGCATCCGTGGCCCTCTATACGTTTTGGATCTATATTTCCCATGAGGCTTTGTTCAGTTGAATGAGTGGTTGAGCATCATAGAAGTAGACTTGTGCACCGATTGATTTTTTTTTTTTCGGTTCGTTCGGATTTTGTAAATTTTCAGTTCGGCTCGTTTCGGACGATTTCCATTTCGGTTCGGTGCGTTTCGGTTCGTTTTTCGTATCGACTTTTTTTTCGTGATTTCGGAAATTTTCGTGGTTTTTGGAACATCTGTTCTCCTCGTTTCAAAGTGTCTATTCGTTTTGACGTAAACTAATGGTTTTTCGGATCCGATATTTCTGTCGATATGATACGATTTCTCATGTTTTACAAGAAGGATACATTGAGATTTCTCATGTTTTACAAGAAGGATACATTGAGATTTCTCATGTTTTACAAAAAGGATACATTGAGATTTCTCATGTTTTACAAGAAGGATACATTGAGATTTCTCTGGTTTTACAAGAAGGATACATTGAGATTTCTCTGGTTTTACAAGAAGGATACATTGAGATTTCTCTGGTTTACAAGAAGGATACATTGAGATTTCTCATGTTTTACAAGAAGGATACATTGAGATTTCTCATGTTTTACAAGAAGGATACATTGAGATTTCTCTGGTTTTACAAGAAGGATACATTGAGATTTCTCTGGTTTTACAAGAAGGATACATTGAGATTTCTCTGGTTTACAAGAAGGATACATTGAGATTTCTCTGGTTTTACAAGAAGGATACATTGAGATTTCTCATGTTTTACAAGAAGGATACATTGAGATTTCTCATGTTTTACAAGAAGGATACATTGAGATTTCTCTGGTTTTAAAAGAAGGATACATTGAGATTTCTCTGGTTTACAAGAAGGATACATTGAGATTTCTCTGGTTTCCTGGGAAGGATACATTAAGATTTCTCTGTTTTTCCAGGAAGGATACATTTCAGATGGGAATGATACAAATTTACAGAATCAGTGATATAACCGAAAAATACGTTGTCCGAAATTACTGAAATGGAACCGAAATCACGAATGGAACGAAAATGAATTTCGATTTTACACATTTCTAGTCCATTCGAAAATTCCGAAAAGTTTTCGTTTCGGCTCGGAAATTTGTTCGGATCTGCCGTTTTCGGATCCGAAAATTTTCGGAAAATCGGCCGAATCCGAATGCATGAATTGGGAAATTTCGTGAAAATTCTGAAATTCCGAAACGCACATCCCTACATAGAAGATGCAGTTCCAAAACATGTGAAGGCCTACGGCTGCTGACCTTTAACGTAGGGAAAGCTTAAATGTGCGGCCCCTCATTTTATGCAACAAATGTAGAAATAAGTCCAATAAATTCTAATTATTGTAGATTTTCACAACTCTTAGGCTAGGGTCAGACGAACGCAGTGTGAACGCGCGTGCAGCCGCACTTTATCACGGCCGTAGTACCGGCCAATGACGGGCAATGTACGAAGTACGGCTGCACGAAAGTGCGGCCGCGCAACGCAAGCGGCAAACAAACGCATTTTTTTTCGAGAACGTGATACCGCTAGTACTGATGTACAGAGTGCGCTGCGGCCTCATAGCGGCGTGTGTGCGTGATTAGGAGACGTCAGACGCTGCTAATGTCCGGCCAACATAACGTCCAGACGCAAAAAGGGTTTTATTGATGATCCGTACAAAATCACGGACGAAAATGCGCATCGTATGACCGCTATCATGTATTCCGTGAAAAAATGCGTCCATTTGTTCGAACGCACTTTTTCACGGACGACGCGAAAAATGCGTTGTCTGACCCTAGCCTCAGAGCTCAGTAACGCGTCAGACTTCTAAAACGCAATGCGGTCTTTTTAATTTAATGTACTTTTTGTTTGAATCACATTATATATAATTTAGGAGCACCTTATTCATCTATTTTTGGCTCTTCATTCTTTATAGAGCCCCCAGGAAGCTATTGTTAATCCCCTCCATGTTTTCGTTTTATCAACAAGTCTGAATTCGTTAGCATCTTGCATACCAAGCCAATGACTTGCCAGGAACGCCGTGATGGCAATAAAGTCATCTGTGCCGAAGGTGTTTATGGCCAGATCGGTTTCTTATTCCCACATCTTCGATTGTGACGTCCATCGTTGCCCTCGTAAGATATTACGTGATTTTTAGACGAAGAAGGCGTGAATGTTTACATGGACATATTGGATTTTTCATGTCCAGGCGAGCTGACCGAGGCATGGAGGAACAAGGTGGAAGTCTTACAGGGTTATTCAAAGAGCTCCGAATTGTGGCCGAAAGGTAACTGAACAGTGAAATTCAGTGTTCGGTTACCTTTCCTGGCCATTCGGCTATTCAGAGAGCGGGCAGTTCGCCAAATGTTGGCGAATTGCCTGCACATACGGTGCCTGTTCGGTGCCTGTTTGGGGGCAGTGAAATCCACATAGAGAAGCAATGCTTCGTCTATTCAGAGAACACAAACCAGCAGTGAAATGTTGCCGAAATGCCCTGCCATTCGGTGGTTTAATTCGGCAAGTTTATTCAGGCGAATCCCATAGGCTTCAATGTTAAAAATATTCCCATTTAAATCCAATATCTAATAAACCGTTTATTATTCTATCCTGCAGTAAAAAGTCTCTTTATTTATAGATTTTTCTTTTAGGATCTTTAAGCATTTTTCTGGATTTTTTTGCGAACTTTTTTTTCCGTTTTTTTTTAAATCTCTTCTTCTTTTTCTGTAACAGCCCTTTTTATTATCATTCATTAGATCTTATATGTAAATTCCAGACATTTTCGTTCAGTAGTTTCTCTGCAAACAGCGTTTCACTTTTCAAACATTCAAGCGAACTGTTTTTGTTTTTTTTTTTCACTCCATTCGTCTGCGGTGTCGGGTTTTTCCAGCGGCTGCTCTGCGCTGTGAACGGCTCCTGCTCGGGTTTCTCCGGCATGTTCGGCGGGGTTAGTCCAGATGTTTTTGCGGGTTTCGGTGTGCGTTTTGCAGTGAGTGTTCGTCGGGTTTGCGGCAGCTTTTCCCTGCAATTGGGACCCTGTGGTGCTTGCTGAATACACCGCAGGGTCGCCGAAATGGGATCGCCAAATGGGAAATCGGATTGCACCGAATTGAAGAGAACGAAAAGTCACCGCACAATGTGCGGTGACTTTTCGATTCTCTTTGAATAACCCTGTTAATCTTGGCATAAAAATAGAATGTGCATTGAGACACCTTGTTTTAATATACATTTTATATATACATACACTGCCTGGCCAAAAAGAAGTCACCACCTACCATACAAGCCTATTGTGATCTGGAGTCTGATTCAGTCGGTCAGGTCTAGGTTCAGCAACGTTATGTGCCCAAAAAATGAAGTCATGTGACTCCCTGAATATACTGAATGAGCAGGTTTTTCCACCAATGGGTTTTTTCTCCCCTGATGGCACAGCGGGCATATTCCAAGATGGCAATGCCAGGATTCATCGGGCTCAAATTGTGCAAGAGTGGTTCAGGGAGCATGAGACATCATTTTCACACATGGATTGGCCACCGCACAGTCCAGACCTTAACCCCATTGAGGTTAATCTTTGGGATAATGTGCTGGAGAAGACTTTCCGACTCTCCCATCATCAATACAAGATCTGGGCCACAAATTAGTGCCGCTCTGGACTCGAATAAATGCTGTGACATCGCATGAGCTTATCGAAACAATGCCGCAGGGAATGCGTACCGGAATCACAGCAAAAGGCGACACAACCAGATATTAGAGTGTGACTTTTTTACGTTACTATATGCTAATGTAGGAGAGTGCTTCCCTGCGGTGTGTAGACTTCATATGCTGCAGGTGGGAAGTCGCATCCCTGTAATTTGCACATTGATTTCCCTCCTGCAGCATATGACGCCTACATACCGCAGGGGAGCGTTTCCATGTGCTGCCTGTTGGCATATAGAATATATGTGGCCTGGAAAATATGGCTGACCTGGGAACCCTAGTCCCGCGACAAGACGTGTGTTGTCGTTTCTGCTCCCTTTATGCAATCACCAGATTCCGAGCCCGTTGCAAACTTACCACAACCTCTGAAGTGTGCGACGTTGGTAGGCTTACCAGAAGCTAGCCCGAGGTATGTGCCTGGGCCGCGTTTCCCTCTTCCTGTTTTCCCGCGTTGGACAGGTATCTTGGCGTAAGGTCAGGTTGGAGTTACCCATTAACCATAAGCACAGAGCACCGCAATGAAAACAACACAAAGTGCACGGGCGCGTGACCGATGGACGAGTGGAAGGCAAGGGGCATGCAAGGAGCATCTCGTTCTTAATCGGAGGAATTTGCTTCTGGGTTGCAGTGGTTAGATTGCGGCCTTGCTTGTGTAGGGCAGGTCTGCAGGGGCAGACGGCCCTTCTTCCACTAAATGTCATAATCATTCTAGTCCTTACGAGACCTTTCAACACCTGTGCTGATAATCCTTGTCCTTGCAGGTTTTTTCTACACATGTACAGGTATTTCTGGTCTCCACAGGTTTACGCTACACCTGTACAGAACATTTCAGTCCTCAACGTGCTTTTCTGCACCTATACGTTGCATTGTCACAGTCTGTAAAGGCCTTTATACACCTGCACTGGTAAGCCTAGTCCTCATAGGGTTTTCGTGCACCTGCACAGGTATTTCTGGTCCCCACAGGACTACGTGACACCTGTACAGACAGTCTGCACAGAGTATGATTCCTTACATGGGGCATAGTCACACCTGTACAGATGATCTCAGCCCCCACAGGATTATTCTATACCTGCACAGGTATTTCTGGTCTTCACAAGACTTTTCTACGCCTGTACTGATCATTTCATTTTTCTACTACTGAACATATATATCCAGTCCTCACAGGGCTTTTCTACAGCTGTACAGATTATTGCAGTCCTCACCGGGCCTTTACACACCTGTACATATCATTACAGTCCTTGCTGGGCCTTTATACACCTGTACATATCATTACAGTCCTTGCTGGGCCTTTATACACCTGTACAGATCATTACAGTCCTCACCAGGCCTTTATACACCTGTACAGATCATTACAGTCCTCGCCGGGCCTTTACACACCCGTACATATCATTACAGTCCTTGCTGGGCCTTTATACACCTGTACAGATCATTACAGTCCTCGCTGGGCCTTTATACACCTGTACAGATCATTACAGTCCTCGCCGGGCCTTTACACACCTGTACATATCATTACAGTCCTTGCTGGGCCTTTATACACCTGTACAGATCATTACAGTCCTCACCAGGCCTTTATACACCTGTACAGATCATTACAGTCCTCGCTGGGCCTTTATACACCTGTACAGATCATTACAGTCCTCGCCAGACCTTTACACACCTGTACAGCTCCTTACAGTCCTCCCCAAGCCTTTCCACACCTGTACAGCACCTTACAGTCCTCGCCAAGCCTTTCCACACTTGTACAGTTCCTTACAGTCCTCGCCAAGCCTTTACACAGCTGTACAGCTCCTTACAGTCCTCGCTGGGCCTTTATACACCTGTACAGATCAGTCCTAGCCGGGCCTTTATACACCTGTACAGATCAGTCCTAGACGGGCCTTTATACACCTGTACAGATCATTACAGTCTTCGTCGGGCCTTTATACACCTATACAGATCATTACAGTCCTCGCCGGGCCTTTATACACCTGTACAGATCATTACAGTCCTCGCCGGCCCTTTATACACCTGTAGAGATCATTACAGTCCTCGCCGGGCCTTTATACACCTGTACAGATCATTACAGTCCTCGCCGGGCCTTTATACACCTGTACAGATCATTACAGTCCTCGCCGGGCCTTTATACACCTGTACAGATCATTACAGTCCTCGCCGGGCCTTTATACACCTGTACAGATCATTACAGTCCTCGTCGGGCCTTTTTACACCTGTACAGATCATTACAGTCCTCGCCGGGCCTTTATACACCTGTACAGATCATTACAGTCCTCGCTGGCCTTTATATACCTGTACAGATCATTACAGTCCTCGCCGGGCCTTTATACACCTGTACAGATCATTACAGTCCTCGCCGAGCCTTTTATACACCTGTACAGATCATTACAGTCCTCGCCGGGCCTTTATACACCTGTACAGATCATTACAGTCCTCGCCGAGCCTTTTATACACCTGTACAGATCATTACAGTCCTCGCCGGGCCTTTTATACACCTGTACAGATCATTACAGTCCTCGCCGGGCCTTTATACACCTGCACTGATGTCCTCACAGAGATTTCCTACAACTTTACAGACATTTCTGATCCTCCCAGGCCTTTTGTACGTCTTTTTGTCAGGCCCGTGAACTCTAACATGATCACCTTTCACCAGATTGCATGGTCCTTGTTGGTGCTGGATCTTTAAAGCTGTTTCGATCCATGTGATCTCTCCTAATGGCGAAACTTCGTGACATGTTGTCCACTGTTGTTGCTGTCCATTTTGGCTGTTTAAAAGCCATGAATCACTGATACAGCAATAGCGGCTCTCTGAGGATCCATATACAGCATTCAAAAAAGGATAGGTAATTTAATACAGGGCTGTCTGACTCCAGGAGGCAGTCACTCCCTCCCCAAAACACCAGTCCATCCCTTAGAAGAGCAAACCTTTATGTACTCTGTAGGATAGCCATGTAGTTTTAGGGCTGGGGTGCTCAACTTTGACCCTCCAGATTTTTCAAAACTACATCTCCCATTATGCTTTGCCACTCATTAAGTCGACGGAGCCTTCTGAGAAATGTAGTTCCAAAACATCTGGAGGGCCTCGGTTGAGAACCCCTGCTTTATAGGGGGGCGGGGGGAGCCGATGGCAAGTATGAACAAAAGGGCATGAAGCAAATCTCCTTGAAAAGGGTCTTGTAATACTACTTTTGGTTCTATATATAGAGGTTCCTTGTCTGCCAGGAACGTGGCTTTACCTATGCAGATACGGTTTCTTGATGAAAGCTCCTGCTGTGAACCGAAACGTTGACTTTTATTAATATGCATTAGTAAAGTTTGTTGTTTTATTTTATTAAGACTCTAGAGTGCCAGCTCATGTTCCAGCTTGTGTAATATATATATATAATTGTATACCCAACACATTCCTGACCTCAGATACATGTATACCCAAAGCAATTCTGACCTCACATACATGTTTACCCAACGCAATCCTTACCTCAGATACATGTATACCCAACGCAATCCTAACCTCAGATACATGTATACCCAACGCATTCCTGACATCAGATACATGTATACCCAACGCATTCCTGACCTCAGATACATGTATACCCAACACATTCCTGACCTCAGATACATGTTTACCCAACACATTCCTGACCTCCGATACATGTTTACCCAACACATTCCTGACGTCAGATACATGTTTACCCAACACATTCCAGACCTCAGATACATGTATACCCAACACATTCCTGACCTCAGATACATGTATACCCAACGCAATCCTGACCTCAGATACATGTATACCCAACGCAATCCTGACCTCAGATACATGTATACCCAACACAATCCTGACCTCAGATACATGTATACCCAACGTATTCCTGACCTCAGATACATGTTTACCCAACACATTCCTGACCTTAGATACATGTATACCCAACGCAATCCTGACCTCAGATACATGTTTACCCAACACATTCCTGACCTTAGATACATGTATACCCAACACAATCCTGACCTCAGATACATGTTTACCCAACACATTCCTGACCTTAGATACATGTATACCCAACGCAATCCTAACCTCAGATACATGTATACCCAACGCATTCCTGACATCAGATACATGTATACCCAACGCATTCCTGACATCAGATACATGTATACCCAACACATTCCTGACCTTAGATACATGTATACCCAACACATTCCTGACCTCAGATACATGTTTACCCAACACATTCCTGACCTCAGATACATGTTTACCCAACACATTCCTGACGTCAGATACATGTTTACCCAACACATTCCAGACCTCAGATACATGTATACCCAACACATTCCAGACCTCAGATACATGTATACCCAACACATTCCTGACGTCAGATACATGTATACCCAACACATTCCAGACCTCAGATACATGTATACCCAACACATTCCTGACATCAGATACATGTATACCCAACACATTCCAGACCTCAGATACATGTATACCCAACACATTCCAGACCTCAGATACATGTATACCCAACACATTCCTGACCTCAGATACATGTATACCCAACGCAATCCTGACCTCAGATACATGTATACCCAACGCAATCCTGACCTCAGATACATGTATACCCAACACAATCCTGACCTCAGATACATGTATACCCAACGTATTCCTGACCTCAGATACATGTTTACCCAACACATTCCTGACCTTAGATACATGTATACCCAACGCAATCCTGACCTCAGATACATGTATACCCAACACAATCCTGACCTCAGATACATGTATACCCAACACATTCCTGACCTCAGATACATGTATCCCCAACGCAATCCTGACCTCAGATATATGTATCCCCAATGCAATCCTGACCTCGGATACATGTATCCCCAACGCAATCCAGACCTTAGATACATGTATACCCAACACATATCAGACCTCAGATACAGACACTGGAGCGGCTGGCAGAATGCTCTAATGGCATTCTACCAGACCACTGCGGCTGGCCGCTTTCCAGTGAGCGGCCGCCGGTAAAGGTTTAGAGCAGCCGCTCGGTGGGAACCTCCAGCCGCGATCTCGCGACATCTTGCACAGTTTGAGATCTCGGCTCTCACATGATGGCGACTGGAGGTTCCCGGCGAAAGTCTGCTCCAACCTTTGCCAGCGGTTTCTCGATGGAATGCAGCCAGCCGCAGGGACCTGGTAGAATGCTGTTGTTGCATTCTGCCAGCCGCCGCAGCCCCTCGGATGCTGGCAAGCCAGCTCAGTGCTGGCTTCCGTTATCGGGGACATCTACACGAGTACGATTTACTCGTGCAAACGCTGGCATCGGTAAAAACACACACACACACGTACACACACACTGTGCTGGCTCCTAAATTTTCGGGCTGTCTCCTAGAATTTGAACAGGTATGTCTAGCCCTAGTATAATAGGTTCAATATTATGCTATTACATTATTATTACATGGTAGTAAAGTACTAATAGTTCCCTCACCCTTTACAAGGTCATGTTCTTGTTTTTAAAAAATAAATTTTTATTGAGTTACAAAATATCCTTTTTGGATACACTTCCACTGGTTTCCGTCCGTCGAATGTCTGTTCTTCAGCCGTACAGATCTTTTCAGACCCGGCAGGTTTCTTCACCGTTTGCACCGCATTCCAGTCATTACAAGCCTTTGGTGTATTTGCACCAAAAGCTCCAGACGTTGTAACTTTATTTATACGCTGACTTTATTGGCTTCTTCAGAGCATCTCGCTATTAGAACACGTCTGCAGGGTTTATTCGGGGGATGCGAATAGGAAAGTGACAGCTTCTAATTTATTATAACAAAATTTGGATGGAGAAAAAAAAAAAAAGTGCTTTCATCTCTGGTGTTTTATCCGTGTTGGCCTCTGCCGGTCCTGGGTTTAGGGAATGGTCCCGAGTGCTCTGATCTTGAGCCGCGAGCCGGAGTGGAAAGCCAGAACATGGCCGTTATCTTGGCAGCGAGGGGATGAGAAATCTCAGGACCCTTACCCCATCGTTCCTTGTGTTCCAGTACAAGGCTCCATTGTGTGAGCTGGTCCCTCCCAGCCCGCTGGGTCTAGAATGGGGGCTGCTGTGAAAGTTGCAGATCCTTCCCACCCCCACGTCCTCACCATGGGCATCGCTGCAAAAATACGCTGCAGGGTGTGGACATGCGACTTATATATGAGGGCAGAATGCGAGAAAAAGCAACGTCAAAGGCTAATTACTACTCACATCACATAAAGGCCAGATGTCCGTGATGGGAGTGGGAATTCAGTCACTAGACTAGAGGATGCTATATGTAATAAAACACAGTGGTAGAGAGGTTATATGGAGTAATAGGAGGGTTATATGGAGTAATAGGGTTATAGGGAGTAATAGGAGGGTTATAGGGAGTAATAGGAGGGTTATATGGAGTAATAGGAGGGTTATATGGAGTAATAGGGTTATATGGAGTAATACGAGGGTTATATGGAGTAATAGGGGGTTATAGGGAGTAATAGGAGGGTTATATGGAGTAATAGGAGGGTTATGTGGAGTAATAGGAGGGTATATGGAGTAATAGGAGGTTATATGGAGTAATAGGAGGGTTATATGGAGTAATAGGAGGGTTTAGGTAAATAGGAGGGTTATAGGGAGTAATAGGAGGGTTATATGGAGTAATAGGAGGGTTATAGGGAGAGGTTATATGGAGTAATAGAGGGTTATAGGGAGTAATAGGAGGGTTATAGGGAGAGGTTATATGAAGTAATAGGAGGGTTATAGGGAGAGGTTATATGGAGTAATAGGAGGGTTATATTGGAGTAATAGGAGGTTATAGGGAGAGGTTATATGGAGTAATAGGAGGGTTATAGGGAGAGGTTATATGGAGTAATAGGGGGGTTATAGGGAGAGGTTATATGGAGTAATAGGAGGGTTATAGGGAGAGGTTATATGGAGTAATAGGAGGGTTATATGGAGAGGTTATATGGAGTAATAGGGGGTTATATGGAGAGGTTATATGGAGTAATAGGAGGGTTATATGGAGAGGTTATATGGAGTAATAGGGGGGTTATATGGAAAGGTTATATGGAGTAATAGGAGGGTTATATGGAGAGGTTATATGGAGTAATAGGGGGGTTATAGGGAGAGGTTATATGGAGTAATAGGAGGGTTATAGGGAGAGGTTATATGGAGTAATAGAGGGTTATAAGGAGAGGTTATATGGAGTAATAGAAGGGTATAAGGAGAGGTTATATGGAGTAATAGGAGGGTTATAAGGAGAGGTTATATGGAGTAATAGGGGGTTATATGGAAAGGTTATATAGAGTAATAGGAGGGTTATAGGGAGAGGTTATATGGAGTAATAGGAGGGTTATATGGAGAGGTTATATGGAGTAATAGGAGGGTTATAGGGAGAGGTTATATGGAGTAATAGGAGGGTTATAAGGAGAGGTTATATGGAGTAATAGGGGGGTTATATGGAAAGGTTATATAGAGTAATAGGAGGGTTATAGGGAGAGGTTATATGGAGTAATAGGGGGGTTATATGGAGAGGTTATATGGAGTAATAGGGGGGTTATATGGAAAGGTTATATGGAGTAATAGGAGGGTTATATGGAGAGGTTATATGGAGTAATAGGAGAGTTATAGGGAGAGGTTATAGGGAGTAATAGGAGGGTTATAGGGAGAGGTTATATGGAGTAATAGGAGGGTTATAGGGAGTAATAGGAGGGTTATAGGGAGAGGTTATATGGAGTAATAGGAGGGTTATAGGGAGTAATAGGAGGGTTATAGGGAGAGGTTATATGGAGTAATAGGAGGGTTATAGGGAGAGGTTATATGGAGTAATAGGGGTTTTATAGGGAGAGGTTATATGGAGTAATAGGAGGGTTATAGGGAGAGGTTATATGGAGTAATAGGAGGGTTATAGGGAGGGTTATATGGAGTAATAGGAGGGTTATAGGGAGTAATAGGGGGTTATAAGGAGAGGTTATATGGAGTAATAGGAGGGTTATAGGGAGAGGTTATATGGAGTAATAGGAGGGTTATAGGGAGGGGTTATATGGAGTAATAGGAGGGTTATAGGGAGAGGTTATAGGGAGTAATAGGAGGGTTATAGGGAGAGGTTATATGGAGTAATAGGAGGGTTATAGGGAGAGGTTATATGGAGTAATAGGAGGGTTATATGGAGTAATAGGAGGGTTATAGGGAGAGGTTATATGGAGTAATAGGAGGGTTATAGGGAGAGGTTATATGGAGTAATAGGGGGGTTATAGGGAGAGGTTATATGGAGTAATAGGGTTATAGGTAGAGGTTATATGGAGTAATAGGAGGGTTATAGAGAGAGGTTATATGGAGTAATAGGAGGGTTATAGGGAGAGGTTATATGGAGTAATAGGAGGGTTATAGGGAGAGGTTATATGGAGTAATAGGAGGGTTATAGGGAGAGGTTATATGGAGTAATAGGGGGGTTATAAGGAGAGGTTATATGGAGTAATAGGAGGGTTATAGGGAGAGGTTATATGGAGTAATAGGAGGGTTATAGGGAGAGGTTATATGGAGTAATAGGAGGGTTATAGGGAGAGGTTATATGGAGTAATAGGAGGGTTATAGGAGAGGTTATATGGAGTAATAGGAGGGTTATAGGGAGAGGTTATATGGAGTAATAGGAGGGTTATAAGGAGAGGTTATATGGAGTAATAGGAGGGTTATAAGGAGAGGTTATATGGAGTAATAGGAGGGTTATAAGGAGAGGTTATATGGAGTAATAGGGGGGTTATAGGGAGAGGTTATAATGGAGTAATAGGAGGGTTATAGGGAGGTTATATGGAGTAATAGGAGGGTTATAGGGAGAGGTTATATGGAGTAATAGGAGGGTTATAGGGAGAGGTTATATGGAGTAATAGGAGGGTTATAGGGAGAGGTTATATGGAGTAATAGGAGGGTTATAAGGAGAGGTTATATGGAGTAATTAGGAGGGTTATAAGGAGAGGTTATATGGAGTAATAGGGGGGTTATAGGGAGAGGTTATATGGAGTAATAGGAGGGTTATAGGGAGGGTTATATGGAGTAATAGGAGGGTTATAGGGAGAGGTTATACGGAGTAATAGGAGGGTTATAGAGAGGTTATATGGAGTAATAGGAGGGTTATAGGGAAAGGTTATAGGGAGTAATAGGAGGCTTATATGGAGAGGTTATAGGGAGTAATAGGAGGGTTATAGGGAGTAATAGGAGGGTTATATGGAGTAATAGGAGGGTTATATGGAGTAATAGGGTTATAGGGAGTAATAGGAGGGTTATAGGGAGTAATAGGAGGGTTATATGGAGTAATAGGAGGGTTATATGGAGTAATAGGAGGGTTTTATGGAGTAATAGGGTATAGGGAGTAATAGGAGGGTTATAGGGAGTAATAGGAGGGTTATATGGAATAATAGGAGGGTTATATGGAATAATAGGAAGGTTATAGGGAGTAATAGGAGGGTTATAGGGAGTAATAGGAGGGTTATAGGGAGTAATAGGAGGGTTATATGGAGTAATAGGAGGGTTATATGGAATAATAGGAAGGTTATAGGGAGTAATAGGAGAGTTATAGGGAGTAATAGGAGGGTTATATGGAATAATAGGAGGGTTATATGGAATAATAGGAAGGTTATAGGGAGTAATAGGAGGGTTATAGGGAGTAATAGGAGGGTTATAGGGAGTAATAGGAGGGTTATAGGGAGTAATAGGAGGGTTATAGGGAGTATCAATTTGAGATTTCCCTAAAATCCCACAGTACAGGAAATTGCTTTGTATTTTCTCCTTCAGACGGTGACTGCATTCATCCATTTATCAGCCGCCGAGTAACCCCTTTTCATTGATTCACAGTTCCTATTGATAAATGACTACAATCCTGTTGAATGATTTGAATGATTGATTCTCCGCTCTGATCATTTGGCCTGATATTAAGTGATATTGACATCCCACCAGGGAGACCCCCCCCCCCCCCACCAAGCTGCTATCAAATTAGCCAGCCAAAATAAAGAGTGTTTTCAATCAAGATACATGTATCCACACGACTGAATAGTT
This sequence comes from Leptobrachium leishanense, assembly GCA_009667805.1. Taxonomy (NCBI): domain Eukaryota; kingdom Metazoa; phylum Chordata; class Amphibia; order Anura; family Megophryidae; genus Leptobrachium; species Leptobrachium leishanense. The sequence goes on along the minus strand of CM019074.1, from coordinate 34,368,676 downwards.
ACAAAACCTGTGTTACAATACCTTGAGGCTAGGGTCAGATGAGCGTGATTTCTACGGACTGTACGTCCGTGCACACTGACGTACGTCAGTACGGAAGACGCAGTAGTGGCCACACAGTCCGTTTATTCACTGACTTTTTTTTTGACGGATGTAGGAGGGAAAATAAATTAAAAAGCAAAACCATTTTGTCCGTGAACAAAATGCTGGATGTATAAATGCAGTCCGTCTGACCACGTTCCATCACTCACACACAAAGCTATGCAGACGTTGCGGACGCAGCGCACTTTGTGCGGCCGTTCTAGGGGTTGTACGTTCTTGCGTCCGTGGGCCGCGGCCGTTGTGCGTCCGCAGTTCAGTGTGGACGTACTTCATGTGTCAGGCTCCAATGGGCTTTCTGTCATGCTATCACGGACGTACTTTTAGGCGCAATCACGGACGTGAACACTACGCTCGTCTGACCCCAGCCTAAAAGTGTATATAAAATGAATGCTATTGCTAATGAATGCTCAATATGAATGAAGGTGAGCGCGAGGGGGTGCACTAACTACTGCGATTACAAAGCAGCCCCCTTATAGTTTGTTTAATAATAGTATAAAAGATAATATATCTTTTCACCACCTGTGTATATGCATTAAAAGGTAATTGAATAACAATTTTATGAGTGCTAATAAATGTATATTATGTAAAGGTCATAGTGAGGAGGACGTTGCGTTAGACAGGGAGAGATAGGACTTCCATACCAAGCGCTTTGTGTTGAAGAAGGCCAGGTGCACACGAACGCAATAAAAAAGCCATGTGACGCTGCGACGGGGCCAGTCACACGCTTGTGCGCGAGCGCGTCTGTCTAGAAAGCCTCCCCGTCGATGCGCTAGGAGGCGCGTCGACTGGGCTGTAAAGCCATAGGAGGATCGCGCTTTACCGCGCTGAGGGGGGGGCCGGACGGGCGTCGAGTGGAAGGAACGTCCACTATCACAGACGTTCCTTCCACTCTTTGACTTGCTTCTCCACCGTCGAAGGGTGGAGTCGTTACCACTGGACTCCACAACCGATATTGTGTGGCAGGCAAGTATGTACCGTTAGGTGTCTTGCCCAAGGACACTTATTGGAGAGGTGCTCTGGCTGGGATCGAACCTGTGTCTCCACAGTTATAGAGCAGTGACGTCAGATTAATATTTTCTTTTCTTTGTTTGCATTAATCCAGAACTCTAGGAACGAAAAGTACGATTTTTAGCTTCTGGAGGTAAAAATCCTGGTTTCCACAGGACTGTCAGGCTAACGCTCTCCATTTTAGCGTAATCCTGATGTTAAAGCTTCATTTCTCGAGGCTGTGTGCAGATGCAAATATCATTAAACAAATCCCGCCGTTACCATTTCCTCACGGCGGAGACGACAAATCCACATACTGCTCTGCCTTGTTCTTATTTCCTCCCCGAAGGCCTCTTTTTGTACCTCATGTCTGGGACACAAAAGCCAGATGAAGTGTCTCGGCCAGGTCTGCAGATTACAGCCCGGCCAGGCTCCTCTTTTCATCTTCAGGGAGTAGGCCCGGGCCTAGCAGACCGTTGCCAGGACCCCCGTCTACAGGCACTGAAGGACATGTCTGCCTAAAGCAGCTGTATTAAGCTTCCTTCTCTCAATCCATTTGGAAATTCATCCCCCCCTCCCCTCATCCTCCCCCCAGTCCCTCAGGGGATGTATGCCCTGCGGGGTGGGGGGTATGATATGAGGGTTTGGAAAGGTTCAGGACTATGGAGTCATGGTGGGAATCCAAACATAAAAGGTTGAGAGGCCAATTTACCACACACTCAGCGTTGCCTATTGTCTATACAAATCAAATCAAATCAAAATAAGCTTTATTAGCAGGACCAAATACATTTTAGCATTGCCAAAGCATATGGGGTGGAGGGGGGTAGTGGGACATATATGGGGGGGAATGGACAAGTCCATGGACATTATCAGGGGTAAGGATATGCTGCCATTAAATCCCTTTATTGCTGTGGGGGATACCCACACGTCCAGGCAGCTTATAACTGTTTTTGTTTTTAATGGTTTTATCTTCTTTTTATTCCCCCCATTGATTCACTGTTGTATGTTTGTGCTGTGACAAAGGAAGGGAGTATATTTAAAAGGAAACAAAGTAGCAAAACAAGAGGACTATCAGGGTTATTCAAAGAGATCCGAATTGCTTGAGAAAGGTAACCGAATGCTGAAAATCAGCATTCGTTTACCTTTCTTGGCCATTCGGCTATCCAGAGAGCAGGCAATTCGCCAAATCCTGGCGAATTGCCTGAACATACGGTGCCTGTTCGAGGGCAGTGAAATCCCCATAGAGAAGCAATGCTTAGTCTATTCAGAGAACACAAACCAGCAGTGAAAGGTTCCCGAAATGCCCTGCCATTCGGTGGTTTCATTCGGCAGGTTTATTCAGGAGAATCCCATAGACTTCAATGTTAAAAATATTCCCGTTTTAATTCAATATCTAATAAACCGTTCATTATAAAATTCTGCAGTAAAGAGTTTCTTTATTCATAGATTTTTTTAGGATATTTTAAGCATTTTTCTGAATTTGTTTAAAGTCCGATTTTTTTATTTTTTTATTATACTTATTTTTTCTGTAACAGCCTTTTTATTATCATTCCCTGGACCTCATATGTAAATTTCAGACATTTTCGCTCAGTAGTTTATTTGCAAACAGCGTTTCATTTTCAAACATTCATGCAAACTGTTTTTCTAAATTATTCACTGCCTTCGTCTGCGGTGTCGGCTTTCTCCAGAGACTTCGGCTCTGTGTGATCGGCTCCTGCTCGGGTTTTTCGACGAGTTAATCCAGATGTTTTTGGGGGTTTTCGGCGTGCATTCGGTGGGTTTTGCGGTTTCTTTTCGTCGGGTTTGCGGCAGCTTTTCCCTGCAATTCGGGGACCCTGTGGTGCTTGCTGAATTGAGGAGAACGAAAAGACACCGAACGTGCGGTGACTTTTCGAAGCTCTTTGAATTACCCTGATAGTGTTAGATTAGAGGGGCAAAGGTTTAAAAGTAATATCAGGAAGCATTATTTTACTGAGAGGGTGGTGGATACATGGAACAGCCTTCCAGTAGAAGTGGTAGAGGCCAAAACAGTAATTGAATTTAAGCAGGCATGGGATAGGTATACGGCTATCCTAAACAAAAGATAAATCCAGGTAAAGTATCCATGTAATTGGGCAGACTAGATGGGCCGAAAGGTTCTTATCTGCCGACATTTTCTACGACATTATGAGAGAAGAGTTTCCAGTTAGGAACGCCACCATCATTAAAGCCAATCCCTGGGACACGTACATATACAGTATAAATAGTTTTTTTTTGTCGCCCCCCCCCCAGTATTCTTATAGCACTGATCTAAAAAAAAAAACCTTCTAACCCCCACCCTGACTCTATCCCGACTTTACCGTTAACAGCTGAAGCCGTTATACATATCGACTTCTGCCACTAATCCGACTTTAGGGCCTGTTCACAAAGCACCGAAATTGCCTGCGTGGTTCCCAATGAGCGGCCGGGCTACAACCTCTGCCGGTGGCCGCTCGAAGGAAGAAGACGCCGGAGGAGCCTAGCAGCGCGGGAGGATGAGCGGGGCAATATGTGAGAGAGCTGGAGTCCATATCTGAGCGAGCTGGGGGCAATATCTGAGCGAGCTGGAGGCAGTATGTGAGCGAGCTGGGGGCAGTATGTGAGCGAGCTGGGGGCAGTATGTGAGCGAGCTGGGGGCAATATCTGAGCGAGCTGGAGGCAGTATGTGAGCGAGCTGGGGGCAGTATGTGAGCGAGCTGGGGGCAGTATGTGAGCGAGCTGGGCGCAGTATGTGAGCGAGCTGGGCGCAGTATGTGAGCAAGCTGGAGGCAGTATGTGAGCGAGCTGGGGGCAGTATGTGAGCGAGCTGGGCGCAGTATGTGAGCGAGCTGGGCGCAGTATGTGAGCGAGATGGAGGCAGTATGTTAGCGAGCTGGGGGCAGTATGTGAGCGAGATGGAGGCAGTATGTTAGCGAGCTGGAGGCAGTATGTGAGCGAGCTGAGGCAATATGTGAGCGATCTGGAGGCAATATGGGAGCGAACTGGGGGCAATATGGGAGCGAGCTGGGGGCAATATGGGAGCGAGCTGGGGGCAGTATGTGAGCGAGCTGCGCGCAGTATGTGAGCGAGCTGGGGGCAGTATGTTAGCGAGCTGGAGGCAGTATGTTAGCGAGCTGGGGGCAGTATGTTAGCGAGCTGGGGGCAGTATGTTAGCGAGCTGGGGGCAGTATGTTAGCGAGCTGGAGGCAGTATGTTAGCGAGCTGGGGGCAGTATGTTAGCGAGCTGGGGCAATATGTGAACGAGCTGGGGCAATATGGGAGCGAGCTGGGGGCAATATGGGAGCAAGCTGGGGGCTATATGGGAGCAAGCTGGGGGCAGTATGTGACCAAGATGGGGACAATATCTGAGCTGGGGCAATATGGGAGCGAGCTGGGGGGGCAATATGTGTGAGCTGGGGGCTATATATATATATATGATGTCTGTTCCTATTGAAAACTCACATGACTTTAAATAAAAGTATCGGTACTCGGTATCGGTGAGTACTTTTAAAAAAGTATCGGTACTTGTACTCGGTCTTAAAAAATGGTATCGGTGCATCCCTAGCCGAAATGTCAGTGAAATGCCCTGAAATGTTTTGATTCCATTTTTTTTAAACGGGTCTTTTTTGTTTTATTCTGTAACAGATCGTTTTATAATTATTATTATTTTTTTATAGGACCTTTTTTTTTTATTACTTCCACACATTTTCATGCATTTTTATTGTTTTAAACACCCTTTTAAAGAACAGCAGAATTCTGTTTATGTTTTTTTTCCTGCAGTTTGGCGGTTCGTTCGGCGGTCTGTTTGGCGCACTTCGGGAAGCCTACGGTGAATAGTGATTTCACCGCATGGCCAGCGAACTAGAATTCCTGAAGTGCACCGCAGTGCGCTGAACAAGGTGACATTTCGGTGCTTTCTGAATAACCCCTGTAGCGTATGACATTGGTGAAGCTTAGCAGCTAGGGAGGGAGCTCCACCTTTACGAAGGGGCGGAGAGGGCTCATTAGCGGGAGCACTGTGGTGCCTGCAAGAGATCCGGCCTGGGACAAGCTGGGCATTGCAGGATGTATGCTGCCAGGGCTTTTTCTTCATAAAGGAGAACTTGGGCCTTCCTGCGATATATCGCTGAGTTGCGAGGGGCATGACAACAGCTTTCTCTGCGTACCTGGTACAAAGTACTACACGTCAGTGGGCATTGAATTGTAGCTCTCATCATCCTCAGCCAGATGAAAGTTATGGGTTCTACACGTCCTCTGCAAGGTAGAAATTACATAACCCCACGTTTCCCCTTCATCCCAAGAAACATTCAGGGTTATTCAGAGAGAGGTGAAAAGTAGGAGAATGACTGGAGAATGGAAAATTCTAGGTCAAAATAGCTGATTTGGAAAGTGAGATGAATGGGAGAATTTTTCTGGTTTGGCTATTTTGACCTAGAATTTTTACTTCTCCAGCCATTCTCCTGCTTTTCACCTCTCTCTGAATAACCCTGATTGTCTCCCTTTGCGACTCGCCCAGCTCGCCTGTTCTGGTCTAAAACGTGTAATTCCCGGCTAAGCTCACTCTCTCTGGTTCGGTGAAAAATCCTTGCCGAACGAGTCCCGGGAGACACCGGTCGGGCGAGTAGCTCTCACACGGTGAGGATGAGTCAGGGTAGATGATTCTTTCCTGTTTCCTCAAATGAAAGTGGAAAAAGCAGTTTGGTAAAAAAAAAAAAAAGTGAGACCAAGGAAAGTGAATAGTGTGATGAGAAAACAAGTGATGCAATACACACACACACTGCTGACACCGCCGCACATAATACACACACTGCTGGCACAATCACGCATTATATACAATCCGTTGGAACAGCAATACAATACACACAATGCTGGCACTGCCACACATGGTGCCAGCAGATTGTGTATTATGTGCGGCAGTGCCAGCAGTGTGTTTATTGTATTGCTGTTCCAACGGATTGTGTATAATGTGTGATAGTGCCAGCAGATTGTGTATTATGCGCGGCGGTGCCAGCAGTGTGTGTATTGTATTGCTGTTCCAGCAGATTGTGTGATAGTGCCAGCAGAGCGTGTATTATCACACCTTATACACAATCCGCTGGAAGAGCAATACAATACACACACTGCTGGCACTGCCACACACAATACACAATCTGCCGGCACTATCACACCTTATACACAATCCGCTGGAAGAGCAATACAATACACACACTGCTGGCACTGCCACACACAATACACAATCTGCCGGCACTATCACACCTTATACACAATCCGCTGGAAGAGCAATACAATACACACACTGCTGGCACTGCCACACACAATACACAATCTGCCGGCACTATCACACCTTATACACAATCCGCTGGAAGAGCAATACAATACACACACTGCTGGCACTGCCACACACAATACACAATCTGCCGGCACTATCACACCTTATACACAATCCGCTGGAAGAGCAATACAATACACACACTGCTGACACCGCCGCACATAATACACAATCTGCTGGCACTGCCACACACAATACACAATCTGCCGGCACTATCACACGTTATATACAATCTGCTGGAACAGCAATACAATACACACACTGCTGACACCGCCGCACATAATACACAATCTGCTGGCACTGCCACACACAATACACAATCTGCCGGCACTATCACACGTTATATACAATCTGCTGGAACAGCAATACAATACACACACTGCTGGCAACGCCGCACATTCTACACAGTCTACAGGTACACCAATATGATACACACACTGCTGCCACACACTATACACAATCAACAGACACAGCAATACAGTACACTCACTGCTGTTAAATATTATACATATACAGCCACCCTTGACACCGTTACACGATGCCCACACTGCTGGCACCGATACATATCATATACGCACAATGTATATTGTAGGTTATTTCATGTCAACATTTGCAACACATTATATACACACTGCTAACTCGTAATTGAGAAAAAAAGGTGTCACCTGCGCTCCCTGCGAAACAAAACACTGAGGTTTTGGTTTACTTGAATGGCCATTGATGTGTACGCTCACCCGCCACGTCACGGCACCTCTGGGTCAGGTGGGTCCTAACTTAGGCTAGGGTCAAACGAATGCATTATTTGCAGCTACCGTCAAAAAGTGCGTCCGACCGCATTGACTTATTTTTTTCACGGAATGTGCAAAAACGGTCATACGATGCGTATTTTCGTGCGTGATTTGTTACGGATCCAAACCAGGAAACTTTGGGTGTCTGGACGTTATGTTGGCCAGACATGAGCAGCGTCTGACGTCTCCTAATCACGCACACACGCCGCTATGCCGGCGCAGCGCACTCTGTACGTCAGTAGTAGCGGTTCTGTGTTCTCGATAAAAAATGCGTTTGTTTGCCGCTTGCGTTGCGCGGCCGGACTTTCGTGCGGCCGTACTTCGTATATTGACCGTCATGGCCCGTCATTTGCTGTTACTGCGGCCGTGATTAAGTGTGCCTAAACGCACGTTAAAGTGCGTTCGTCTGACCCCAGCCTTAATTATAACCAAGAGCCGCTTTTCTAAGTAACCACATATCCTCATGCTGCTTTTCAGCGAAGAGGCAAAGCGGTGGGTTTTGTTTATACCCTCACCAGAAACATTTCCACTTTGGGATTAAAAACAAAAACACGGATTGGACAGCAGCAAAAAGTACCTAGCTGGAGATGCAACAAAATATGCATATGCATCTGATTGTGTTTTGTTTCGCATGGAGCTATAGGGGTAAGCGCAGACGGCACCTTTTTTTCTTGTTATGTTTTATACATGTACTGGACTGGATACTTTTGGTTGTTGTAGCGGAGGGAGGGGGCAGACTTTGACTTAAAGTATAGAAACATTAATTTCATGGTAACACGACTTCATACACACTGTCGCTGTAATAAATTACACAAACACCTCTGCCTAAAGGATAAAACATACACAGTAACATGATCTTTTACTCATGCTACCGGTTCAGTAACACCGTATGCACAAGCTATAAAAACGAGTACAAACAGTCCTGGTTAAGTCACCCAAAATATTTGCACACTTCAGGCTCAGTGCCACAATAAATAAACACAGCAGGCACAGACGGAATCGACCCAATAATATACCATGTTATAAAATACTGTATATATACCATACACACAGCACAAGCTGCATAGCGACACACTGGACACCTTTCTGATGCAGAGCTATGCTATGATACGCACACTATGAGGGTTATTCACTAACCTCCCAATTTACAACCGTATAGCACCAAACGGTGAATTTCGGGGCAATTTGTGTATTCACAAAGCTGTCGAATCGCCAAATACCGGCGATTTGACAGCGATATACATTGCATTTCGCCGCAATATGGCGGCGCCAAAATTGTCCCATAGAGAACCATCTCTTCGTCTAGTTAAAGACTGCCGAATTGCACCAAAATTTTGGCAAAATTAACTGATTTTCAGTGTATCGATTTGACAGCGTTAAACAGGCGCATCGAATAGGTTTCAATGTTTATAAATGGAATATCTTTTCTAAAAAAAAATTATTTATTCGTTTTTTTTTTTTTTTTTAAAGACCGTTTAGGCTGGGGTCAGACCAGCGCACTTTTAACGTGCGTTCTGGCGCACATAATTACGGCCGCACTAGCAGCAGATGACGGGCAATGACGGCCAATCTACTATGTACGGCCGCACAAAAGTCCGGCCGTGCAACGCAAGTGGAATTTGACGCATTTTTCTGAGAACACTGAACCGCTAGTAGTGACGTACTGAGTGCGCAGCTGCGGCATAGCGGCGTGTTTGCGTGATTAGGAGACGTCAGATGCTGCTAATGTCCAGCCTACATAACGTCCAGACGCAAAAAGAGTTTTCTTGACGATCCGTATAAAATCACGTCGTCTGACCGTATATTGCGCATTCCGTGAAAAAATACGTCAATGCGTTCGGACGCACTTTTTCACGTTCGCGGGGACCCTTTCGTCTGACCCTAGCCTTAGAATATAATTTCTTTTACAAAATCTTTTTCTACTTTTCAAAAGACCTTTTTTTTGTGTTTTTTAAAAAGACATGTTGGGGCTTTTATAAAAAAAATTAAAAAGACCATTTTTAAAAAAAAAAAAAGTTTTTGTTTTTTTTTATATATTTTAAATGACGTTTTTCTGTTTTTAAAGGACCTTTTTTATTATTTAGACCCATTTTACAACATTTTTATTGATCTAAGCTCCAATTAGTAGACTTCCTTGCTCGTTGGGCAATTTCGGCGCTTATTGGCGCTTTTCGCCGACGTCCGATAACTGCTTCGGCGAATCCATTTTCGGCAAAATATTTTCGAAAATGGGGAACGCACTGAATTTTCGACTAAATGGAATCGGCGAAATGCAAAGCATCGAAATTGCATTCAATTTCGATGCTTTGTGAATAGATAGGTAAATAAACAGGCATGGCTGCTACACAATGCGCTAAAAAAAATGCACAAAATCAAGAATATCGAGGATTTTTGTGACTGCAGATTGATGGTTACGGCAGAGCTGGGTCCTGAAACTGTTGATGGAAAATATTGTATTATTATAGTGGTTTTTTTTTTTTTTTTAAACGGTGGTAAATTTCCAGTTTATCCAGTTCTGCTGGCGGCCTTGAGGACGCACTATTACACAATCCCATGCAGACCTTTACACACGTACGGTACAGCAACCTGTGCCAACATTCTGCACCAGGAAACTCTGTAACCCTGAGCCGTCAGTGCCTCGTTTAACATTCACGCCGCAGCATTTCTAGGGGTGCATAATAAAACAAAAAAGGAATTTAATGGATAATACAGCAAATATGATCTTGTTCTGGAATTGGAGCAGAGATTATGTTATCATGTTTCGGTCGATATGAGGAAGTACAATATTTAAAAAAAAACAAAAAACATTTTATTCAGATCATGTGGGTTTTTTGTGTAGGAGAACCGCATCGTAATTATCCGTATGCGAAACTCTGCTATTTCATACAAAATCTCCATTGTGCGATGTCTTTGGATGCACCAAAAAGCTTGCAACATCAAGGCCAGGCTCTGTTTGAGCCTCGTGTTACATTGTATCTCGATCCGGGCCTGTTCCTTGTTGAACTCCTGCCAAGAATCGTTGTTTATTTCCTGGACAGAGTTGAGTAAAATAAACTTAAAGATCTACTCACTAAACGGAACGTTAACGGAGTTACGCAGGGGGTCATTTAAGAAAGCGCCATGTGTTTATCGCTGTTGTTGCAACAACGCCAAACACTGGCTCTTTACAAAAGAAAAACCCAAACAGCGGCAGGAGAAGCTTCACTGTGAATCCTCTCCTGCCACTACCTTACCTATTGTGAAACGCTACCATTCGTTGCCGTTGCAACTATGGTGATTTTTACTGGTTTTGCAACGTTGGTAAACACCGGGGCTTTCTGATGCTTCGATGGGGCCAGCCACACGCTGTAGCGCGCGGACGAATTACACGCGCTACAGCGGGCGTGCTGAGGATTCCCTGAAAGCCTCCCCGTCGAAGCGCTACGACGTGCGTTCGACGGGGCTGCAAAGCGCGATCCTCCATATGAGGATCGAGCCTTGCAGCGCTGAGCGCACTCAAACTGGAGTCAGACGAATGCAGTGCGTTTAACCGCACTTTATTATGGCCGTGGTAGCAGCAAATGACGTCCAACACAGGCCCACACATGAAGTACGGCTGCACGAAAGTTCGGCAGCGCAACGCAAGCGACAAACAAACGCATTTTTGCAAGAACGTCGAACTGCTAGTGCAGAGTGTGCTGCGTCGGCATAGCGGCATGTGTGCGTGATTAGGAGACTTCAGACGTTGCTCATGTCCGGCCAACATAACGTCCAGACACCCAAAGTTTCCTGGTTCGGATCTGTAAAAAATCACGCACGAAATTGCGCATCGTATGACCGCTATCGCGTCTTCTGTGAAAAAATGCATTCGGACGCATCAACGCACTTTTTGATGGTAGACGTGAAAAATGCGTTCGTCTGACCCTAGCCTAACTGACGGACGTTCCTTCCGCTCTGCAAAACGCTCGCCTGACCCAGGCCGTAGTGCAGGGATCTCGAACTCTAGGCCCCCAGATGTTGATTGCCTACAATTCCCAGAATTCCTTGAATGCAATAGAGGGCCAGGGGATCATGGGAGTTGTAGTTCGGAAACATCTGCGAGACCACAGATTGAGATCCCTGCCTTAGTGATTACCGATTGAGGAAGCCAACACCGTAGAAGTGGCAAAACATATCTCGGATCATCATTTTTACTACTTGTTATATATAAGGTGTCCTTTTCTGTTGTCTCACACTCAAGTTTAATACCATCAGTGAGCAGGGGACGTCTAATGTCACCGCTCCAATGAGCCAATTTGTCCAATTATCGGCATATAAAAGGCCAATGCCGATATCAGTAATTTGCTGAATATCGGCCATCGATGATCTGTCTATGCGTATCCTGTAACCTCTTACCTGCAGCATATGGTTTCTGCATGCTGCGAGGTGGCATTTTTCTTGCACTCTCCATCAGTGAATACATTGTGTCCAGGAAAACCTGGCCATACAATCAGGCAACCCTGCTTGGCATCGAGCCCTATGTCTTTCAAGAGGAACTGTCAAAAATACAGGTGTGAATATCACTCTTTAACGGCAACAACATTAATATTTCAGCACTTAACCATGTGTTGTTGTGTAAATAGTGATGGATGTAGGTTACAAACGCAAAAACGAATGTCCCATCAAGTTCAACGCTGGCTGGGTGGAGTAGAGGTAACATCACTGCTCTATAACCGTGGAGACACAGGTTCAAATCCCAGCAAGAACACCTCTCCAGTAAGACTCCTAAAGGTACATACCTGCCACCCAGGATGTACTTGAAAACGAGAGAAATCTCATAGTTACTCGTGGTGCAAAAAGACATGTGTCCATTGGGTGCTGCTTTTTACACATCACCAACTGCTGCTGATCCAAAAGAAGGCAAAAAAAACAGTCTGTGGCTCTCACCAATACACTGGGGGAAAAATTCCGTCTTGACTCCAGATGGCGTCAGATTTCTCCTTGGATCAAGAAGCTTTCACCCACATATTAAATATTATGACCCTTAATATTCTGTGTCTGCAGGAAGTCATCCAGTCGCTTTTTAAAAGCCTGTACAGACTCTGACCCAACCACCTCAACAGGCAGAGAATTCCACAGCTTTATTGTTCTCACCGTAAAATAACCCTTCCTATGCTTTAGGCGGAATTTCCTTTCTTTCAGTCTCAATGTATCGTTCCTGGTAAAAACTTTCTCCAAAAAAGAACTGTCCTCCTATCCTTTCCGGTGCCGCGCTCTACACAAAAATGAAAAATATAAATAGATTATTTTCCAATCATGCCCAAAAATGAATCATAATCCATAATAACAAAAAAAACACCGCAGGGTTATTCAAAGAGAATCGAAAAGTCACCGCACGTTCGGTGACTTTTCGTTCTCTTCAATTCGGTGCGATTTGGCGATCCCATTTCGGCGACCCTGCGGTGTATTCAGCAAGCACCACAGGGCCGTCGTAGTACAGGGAAAAGTCGTCGCAAACTCGACGAAAACTCACCGCAAAACCCGGCGAATGCACACCGAAACCCGCAAAAACATCTGGATTAACCACGCCAGAGAAACCCAGCAGGAGCTGATCAGAGCGCAGAGCAGCTACCGGAAAAACCCGACACCGCAGACGAATGGAGTGAAAAAAAACGAAACAGTTTTCTTGAATGTTTGAAAAGTGAAACGCTGTTTGCAAAGAAACTACTAAGCGAAAATGTCTGAAATTTACTTATAAGATCCAATGAATGATAATAAAAAGGGCTGTTACAGAAAAAAGAAAAACGATTTAAAAAAAAAACAGGAAAAAAATGTTTGCAAAAAAAAGCCTAAAAGGTCCTAAAAAAAAATCTATAAATAAAGAGACTTTTTACTGCAGAATTTTATAATGAACGGTTTATTAGATATTGAATTAAAACGGGAATATTTTTAACATTGAAGCCTATGGGATTCGCCTGAATAAACCTGTCGAATGAAACCACCGAACAGCAGGGCATTTCGGCAACTTTTCACTGCTGGTTTTTGTTCTCTGAATAGACGAAGCATTGCTTCTCTATGGGGATTTCACTGCCCTCGAGCAGGCACCGAACAGGCACCGTATGTGCAGGCAATTCGCCAGCATTTGGCGAACTGCCTGCTCTCTGAATAGCCGAATGGCCAGGAAAGGTAACCGTATGCTGAATTTCAGCGTTCGGTTACCTTTCACCAGCAATTCGGATCTCTTTGAGTAACCCTGCAGGTGTTGAAGTCCAACAAAGTATCTAAGGCAGGGATCCTCTGTTTAATAATTTTTCATTCCAGACTTTGTGACCTCATTAACCCTTAGTGGGCTTCTATATAATCTTTTGGGCAATTTTTGCTATATTATCTGGTTTGGTCAAGCTGATCACGCTGTTCAATGGTACCCCCTGCCGTTTTTTGTCAATTGTGGGTTTGTGTTGCATATTATTATGCTTAACTATTATCCTTCTATCTAATGGCAGCCACCATCAATTGAGGCGATCCTTGAATTTGTCCATGGTATGTGTCGGCGATACCTATCTTTATTCAACACAGTTTATTGACCCCTTTCTTGTATGTATTTAACTACTCAACTTTGATATAACATGTTTTCCAAATGAACGTTCGTATTTAGGGCTGTACCTTCTGGACATGAGATATTGACTAATTGAATGGTTTAATTGTCCATGGTATAGGTTGGTGATATTTAGGCTGGGGTCAGACCAGCGCACTTTTAACGTGCGTTCTGGCGCACATAATTACGGCCGCACTAGCAGCAGATGACGGGCAATGACAGCCAATATACGATGTACGGCCGCACAAAAGTCCGGCCGTGCAACGCAAGTGGAATTTGAACGCATTTTTCTGAGAACGCTGAACCGCTAGTACTGACGTACTGAGTGCGCAGCTGCGGCATAGCGGCGTGTGTGCGTGATTAGGAGATGTCAGACGCTGCTAATGTCCAGCCTACATAATGTCCAGACGCAAAAAGAGTTTTATTGACGATCCGTACAAAATCACGCCAGAAAATGCGCGTCGTCTGACCGTTTTTGCGCATTCCGTGAAAAAATACGTCAATGCGTTCGGACACACTTTTTCACGTTCGCGGGGAAAAATGCTTTCGTCTGACCCTAGCCTAAACCAGCTTATTATAGCTGTGTTGTATTTGCCACAATCTCTCTTGTTGTTGTTTTTTTGTTATGAAATATAGGTTAAGGCTAAGGTCAGACGAAAGCATTTTTAACGTGCGTTTAGGCTAGGGTCAGATGAACGCATTTTTCACGTCGTCCGTGAAAAAGTGCGGTCGAACGAAAGTACGTATTTTTTCCCGGAATATGCGATAGCGGTCATACTATGCGCCTTTTCGTCCGTGATTTTGTACGGATCATCAATAAAACACTTTTTGTGTCTGGACGTTATGTTGGCCGGACATTAGGAGCGTCTGACGTCTCCTAATCACGCACACACGCCGCTATGCGGCCGCAGCGCACTCTGTACGTCAGTAGTAGCGGTTTGACGTTCTCGAAAAAATGCGTTCGTTGGCCACTTGCGTTGCGCGGACGAACGTTCGTGCGGCCGTTCGTCGTATGTTCCCCGGCATTGGACGTCATTTGCTGCTAGTACGGCCGTGATTTCGTGCGGCTAAACGCACGTTAAAACTGCGCTAGTCTGACCCTAGCCTTAGCCGCACTAAATCACGGCCGCACTAGCAGCAAATGACGTCCAATGCCGGGGAACATACGACGAACGGCCGCACGAAAGTTCGTCCGCGCAACGCAAGTGGCAAACGAACGCATTTTTTCGAGAACGTCAAACCGCTACTACTGCCATACAGAGTGCGCTGCGCCCGCATAGCGGCGTGTGTGTGTGATTGGGAGACGTCAGACGCTGCTAATGTCCGGCCAACATAACGTCCAGACGCAAAAAGGGTTTTATTGATGATCCGTACAAAATCACGGACGAAAATGCGCATCGTATGACCGCTATCGCGTATTCCGTGAAAAAATACGTCCATTCGTTCGAACGCACTTTTTCACGGACAACGTGAAAAATGCGTTCGTCTGACCCTAGCCTTAATCCTTAAATGTGCTGGTTTGACTCCATTGTCCTTGAGGCAAAAGTTCTTCTTTTCTGATCCTTGAAGATCACCTATTGTATGGAGTTTTTACTCTTGCCTATTGCTGCATTAAAACACCACAAATTGTCGATTGTTTTTTATAATTGTTTTTTAATATGTTTTTGTTTTTGAGCACTGGTGTTCACAAGGTTGTCACATATTTTTTAATTTTTTGTAATAAAAGTTACATTTTATTGGTCTCCGAGAGACACCAGTATTCTGATGGTTCCATTGGAATAATTGTATTAAATCAACTATTTACGGGGAAACTCTCAGGTCTCTCTTGATCTTTCCAACTTCAAATATAAACCTTCCTGGTATTATATTGTTACGTCCTACCTTCGAGGTAGCGATATTCCAAAGTATCGAAGGCCACCAAAGATTCCACATGTTGCTTCCATTCGTTTTTTCTCCGGCAGTTCTGCTTAAAACTCCTCGGCCTTTCTTTGTAATAGTGGGCCTCTGGGGACACATTGCGTCCTCGGTGACTTGGCAGCAATACAGGAAGTCATTTGGAAGTTGTTGGGGACAAACAGATGTCTAACCGGTCATTTCCGGGGAAAGTCATTATTTCCTGAGAGTGTGTTAGACACGAGCGACTTACATCATAGAACAGCTGGGATTTATTTAACCCGTGTTTGTAGCGAGACAATGTGTCCAATGTCTGTGATCTGTGTACTGACTGGAACCAGTGCGTTTATACGAAAATAAAGGGCGAAAAAATCCAAATAACAGTAATAAAACAAACCGGGAAGCTAAGCGTCCGCCAAGCGTACAAACCCAAACCTTATTCTGACTTTAAGGCTAGGGTCAAACGAAAGCATTTTTACATGCGAACGTAAAAAAGTGCGTCCAAACGCATTGATGTATTTTTTCACGGAATAGGCGAAAACGGTCATACGATGCGCATTTTCGTACGTGATGTTTTACGAATCCAAACCAGGAAACTTTTTGCGTCTGGACGTTATGTTGGCCGGACACGAGCAGGGTCTGACGTCTCCAAATCACACACACACACCGCTAGCGGGCGCAGCGCACTCTGTACGTCCGTACTAGAGGTTCTGCGTTCTCGAAAAAATGCGTTCATTTTCCACTTGCGTTGCGCGGCTGGACTTTCGTGCGACCGTACTTCGTATATTGGCCGTCATTGCCCGTCATTTGCTGCTAGTGCGGCCGTGATTAAGTGCGCCAGAACGCACGTTAAAAATGCGCTGGTCTGACCCCAGCCTTAATCAGTAATGGGTACCCTTGATACCATAGGCTTCAATGTTAAAAATATTCCCGTTTTAATTCAATATCTAATAAACCGTTCATTATAAAATTCTGCAGTAAAGAGTCTCTTTATTTATAGATTTTTTTTTAGGTTATTTTAAGCATTTTCCGTTTTTTTTTTTTAAGTTTACTTCATTTTCGGTAACAGCCCTCTTTATTATCATTCCCTGGACCTCATATGCAAATTTCAGACATTTTCGCTCAGTAGTTTCTTTGCAAACAGCGTTTCACTTTTCAAACATTCAAGCAAACTGTTTTGCTAATTTATTCACTTCGCTCTGTCTGTGGTGTCGGCTTTTTCCGGCGGCTTCGCTGCTTGTGTTCGGCTCCTGCTCGGGTTTTTCAGTGGTTTTCAGCAGGTTAATCCAGATGTTTTTGAGGGTTTTCGGCGTGCATTCGCTGGGTTTTGCGGTTAGTTTTCGTCGGTTTGCGGTAGCTTTTCCCTGCAATTGGGGGACCCTGTGGTGCTTGCTGAATACACCGCCGGGTCACCGAAATGGGATCGGCAAATGGAACCAAATTGAAGAGAACGAAAAGTCACCGAACGTGCGGTGACTTTTCGAATCTCTTTGAATAACCCTGCTTGGGTTTTTCAGATCTGCATCATCACCCCTGATACACTGACAGCCTTTCAGCCAGCTGAGCATTATGGGACGTGTAGTTCTTGTTCTGATGACCATGAACCAGCACAGTGGTGTCACACATATTTCGCAGGAAGGCTTAGGGTTGCCAGGTCGGCCATGTTTTCCTGGACACCTATATTTTATACATGCTGATGGGCAGTGAATGCAAAATGCCACCCCGCAGCATGTAGAATCCATACGCTGCAGGTAAGAAATCAAAAAGGAGTCCCAGGTGCCTTGATTTCCTTCCTGCAGCATATGAATTATACATGTTACAGGGCAGCACTTTTCCCTGTACTACCATCTGCATCTGGCAACCCTACATGCTTTCCAAGACACTTTTTACTATCTCACGCACAGGGCAGGTGTTCCCCTGTCACATGTATAAATGATACACTTCCAGAGGGAAATCAGTTTCCCAAACAAGGCAGATCATTGAGCTCCTCATGTTCTCACCTGCAGCATATAAATTCCACATTCTGCACCGCCCATCAGCATGAGTATATGTGTCCAGGAAGCCATGAGGATCAGCGCAAAAACATGAATTTTAGGCCGGGGTCAGACGATCGTTTTGCATAGCGGAAGGAACGTACGTGTGAGTGGACGTTCCTTCCACTCTGACGCCCGTCTGGCCACCTCGCTGAGCGCAGTTAGCCATTCGGCTATTCAAAAAGCAGGCAGTTCGCCGATTATCGCCGAATACGGTGCCTGTTCGACGGCTGTGAAATCCCCCATAGAGAAGCAATGGTTAATCTATTCAGAGACACCGAACAGCTGATAAATGTCAGTGAAATGCCCTGATGCTCAGTGGTTTCATTCGGCAGGTTTGTTCAGTCAAATCCCATAGGTTTCAATGTTAATAACATTCCCATTTTTATTAAACCGTTTATTTTTTTTATAGCAGTTTTTTTTTTTCTGTAACAACAGACCTTTTTATTATTCTTCATAGGACCTGATATATTATTTCCAGGCATTTTCATTTGGTAGATTTGTTGCAAACGTGCTCTAAAAGTTGCAGTGTGTGTGTGTGTGTGGTTTTTAACCCCGTTCCACGGCTGGTTGGCAGATCATTGGCTTTTTTCAGGTGCATTCGGTGGTGGAATTTTGGTGCTCTTTAAATAACCTTGTATGTGTCCAAGTAAACATGGCTGCTCTGGCAACCATAGCCAGGAAATTGACTTTTTAACTGTGCATAAGCAGCTGTTGTTAACGATCCCAATTGACGGCTGCCGGGAATTGGCAATACTGGACTTATTGTCATACAGTAAATGTATCTTTATGAACAACTCATGTAAAAGTTATGGCTCGTTGATGTTACTATAATCTACTTTTTCAACTGTTACCTTACCAGAACCTTTTATGTTGTTGTCTGCAGTGTGCACGGGGACCGATATGAAGCTGTTTCATCCTTTCAACCAGAGCATCCATTACCAGACGTTATACAGGCTCTATGACAACTGTCAGGTCATCCACGGAAACCTAGAAATCACCTATCTGAATGCGAATGACGACGTATCCTTCCTAAAGGTTTGTATAATATCAGAAGCTGGATTAATCCACTGGAATAGCGAAGGCGTGTGCGGGCAGATTGAATAATACAGGTGTGGGGGGCAGGTAGAGCAAAGCGGGTGTATTTATACAGGTAAAAAATAAAATAATAATAATAAATATTACAGCTGCATTTCTATGGAAGTAAAGAACGTTGCATAAACGCAAGCCAATAATCACAACATACTTACGAAGACAAAGTCGCTCCCGTACTTCATTCCTTCACCCTAATAAATCGTATTGAAACGTATCTTGGGGCGAGTCGTAGAGTTTCCAGATCGGCCATGTTTTCCTGGAAACAACATATAATTTTTTTTGCTGATAAAAAATCCAACCCCCACGGCATGTAGAATCCATATGCTGCATGTAAGAAAGTAAAAAGGGGGTCCCAGTAAACCTGCCTTGATTTTCTTCCTGCAGAATATGATTTTATACATGTTGCAGGGCATTAATATGAACGTAATGTGTATAAGTAATAATACCCAGGAAAACATGGCCGATCTGGCAACTCTAGTAAGACGTGCAGCATAGAGGGGGATAAAACACTTAAGTAATCAAATTTTCCTATCTTATGACGGAAAGTTTGGATTTTAATAAAGACTCGGAGGCGAGTGTTTGCTATCGCTTTTCTTTAACTATTCTTACAGCAGCAAGGGTTAAACTGAAAAAAATGTCAAAGTATCCCCAACATGGGAGAAACACCTCCCCGTAGTCACTGGCCACTACCCTTTTTTTAGAAGAGAGGGACACACTCCAGAGCGCAAACCTGTACCTAATGAAAGCGTGGGAGGAGAGGTCTTTTTTCTCTGGGCGGCGTAATGCTCAAAGGTTGAGTCTATGTGTACATATATTCACACAAAATTGCATAAGCAAAGATGTAAGCCCTCCCAGATTGTGAGTTCCTACGGGAATAGGGCCCTCATCTCCTCCTGTACTGTTTGTCAAATGTTGTTCAATGTATTGTAACCCGTCTATACTGTGCTTATTGTACAGCGCTGCGGAATATGCTGGCGCTTTATAAATAAAGAATAATAATAATAATAATAATAAGCATACATATATCATATAAAATATAAAAACAGCATTGCATATATGGTCTGATTGATATAAAAGATCCTTTGTAATGCAGTATTGGTGGTATATCGCCACCTAGTGTCCGTATTTCAAAAAGTCTTTCAATTGAAGAAATGTGTAGTAAATAAAAGTTCTTTCTGATCTGCGGCACTTCTCTGTCTCTTGTACCTCCGAGAGAGCAGGAGAGTGTGATTAGAATTGGGCCAAGCACTGTATATTAATGGTCTGAATGATGGATGCACACTTAGGCAGGTTTATTCCTCGTGCTGCAAGCGGCTGGTCTGTGAAACCACTCTTCTTTTGGTGCTTACTCCCCTGTTCCTGTGGTGATCGGTCCCAGGGCCCAGCAGATCCAGGACTTCCCTTCTGGGGATGCTAGGATTCTTTGTATATTGCCTTGGTCAAAAGTAATGCCGGAAGCAGGGATGGCCAATAAAGAAGTGGATTTTATTCACATAAGTAAAAAAAAACAATAAAATGGGCTTGGTGGAGATCTAAAACAAATTCAAATAAATGGTGTCCTTTAAAACGCGTTTCACCGCTCAGGTGGCGGCTTCATCAGTCATGGATGAGTTGGTGTATATGGACAGGTCTTATAAAGGGTTTTACTTTCTGTTTTGGCGCTATAAACAGCCAAGAAACTGGGCGCCGCCATCTTGGGGGAGTGGTGATGTTTTTCAGCCGCCTGATTGGTCACGCCATGTCACTTCCGGCCACTACCCCCTGTCCATGTAGAGGTGGGGCTGGTGCACCAATTCCTATACTATTCCTTTACTATTGTCCCTGGGCCTGACCTACCCAGCTTGTAACCACGGGGGTTAAACCACTTAATCCATGGTACCTCTGTGTCCTTGCAATTTCCTGATACACCCTGGGAGCATTCATACATAGTTGGGTGTCAGCTAAAGCAATGCCATTCAAGCTTCTCTGTGCATGACGCTCAGGACCATGGGTATCAACTGGCCAGTGAACGAAAAGAGCAATCTTCAACTAGTCACCGTGGAGCCACCCGATATTGCTTGTTGTCGTCGTCCGACCGATCCCACAACGTGCAGGTGAATGGACCATCGTCCACTGCGGCCGATGTCCATCAGATGTGTGACTCCACCCATTTGAAGCATCGGATTCTCCTGGATTATGAAATGCTCAGGAATGCTCAGATTTTGGATTCTCCTGGATTTCATAATCCAGGAGAATCCGATGCTTCAAATGGGTGGAGTCACACATCTGATGGACATCGGCCGCAGTGGACGATGGTCCATATTCACCTGCACGTTGTGGGATCGGTCGGACGACGACAACAAGCAATATCGGATGATCGCACAAATTCAGATCCAGTGGACGGACAGCCTTAGATCGGGGGGGGGGGTCAACAACCTTGGCCCTCCAGATGTTTGTGAACTGCATTTCCCGAGCGTCTCCGCCCACCTAATGAGTGACGAAAATTCATGGGAGATGTAGTTCCTAAACTTCTGGAGGGCCAGGGTTGCTGAATCCTGCTTTAGAGGAAGGAGATTATATCAAGAGAACTGCAGCTCCCAGCATGTAAACACCAGGGAGCGCTCTGCAGCATTTCTTTGTGGACATGCAGCCTGGAGTCGGCGAGACTCCATGCAGCATGTTACACACTGGGACTGCCTAGAAGCTCCCAGGATGTGCTGTGGTGTGCTGCAGCTTTGGAAGCCGTGTTCCCGAGTTTCCGCATTCGCTCAGAGTGCCTCTGTAATATCTGGATGGCTCAAATTCTGGTTTTCGGAGTCTTCTGGATATTGGAATTCCGGATAAGGCCGGGGTCAGACGAGCGTTTTTAAGAGCGGAAGGAACGTCCATGGACGTTCCTTCCTCTCTGACGCCCGTCTGGTCGCCTCGCTGAGTGCAGTTTCTGCACTCAGCGTGGCAAGGCTCGATCCTCCTGTAGAGGATCGCGCTTTGCAGCCCCGTCAAAAGAGCGTCGTAGCGCTTTCAGCATGTCCGCTGTAGCGAGCGCAATTCGTACGTGTGGCCAGCTCCGTCGAACGCTGCAACGGACGCCGGGAGGCACGTCAGTACAGACGCACATAGTGCGCTTGTCTGACCCTGGCCTAAGGGGTGCTCTACTATAGGCCTCAGGAGTGAACCCACTTATCTAAACATCTATGATTCCACTTTAATTTCATCCCTGCAGTGTATGAATTCTACACATTGCCGGGTCACATTTTCCATGCAGCGCACTTCAACTTGATTAAAATGTGTCCAGGAAAACATGGAGGCTCTGGCAATCCTAGCTGCTGGACTGAGACCTGAAACCCCAACTGCAACTACTATCTGTGTGTATATTTACGTGACCGCACGGAGTCTGCATCAGAGCACTGTGACTGCAGACAGTGCCACATAGTGACACACACACATCACCCGCAGGGAGGAGGAACAGAAATGGCATACTTTGCCAAGATCCACCGAGCCAGGAATGTCACAGGGTGCATAACCATGACGAAACGAGTTATTGATATGCAGGTATTCATTAAATGTTGCAATGTTACCGCGCATTGTTCAGGTCAGGTGCACGTGTACAGATATTACTTTACATTAGTTCCGAATAGGAATAAATCTATTATTCTTTGATAGATTTATTCCTCTTATTCTTCTGGTCACGATCCCTTTCTTCAAAGCTCTCAGACCCTGATCAGTGAGGTTTTTTTTTTACCAAGGGGTCAGCGACTTTGGCCCCCAAGATGTCTTGGAACTACGGCTCCACAAATGCTCAGTCACTCTTTAGGTAGGCTGAGCCTCATGGGAGATGTAGTTCCAAAACATCTGGAGGACCAAGGTTTCTGACCCCTGTTTTAAACCAAGAGAGCTTACTTAAAGGCATACTCTATTAAAAGTAGACATGTGCACGGCCAAAATTTTCGTTTTAGTTTCGGATGCGTTACTACAGACCCCAGATACAAAAAGAGTGAGAAGTTGTGGACTTCGTTTGCATATCCTACCCAGAGTTCCTTGCTGCATATGGGGAATGTGGCACAGGAGCTCTGGGATGCAGTTCTCTGAATTGCTGGGATGTGTAACTGTCCTCTGCAACTATATATATAATGGTTTATTATTGTAGAATATATTTGTAGAAGCCATTTGCACATCACAGCAATTCAAATAAATGCATCCCAGAGCTCCTGTGCCACATTCCCCATATGCAGCAAGGAACTCTGGGTAGGATATGCAAATGACCTCTGTCTCACTTTTTTGCATCCTGGGTCTGTTATTACACAGAATCCTAAAATCAATGCCACGCCATACTATATGGCTTTTTATTTTTTTAGCAGAGATCAGGTTTATGCAACGGGTCAAAGCCACTCCTAGGACAGCGCTCTTTCGGGTTTATTGGACCCTCATCAGCAGGAGCTAGGCATGACCAGTTGCAGTGGATGCTTGGACCCATAGGGTAAATCGGTACTTACAAGGGTTGTGGTGGTGGACAAAAATTGTGTGTGTATATATATATATGTCAGTGTGTTTCTATATATACAGTGGCAAGAAAAAGTATGTGAACCCTTTGGGATTACGTGGAGTTTTGTATGAATTGATCACAAAATGTGCTCTGATCTTCATCTAAGTCACAACAATTTGAAAACCACAGTCTGCTTAAAATAATACAACACAAACATTCTATGTTTTCATTGAACAGAACATGTAAACATTCACAGTGCGGGGTGGAAAAAGTATGTGAACCCCTAGCCTAATGACTTCTCCAAGAGCTAATTGGAGCCAGGAGTGAGCCACCCTTGAGTCCAATCAGTGTGATATTATTGGATGTGTTGCTGAAAGCTGTCCTGCCCTTTAAAATCACACACCAGTTTTGGGTTTACTGGTTTCAAGAAGCACTGCCTGATGTGAACCATGCCTCACAGAAAAGAGCTCTCAGAAGACCTACGATCAAGAATTGTTGACTTGCAAGAAGCTGGAAAGGGTTACAAAAGTATCTCCAAAAGCCTTGATGTTCATGTGTCCACATGGTGGAGGGAGCATCATGGTTTGGGGCTGCTTTGCTGCCTCAGGGCCTGGACGGATTGTTGTCATTGATGGAGAAATGAATTCCAGAGTTTATCAAGACATTTTGCAGGAAAACGTAAGACCATCTGTCCGCCAACTGAAGCTCCGCAGAGGATGGGTGATGCAACAGGACAATGACCCAAAGCATACAAGTAATTCAACAAAAAAATGGCTTCAATGAAACAAAATACGCCTTCTGGAGTGGCCCAGTCAGAGTCTTGACCTCAACCCCATTGAAATGCTGTGGCATGACCTTAAGAGAGCGATTCACATCAGACATCCCAAGAATATTGCTACACTGAAACAGTTTTGTGAAGAGGAGTGGTCCAAACTTACTCCAGATCGTTGTGCAGGTCTGATCTGCAACTACAGGAAATGTTTGGTTGAGGTTATTGCTGCCAAAGGAGGGTCAACCAGTTATTAAGTCCAAAGGTTCACATACTTTTTCCACCCTGCACTGTGAATGTTTACATGTTCTGTTCAATAAAAACATGAAAACATATAATGTTTGCGTTGTATTATTTTAAGCAGACTGTGGTTTTCAAATTGTTGTGACTTAGATGAAGATCAGAGCACATTTTATGACCAATTCATGCAAAACTCCACGTAATCCCAAAGGGTTCACATACTTTTTCTTGCCACTGTATATATAGTGGGCTATATTACATTCTCTGCGCAATTGAGCTCACGCAGCGCAATTTTTTTCCGCACGAAAAAAAGTGATTAAGCCAAAATTAACGTGGTATTAAGATCAGAGCACATTTTTTCTTCCTTCAAGATTTTTTTTCGCAAATGAACGTTGCGTGCAGGAGTCGGTGGGCAGACTGTTTTGTCACGGAATTCAGCCAACATCAATCACCCATTTCCAATAAAATAATTAACAACCACCAGCCAAAAAAAAATAAAAAAATAACAATGACACTATTTATAAATTTTAATGTTTGGGTATGTGTAGAATGTGTAACTGTACTGTACTGTGCTGTATTTTTTTTTTGTGCTGGTGTATTTCGTTTCGCCCAGAACGATCACATTTACAGTTACCACCTGCTTTTCAAAGACGCTACGAAAATGCATGCAAACCTTTGTTGCGCGAAGATTGTAATACCATCCGCTTAGCAGCGCACAAACGCATTTGCGCTGACAATGTTAAGTATAGGATGCGCGCAGGAAAATGCGTCCTAATACGACGTTCTGCGCAAATGGTTTTGCACTCGTGCAAATGCGCATTTGCGCGCGCGCAAAACAAATGCGCGAAGAATGTAATCGGGCCCAGTGTGTTATTATATATATTTATTGATATAGAAACATAGAAAATGTCGGCAGATAAGAACCTTTCGGCCCATCTAGTCTGCCCAATTACATGGATACTTTACCTGGATTTATCTTTTGTTTAGGATAGCCTTATGCCTATCCCATGCCATATATAAATAGAATGTTGTTTGTTTGTTTTTTATATATATATTTATTGATATAAATAGAATGTTGTATGTGTGTTTGTTTATTTGTGTGCATATATAATAGGGATAGACGATATCATTTTTTCAGGGCCGATACCGATTATCGGCAGCTATTCTGTCCGATAGCCGATATTTGGTGCCGATATTTTGTAAATTTAAAGTTGTGAAAAAAACCAGCACAAATCTGACATTATGCCATGAACTCAATGTGTTTAACATTTACTGTAAACATTGCACCACGTCCACTTCATTTATTCAATTTAATATGATTTTTTATTTTTTCATTTAAGCTTTTATTTTTTACAAACAATAAGACCGTGTCTTTGTCTTTCTTAAACATCCCTCATATGACCCTGTATGTAAGGGATTCAGCAACCTCAGCCCTCCAAGGGTTAGAATACAAAGTTGGTGCTAACTTAGGCTAGGTTTAGACAAACACATTTTTTACATCTACCGTCAAAATGTGCGTTGATGCGTCCGAACGCATTTTTTCACGGAAGACACGATAGCGGTCATACGATGCGCAATTTCGACCATATTTTTTTGACGGAGCTATAAAAAACAAATGGACGTGATGTAGGCCAGACATGTGCCGCGTCTGACGTCTCCTAATCACGCACACACGCCGCTATGCCGACGCAGCGCACTCTGTACGTCAGTACTAGCGGTTACACGTTCTTGAAAAAATGCGTTAGTTTGCCGCTTGCGTTGCGCGGCCGAACAATTTGCCGTCATTGACCGTCATTTGCTGCTACTACGGCCGTAATAAAGTGCGGCTCAACACACGTTCGCACTGCGTTTGTCTGACTCCAGCCTTAACCAGAGCTGTTGTAAACTTAACAACCCCATAGACTGTAATGGCGCTGGTAAGTTTTAAACAGCTCTGGTTAAGTTAAGTTAGCAGTGACTTTGTGATATTGCTCCACATGTTTTGGAATTACATCGGCCACGATGCTCAGCTTCTCATTAGGTTCTTGAAGCCTCATGGGAAGTGCAGTTCCAAAACATCTGGAGGGTCCAGGTTGCTGACCCCTGCTGTAGGAAATAGACCCTGCATCTCCTGTATAGGGAATTCCCCGCCAGATGGGATAGAAGCCCCATTTCTGTTGCCATGATGCTCATGCGCAATACGGTCAGTGAGCAGGGGGTCGTTCTGCAGTGAGGGCTGACAGCCTGATGTGGGAGAAGCCCCGGATTAGCACAGTTCTGTGGGATCTTGTGTGTCGCAGCTACAGTGAGCTAACTTGTCCAATTATCACCAATATCGGCAAATAAAATGCCGATATCAGTAATTTTCTGACTATCGGCAGCCGATAAATCAGCAAAACCGATATATCACTCTATCCCTAATATATAATATATATTATTTATTGTGCATTTGCGGCTTATGGTTAAAAAGTCAATACTAAAGTAATATGACAGCATTTGCGTAGTGTTGTTTTTCCTCTGTAATATGTACTTTTGTTTCCATATTATTAGGATATTAAAGAAGTCCAAGGCTATGTTTTAATAGCCTATAACCTGCTGGATTTCTTGCCTCTGGAGAATCTGCGTATTATTCGTGGCACCCAGCTGTATGAAGAACGATACGCTCTTACTGTGATCAACAACTCCGATGGCGAGGGGAAAGCTGGACTACAGGAGCTGCGGTTAAGAAGTCTGACAGGTCAGCGTGTTGGCTCATCACGAGGAGATTTTTATGGCGGTTTTCCATATCAAACTATCCTCTGCTTACTGTGATGTTGGGTTATTGTGTGTGTGTGTACATGTAGATTAAGAATGTGTCTGTGTTATTTGTGGGTTATTGTGTGTGTGTACATGTAGATTAAGAATGTGTCTGTTAATTGTCAGTTATTGTGTGTGTACATGTAGATTAAGAATGTGTCTGTTAATTGTCGGTTATTGTGTGTGTGTGTGTACATGTAGATTAAGAATGTGTCTGTTAATTGTCAGTTATTGTGTGTGTACATGTAGATTAAGAATGTGTCTGTTAATTGTCAGTTATTGTGTGTGTACATGTAGATTAAGAATGTGTCTGTTAATTGTCGGTTATTGTGTGTGTACATGTAGATTAAGAATGTGTCTGTTAATTGTCGGTTATTGTGTGTGTGTGTGTACATGTAGATTAAGAATGTGTCTGTTAATTGTCGGTTATTGTGTGTGTGTGTGTGTGTACATGTAGATTAAGAATGTGTCTGTTAATTGTCAGTTATTGTGTGTGTGTGTGTACATGTAGATTAAGAATGTGTCTGTTAATTGTCGGTTATTGTGTGTGTGTGTACATGTAGATTAAGAATGTGTCCGTTAGTCGGCGGGTTACTGTGTATATATTAGGAGTGAGTTTTACGCAGGGGTTGCTGTGTATATATTAGGAGTGAGTTTTACACAGGGGTTGCTGTGTATATATTAGGAGTGAGTTTTACGCAGGGGTTACTGTGTATATATTAGGAGTGAGTTTTACGCAGGGGTTACTGTGTTATATTTAGGAGTGAGTTTTACGCAGGGGTTGCTGTGTATATATTAGGAGTGAGTTTTACGCAGGGGTTACTGTGTATATATTAGGAGGGAGTTTTACGCAGGGGTTGCTGTGTATATATTAGGAGTGAGTTTTACGCAGGGGTTACTGTGTATATATTAGGAGTGAGTTTTACGCAGGGGTTGCTGTGTATATATTAGGAGTGAGTTTTACGCAGGGGTTGCTGTGTATATATTAGGAGTGAGTTTTACACAGGGGTTGCTGTGTATATATTAGGAGTGAGTTTTACACAGGGGTTACTGTGTATATATTAGGAGTGAGTTTTACGCAGGGGTTGCTGTGTATATATTAGGAGTGAGTTTTACACAGGGGTTACTGTGTATATATTAGGAGTGAGTTTTACGCAGGGGTTGCTGTGTATATATTAGGAGTGAGTTTTACGCAGGGGTTGCTGTGTATATATTAGGAGTGAGTTTTACGCAGGGGTTGCTGTGTATATATTAGGAGTGAGTTTTACGCAGGGGTTGCTGTGTATATATTAGGAGTGAGTTTTACGCAGGGGTTGCTGTGTATATATTAGGAGTGAGTTTTACACAGGGGTTACTGTGTATATATTAGGAGTGAGTTTTACGCAGGGGTTACTGTGTATAATTAGGAGTGAGTTTTACGCAGGGGTTGCTGTGTATATATTAGGAGTGAGTTTTACGCAGGGGTTGCTGTGTATATATTAGGAGTGAGTTTTACGCAGGGGTTGCTGTGTATATATTAGGAGTGAGTTTTACACAGGGGTTACTGTGTATATATTAGGAGTGAGTTTTACGCAGGGGTTACTGTGTATATATTAGGAGTGAGTTTTACGCAGGGGTTACTGTGTATATATTAGGAGTGAGTTTTACGCAGGGGTTACTGTGTATATATTAGGAGTGAGTTTTACGCAGGGGTTGCTGTGTATATATTAGGAGTGAGTTTTACGCAGGGGTTGCTGTGTATATATTAGGAGTGAGTTTTACGCAGGGGTTACTGTGTATATATTAGGAGTGAGTTTTACGCAGGGGTTACTGTGTATATATTAGGAGTGAGTTTTACGCAGGGGTTACTGTGTATATATTAGGAGTGAGTTTTACGCAGGGGTTGCTGTGTATATATTAGGAGTGAGTTTTACGCAGGGGTTGCTGTGTATATATTAGGAGTGAGTTTTACGCAGGGGTTGCTGTGTATATATTAGGAGTGAGTTTTACACAGGGGTTGCTGTGTATATATTAGGAGTGAGTTTTACGCAGGGGTTACTGTGTAGATATTAGGAGTGAGTTTTACACAGGGGTTACTGTGTATATATTAGGAGTGAGTTTTACACAGGGGTTGCTGTGTATATATTAGGAGTGAGTTTTACGCAGGGGTTGCTGTGTATATTTAGGAAGTGAGTTTACACAGGGGTTGCTGTGTAGATATTAGGAGTGAGTTTTACGCAGGGGTTGCTGTGTATATATGGAGTGAGTTTTACAGGGTTGTGTAGATATTAGGAGTGAGTTTTACACAGGGGTGGCTGTGTAGATTAGGAGTGAGTTTTACACAGGGGTTGCTGTGTATATTAGGAGTGAGTTTTACGCAGGGGTTGCTGTGTATATATTAGGAGTGAGTTTTACACAGGGGTGTGTATATATTAGGAGTGAGTTTTAACACAGGTTACTGTGTATATTAGGAGTGAGTTTTACGCAGGGGTTACTGTGTATATATTAGGAGTGAGTTTTACGCAGGGGTTACTGTATATATTAGGAGTGAGTTTTACGCAGGGGTTGCTGTGTATATATTAGGAGTGAGTTTTACGCAGGGGTTACTGTGTAATATAGGAGGTGAGTTTTACGCAGGGGTTGCTGTGTATATTAGGAGTGAGTTTTACGCAGGGGTTGCTGTGTATAATCTTAGGAGTGAGTTTTACACAGGGGTTTGTGTATATAGGAGTGAGTTTTACGCGGGTTACTGTGTATATATTAGGAGTGAGTTTTACGCAGGGGTTGCTGTGTATAATTAGGAGTGAGTTTTACACAGGGGTTACTGTGTAATATTAGGAGTGAGTTTTACGCAGGGGTTGCTGTGTATATATTAGGAGTGAGTTTAACGCAGGGGTTGCTGTGTATATATTAGGAGTGAGTTTTTTCGCAGGGTTTGCTGTGTATTATTAGAGGAGTTTTACGCAGGGGTTGCTGTGTATATATTAGGAGTGAGTTTTACGCAGGGGTTGCTGTGTATATATTAGGAGTGAGTTTTACGCAGGGGTTACTGTGTATATATTAGGAGTGAGTTTTACGCAGGGGTTGCTGTGTATATCTTAGGTGAGTTTTACGCAGGGGTCTGTGTATATATTAGGAGTGAGTTTACACAGGGGTTACTGTGTATATATTAGGAGTGAGTTTTACACAGGGGTTGCTGTGTATATATTAGGAGTGAGTTTTACGCAGGGGTTGCTGGTATATATTAGAGTGAGTTTTACGCAGGGGTTGCTGTGTATATATTAGGAGTGAGTTTTACGCAGGGGTTATGTGTATTATTAGGAGGAGTTTTACGCAGGGGTTACTGTGTTATATTAGGAGTGAGTTTTACACAGGGGTTGCTGTGTAATATTAGGAGTGAGTTTTACGCAGGGGTTGCTGTGTATAATTTAGGAGTGAGTTTTACGCAGGGTTTACTGTGTATATATTAGGAGTGAGTTTTACGCAGGGGTTACTGTGTATATTAGGAGTGAGTTTTACGCAGGGGTTACTGTGTATATATTAGGAGTGTTTTACGCAGGGGTGCTGTGTATAATATTAGGAGTGAGTTTACGCGGGCTGGTTATGGAGTGTTTACGGCGGGTTACTGTGTATATGGAGTGAGTTTTACGCAGGGGTTACTGTGTATAATTAGGAGTGAGTTTTAACGCAGGGGTTGCTGTGTATATAGGAGTAGTGAGTTTTACGCAGGGGTTGCTGTGTATATATTAGGAGTGAGTTTTACGCAGGGCTGTGTATATATTAGGAGTGAGTTTTACACAGGGGTTGCTGTGTATATATTAGGATGAGTTTTACGCAGGGGTTACTGTGTAGATATTAGGAGTGAGTTTTACACAGGGGTTACTGTGTATATATTAGGAGTGAGTTTTACCAGGGGTTGCTTGTTATATATTAGGAGTGAGTTTTACGCAGGGGTTGCTGTGTATATATTAGGAGTGAGTTTTACACAGGGGTTGCTGTGTAGATATTAGGAGTGAGTTTTACGCAGGGGTTGCTGTGTATATATTAGGAGTGTTTACACAGGGGTTGCTGTGTAGATATTAGGAGTGAGTTTTACACGGGGTTGCTGTGTAGATATTAGGTGAGTTTTACACAGGGGTTGCTGTGTATATATATAGGAGTGAGTTTTACGCAGGGGTTGCTGTGTATATATTAGGAGTGAGTTTTACACAGGGGTTGCTGTGTATATATTAGGAGTGAGTTTTACACAGGGGTTACTGTGTATATATTAGGAGTGAGTTTTACGCAGGGTACTGTGTATATATTAGGAGTGAGTTTTACGCAGGGGTTACTGTGTATATATTAGGATGAGTTTACGCAAGGGTTGCTGTGTATATATAGGAGGTGAGTTTTACGCAGGGGTTACTGTGTATATATTAGTGAGTTTTACGCAGGGGTTGCTGTGTATATCTTAGGAGTGAGTTTTACGCAGGGGTTGCTGTGTATATCTTAGGAGTGAGTTTTACACAGGGGTTACTGTGTATATATTAGGAGTGAGTTTTACGCAGGGGTTACTGTGTATATATTAGGAGTGAGTTTTACGCAGGGGTTGCTGTGTATATATTAGGAGTGAGTTTTACACAGGGGTTACTGTGTATATATTAGGAGTGAGTTTTACGCAGGGGTTGCTGTGTATATATTAGGAGTGAGTTTTACGCAGGGGTTGCTGTGTATTATTAGGAGTGAGTTTTACGCAGGGGTTGCTGTGTATATATTAGGTGAGTTTTACGCAGGGGTTGCTGTGTATATATTAGGAGTGAGTTTTACACAGGGGTTGCTGGTGTATATATTAGGAGTGTTTTACGCAGGGGTTACTGTGTAGATATTAGGAGTGAGTTTTACACAGGGGTTACTGTGTATATATTAGGAGTGAGTTTTACACAGGGGTTGCTGTGTATATATTAGGAGTGAGTTTTACGCAGGGGTGTGTATATATGGAGTGAGTTTTACGCAGGGGTTACTGTGTATATATTAGGAGTGAGTTTTACGCAGGGGTTGCTGTGTATATATTAGGAGTGAGTTTTACGCAGGGGTTACTGTGTATATATTAGGAGTGAGTTTTACGCAGGGGTTGCTGTGTATATCTTAGGAGTGAGTTTTACGCAGGGGTTGCTGTGTATATCTTAGGAGTGAGTTTTACACAGGGGTTACTGTGTATATATTAGGAGTGAGTTTTACGCAGGGGTTACTGTGTATATATTAGGAGTGAGTTTTACGCAGGGGTTGCTGTGTATATATTAGGAGTGAGTTTTACACAGGGGTTACTGTGTATATATTAGGAGTGAGTTTTACGCAGGGGTGCTGTGTATATATTAGGAGTGAGTTTTACGCAGGGGTTGCTGTGTATATATTAGGAGTGAGTTTTACGCAGGGGTTGCTGTGTATATATTAGGAGTGAGTTTTACGCAGGGGTTGCTGTGTATATATTAGGAGTGAGTTTTACACAGGGGTTGCTGTGTATATATTAGGAGTGAGTTTTACGCAGGGGTTACTGTGTAGATATTAGGAGTGAGTTTTACACAGGGGTTACTGTGTATATATTAGGAGTGAGTTTTACACAGGGGTTGCTGTGTATATATTAGGAGTGAGTTTTACGCAGGGGTTGCTGTGTATATATTAGGAGTGAGTTTTACGCAGGGGTTGCTGTGTATATATTAGGAGTGAGTTTTACGCAGGGGTTGCTGTGTATATATTAGGAGTGAGTTTTACGCAGGGGTTGCTGTGTATATCTTAGGAGTGAGTTTTACACAGGGGTTGCTGTGTATATATTAGGAGTGAGTTTTACGCAGGGGTTACTGTGTATATATTAGGAGTGAGTTTTACGCAGGGGTTACTGTGTATATATTAGGAGTGAGTTTTACACAGGGGTTGCTGTGTATATATTAGGAGTGAGTTTTACGCAGGGGTTGCTGTGTATATATTAGGAGTGAGTTTTACGCAGGGGTTGCTGTGTATATCTTAGGAGTGAGTTTTACGCAGGGGTTGCTGTGTGCAAGGTGTTTTGTGTAAGTAGTTTATGGTTATTTTGTGTCTGGAGTGTTTTTGTTAGACGGGGATTAGTGTGTGTGTATTAGGAATTGGTATCAGTTGGGGGCAGTGTGTGTCTGTGTGTTGGGCTCAGTATATATATATATATGTGCTATTTGGAGGATCGCTGTGATACACTGTTTTATATATAACGTGTGTAAGATGGGAGATTATCATGTAAAGGTTTGCCGGCATACATTACATGCTGTTTTATGGATTGTATGTGTATGAAAGGTTACTGTGTGTGTTTCAGGTCAGATTTCAATGCATTAAACAGCTGCATCACATAGCTTGGAGCAGATGCACTGACCGTATATAGTCCCAGCTTTATATCGCGGGATCAGCTTTGAGCAGACGTGAAATATCAGGGAATATATATTTATAAGCCGGCTGGAGTCAGCCACAAGCAGGAACACATTTCAACATACAGCTCGTATAGTGTTATTCTTCCAATCTGTACACGCAGATGATAAAGTTACCTTATTATACACTGACAGCTTTTCTGTTTTGCTCAGTTTGGACTTTGTATATAAAGTGGGGGAAAATTGCAGATTATTTTTTGTCAATCTATACAAAACCAATATTTTTTTTGACGCAGAAATTTATTAAAGGGAAAATTTCGCTTTAATGGTAAAATAATTAGTATGTTTAGATATTGCGTCATTGTGTGATCCGTAAAGTTTGGAGAGAAAAAAAAAAACACAGCACCTTTTTGGGTAATGAAACCTGTGTAAATGTCCTGGGGTCAGGAACTCGCGGAGTTAAGAATTTTAAAACAAATTTTTATAAAATTCTTGATTTAAAAAAAAATGCATTAAAGCAAATTGAGACAAAAGACCAGGAAGTGACGCAGCCAATCAGGAGACCCTCATTCTGATCTATGATGGATGTCATTGCATCGGTTTAAACCCAAATCCATCAGGATTCTTTGTAGGGATTATTCAGAGGGCACCGAATTGCACCGAACGGTGAATTTCCCCATACGATGCGATTTGGTAGCCATTCGGCTACTCAAAAACCTAAAAGAAGGAAAACCAGTAGCCTTAACCCTACTAACACTATATATACAGTATATATGTTTCCTATTATTCAGTCCAAATCAGCAGTTTCTGACTCCGAATCCTAAATACGGACTTCCAAAAAAATACAGCACAGTATAGTTACACATTCTACACATACCCAAACAATAAAATTGTGAATCTGAGCGTGTTTTTATTATTGCTGCAGAATATATACTCAGATTGACTTTGACAGGTGCAAAAACTTAAGGGAGTCAATTAAGGTAAATTGATGTCAATTAAGGTTCTTAATTCTGATTGGCTGAATCCCGCGAAAAAAACAGTCCGCACACTGATTTGCGTGCGCTACGTTACTGTGCGCGTATTACTCTTCATTTTGCGCGTCGTTTTTACAAACGTTATTTTCGGACGGATGAGAAAATGCGTTCGGATCGTAATACCACCGTTAATTTTCGCGCCTTAACGCTGCGCGGAAAAAAAAATTGTGCTGCGCGGATGAATTTCCGCGAAGAATGTAATAGGGGCCTATTTTGGCCGTGCACATGTCTAGTTCATCAATGCTGTATTCTGTGCGATATGATGTATGATCGATACAGCGGAGGTTTAAATCCTGGCGCAATGACGGCAATGTCTTGTTTTCTCCGCAGAGATCTTGAAAGGGGGAGTGAACATTGCGCATAACAGCCGGCTGTGCTTCCAGCAATCAATCCTATGGCACGACATCCTGAGCCAAACCAACAGCATGCGCAAGGAAGTGGTCCTGACAGCCGGAAGCAGGCAGTGTAAGCAAGAGAACATAGAATCAGTCCTGTGGGATCGGGGTTACTTCCACTAGAGAGAAATACGGAGGATAAGATGGAGCAATGATGGTGCTTTGTTAGCAGACGGCCTATCTCATATAATAAAATGGTTTGTGTCCGTCGCTGGACGCAATGCGCAAGCGTACCTGAGCATGCGCGACGGAAAAAAACACCGGCATGCAGAAAGCGCATCTCCCTCCCATTCCCAACTTGCTGAGGTGACAGCCAGGTGGCAAGTGACAAAGAGGCTGAAGTTCCTTGGGAGCGCCGAGCAGCCAGATCCTGGGGAGCGCCGAGCAGCCAGATCCTGGGGAGCGCCGAGCAGCCAGGTCCTGGGGTGCGCCGAGCAGCCAGGTCCTGGGGTGCGCCGAGCAGCCAGGTCCTGGGGTGCGCCGAGCAGCCAGGTCCTGGGGTGCGCCGAGCAGCCAGGTCCTGGGGTGCGCCGAGCAGCCAGGTCCTGGGGTGCGATGAGCAGCCAGATCCTGGGATTGCGATGAGCTGCCAGATCCTGTGGTGCGCCGAGCAGCCCACATCATTTGGGAGCGCTGAGCAGCCAGATCCTCTACAACAATAGACTGCCCTCCGGTCAGGCTTAACACCTAGTAGCACCAGGTGATATTTATTGATAACGCTGGATGTTTGACAATAAACTTTGTTGCCACAACATATCCGGTGAGCCGCGCTTATCCCATCTGTAAAAAGGGCTAAAGGATCTGCTCGCAGGCTCTGATTCTCCCAAACACCACAGCCGTGTGCAACTGTTACTTGGCCAGAAGGAAAGGCCAACATCGTGGTGGCGCACACATTACATTCCACAACTGGTGGACAGCTGCAATCTGATCAAGGAATTGTGAAAGGGGGGGACGTCATCTGATGTGATTTTTGCAATCCCCAGTGGACTCAATCCGGCACGGACAATATTGCGTGCAACTCGCAGAGTTAATATTACCAATATCTGACTTTGTTACTACAGGCAGGGAGTGCGAGCCAGTCCTGATTGCAGCATAGAAATACAAAGTATCACATACAGGGTTATTCAGAGAGAGGTGAAACTCGTGAGAATGATTGGAGAAGTGAAAATTCGAGGTCAAAGTAGACAAACCAGAAAAATTCTCCCACTTATCTCACTTTCCAAATCGGCTATTTGGTCTAGGTTGTTCTCTTCTCCTGCAAATTCTCCTGGTTTTCACCTTTCTCTGAATAACCCTGATAGTGTATACACCATTGATTGGGATTTACTTTTTAGTAGCTGAATGAGCGGGCCCCCCCCCAAGCCATATTCCACCTTTGTGTCTGACATCACACGTTAAATAGTTGATGACCTGCGTTTTTTTCATATGTTAATGCACAGTCTGATAAAATAATCCGATAGGTGAATGATAATGTCTCTTTTTCTGCTGCAGGTCCTTCTTGTTCCCCAGACTGTGCCAACAAACCTACCAAAGCTGCCGGGGCCTGCTGGGGAGAGGGACCACAGTACTGTCAGACCTGTGAGTATTGCAATGCTAATAATCTCATTATGATCACTACAAATCCCCGAAAAGCAGGAGATCTGACCATTTTTATTACTTATCTTTATCACAGTTACTGTATTTGACAAAAAGGCCATTTCTGCCTGTATGCTGCTAATGCAGACCCCATGCGACATTGTGCAAGATAAGGGACACCATCTAGAGTTCAGAATCTTACATTCCAACAATATCTCTGTAAAGGATAAACGGATACAGGAGAAATTAAAAATGGAACAAATTTACATTATTTTAAACATTTTCACTATTTTAGAACAAAATTTCTATTTTACCCTGTATTTAATTGTTAACCTCACATCCCATGGTACGAGAAATATTACGATAAGTAATATTTCAGCCAAAAAAAAAATCGCTTGGTAGGGAAGGGGTTAAAAACAAACCATACATCAGTTTTTATGAGATTTTCGGCTACAAATAAAATGTCACTGATCTCAACGTGTGACCTCTCGCATCTTTCAGTAACCAGCATCATATGCGACAGCGGCTGCCAGCGCTGCAAAGGGAAGGAGTCCATGCACTGCTGTCACGAGCAGTGTGCGGCCGGCTGTACCGGACCCAAGAACTCCGACTGTCTGGTGAGAAAACAGGAATCTGCTTTGTGGAGAGTCCTTGCAGGTCCCGGAGCAGAATGTGGCTGAGGTGCCCCCCAATCCCAAATGATTCACATTGTTTGCATTCTCAGAAGCGGGGAGTGTATTTTCCAGTGCGCACAACTCTTCCGGGTCGTTACTATAGTGCTACTGGGAATTCACTCCCCACCTCTCTGAGCGCTGACTCACTGAACCCCAAAGAACCCGTCAATCCCCAACACAAGCTATAGTGTGCACCCTTATGGGTGATGATATTCTCCAGCACAGGGCAGGGGGGTCTGCGGCGTGCCCCTCTTGCCCCTCCCTAAGGGGCAGCCCGGAACATACTCCAACTGGCATCTATTTCTCCACCCACCTTGATCATTCAACTATAGGAACTCTCTCGCTGTGTGATTTATTTATTATTATTATATTTTTTTATTAATAAACTTGCAACAAATAATATAATGCAGTATTGTTGCAGTTTTACACATGGGGAGCTTTATATTGAAATAAAAAAAAATATATATAAAATTTACCCCAAACTAGGTGCCCTGTACAGAAACAATCCTGCCTGAGCCCCGCGGTAAGAAAGCAGATTGTACAACAAACGCTTATGCCGGCTATTGAATACGGAGATGTAGTGTATGCAGCCGCCCCGCAAACACACCTCCAGAAACTTACTACATTGTATAACTCATTCTGCCGCTTTGTGCTACAATGTAACTACATGACCCACCATGCATTGTATTACTTTGTATTTCTGTAACAACTGTAACCTTTCAATATTCTTGAACCCAGGACATACTTGAAAACGAGAGAAATCTCAATGTGTCCTTCCTGGTAAAATCCTTTAGAAATAAATAAATATATATATATTATAAGGTTTATTATTGCGGAAGTCATTTACACATCCCAGCAATTCAAAGAACTGCATCCCAGAGCTCATGTGCTACATTCCCCATATGCAGCAAGGAATTCTGGGTAAGACATGCAAATGACATCTGCAATTTTTCTTTTTTTTTCTTTTGCATCCTGGGTCTGTTTTTACACAACCCTAGAATCCTAAAATCAATGCCACGCCATACTAGATGGCTTTTTTTTTTTTTTTTTTAGCAGAGATCAGGTTTATGCAACTAGTCAAAGCCGCTTCTAGGGAGCACTGTTTTGGGTTTATTGGACCCTCGTCAGCAGAAGCTAGGCATGACCAGTTGCAGTCGGATGCTTGGACACGTAGGGTAGATCAGTACTTATTTGGGTTGTGGTGATGGGCAAAAAATGAGATAAAAAGCCTCCACGCTATAATTAATAAGGTTTATTATTGAAGAAGCCATGTGCACATCACAGAATTCCTGTGCTACATTCCCCGGGCCATATTACATAGTTGGTGCTAACTTAACCAGAGCTGTTGTAAACTTCCCAGAGCCATTATAGCCTATGGAGGTTTTCAGTTTACAACAGCTCTGGTTGAATTAGCACCAACATTGTAATACTGCCCCCCATATGCAGCAAGGAACTCTGGGTAGTACATGCAGACATTACATGTCTCGCTTATTTGGTTATTATGGCTCAGCTTGTAGGAAACTTACCGTCTCTGGGTCCTATCACCTCCTTTATGCTAGCGCCCACATAAATGACCGTTAGCGCTAGGTTAGTTAAGGGGATAGAGTGCCGCACACATCACCTCCCGTTTGCCAACGGGTTAAAAAAACGGTTATTGCATCGGTATTGGCGCTTTTTATTGCGAGCTTGCTGTACTTTGCTCTCCCTATACTTAACACGGGGAACGCAAAATGTAAGCAAGGAGTAATTAACGTTAGGATCACAAAGTCTGCTACGGGGCAGGTTGTTGGACTCGCCATCTACAGGTAAAACGGGGACGCTAAAGGGAGATTAGTGAACACAAATTCTTCCCCTTGGCGTCCCCGTTTTGGTTGTAGGGAGGTGATCGGGCCCTAGGTCAGTGATTTCCAACCTTCGTCTTTTTGCAGTAGGGTGATGGGGCCCTTTCACGACACTCAATCATCTTTTAGAAGGATATTTGCTATTGTTTATAAAGGATTATTATAACTGCATTTAATGTTTAGGTCAATATATCACCCCCCCATTGTGCCATGGCCTTTTTATACACACACACACACACCACATTGCCACATTGTATCGCAGCACGCCCCTGGACCATTCACCGCTTGCAATGTTTGGAAATCTGTGATCTACTGTAGTAGAATGAACGTCCTCATGCCGGTGGCAAAATCCATATGCCGGATATGGAAGAGGAGCCGGAAACTGCCATGTACTGAGAGTCTGTGTCGATTGAGAATGACGGTGATGAGTTGGAAGGCAAAGCTTTAAAGCTGAGCACACGTCAGTCGTTCGGGCTATTGTATTATCTGCTCGTTGTGTCTGTCTGACCCATTTTGTCCCCACAGGCTTGCCATCACTTTAACCACAGTGGGATGTGCGAGCTGCACTGTCCGCCTCTGAGCATATACAACCCGGACATCTATGAATCCGTCCCTAACAAGAACGGACGTCATGTTTTCGGAGCAACCTGCGTCACCAGATGCCCGTGTAAGAAATCCCACAGTCATCCACACGCTTTCATTGTGTTCAAGACATGGGCGAATACAGTAACTCAACTCAAGGATTCACAAACCTATAGCACTGCGTACCCTGCCTCGCTTAATTTCATCTGAAATAGTGTGTCTGAGGAAACATTGCAGCAGAAGTACATTGTTATTGTTCTTTATTTATATAGCGCCAACATATACCGCATAGCTGAACAATAGGCACAACATAGACAGGGTTACAATACATTGACCAACATTTTGATAAACCAGTACAGGAGGAAACGAGGGCCCTATTCCCATGGGAGCTTACAGTCTAGAAGGGTTGGGGGGTGGAAACAGGAGGAGAGGACTGCAAGGTGAGAGTGATGGGCTGCAAGGTGAGAGTGATGGACTGCAAGGTGAGAGTGATGGACTGCAGGGTGAGAGTGATGGACTGCAAGGCGAGAGTGATGGACTGCAAGGCGAGAGTGATGGACTGCAAGGCGAGAGTGATGGACTGCAAGGCGAGAGTGTTGGACTGCTAGGCGAGAGTGTTGGACTGCTAGGTGAGAGTGTTGGACTGCTAGGTGAGAGTGTTGGACTGCTAGGTGAGAGTGTTGGACTGCTAGGTGAGAGTGTTGGACTGCTAGGTGAGAGTGTTGGACTGCTAGGTGAGAGTGTTGGACTGCTAGGTGAGAGTGTTGGACTGCTCGGTGAGAGTGATGGACTGCAAGGTGAGAGTGATTGACTGGTTGGGGCAGTGAGGTGTATTAGTGAGTCGGGTGGTCGGCTTGCCTGAATAGGAATGTCTTAAGGGAGCGTTTGAAGGAAGGGAAACTAGGGGAAAGTCTGACAGTACGAAGGAGAGCATTCCATAGAATGGGGGCTGCACGTGAAAAATCCTGCCGTGTATCATGGGAGGAGGTGATGTGGGGAGAAGCTAGGCGCAGGTCACTGTTTGATCTTAGGGAGCGGGCTGGGGTGTATTTGGTGATTAGTGAGGACAGGTAGTGGGGAGCTGAGTTAGTGAGAGCTTTGTAGGTAAGGATAAGGATTTTGAATTTAATTCTGCAGTGGATGGGGAGCCAGTGAAGGGACTCGCAGAGCCCGAGCGGAGGGTGAGGTGGATGAGCGTGGCAGAGGCATTCAGAATTGATGGTAGGGGGGGCGAGGCAGGAGAGAGGGACATCAGCTGGAAGATTATTACAATAGTCCACACGGGAGATTACAAGAGCATGGATGAGTTGTCTTGTGGTGTGCTAAGAAATGGCTGTATTCTGGAAATATTGCGTAACTGGTAGCGGCAGGAGGAGGAAAGAGACTGGATGTGGGGGATGATGGAAAGAGCATCAACCACAAACGTGTGGATAAAAGGTACCAATGTATTTTACACTTGGGGCTCAATGTGTC
The DNA here is from genome assembly GCA_009667805.1 of Leptobrachium leishanense. NCBI lineage: Eukaryota > Metazoa > Chordata > Amphibia > Anura > Megophryidae > Leptobrachium > Leptobrachium leishanense. Next base: position 34,327,735 of record CM019074.1, on the reverse strand, counting down.
CTGCTTGGGCTTTGCCCCTTCACGTAACAAATATTCTTTCCTCCTCTCCTTCGGGATGTCAGAGAGATAAGTAGGGCCTATCAATTTTTTTTCTCGTACTTTTTCTCGTACACCACACCGTGTGCAGAGAAGGCACGGAGGAGAGATATGTGACGGCCTGATCACTGCATCTGTCTGTTATATCGGGAGGTAGTATAGAGCATTGATGGCGAACCCCTTGGCACCTCAGATGTTTCAGTACTACATGTCCCATGATGCGTAGTCCTATTTTAGGCTGTCTGAGGCTAGGGTCAGACTAACGCATTTTTCACGTTGTCCGTGAAAATGTGCGTTCGAAGAATGGACGTATTTGTTCACGGAATACGCAATAGCGGTCATACGATGCGCAGTTTCATCCGTGATTTTGTACGGATCATCAATAAAACACTTCTTGCATCTGGACGTTATGTTGGCGGACATTAGCAGCGTCTGATGTCTCCAATTCACGCACACACGCCGCTAGCGGGCGCAGCGCACTCTGTACGTCAGTACTAGTGGTTTAACGTTCTCGAAAAAATGCGTTCATTTTCCACTTGCGTTGCGCAGCCGGACTTTTGTGCGACCGTACTTCGTATATTGGGCGTCATTGCCCGGCATCTGCTGCTAGCACGGCCGTGATTAAGTGCGCCAGAACGCGCGTTCGCAATGCCTCAGTCTGACCCTAGCCTCAGCATCATGGGACATGTAGTTCAGAAACATCTGGGAGGCCAAGGTTAGCCATCCCTGATATAGAGTGAACATTTCATACAAACGACCTGTTATACATTTTATAGGATAGTGGCGCGTTGGTGTTTTGCAGCCCATTATATTTATTTAATGGCTCAGCTCTCTCTATTATTATATTATACATTATAGTATTGCACGACCTTGACATTATTAGACTTTGTAGTCTATATTCAAGCAAAGTCCCTCCTTGATGCAAAAGTCTGTAGATTTCTTGAGAAGAAACACAGAGTTCTTTCGCTATAATGTTGCAAGATATTTAAAGGCACCTGTTCCTGTCGCGGAGTGTCCCGAATCGTGGCTTTCAGCCAATAGTATTAAAATCAGCTGTGTTTGTTTCCCGAGTTGGGCTGCCCGAGTTATTTTAGGAAGGGGGTTTTTGCAGATTTTTATCTTAACTGAAAAGATGGCAGCTCTCTAACCTCTATATATGTTTTATTTGCTAATACTGTATCTGTTTGTGTTTTCTGTTTATGATCTAAACCAACGTTCACGTCTCTTGGCATCGCAGGACTGTCTGTAATTAACACAAACACATTTCTTTTCTTTTTTTCTCCCGATCAGATAACTATCTCGCCACCAGCATTGGTTCCTGCACGCTCGTGTGTCCTCAGGATAACGAGGAGGTGATTGAGGGAAATGTGCAAGAATGCAAAAAGTGTGAAAAGCAGTGCAGCAAAGGTACTCGCTCTGCGTATATGTATGTGCTGTGTGACTCTTGGGTCCTGTTGGAGAACAGGAACCAAACCTTAAGGACATTGCCTTCTTTTACATCTCTACAATTATTATCGTCATCATTTCTATAGCGCCAACAGTTTCTGCAGCGCTTTACAATAACCAAAGGGAGCAAGATACAGATAAACGCACATATGATGGAAACAAGAGGTGTAGAGGGCCCTGGTCATAGGAGCTTACAGTCTAGAGCAGTGATAGCGAACCTTGGTGCCCCAGATGTTTTGAAACTACATGTCCCATGATGCTCTGACAGCTATGAGGCTGGCTAGGCATCATGGAACAAGTAGTTCCAAAACATCTGGGTGCCAAGGTTCGCCATCACTGGTCTAGAGGGATTGGGGTTGAGGAAGACCAGGAGTTTTACTGGGTGTCAGGATCATGAGTGCCAGTGGTACGAGAATGGTGGGGCCATAGAAGCAGCTTCAGTCGTGTGTGATTATGTGAGCAGAGGGATGAGTTGCACCAGTGATGCGGTACGCTAATCTGAAGAGATGGGTTTTGAGGGATTTCTTGAAGATCAGGGGAGAGTTTGATAGGGCGAGGCAAGTCATTCCACAGGACCGGAGCTGCCCATGAGAAGTCTTGGAGGCGAGAGTTGGCAGCGCAGGCGTAGACAGATGACAGGTGGAGACGTGTAACGTGTGAAAGGCTGTAATGATGTGACTATATTCACACGCGTGCTGACTCTCATCTCCCACAGTGTGCTATGGGTTGGGAATGGACATACTGAAAAGCAGTCAATCCATCACTTCTGAAAACATCCACTACTTCAAAGACTGCACCAAGATCTTCGGGAACCTCGCCTTCCTCCCAGAATCTTTTCAAGGGTGAGACCTCTTTCCTATCTCCATACACATTTCAGTGCTTATAATATATACAGTTCTGGCAAACCGCAGTGATATATGGCTCTGATCCATCGTGCTAAATGCATTCCATCTAGTGCAGAATATGTTATTAATTGCTATAATGCAGGTGTTATAGAGCTTCGTTTGCCTGGGGCTTATTGCTGTCATACACATAAAGATCATATAAATAAAGGGGTTTCAGGAGACAGAAGGCATCTTAGACGTAGTATATTTTGGAATTTGAATTGAATTCTACAAACAGATGTGTGTGTATTAGTGTTATATATTTCAATGCCCGGTGCTGAGCTCCATGAGAATGTAGACAGGAACAAGAGCTAGCACTCTAGGCAAAGTAAAAGAACAAATTTACTGTTGTATACTAAAAAGTCAACGTTTCCTCTCACAGCAGGAACTTTCAGCTCCTAAATCTGTTATTTTAGTTTGCCAAGACCCTTGAGTGCTAGTTCTTGTTCCAGTCATATAATGAAATGGCCACATAATACACAAACTGGTGGTGAAATACTGCAACACACTAAAGCACCGGATCTCCCCACGACGTCCCCTCCTCTTGGCGTCAGGCACAAAGCAGAAATATACAGTCAGGTCCAGAAATATTGGTACATCAACACAATTCTAACATCTTTGGCTCTATACACCACCACAATGGAGTTGGAATGAAACAAACACAATGTGCTTTAACTGCAGACTGTCAGCTTTAATTTGAGGGTATGTACATCCAACTCAGGTGAACGGTGTAGGACTTACAGCAGTTTGCAGATGTGCCTCCCACTTGTTAAGGGACCAAAAGTAATGGGACAGAATAATAATCATAAATCAAACTTTCCCTTCTTAATACTTGGTTGCAAATCCTTTGCAGTCAATCACAGCCTGAAGTCTGGAACGCATAGACATCACCTGACGCTGGGTTTCATCCCTGGTGATGCTCTGCCAGGCCTCTACTGCAACTGTCTTCAGTTCCTGCTTGTTCTTGGGGCATTTTCCCTTCAGTTTTGTCTTCAGCAAGTGAAATGCAGCTCAATGGGATTCAGGTCAGGTGATTGACTTGGCCATTGCATAACATTCCACTTCTGTCCCTTCAAAAACTATTTGGTTGCTTTTGCAGTATGCTTTGGGTCATTGTCCATCTGCACTGTGAAGCACCGTCCAATGAGTTCTGCAGCATTTGGCTGAATGTGAGCAGATAATATTGCCCGAAACACTTCAGAATTCATCCTGCTGCTTTTGTCAGCAGTCACATCATCAATAAATACAAGAGAACCAGTTCCATTGGCAGCCATACATGCCCACGCCATGACACTACCACCACCATGCTTCACTGATGAGGTGGTATGCTTAGGATCATGAGCAGTTCCTTTCCTTCTCCATACTCTTCTCTTCCCATCACTCTGGTACAAGTTGATCTTGGTCTTATCTGTCCATAGGATCTTGTTCCAGAACTGTGAAGGCTTTGTTAGGTGTTGTTTGGCAAACTCTAATCTGGCCTTCCTGTTTTTGAGGCTCACCAATGGTTTACATCTGTGGTGAACCCTCTGTATTTACTCTGGTGAAGTCTTCTCTTGATTGTTGACTTTGACACACATACACCTACCTCCTGGGGAGTGTTCTTGATCTGGCCAACTGTTGTGAAGGGTGTTTTCTTCACCAGGGAAAGAATTCTTCGGTCATCCACCACAGTTGTTTTCCGTGATCTCCCGGGTCTTTTGGTGTTGCTGAGGTCACCGGTGCGTTCCTTCTTTTTGAGAATGTTCCAAGCAGTTGTTTTGGGCTCACCTAATGTTCTTGCTATCTCTCTGATGGGTTTGTTTTGTTTCTTCAGCCTAATGATGGCTTGCTTCACTGATAGTGACAGCTCTTTGGATCTCATCTTGAGAATTGACAGCAACAGATTCCAAATACAAATAGCACACTTGAAATGAACTCTGGGCCTTTTATCTGCACATTGTAATTGGGGTAATGAGGGAATATCACACACCTGGCCATGGAACAGCTGAGAAGCCAATTGTCCCATTACCTTTGGTCCCTTAACAAGTGGGAGGCACATCTGCAAACTGCTCTAAGTCCTACACCGTTCACCTGAGATGGATGTACATACCCTCAAATTAAAGCTGACAGTCTGCAGTTAAAGCACATTGTGTTTGTTTCATTCCAACTCCATTGTGGTGGTGTATAGAGCCAAAGATGTTAGAATTGTGTCCATGTCCCAATATTTCTGGACCTGAATGTTTATACAGTATTTTCTCTTCTTACCAAAAAGCATTAGATCCAGATTTCAGTCTCTGCCCTTACAGCACGGATGTCAAATTCTGCCCCCCCCCCCCAGATGTTTCTGAACTACAACTTCCATGATTCACTTGGCATCTATTGCACTGAATGAATTCTGGGACTTGTAGGCATCAACATCTGGGACGGACGGACGTGAGTTTGACAGCTCTGCCGTACGTTGTCTCTCATCAGACTGGATTCCTCGCGGCTTTCCTCTGATCTGTTTTCTATGTTCTTGCAGGGATCCAGCAACAAACAGAACTGCATTAACCCCTGAGAGCCTAGAGGTCTTCAAAACTCTCCAAGACATTACAGGTACATTAAAGGCACGTCAGATAATAAAACCATTGCAAACATTTTTTTAAAAAAATGATGCCCTATTACCACAGATGATTTACGGGGGATTTTAGGTTCTGTTTATTGTTGTGTAACCATGTTTGTCTGCATAAAGGATTCCTCGGTTATGTTTCAGGATACATGTATATTGAGTCCTGGCCAGAGGAGCTGCACAACCTCAGTGTCTTTGAGAACCTGAACGTGATTCGGGGACGGATTCTTCAAAAGTGAGTGAATGTCAGCCTCAGATGTCCCTTTCAATATGGGAGATTGAGAGTCAGTGCGATGCACAGCTTATTCTGCAAAACACTTCACGAGAGGTGCAGTTACATTAACCTCTATTTACGCGGAAAGTAGACAATATTAGGACAAAATCCTTTTAACCGCAAAGGGAGACGCTAGGGCAGGGGTCAGCAACCTCAGCTCCCTGATGTTTTAGGAACAACATTTCACATGTGGCTCAGTCAGCCTAATGGGTGACTGAGCACCTTGGGAGATGTAGTTCCCAAAAAATCTGGGAGCCAAGGTTGCTGACCCGTGATCTAGAAAAGAAAACATGGAGCAGTTAACTCTTTGCCTAAGTGTTTACACGTCCCTGTAGTCCCTTGTCTCGGTCACCTCACAGCTCTTACGCTGTCCGGCCAACTAGATGCTGGGGTCAGAGGCAGATCTATAGTTCTGCAAGATAAGCCGTCGCCTAAGGCCACACTCCCAAGAAGGGCCTCACATCATGGAATTTGAGTTTCTCCTTCAGCCTCACCGACTGTAGGGCAGGGATCTCAAACTCTCACCCCTCCAGATGTTTCTGAACTACAACTCCCTTGATTCTGTGGCCATCTATCACATTCAAAGAATTCTGGGAATTGTATGCAACCAACATCTGGGGGGGGGGCAGAATTTGAGATCCCTGCCCTAGAGTCTGTGAGACTGAAGGAGAAACTCGACTGTGAAATCCAGCTCCGTAGCCAAGTCTACTTTCATCTGTGGTACCACATTGACGTATTTTTTGATCTAAGAGGATTCAGGTTCCCCAAGAAGACCGGTAGACTCTATGGACTCCATGGAGGGGATGCTTGCGGCGGTGCTTAGAGCTGCCTTGAGCATCCTGAGGCTTAGTGCCGTGTTACAGTGCAGGCTGCTGGATTAGCGCCTACATCGTAATATCACGCTAATACGGGGACGCTAAGGAGAAACCTGCAGGCGCAGGTTTTCCTCCTTAGCCTCCCCGTTTCAGCATGAAGATTGTAATATGGCCCATGATCGGCCAAGGACAACTGGACAGATCCCTGCCACGATGACCACTTAAATCGTGGAAGATAGAGTGTTCCTTTAAGCTTATGGATACATGTAACAGCCAGTATTTTAAACTCGTGTTCCAAAAGACCGTGGGGGGGGGGGCACACAAGAGAAGATATACTTCAGCAGCCAAGGTTCCGGCATTACCAGTGTGACCAACCAGAAGAAATTTCTCCAAAAGAAACAGATGGACCAGTCACTCACGGCTCGGTACGAAAGGGAGTTTTATTATGGAGCTGCAACGACTTGCACAGAGGACTTGAGAAAGGCGCATACCCAAAATAAATCTCCTTTTCATACCAAGCCTGGAGTGACCGATACTTCTGCTGCTTTGAATACATTTTAAAGTGAATCTTTTACGACACGTTCACTTTTGGTCATTTAATAGGGGTTTAAATTCTACCGATAAACTGTGCTGAATGGCCCCCTGTTTGACACATTGAATGACAAGTAATGGTGTTAGAGACGGGTATGCATCTCTGCACTATATAAAACACTCTATGACTGGTTAGCTTTCTGGTGATGAAGCCCGTTACTCTCTCGCCTGGGAGAGGTTGCACACATCGAGGGAACAGGTGTGGGAGTACCCAGGCAGGGACACGATGTCCATGTGCTACAAACCTCACATCTGGACCCTTTAAAAAGACGCTAGCAGATTCTCCATCACACTCAAAAGAAAGAAATTCTTAACTCTACGACCTAAACCAGTATTGTTATACCCCCCCCCCCATTGTCAATCGCCTAAAACTCCTAGAACTCTTTCAATGCAATAGGTGACCACTGAACCATGGGCATTTGTGATGGAAACCCCTCTCTTCTGCCTGTCCTGGCTCTCCAGACACCGCCTTGCCAAGATCAGCCCGGCCGCTGAGTTGCTCAGAGCTCAGTGCCTCGAGCAGCCTGATCTATAGCTCCAGACCTGCTTGGTCTGATCCTCTGCCTTGGAGCCTCTTTAAATTTCCAGAAGGCTGCTCTGTGCCTTCTGGGGGTGATCGTGAGTACCCTGAATGAGACACCAGGCAAGCTGTATGTTCAAACAGTAATCTGAGACTTTTATTGAAAAACGCCACTATTTATGCCCAGGTCCAACAATTATAATTTGCATACCAACCGACGAACATTGACCTACTATAACTCTAATTACATTATGTCAGTTAGATATTTAGATATTTACAGTAAACATTTGTTAGCATTCATTTATCACACACATTTGCATAATCTATTGTTCCAATAGATCAGATTAAAGTCAAACACTGCCCCAGACTCATGGCTCCTCAAACATGCACCCAGATAAGGAGAAAAGCCCTCTTGCATAATCACACATCACTCAAACCTGTTTACGTTCTACACAAAAGAAAGGGCTGCACCTTCAAAACACATCTCTAAGTTCACATTTACATTCAGTAATAAAAGTACATTTAAAACCACACCACGCAATATAAATGAACATAAAGTCTTTCTCAAAGCAAATGTCTGTGTCTGTTGGGGTTTTTCCAGGAAAATTAAAGTCTTGGGGTTTGAAGCGGGGAGTGCTATGTCATTTCCATGACAGCGTTGTAGTTCAGAAATATCGGGGGGAGGGCAGAGTTTGACAGCCCTGGCCTAAACTAGCGGCATACAGGTGTATTAATCTGTGAAAGTATCAGAAAATGAGAATCGACCGTAATTTCCTTTCATACCCTGTAGTGGAGCGTATTCCCTGGTCCTCCGCAACCTGTCCATCACATCCTTTGGCTTGCGTTCCTTGAAAGAGATTAGCAGCGGCCTCGTCCTTATAGAGGGGAACTCCCAACTCTGCTTCTTGGACACCATTCCATGGGATAACATGTTCAAGAACCAAAGGCAGACGCTCCTCCAGAACGCCAACAAACCACAGGAAGCCTGCGGTAAGGAAGACCCGGCTGACGCTATTCCTACGATAACTGGGGCCAGATTAATCAATGCCAACCCAACATCTGCTCCTAAATCCTTCACTTAAGTTTTCACCTCCTTTATATATTGGGCATTTCAATATTTAAGGGGTTGTCTGGTGTATGATTTTTTTTAACATACCGTACGTCATTTTGGAGGAGATCTTGGCAAGTTCTTCTGTGTTTCGCAGCCGAAGAAGGGCAAGTGTGTCACCATCTCTGTGCCAATGAGGAGTGCTGGGGCCCTGGGCCCTCTCAGTGTGTCAACTGCACCAAATATCTGCGTGGGCATGACTGCGTGGAGGCCTGCAATGTCCTAGAAAGGTGAGTTTGTGTCCCTGTTACCCGAGTTGTAACACATCGTTGTGTTTTCGGTTCACGGAGCCTCACCAATGTTTTCTGTTTGCAGAGAGCCGCGGGAGCACATTAACGGGGACCGGTGCATTGCCTGTCACCCACAGTGCTTGCCGATGAACGCAAGTGAAACGTGCTTTGGCCCGGTAGGTCCAGCTTGGGCCATCTGTAAAATGCAAATAAATGTTTAAAGGAACACGACCACTATCAGAAGTATTTAACTACATTACTTGTGCATTCTAAAGAAAACCACCTTATAAAACACCTTATAAACCACTTTATAAAGCCCATAAAACACCTTGTGTAACACATTATAAAACACTTTATGTAACACATAAAACCCTTCATAAAACACCTTATGTAACACATTATAAACCACCTTATAAAACACTTTATAAAACACTGTATGAAACACCTTATAAAACACTTTATAAAACACATAAACCACTTTATAAAACACCTTATGAAACACCTTATGAAACACATTATAAAACACCTTATGAAACACTTTATAAAACACTGTATAAAACACTTTATAAACCACTTTATAAAACACCATATAAAACACCTTATGAAACACATTATAAACCACCTTATGAAACACTTTCTAAACCACTTTATAAAACACTTTATAAAACACCGTATAAAACACCTTATGTAACACATTATAAACCACCTTATGAAACACCTTATAAAACATCGTATGAAACACCTTATAAAACACCGTATGAAACACTTTATAAACACACTTTATAAAACACCTTATGTAACACATTATAAAACACCTTATAAAACACATTATAAAACACTTTATAAAACACCTTATGTAACACATTATAAAACACCTTATGAAACACCTTATGAAACACCTTATAAAACACTGTATAAAACACTTTATAAACCACTTTATAAAACACTGTATAAAACACCTTATGTAACACATTATAAACCACCTTATGAAACACTTTATAAAACACCGTATAAAACACCTTATGTAACACATTATAAACCACCTTATGAAACACCTTATAAAACACTTTATAAAACATCGTATGAAACACCTTATAAAACACCTTATAAAACACTGTATGAAACACTTTATAAACACACTTTATAAAACACCTTATGTAACACCTTATAAAACACATTATAAAACACTTTATAAAACACCTTATGTAACACATTATAAAACACTTATATAAAGTGTTTTATGTGTTTTATAAAACACCTTATGAAGCACATTATAAAACACATGCTGCTGTTTTTTTCTTTGTTTGAAGTAATTCCATATAAAAAGGAAAAATTAAGGTTTTTATCTCCTCTTTACATTTTATGGCTTTATTTTCCCCATGATGCAACATTTACCAAAATCTTATGGCAAGTCTCCCTTTACAGCTGTGGTGTAAGATAAAGCAGTAGTAAACAGGCAATGGGTGAGGGGGCAAATGTTTAGACAAGGTTGCATGGGATCTCTTGTGTTGTCTAGGCTACCCGAGATAAGATATGGCAGCTGGGTGGGATATTATAATGGGCTTCCAACACTGGATACAACGCCCTGGTGATGTCCTTTGCATATATGCCACACAATGCTATCCTTAGGAGTCTTGTTTTTTTGGAGCTCTGATTTATTTCACTCCATTCTATGATCAATGCTACACAGTGAGGAGCAAAGGGCTGTAATGATACAATATGGGGCCGGTTTACATCACAAAATCTCACACAATGGATGCACCCAATGACACCTAAAGAGTAAAATATTTTCTTATCATACATGAGAAAAGCAACGTACATATAAGATATCAACAACCTAAAATAGACACAAGGACATGTAATTTTTGGTGGTTGTTGCCCTTTAAAAAAAAAAATCATCTTATCTGATACATTAAAAATGATGTGGAACCTGTCTGTTTTGCAGAATGCCGAGCAATGCGCAGAATGTGCCAAATACAAAGATGACGAGACGTGCCTGGGCCATTGTCCCAGCGGAGTGAAGGGAGACTCATACGGGCAGATTTGGAAGTACCCGGACGAGAATGGGATCTGCCAGTTCTGTCCAGTTAATTGTTCTCACTCGTGAGTGACATTTCCTCGCCACCCCATTTACTTTCTATGTTTACTTTCATCGGGGCTGCCCTCCGCAGCGGCATGTCCAGCCTAGGCCCTCCGCAGCGGCATGTCCAGCCCGGGCCCTCCGCAGCGGCAGGTCCGGCCTGGGCCCTCCGCAGCGGCAGGTCCGGGCCCTCCGCAGCGGCAGGTCCGGCCGGGCCCTCTGCTCTGGCTCCTGCATTGCTGTATTTCCCTGTGCACGCTTGTGAAAGTGTGCACCAAGAAATACATTCCCTCCATCTTCCAAGTACCATCCCTTAGGGCCAGCAGGAGAAAAGACCAAAATAGGGGCACGTGGCTTCTCTTTGCTTTAGAAGGGCTTGGGGGGGGGGGCATTGACTTTCGCATGGAAAAATGGTCTTTGAACAGTCTGTGTTTCTTAGAGTATTTTCCGTGTGGATTACACTTGTTGTGGTGGAGAATGGAAGCCCGAGCTCCTGCTGCGCTGCAGATTATATATTCACTGCAACATGTTTTAACTTGCTGGGGTTAGACAGCATTTATTTAGTATTTTTTTTAATGTACTGGGTGCAGGTTACCATGAAACACACCCTGGTTACCCAGTGCCCACTGCTTAGCGTTTCCTAATGTGTTTAGCACTCATTAACTCCTTAACTACCAAGGGATTTTCCAGAGGAGGTCTGTCAGGAATCAAAATTGTTTTTCCAAAAACTACTAATTATTATATGGGCAGAAATGTTCCCGATGTATTCCTTACTGTAATAACCTATATGACAGGTAGATGTCGCCATCTGCTGGCCAAAAGGACTTACTGCAGTTCCGGGCTCTGTGCAGGATTTGCTGGGTAGATGTCATTTGTATATGTTTCCAGCTGGCTTTAAAAGGTGTTGGCACCTCAGGCATCATGCCCATGGTGCGCAAACGTTAAGATCACCTTCTGAAGTCCAACTGCAAGCAAATTTCATGCAATAAACTAAATTCCTTTGCGTTGCTCCTGCGGAACAGCACATTGACAATACTTGATATAGATAGAAACATAAAACCGGCTGGGTGGAGTAGAGGTAACCTCACTGCTCTGCGTGGAGAGAGCCTGTGGAGCCATGGGTTCAATCCCGACGAGCACCTCTCCAGTAAGTGTCCTTGGACAAGACACCTACCGGTACATACTCGCCACCCAGGACATACTTGAAAACGAGAGAAATCTCAGTGCATCCTTCCAGGGAAAATACTTTCTCAAAAAAAAAAATAGAATATGTCGGCAGATGAGAACCTTTCGGCCCATCTAATTTTCCCAATTCTATGGATACTTTACCTGGATTTATCTTTTGTTTAGGATAGCCTTATGCCTATCCCATGCCTGCTTAAATTCAATTACTGTTTTGGCCTCTACCACTTCAACTGGAAGGCTGTTCCATGTATCCACCACCATCTCGGTAAAATAATACTTCCTGATGTTACTTTTAAACCTTTGCCCCTACTTTGCCCTCTACTCTAAGACTATGTCCTCTTGTTTTGCTACTTTGTTTCCTTTTAAATATACTCCCTTCCTCTACCTTGTTGAGATATATATATATCTATCGTTAGCGGGAGGTGCTTTACAGATTGAGTATAGCCAATCTTGGTAGTGAAGGGGTTAAAAAAACAAAGGAAACCAGAAAGAAACATGTTACACTTATGTTGAGTGTCCACTGTAAAATGATGCAGCTCATGTTTTTTGTAACATGCCAGGGTTCTGTGCTTGACTCGAGGACTCAACCCACTACTTCAATCGTCCTTTCTCAGTCCTAAAACCACTACAGAGACCTGTAGATTCCTTTCAGGCTACGTGACTTGTAGCCCTAGTGTTGCAGTGCTGTTACCCAGAGATGACAGGTCTCTAGCAACATCCGCAAAACCATCAGCCACACACTAAGGGCCCTATTACAATCTTCGCGCAAAAATCCTCGCGCAAAGTGAAAATCTTTGCGCCAAGCGTTAAAGTTTTGCACATGCAAATCACCGTTGGAATTACAATCCTTGCGGCTTTTTTGTTCCTCCGATCAATTGTGCGCGCAAACAGGACGCGCCCAAATGCACGAGCAGTACTTTCTCGCGCAAAGATCTTTGCGCGCACAGTTTTTTTTAGCGATTCAGCCAATCAGAATTAAGAACCGCACTGTCAATCCGAGCATATATGCTGCAGCAATAATACACGCACACACAGCTTCATACATTGTATTGGTTTGGGATGAGTTGAATGGGCCACTGTGCTTTGCTGCATTCCTGTTTATGGGCTTGGATATTTGGGGGTAGCCAGGTTGTTCAGATTTGCCATTAGCACCAGCTTTTAGGAGTTCCTAAAATAATGCACGCAAAGGCTATGCGGTAATGACCGCGAATAGATTGTGCGCTGATACGCGGATGGTATTACATTCGCATTTGCGCTCACAATGTTAAGTATAGGACGCGCAAAGCAGGGACGTGCAGTCAGGGCCTCCCCTGCCATTCCAGTAAATTATTGTGCTCATTGTGCTGTAATGGCATGTGTGTATATTTAAACTGTAAATAAAATGTTATTTATTGAAAAAAGTTCTCATACTCACCTCTCCACGCTCCCGGCTACTTCTCTGTCCTCCGCTTTTTTTCCCCCCGTACTTTCAGTTTGCCGGCTGCTGTGTGTGTGATTCACTACACAGACAGCAGGGCCAGCACTGAGCCAGCCTAGCCTACGCAATTTGCGCAGCTGAATGCTACACTAATTGCGTAGCTCAAGCTGGCTTTGCTTCCTGGTTCTATGCTCTTCAGTGCCTCCAGAGGCACTGAGAGCAATTGAAAGCTTGAGCCAATGGGAAAGCTCCACTGGTCTCAAACACTTCTTTTTTTAAAAAAAAAAAACTCCCCCCATGGGAGGCAGAGCTCCCCATGGGTTGATTGACGCAGGACAGTCGTGTGACTGTCCTCGTCAGTCGTGGGGGGGGGCAGGCAGAGCTCAGCAATCAGCATGTGTGTAACAGCACCCTCTATTAGTCAGTATTGTAAGTGCATGCTCTTAGAACTGTGTAAAATAAAATGCAACTTTATAAATAGTGAAACTCTATTCTCCTATATAACGATAATCAAATGCGTAAATTGCGACTGCGTAACCCTGTGTATATCTGGCTCTGATACTAGCCAGTGCTTCACCAGCCACTGACCTCACCGCACGTCACTGGCGCAAAGTACAGTAAGCTCGCGCAGGGCTCGCGCAGGTTCACCCGCGGTAGACGATTGCGCATGGTTGATGCGCTGACTATATAATACGGGATTTGGCGCAAATGGTTTTACCCCATGCGTTAAATGGTTATTTGCGCCGGCGCAAACGTTTGCGTGAAGATTGTAATTTAGCACTAAGAAGAAAAATAAATGTATCCTTAACAAACCACTGCAGCATCACATCCATTCCAAAGAAAGAGCAAAATGCAGCAAATTCTCATTTTATTATACATGGCTGTCAGCAAACATGGTGATAGATGCTGGTGGGTTAACCCCTGCAATACCTGGTTGCAGCAGTTACTGTAACAGCTAAGTGTAAACAATGTGACTCATTAGTGATCTTGTAGGAACGTTGGGAGATGAAAGGTTTCCATGCAAGCAGACTATTGGGCGCTGTAGACCAGTCCTCCTGATCTTACATGTTTGACCTTCTTTTGCAACAGGTGCCCGGAGTTGGACGAAAGGAATTGTCCCATTATTATTAACCATACGTAAGTAGAAGCATAGAGGCGCTTTATGGCGGCATTGAATATTGGGCGGTTGGAGGAATTTTACGGTGGTTTGGGGTGACTTGCGGTTTATATCTGCTCCGACTGTCTCATTCCTTTCCAGCCATACCTATATGATTGTGGCAATATTGGGCAGCATTTTTCTCACGTTTACCTTGACCGGGGCGGCCGTGATGCTGATCAGACGTCGGAAACAACTTAGGAAGAAGCACACCATGCAGCGTCTGCTGCAGGAGAACGAAGTGAGATTTTATCTATAGTGTGTCCGGACGGTGCGCGGGGGGAATATTCTCTTAGAATCCACTTCTAACATCACATTGACTCTTTCTCCAGTTGGTTGAACCACTCACCCCCAGCGGCGCGCTTCCCAACCAAGCCCAGATGAGGATACTCAAGGAGACAGAACTCAAGAAGATGAAGATATTGGGGTCCGGAGCATTTGGGACCGTATACAAGGTAAATATAGAATGGGTGCATGTATTCCGGTTAACCACAACGGACGCAGATCAACAGAAGTCACGTGGGCCTAATTTGAAGAATGTTGCTCTACAGCATTTTACTACCTCGCTTTGTGCTGGCGTCTAAGCAAAGAATGACTTGTTTCCAGCGTGACCCTGTTGATAGGAGCACAGCAGTTAGACATGTGCATTTCGTATCGTCGAAATTTCGTTTTCATCCGAGATTTGTATTTTCGTTATTTTTCTAGTTTCGGAAAAACGGAATTTCAGCCGTCCGATAAAACGAATCGGCTCGAAATTACAATTCGAAGTCGATCCGAAACGACATTAAACGATTCGAAAATGATCCGAAACTATATCAAACGATTCGAAAATGATCCGAAACTATATCAAACGATTCGAAAATGATCCGAAACTATATCAAACGATTCGAAAATGATCCGAAACGATATCAAACAGAACGACAATGATCCAAAACCACAAAAATGTAACAAAAATGACCCAAAAAACCGAACAAAATGTTCCAAAACGAAAAAAAAAAAACACAATGAAAATAACACAAAGTGGGAAAAAAAACGGAACAAAATTATTTCAAAGTAATATAAAAATGGGGATTTTTTTTTTTTTTAACATTGCAACTTACAGGATTCGCCAATAGGTTTTAATGTTAAAAAAATCCCCGTCTTTTTATTAAATATTTCTTGTACCGTTTATTGTTTTCACTTGCAGGAATAAGCCATTTTGTTTGTTTTTTAGGATTTTCTTAGCATTTTTCGGGACTTTTGTCGGGTGTAATTTTAGGTTTCCTAACTTTTTTTAAAGAAACCAGCCTTTTTTTCCCCATAGGTTTCAATGTAAAAAAATATTTGCGTCTTTATTAAATATTTTTTAAACCGTTGATTTATTTTTTTTTCACTTGAAGCATTAAGGCTGGGGTCAGACGAACGCAGTGCGAACGTGCGTTTACCCACACTTTATTAAGGGCGTGGTAGCAGCAAATGACGTCCGGGCGCAGGCCCACACAGGAAGTACGGCCGCCCGAAAGTTTGGCCGCGCAACGCAAGCGACAAACGAACGCATTTTTGCAAGAACGTCGAACCGCTAGTACTGACGTACAGAGTGTGCTGCGTCGGCATAGCGGCGTGTGTGTGTTATTAGGAGACGCCAGACGTTGCTCATGTCCGGCCAACATAACGTCCAGACACCCAAAGTTTGCTGGTTTGGATCCGTAACAAATCACGGCTGAAATTGCGCGTCGTATGACCGCTATCCCGTCTTCCGTGAAAAAATGCGTTTGGACGCATCAACACACTTTTTTAAGGTAGATGTGAAAAATGCGTTCGTCTGACTCTAGCCTAAGCCATTTTGTTTATTTATTTTTTAATATTGATAATGAATCGGATCCAAAAACGATATTTCTGATCGGTCCGAAATTACAAATCGCGGTGAAATATCGAACGACCGGAAATGAAAAAAATAGACCGTTTAACCCTTTCCATGCGGAGGACGCGCTCAGCGCGTCCTCCATGTGCAGCGGCGATCGGCCGGGATTCCGGCCGATCGTGGCGGCCCCCCGGTGCGGGCTGACATTATCGATGTCAGCCCAGCCTCCGGGACCCCGGCGAGCACAATAGACTATTGTGTCTATTTCAGGCAACCCCGCCCCCCCTGCCATTGCGGGGAAGGTGCCTGAAGGACCTCTCCCCCTCCCCATCCGTGCTGGCCAGCCAGTAAAGGCAGACACCGCTTGGAAGGGCACAGCCTGCCCTTCCAAGCGGCGGCTGTCTTTAACCCCTAGGGGGCTGGAACGCGATATGGCGCTAACATGCGCCGTATCGCAGTCCCCTCCTGGAGCTGGCCGACATCTTGGATGTTGGCCAAGCTTCCGGGATATCCCCCTAATGACTGGCGTCATCGCGCATAGCGTGATGGCGCCAGTCCCGCAATTAACCCCTTGCTGCCACCCATAGTGGAGATAGGGGGTTCATTGGAACCCCCTATCACCCGATCCGTGACAGCTAGGGGTTAATGTTTGATATCATTGGAACGGCCAGAGCATGGCCTTTTCAATGATACCAAACATGACCATGTACAGTTTAAAAACAAATAATTAAAAAAAAACTTGTTTTTGTTTTGTTTTATTAATGCAGCAATATTGTTCCCATTTCAATTATAATGTGAACAATGATGCTGCATTAACGATTTTTTCTATGGGGGGCGTTTGCCAAAAAACACGTAATTTTCCCCAAAAAAAAGTAACGATTCCCAGTTTCTAACTTTTTTAACAAGCGTACCCCATAGAAAATATAACCGCAAACACTCGTATGATAAAATGTGAAAAAAAAACACTTTACACGTTGTAAATTATGTTATAATATACAGACAGGACATGACGTATACATATAAAAATGATATATTATGAATCTGCTGAGTCTCCCGGAAAGAACGATATATAATATGTCTGGGTCATTTAATAAAATGTGACTTCAAATCGCATTTAAACATGAGCGAAACCGGTAAAAATGAGCTCAGCACAGAGGTGTAAAAAGGCTCAGCAGCGAAAGGGTTAACAAAGGCCCGAAATCACCCGAAAAGAAAATGGAATGGGGTTAATTATTAACCCCTTCTAGAGTGTTTAAACTCGCCTTTGGGGGTCACTATGCCTTCTTTTTTTAACGTAAATGGCCATAGAGGCTTTGGTGCCCCTTTAAAGCCGGGGTCTTTGGTGTTTTGGAGCTAAATTTCCTTTGTGCCTATGCTGGGATCACCGCTGACCCAGTAAGCCAGTGGTTGCCAACCCTGGCCCTCAAGTGCCCTCAACAGACCAGCTTTTAAGGAATCCCTTGGGGGAAATGCAGACTGAATCCTGCAATCACTGAGCAGCAAATCATATCACCTGTGCTGTGCTTCAGATATCCGCAAACCTGGCCTGCAAACTCAGATCAGTCCTTGTTATTGTCCTATAAATGCTTTTTTTCTTCTTTTGACGTTTAGGGTATCTGGATCCCAGATGGAGAGAACATTAAAATCCCAGTTGCCATCAAAGTTTTGCGTGAGAACACATCCCCGAAAGCCAATAAAGAAATTCTGGACGTAAGAACCTTCTCATTCTTGGTGTTTACAGTCTATGAGTTGTACATGTAGGCACATTCGCCGTGGCATCATTTGGATAAGCTCATACAATGTCACAGCGTCCAGAGTGGCATTAATTTGACGTCAAGATCTTGTATTGATGATGGGAGAGTCGCAGCGCTGCGTAAAGTCTTCTCCAGCACATTATCCCAAAGATTCTCAATGGGGTTAAGGTCTGGACTGTGCGGTGTCCAATCCATGTGTGAAAATGATGTCTCGTGCTCCCTGAACCACTCTTGCACAATTTGAGCCTGATGAGTCCTGGCATTGCCATCTTGGAATATGCCCGCTGTGCCATCAGGGGAGAAAAACCCATTGATGGAAAAACCTGCTCATTCAGTATATTCAGGGAGTCACATGACCTCATTTTATGCTGAAACATGTTAATCACTGCAGTAATTATTCAATGGAAGGCTCACACCTATTGGCTTAGCTAAATCCAGGTAGGGGGTTATTAAATAAGTGCCGACAAGTACGGATGTTGCAAACTCTGCAAAAATCGACATTGTAACTCAAGCAAACGCCAGCATTTCACAAAAGAAAAAGCCAAACCGCGTCGGGAGAAGCTTTACTGTGAGACCTCTCCTTTTTGGATTTTACTTTTGTGAAAAGCCGAGGTTGGTGATTGCTGCCAGTGTTTGCAACTTCGGCAAACACCTGTGCTTACTGAATAAACCCCTAAATGATGCCGTGCCAGTTCCTGAAATCTTGGTGCTCAAATCTATTTTCTTGACAGGAAGCGTACGTGATGGCAGGTGTTGGCAGTCCTTATGTTTGCCGTCTCTTGGGAATATGCCTGACGTCCACCGTTCAGCTGGTCACGCAGCTAATGCCGTACGGCTGCTTACTGGACCACGTGCGGGAGAACAAGAACCACATTGTTTCCAGAGACCTTCTCAACTGGTGTGTGCAGATAGCCAAGGTACGGGACGGAGCTTTATTTTATCCGGTTATATTTTCTGAAAGGGGGGTAAAGATTATCAGGCTTTCTGACCAGCAGTGACGTGCGGTGAGGTCAGTGGCTGGTGGGGCACTGGCTAGTATCAGAGCCAGATATACATAGGGTTACGCAGTCGCAATTTACGCATTTGATTATCGATATAAATAGTGAAACTCTATTCTCCTATATAAAGTAAAGTTTGCATTTTTTTTTACAGTTCTAAGAGCATGCACTTACAATACTGACTAATAGAGGGCGCTATTACAACTCTTTAAAAACCCATATGCAAACTTTATTTTAATGTTCTAAGAGCATGCACTTACAATACTGACTAATAGATGGCGCTATTACACACATGCTGACTGCTGAGCTCTGCCTGCCCCCCCCCCCCCATGACTGGCGAGGACAGTCACACAACTGGAGGCACAAAAGAGCGTAGAACCAGGAAGCAAAGTCAGCTTCAGCTACGCAATTAGTGTAGCATTCAGCTGCGCAAATTGTGTAGGCTAGGCTGGCTCAGTGCTGCCACTGCTGTCTGTGTAGTGAACCACACACACACAGCAGCCGGCAAACTGAAAGTGCAGGGGGGAAAAAAGCGGAGGACAGCGAAGCAGCGAGGGAGCGTGGAGCAGGTGAATATGAGAACTTTTTAAAATAAATAACATTTTATTTAAAAGTTTAAATATACACACATGTCATTACAGCACAATGAGCACATTAATTTACTGGAATGGCAGGGGAGGCTCTGCCTCCCCTGCCACCCCTGACTGCACGTCCCTGCTGAGCAGAGGAAAGCATTCTATATATTGTATCCAAAAAGAAACAAGTGATACATACTATGCTCAAATAAACTAGCAATAGAAGAGATAATAATATCTTGCAACAAATAAAACACACTGGGTCCTTTTCCTACCGAGCCGTTACTAGCAGCTTGCAAATGGAGAACTTCCTCCATAAACCGCTTTCCATTTGCGACTCGCTATTAACGGCTCAGCTGATGCCTTAGCAGCTTAGCTTCCTTAGCTAGTTTTGAGTCGCTGGACAATATTGGCAGTGTACCTAGAGTCCAGAATGGAGAAAGTATATACAGGCTCGTGCAGGAACTATTTGTCCTACAGGTCTATTCAAAGAAAGCTGAAACTCAGGAGAAGTGACAGGAGAAGAGAACAATCTAGACCAAATAGCCGATTTGGACAGTGAGATAAATGGGATAATTTTTCTGGTTTGGCTATTTTGACCTGGATTTTTCACTTCTCCAGTCATTCACTGAGTTTCACCTGTCTTTGAATAGACGTGCTAGTCTTCCAGTTCTTGTAGACAGAGGTGGTGACGGATCCCACCACCCTTTGTGCTGCAGGATCTCCGGTAAGTAAGGGCTTTTTTATTTTAATGCAAAATCACTTAAATGGAAGTCTAATATAAAATGATTCCCCCTTCTATGTCCTTAAATAATTGGACAGATAATCCCGACAGCATCTACCCAATTATTACGTTTTTTTTTTTAAAATTTGCAGTAAATACTCGCCTTTTCTCCCTCAGCGGGCGTGCTGCTCCTACCCGTCAGCCCAGGGCTTCCGAAATCCAAGCGTCCCTGTAGCTTTTTCTTGTTGTTTTACACAATTTGTATTGTGTAGGACAGGGCTCAAAATTTCAAGTCCCAAGCTACTAGCCAGGCCTTAAGAGTTACTCGCCACTAGTTGCCCACCTAACCCCTTATCCTGCCCTGCCTCTGCATTCCCACTCGCCCTCATGTAGTTTCCACTCGCCAAATGCGAGCAGGCGAGTGGAAATTTTGAGGCGTGGTGTAGGATACGCAAATTGTGCATCGTTTGGAACGTGTACTTTCTGTACACAAGTTCTGCAGCCCCTGCGCAGATCGGTACATGTGCAAAACTGACCCATCGGGTGCCTCTCTCAGGACGTTCGCTATCACTGGCAGACTGAGAGAAGATGGGGTCACCATGCAGAACGTGCTGATATCACCAGTGACCAACAGCCAGGAAACGCAAAGTCCCGACTGGTGACGCGCGTGTGTGAGTGGAGGAAACCCTTCCGCTTCACACAGTGTTTGCTAACAAAGCATGCCGGAGAGAGAGGGCTTAAGAGCTGTTGGTCGTTCCTGAATAACGTCTCGAGCCGTGCAGCTCGAACGAGGACGGAATAGTTCGTTCTTCATCAGCTAAGCTGCCAAACTAACATCCCGTATAGTACACGTTGTATATTATGGGCCTTTCATTTACATTAAGCAGCCACAATGTCCGAGCTGCAAGCGAAGGTTTCAGGTCGGTTGAAACAGCAGCTCAAACTGTAATGTGTAACCGCTCGATTGGAACAGGGCCCAAGGATTGAGGCAACTCGGCAAAAATATCACCAACCCTCCATTGATCATCCACATCTGACGTTGAGAAATCTGAATGGAGTGTAAATATGGTTTGTACATGAAATGAAGTCATGGACTGACCAATTAGCAGTGACTGAGGTAAATGGAGAGGTTTGCAGAGATGAAAGGGCAAGATGTGTTTGTTTTAGAGGCATAGAAAGGTATTGGTGTCAAGTGTCTATGTTTCATGTTTCCGCTATAACTTGAAGGTTAATGTTGCTCCTCTGGCTGCGGAACTGTCTGACAACACGTCCTGATTGTGAAAGCGTTTTATTTATGTCGATCCATTTATATTTCAGGGCATGAAATACTTGGAGGAGGTCAGACTGGTGCACAGAGATCTTGCAGCGCGAAATGTTTTGGTTAAGAACCCGGCGCATGTCAAGATCACAGATTTTGGCTTGGCTAGGTTGCTGGATGTAGACGAAACTGAATACCACGCGGACGGTGGGAAGGTAATCGATCTTATACTGTCGTTACAGTATAAGCAGCAGGAAATGCTGGCAGAATGCTTGGAAATGCTGGCAGAATGCTTGGTCATGTAGGGAGAGGTATTAGCAGTAGAAAGAGGGAAGTATCATGCCGTTGTACAGAGCACTGGTGAGACCTCACTTGGAGTATTGTGTGCAGCACAGGAGACCGTATCTCCAGAAGGATATAGATACCTTAGAGAGAGTTTAGAGAAGAAATGCAAGTAGTGGAGCGCCACACCAAAAAAGTCCACACACCCCCATCACCGTGTACCCCAGTTGGTGGTTTCCCCAAAACCAATTGTGAACCCAATGGATTCAGAAAAGTCTGTAGAAAAGGCACAGCGCACCAAGGAATCTGGAATACCTACACTTATTTCGATAGCTTTTGCAGATAAATCTTTCCAGACGTTTTCAGCGTTATATATATATATATATAAAACAAAACAAAGATATTATTGCACAGTATGTACATACAGAGGTATATATATATTTGTGTATTCTGCACACTCACATAGCCGGAGCCTAAACTGGCTCTAGTTAGAAGATAAACATCCAAAAGGCGATTCCAAGTAGAGCCAGTTTAGGCTCCGGCAATGTGAGTGCACAGACTATACCTCCTGTATGTACATACTGCGTAATAATATCTTTGTTTTGTTTTATATATAACGCTGAAAACGTCTGGAAAGATTTATCTGCAAAAGCTATCGAAAGAAGTGAAGGGTTTCCAGATTCCTTGTTGCGCTGTACCTTTTCTACTGAGAGTTCAGAGAAGGGCTACTAAAATGGTGTACGGCTTGAAGGAGAAAAGTTACCAGGAAAGGCTTAATGATCTTAACATGTACAGCTTGGAAAAAAGACGAGACAGAGGAGATATGATAGAAAGATTTAAATACGTTAAGGGAATCCACAAGGTAGAGGAAGGGAGTATATTTAAAAGGAAACAAAATAGCAAAACAAGAGGACATACAGGGTTATTCAAAGAGAATCGAAAAGTCATCGCACGTTCGGTGACTTTTCGTTCTCTTCAATTCGGTTCGATTTGGCGATCCCATTTCGGCGACCCTGCGGTGTATTCAGCAAGCACCACAGTGCCGTCGAAGTGCAGGGAAAAGCTGCCGCAAACCCGACAAACACTCACCGCAAAACCCGGCGAATGCACACCGAAATCTGCAAAAACATCTGGATTAACCCCGCTGAAAACGCCGAAGAAACCCGAGCAGGAGCCGATCACAGCGCAGGGCAGCCGCCGGAAAAACCCGACACCGCAGACGAATGGAGTGAAAAAAACAGTACGCTTGAATGTTTGAAAAGTGAAACGCTGTTTGCAAAGAAACTCCTAAGATCCAATGAATGATAATAAAAAGGGCTGTTACAGAAAAAACGATTTAAAAAGAAAAACGGAAAAACATTTCACTAAAAAATCCCGAAAAATGCCTGAAAGATCCTAAAAAAAATTCGATAAATAAACAGACTCTTTACTGCAGAATATTATAATAAACGGTTCATTTAGATATTTAATTAAAACGGGAATATTTTTAACATTGAAGCCTATGGGATTCGCCTGAATAAACCTGTCGAATAAAACCACCGAACAGCAGGGCAATTCGGCAACTTTTCACTGTGGTTTTTGTTCTCTGAATAGACGAAGCATTGCTTCTCTATGGGGGTTTTCACTGCCCTCGAACAGGCACCGAACAGGCACCGTATGTGCAGGCAATTCGCCAACATTTGGCGAATTGCCTGCTCTCTGAATAGCGGAATGGCCAGGAAAGGTAACCGAACGCTGAATTTCACTGTTCGGTTACCTTTCGGCCACAATTCGGATCTCTTTGAATAACCCTGATAGTGTTAGATTAGAGGGGCAAATGTTTAAAAGTAACATCAGGAAGCATTATTTTACTGAGAGGGTGGTGGATACATGGAACAGTCTTCCAGTAGAAGTGGTAGAGGCTAAAACAGTAATTGAATTTAAGCAGGCATGGGATAGGCATAAGGCTATCCTAAACAAAAGATAAATCCAGGTAAAGTATCCATGTAATTGGGCAGACTAGATGGGCCGAAAGGTTCTTATCTGCCGACATTTTCTATGTTACACTGAGACTGTGCGCGCCGTCTACTCTAACAGGGTTATTCATATGCTCGGTGTTTGCCGATGTTGCAAATACCAGTTAAAATCTTTCATCGGTAACAAGTGTCAATGCTTCTCAGAAATCCAAGCACCGGCATGAGAGACTTCAAAGTGCAGTGTCACCGGTCACTCGTTGGAATTTTGTGAAATGCAGTGTTTGTCGTCGGTGTAATACCAGCACTTTGTGATTAACCCTCGTATGAACAGTGAGAAGCTGAAGTCTTATTAATGGCCGCATCCCAATGTTAATACGTCGATGTTATCATTCGAGGACGTCTCCGTCCTTTATCCTTGCATCGGATGAGTTGCTCGGCTGCACAAATCGCTTTCCTTTTTACAGGTTCCTATTAAGTGGATGGCTTTAGAGTCTATTCTGCACAGGAGATTCACCCATCAGAGCGACGTGTGGAGTTACGGTGAGCATCTCTCCATAATGCCAAGCCATTGTTACACTTCTCAGAATGACGTTGGACTTTATTCTCATGTTTCACACCTAACTCTGCTCTTGATCTCCCAGGTGTAACCGTTTGGGAACTCATGACCTTTGGAGCAAAACCGTATGATGGCATCCCAGCCCGGGACATCCCTGACCTTCTGGAAAAAGGAGAACGGCTCCCCCAGCCCCCGGTCTGCACCATAGATGTGTATATGATTATGGTGAAGTGTAAGTAGCTTGGAATATCTCCTAATTGGGAATGCTCAGCACCCCGAGAGGCCAAAGTTTCAGAGGAAGGAAAGCCTTGATCTCCTTGCCGCAGCTTCCAGCATGTACACACGTTAGGGGTGCTGTGCAGCATACCTCTGCAGTCATGGTGCTCAGAGTTGGCATTACTACGGGTAGCATCTCACATGCCCCAACATGTGCCGTGCTCTGGAGCGGAGTTTCCGCGCAACATTGACCACCTGGAACACCCCTAGCCTGGCATCAGTAAGATCCAGACAGGCCCCAAAAATTCCAGATTTCTGAATTTTAGAATTATGGGTAAGGGGTGCTCAACCTGTAATTTGATACAGATTCCCCCACCTGCCGGTCAGTTGCTTTCTGCAACGTACTCGCTCTTATAATTTAATTCTTTTTTTTGAGAAAGGATTTTTACCAGGAAGGATACATTGAGATTTCTCTCATTTTCAAGTATGTCCTGGGTGGCGAGTATGTACCGTTAGGTGTCTTGCCCAAGGACACTTACTGGAGAGATGCTCTTGCTGCAGATGCAGAGCAGTGATGTTACCTCTACTCCACCCAGCCGGTACATTCTGGGTTTGCAGCTCGTATCTTCGCTTTGCAAACTTTTCTCCTTGTTTCTCTCCTCCTCCTCGATCTACACTTGCTCATCGGGTGACATTGTCCTACTTTGGCTCTGTTGTTTTTTTTCTAGGCTGGATGATCGACTCAGAATGCCGTCCCAAGTTTCACGAGCTGGTCACCGAATTCTCCCGCATGGCTCGCGATCCGTCACGCTTTGTGGTCATAGAGGTATGAGACCAGACGTTTGAGAAAACCTGAAGCAGACAAGAGAAGCTTTAACCTCCCTGACGGTATCCCGAGTGTGGCTCGGGGTTAACTTTTTGTACCGAAAGCCGTATCCCCGAGCCACACTCGGGCTGGATACTTACATGTCCTGCGCTCCCTCGCTGATCCCCGCAGTCTCCTCCAGCCGCTCGCAACGTCACACTGCCTGGTTCTCTTCTCGCGATGAGTGAACCAGGAAGTGTGACGTCGCGATCGGCTGCAGTGTGACTGCGAGGACAGCGAGGGAGCGCAGGACATGTAAGTATCGGCCCGAGTGTGGCTTGGGGATACCTCTTTCAGTATTGAAAGATAACCCCCGAGCCACACTTATACCACTAGGGGGCCAGATTAATTGCACCGATTCTGACATATAAAATATGTCAGAATCGGACCGCCAGGGAGGTTAAAGAGCCCCGATGATATTGAAGAACAAGGCCACACTCTCCTTTGCTAATATCTCCATTTTTAACCCTAAACACTTACATTCCTTGCCTCCTTTCCTGTAGGATGAAGAACTCATGGCACAACAAAGCCCCATGACCAGTCAGTTTTACAGCGCTCTCTTGCAAGAGGTTGGTATGGAGGACCTGGTGGATGCAGAGGAATACCTTGTACCCCACCAAGGATTTTTTGGCTCTGCAGAGGCAACAGCTGGTACCCGGAGCCGGATATCATCCACAAGGGTATGAGCAACCATACACGCAAACTATTACAGTGTCAGAGTAAAGATTTCATGAAATGGCGTTTTTATGAATAAACCATCTGATTTCCATGGAGAAGCTGGAGTCTATTCCACCACATCTTTCTCCACAGCTGCTCATGATGATGCTACAGTTTGCTCTACACAGCTTACAATAGCTCGTTCCTAATTTATTTCTTAAACCCGTCTCCCGAGACATGAAAAAGGATGGGTTTGCAAGGTTACAGGACCTACTTGCACTAGGTGTTGCCAGATCGGCCATGTTTTCCTGCACACCTATTACAATTCCATGCAGAGGATAGCACAGGGAAAAGTGCTGCCCTGCAACATGTATAATTCATATGCTGCAAGAAGGAAATCAAGGCACCTGGGACTCCTTTATCAGGGCTCAAACTTTCTACTCGCATTTGGCGAGTGGAAATGCGCACACACAGACAGCACAATAAATAATTTCATGCTGTGTATTCCAGCGTTGCCACCTTCCCCAGGCATAACCTTATCTCTGCTACAAAGCCATAGTATGGCATAGCATTGATTTTAGGGTTCTGTGTAATAACAGATCCAGGATGCATAAAAGTGAGACAGAGGTCATTTGCATATCCCACCCAGAGTTCCTTGCTGCGTATGGGGAATGTGGCACAGGAACTCTAGGATGCAATTCATGGAATTGCTTTGATGTGCAGGTGGCTTCTGCAATAATAAACACTAATATATATATATGTTATGTCCTGAGGAAAGCCCTGGGTCAGGGCTGAAACGTTGACTTTTATGGAATAAAATCTTTGTTCATTTAAAGTTCTGGAGTGCCGCCACCGATTTTTCTCTCTATATATATATATATATTATATTCCACGAATGGAGCTGCACATGTGTAGATAAAATTACAAATTTATTGAATCATATAAAATTGAAAATTTGGTCAATTTTATATGATTCAATAAATTTGTTATTTTATCTACACGTGTGCGGCTCCATTCGTGGATTCTATGCAACTTTTTGAGCAAGCACCGTGACAGTCTTTGAGTTGTCCAAGTCGACTAAGGCTAGGGTCAGACGAACGCATTTTTCGCGTTGTCCGTGAAAAAGTGCGTTCGAACGAATGGACGTATTTTTTCACGGAATACACGATAGCGGTCATACGACGCGCATTTTCGTCCGTGATTTTGTACGGATCATCAATAAAACCCTTTTGAGTCTGGACGTTATGTTGGCCGGACGTGTGCAGCGTCTGACGTCTCCTAATCACACACACACGCCGCTAGCGGACGCAGCGCACTCTGTACGTCAGTACTAGCGGTTTGACGTTCTCGAAAAAATGCGTTCGTTTGCCACTTGCGTTGCACGGACGAACTTTCGTGCGGCTGTTCGTCGTATGTTCCCCGGCATTGGACGTCATTTGCTGCTAGCACGGCTGTGATTTCGTGCGGCTAAACGCACGTTAAAACTGCTTTCGTCTGACCTTAGCCTTACAAGGTAGCTGCAGGGACATTGTGTTCTAAATATATATATATATATATTAATAAAAATCGCTGATACACATATCACTTAATTCACATTATAATTAAGACTCTTAGGCCGGTGTCAAACGCAGTGATCACGCCCGTGTTGCTGCACAGTTAAGGCTGGGGTCAGACCAGCGCACTTTTAACGTGCGTTCTGGCGCACATAATTACGGCCGCACTAGCAGCAGATGACGGGCAATGACGGCCAATATACGATGTACGGCCGCACAAAAGTCCGGCCGTGCAACGCAAGTGGAATTTGAACGCATTTTTCTGAGAACGCTGAACCGCTAGTACTGACGTACTGAGTGCGCAGCTGCGGCATAGCGGCGTGTTTGCGTGATTAGGAGATGTCAGACGCTGCTAATGTCCAGCCTACATAACGTCCAGACGCAAAAAGAGTTTTATTGACGATCCGTACAAAATCACGCCCGAAAATGCGCGTCGTCTGACCGTTTTTGCGCATTCCGTGATAAAATACGTCAATGCGTTCGGAAGCACTTTTTCACGTTCGCGGGGAAAAATGCTTTCGTCTGACCCTAGCCTTAACGTCCGTCGTAGCATAGAATCATGAGCAATAGAGACCCACACACTAAGTAGTGGGTCTGCACTGAACTGCACACGCACAACACACATGGCAAATGGGCGCAAGTTAGGCAAGAACATAAAACCGCTACAACAGATGCGTTGAGTGCACCATGTCCGCGTAGCGTTCTGTGTGATGATGCAATGTCAGACGCAGAGCATTTGCGACATCCAG
Source organism: Leptobrachium leishanense (assembly GCA_009667805.1). Taxonomy (NCBI): domain Eukaryota; kingdom Metazoa; phylum Chordata; class Amphibia; order Anura; family Megophryidae; genus Leptobrachium; species Leptobrachium leishanense. Next base: position 34,299,424 of record CM019074.1, on the reverse strand, counting down.
CACTTTGACGCACAGAATGGCTTTTCATATCCATTTCATATTTTGATCATTTTTCATTAATTTTATTTCCCATAGTTCCCTTTTCTTTTCCTACGTCCGACATAAAAAACTGACCGTGTGGTGTCTACAGTATCTTCCGTCAGTATATCTGTCCGTTATGCACGCACGCAGAGTGCGCTCAGACTGCGTTCGTCTGACATTAGCCTTATATTTTCTACTTTCTTTGTATCAAACTGTTAGAAATGTTTGCAGAACATGAGGATTTATTTTTTCAAAGCACACAGTAGAAGAGTCATATGCAGAGCCTGTGACCCAGAGCTTTTCACCCACCAGAGCTGCTTCAGAGATGGATAAAAATGAGCCTGTCAGTAACACACATAGGTGTTTTTTTTACTTGCAGGGTTATTCAGAGAGAGCCGATCTGGCCCCGAAATGTCACTGAACAGGGAATTTCCTCATACATTAGAGAGCAGGCAGTGCGCCAAATCTTGGCGAACTGCCAGCAAGTACGGTGCCTGTTCGAAAACAGTGAAATCCCCCATAGAGAAGCAATGGTTAATCTATTCAGAGACACCGAACAGCAGTGAAAAGTTGCCAAAGTTCCCTGCTGTTCGGTGTTTTCATTCGGCAGGTTTAATTAGGCCAATCCCATAGGCTTCAATGTTAAAAATATTCCCGTTTGAATCCAATATCTAATAAACCGTTTATTATTTTATTCTTTTATTTTTTTTAGTAAGAAGTCTCTTTTTATTAATTTTTTTTAGTGTTTTCTTTTAAATCGCTTTTTCTTTTTCCTGTAACAGACCTTTTTATGATCATTCATAGGATCTTATATGCAAATTCCAGACATGTTCATTCAGCGACATTTCGATGCTCTCTGCATAACCCCCTTGGTCTTTAAAGGGGTACCTATATTAATTTCCCATTACTTGTAGATGGTAAAGCTATCATTGCATCATGCAATACTCTGATTATTCCATCATTTATCCTTCCGTGTTAACGCAGCGTCTCCTTTACACCCGACTAGAACTTCTAGTCCTTTTGTATTTGTTATGTAATGATTTATATGTAGTTCGTTGCTGATGCCGTACGAGTACCCTACCCTATCCTTTCTCATTTCACAGAGCACAGCAGAGACACAGATAAACGCGGCGCTGTTAGAAGAAGGAGCCGCTACAGGGCCGTTAATTGCACGCACTTTGTCCCAGGGATCTGGGGGAAGCTTCTCCGATGCGCTCAGTGAGGGGGACTATGTGTTTGAGCCGGTCCTCCCCAGCCAGAACAGTGTCCTTCAGAGGTACAGAGATGACCCCACAGACTTGGAAGACGAGGTGGATGCCAGAGGACTGGAGACAGAGGACTCGCCAGGACCCAGTGTATACCCAACAGGTAAAACTACTTAGTCTGTGCTTGACTCTGTATTCCAGGGGTCAGCAACCTAGACCCTCCTGCTTTTTTGGAAATTTATAAAATATTTTACCAGGAAGGATACATTGAGATTTCTCTCGTTTTCAAGAAATACATTTCTCATCAGGCTTAGTCCACCTAAAGAGTACCAGAGCATCATGGGAAATGTAGTTTCAAAACATCTGCAGGGCCAAGGTTGCTGACCCCTGGTCTGTTCTCTAAATGTGTTGTATTAAATATCCAGCCTCCTCCTCAACGGTGACGTGACATCTTCGACTTAAACGGAAGCCGCATCGTGTCAGTGTCAGTGCCGGGGCAGCGCGGTGCCGGATTCAAGTTTAAGTATTGACTTCCAGGTTATAACAGGATATGGTGGTATTACAGAGAGGAGCAGGAAGAGTTATGCCCCGCCCCTCGTTGTGACGAGTGCTACTCCCCTGATCTGGTGAAACCGTGGGGTGAAGTGGAGGAGTTTCCTCCACTAAGCATCACCGGCAGCCAGGATTGAGTTTCCTGGCAGCCGGTCACTAGTGAGGTCAGCACGCAGAGAGCGTGCCGCTGTAGCGAGCGGTCTGAGAGGCAGCTGATGGATCTGATTTGTGCAGCTCTGATCCATCGTTACAGAACCTACGACACATGCGCACTTTACGTGTATAACGATGCACAATATGCAGCCCCAGCACTACGCGCGTTGTGTCGGAGCACAAACGTTACTGTAAAGTTTCAGGGACTTCCGGGGTTTGGGATTCCCTGAGCCGAAGGAGGAGCCACGCGTGGCGAGGGACAAAAGTGTGTAAAATCACCCCGGGGGAGGGGAGGGGAGAGGGAGAGGGGGGGGAGAGAGAGATAAAAAAAAAAAATGCATTTGCCAATCCTATCTTAAATATACCCCAAATTCCAGTGTACCTGTTGAAGGGTGGGCAGTGTTTCAGTTTGGACAGTTGTAACGTTTATGCTGCCCGTTATTTATGATTTGCTGTTCTTGTTTAGAATACGTGAACCAGAGGGACGGCGAAAGAAGCCGGTCACCGCTCAAGACTCCAAGAACATCAGTGTCTACCCTGGAGAGGCAGAAAAGTCAGCGGTGCCGAAACGGCTTGATCAGAGAACCGAGGAGCCCCGTAGCATTGGCTGCCCTGGACAACCCTGACTACTTACCCCCTCCAGGGCTTCAGCTACCAGACTGTTACCCTCAAGCTTTCGACAACCCTTATTACTGGAATCACGAACTCAACGCAGCGAGTAGGGAAGGACAGAGCCAGCACGGACTCAACGGGTTCACTACTCCAACTGCAGAGAACCCCGAGTACTTGGGCCTAGAGGAGGCGACCAGCAGGCCGCGGGAAGTGACGGCCTAAAAAGGGGAGGGCGGAGGCGGGATCTAAATTATTGGCAGCTGTTTGAATTTGGACATTAGGGAAGGCGATACAGGTCTACTGGAACGCCCACGCTCATCTTCACACGTAGCGGCTACTGGTTAACTTCCCGGACGATGGCGAATGGTTGTTATAATTCATTAACAAGCGGACGGATGCGAATAGTGCTCAAGTCGATGTGTAATGAAGTTCAAAAATCCTGTGGTCAAAGCCTTGTGTAATAATACGCTTTACTGACCGGTGTTGACCTTGGATTGCACCCGATGGATAATATAGGGGGGACGAGCAATCCAACGACTGAAAAAAAAGTAACCTGGCCTCATATTTTGAAGGAGCTCAATGTACAATGATGCGGTGGATTCTGTCCGCAGATGAAATCTTCAGTAATGGATCATCTCATGAACTTCAGAACAATCTGGAGCAAGGGTGGTTGGGGGGGGGGGGGAATCATCATTCAAAGATCACGGGTGTTTACCAAAGTTGCAAAGATAGGGGAAAACCAGAACGACTGCAGGTGAAGCTTCTCCTGCCACTGGTAAGATTACAGCAACAAACACTGGGGTTTCAAAATCCAAAACGACTGCAGGTGAAGCTTCTCCTGCCGCTGGTAACATTGTTCCTCTTTTGGAATGCTGGCAGCTCTCATTGCAGTAAGAGGGATTGTCACTGGTGTTTGCAGCTTCAGCAAACACCGGCGATCTCTGAATAACGTCAGAGGGTTATTCAAAGGCAACATAAACCACTTGTGGGGATACACCGCAGCGTAGCACTCCACAGCACAACCAACCATTAAGCAGTCTTTTTCAGCAGCCCACAGGCTGATCTGGTGATTGTCGCAAAGCAATGTTGTCGATGTTACGGCCACACACGTCTTCATTCAGGCTGCGTCCATATGTTGGTTGGGGACAATGGAAGAGGCGACCTAGAAACGGCCGAGCGGCATTGTCTGACAGCACCCCGACGAATCAACAAAGCGGACGCAACGGTAAAAGATTCTGTAAATCAGGATTTGTGGAGCAATGCAGAGGGAATTATTAATTTGCCTTAAACGGGGGAACAAGCAAAATTACCTCCAGCACTATTTCAAGAGTAAAATAATATGTGGTTTTCAACAAATTCTGCAAGATTGCAGCTAAACTCCTGAAAGGGGGGGGGGGGGGAAATCACAAAGATAAAACATATCTCCCCGTCATTCAGGGACATTGTGGCATTTCGGTGGTCTGAAAGTTTTAGAACAAACTGAAAAACACACGTTTTTCACGGGGGAAGAGGGTGTACATAATCAGCTATTTTTAATAATAATAATAAAAAACACAGAAGAAAAATGAACAATAAACCACTGGGCGCGCACAGCGGGTCCTATTACAGGGTAACTGAAGTGGAGTAAACATATCTAGATCTTTTGGAACCAATTGTCACATGATGCGTAGTCACAAGTCAGGCTGGCGGAGCATCATGGGACATGTAGTTAAGAAACATCCATCTGGGGTACCAAAGTGTGTCATCACTGCTCTAGGCCTTGGACTGTATCTTCAGTTTGTGGCCAACCGCCCTACCTTATTACCTTATTATCGGGGGGGGGGGGGAGAAGGTGGGCGAGCTGAGAAGTGGGGAGAGTGTATCTTCACGTCAGGGAATATGACCCCCTACCTGTCGATCTGTGAGCTTCGACAGCCCTCCAGGGGGAGAGAGTCCTGCTACGCGAGCTGCGAGCCTGTGCTGCACTCGCTCCGGGAGCACAAGCTTTGTGCTACTTTTTGCCTCCTATACTTTTGTATACAGTGGCAGTACTTTGAATATCCAACAAGTGCAGTAACAGAAACGTCTTGATCTGTTTAGTCTGTGACGGCAGTAACTGAGAAATAGAGTTTAAGAGGGGAAAAAAAAAAAACACATAGTAAGCGCACCCAGAATACCTGACATCCACCTGTGAGTGTCGCGGTTTGTTTAGGGTTTAAGGCAGCGGATGTTTAAATAGTCCTGAGTTTCACCTTACTGTTAAGTCCTAATGCAGGGGTCCGCAACCTGCCCCCCTCCCCCGGATGTCTTGACTACATTTCTCATCAGGCTTAACCAACCAAATGAGTGTGTGAGCATCATGGGAGATGTAGTTCCAAAACATCTGGAAGGCTGCTGGCACCCTGTCGGTATGCATATAGGGACTTGCTCGAGTGACTACTAGTGTAATTACTACCGTGAGCACATTTACTTACACGCAACTTGCAGCAGGGGCTACTATGTGCCAGGGAATGTTTTTTTTGCGTTTCTTCAAATTATTCCTGTAAATCCATGTTTCTCAGAACATGGTTTTAACCCCTTCACTACCAAGTCATTTCCCCCCAAAAAACAATTGTCAGAAACTAGTATTTTTTTTTTGGTAAAAATCATTAATTATAATGTAAGAAATATTTTCCTTAATACCCATTGTATTTCTTACTGTAAACCTATTTTTGACCAGTAGATGGTGCCATTTACTGCGAAATTGAGTTAGAAGAAAATAGACCAGCCGCTCAAACTTCTATTTCTCCTGCATCGGCTGCTGAAAGCCCAATATCTCACAGCATTCATTAACTGATTTTACAGTTTGCCCACAGGGCTAAAACTTTGAGGGCACCTTCTGCAGCCCAAAAGCAAACAAAATTTGTTTGCAGCAAACGAATTTCCTTTGCTTTTGGGCTGCAGATCAAGATATCTCAATATAGGGGCACCAGATGGTGCCTTTTAAAGCCTGAAATATCTATCTGTAGTGAAGGGGTTAAGGATTCCCTTTGGGAAATGCAAACTGAATCCTGCAATCACTGAGCAGCAAATCATATCACCTGTGCTGTGCTTCAGATATCCTGCAAACCTGGCCTGTTGGGGGGCCGTGCTTCAGTTATTCTGCAAACCTGGCCTGTTAGGGGTGGCCGGAGTTGAAAATCACTGCTGTAAAAATTCTTCAAAAGAACCTTTCTACTGCCTGAATCACAAAAGGTTGGTTCCCATCACTGTATGCGAGCGCAATGCCAGTCTTGCCCAAAGGGACATCTTCAACCATCTCTCACTGCACATGTATTTGGAATTTCACACTGGTTTATCGGCGCTTTCTCTGCAGTAAAGCGACGCATTATGATGCACTTGTGATCCGAGAAAGCGTTGAGTAGGTACAGATACATTTTGTGGCTTTCCCAGTTTGCATCATTTTTTGTTTCGTTAAACGACATGTGTATATTTTTGGTTTTGTACTTAGAGTATTTTGTGTGTTTTTATAATTTTATTTTTTTTTTCCTTCCCCAGAAAGCATTATTTTTTTATCCTGAACGTGCACTTTCTAATTTGAAATTCACATTGGGTGGCTTTGAAATTAAATCGAATTAAGTTTTTACTTTTTAACCATTAAAAACCTTTCAAAATACCACGCACACAAAAAAAAGTGGCTTGTGATTTCTGCTGCAGTCCCTGCTTATCCTCGTTTACAGACCTGCTGTGTTTGACTCCTAATCTCCATCACCTGCATGTCAGAAAGAAAAAAAATATATATATATATTATATACACACACAGTTGTGTTCAAAATTATTCAACCCCCACTGAAATTGAGTGTTTTGGCCAGTTTGACATTGATTTTGATCATTCAATCATCTTGCTTACAATTAAATCAAAGAGGCACGTGTAGGTCAGACAAATATAACATAACATTTATAATGAAATAACCACAAATGTCTTTTCTGTGCTCACATCATTATCAGTTTTATTCAACCCCCAAGTGACATTCAATCTTATAACTGTAAAAGGATGTTGTACTAACAGCTTTTAAACGTGAAGCATAGCTTGACACAAGTGTCTTGCAGCGATCTACGGGTATCTTCGCCCATTCGTCATGGGCAAAAGCCTCCAGTTCAGTCACATTCTTAGGCTTGCGCACTGCAACTGCTTTCTTTAAGTCCCACCAGAGGTTCTCAATCGGATTTAAGTCAGGTGACTGCGATGGCCACTCCAAAATGGTCCAGCCTTTAATCTGCAACCATGCTCTAGTGCAGTGGTCCCCAACCCTGGTCCTCAGGGCCAGATTTTGCAGATCACCTTGGGGAAATGCAGACTGAATCCTGCAATCACTGAGCAGCAAATCATAACACCTGTGCTGTGCTTCAGATATCTGGCAAACCTGGCCTGTTAGTGGGCCCTGAGGGCCTGGGTTGGGGACCACTGCTCTAGTGGACTTGGAGGTATGCTTGGGATCATTGTCCTGTTGAAAGGTCCAACGTCTCCCAAGCCTCAGGTTTGTGACGGACTGCATCACATTGTCATCCAATATCTCCTGGTACTGAAGAGAATTCATGGTACCTTGCACACGCTGAAGCTTCCCTGTATCTGCAGAAGCAAAACAGCCCGAAAGCATGATTGACCCCCCGCCATGCTTCACAGTAGGCAAGGTGTTCTTTTCTTCATAGGCCTTGTTCTTCCTCCTCCAAACATAGCGTTGATCCATGGGCCCAAACCGTTCTAATTTTGTTTCATCAGTCCACAGAACACTATCCCTAAACTTCTGTGGTTTGTCCACATGACTTTTGGCATACTGCAGTCGACTCTTCTTATTCTTTGGAGACAGCAAGGGTGTGCGCCTGGGAGTTCTGGCATGGAAGCCTTCATTACGCAGTGTGCGCCATATTGTCTGAGCTGAAACTTCAGTACCCACATCTGACAAATCTTTTCTCAGTTCCTCAGCAGTCACACGGGGACTTTTCTCCACTCTACGCTTCAGGTAGCACACAGCAGTCGAAGTCAGCATCTTCTTTCTGCCACGACCAGGTAGCGTTTCAACACTGCCCTTTGCCTTGAATTTGCGAATGATGCTTCCTATGGTCTCTCTTGGTATGTTTAACATCTTTGCAATCTTCTTATAGCCATTGCCCTTCCTGTGAAGAGTAATCACCTCTTCTCTTGTCTTCCTGGACCATTCTCTTGACTTCACCATGTTTGTAACCACACCAGTAAATGTCTAGAAGGAGCTGAGTATCAGTCATTTTAAAGCTGCCTAATTGGTGCTTATTATGCTTTATTGCTGCTCCGTGACATCCACAGGTGTTTTCAATACCTGATTGAAAACACTTGAATGAACCTCTGTTCTTCAGAGTGGTAGTCTTTAAGGGGTTGAATAATTGTGTCAATGAAGAATTCACAAAAGAAACATTTACTACTGTATTACAAAACCAATTGATGTCATTTTAGTTGCATATGGTTCTTTAAAAAGTCCTTGTAGGATTTCATTCTGAATACAATTACAAATGTACACTAAATTCCCTAAAACCCTTTACAGCATTGGGGGTTGAATAATTTTGAACACAACTGTATATATAGGGGCTTATTCACAAAGCATTGAAATCTTCGGGCTCTATTACATTCTTCACGCAAACGTTAATGCGTGTGCAAAAACGCGAGGGACAAAACCCTTCGCGCAGAACGTCGTATTACAATGTCCGTGCAAAAAATGTGTGTTAACTTCTAACACGGGTGGACCTGCGCAAACCCTTTGCGAGCGTAATGTACTTTGCGCGTCCTATACTTAACATTGTGAGCGCAAATGCGTTTGTGCGCGCAAATGCGTTTGTGCGCGCAAATGCGTTTGTGCGCGCAAATGCGTTTGTGCGCTGGTACGCGGATGGTATTACAAGCTTAGCGCAAGATTTATGGACGTTTGCGCGCATAATTTTAACGTCTTTTAAAAGCTGGTGGTAACTGCAAATCTAAACGTTCTGGCCGAAACCAAATACACCAGCCCAAAAATAAAAATACAGCACAGTATAGTTACACATACCCAAACAATAAAATGGAGAAGTTGTGCGTGTTTTTATTATTGCTGCAGCATATATACCCAGATTTTGACAGACGCAAAAACTGAACGAGAAACCATTGTGGTTCGTAATTCTGATTGCCCACCGATTTCTGCGCACAGCGTTAATGCGCGACTTTTACGCGCAGTATTTTTTTGATGGATGAAAAAATGCGCTCGGATTGTAATACCAACGTTAATTTACGTGCGTTGGCATTTAATGCTGCACGCAAAAAAAAAAAATAGCGCTGCGCAAGCATTTTTGCGCAATGAGCGTAACAGAGCCCTTCATGTTTTCACTTTGGCGTTTCCATTTTGCTGAAACTACAGTGAATTCACTATTAAATGTAGAGTCCCCGTAGTGCGGTGAAGATTTTCACGAGGCTCCAGTGAGTCAAAGTTGGTGAACGTTTCTCTAGAGCAGCGAACTGGCCGTGGCGGAAACCACCGAACTGAGGAAAAAAAAAAAAACTCTATAATTCCAATAGGGTTTTAAACCAATACAATTGCATTAAAATGCGTCTAAATAATAAAAAAGGTCTGTTACAGAATTTAAAATAAAAAAAACCTTTTGAAAGAATTAGGAAACAATTTTAGTCTAAAAAAAATAAAATACAAAAAAAAGGCGTTAAAAAAAAAAGTATTTTTGCTGAAAATTAAAAGAAACGTTTTTTAAAAATATTTTTTTTACATTAAGTCCTATGGGATTCGCTGTTTCGGGCCAGGTCAGAGGAGAGCACTATGTGTGCGCGTACTACAGTGAGTGTGCCGCGTCCGCTCAGAAAGCCTCCCCGTCGAAGCGCTACGGCGCGCGTTGCACACCAACTGCGCTCAGCGAGGTGGCCAGAAGGGCGTCAGAGTGGAAGCAACGTCCCCTCTCACAGACGTTCCTTCCGCTCTTAAAAACGCTCGTCTGACCCCGACCTTAATCCTGTCGAATGGAAACACAGAATATCGGGACATGTCACTGACGTCTCGTTGCATTCTCTGAATACATTGCTTCTCTATGGGACATTTTCACTGTCGCCGAAGATCGCCGTATTTCACGGACACGTCGCCAGTATTTGGAAAACTCACAGCTTTGCGAATAGACCAACTGGCCTGAAATTGCACCGTATGGGGAAAGTCACCGTTCTGTGCCCTCCGGTGGCAAGTTCGGGGCTTTGTGACTAACCTCTAATTTCTCGAACAGGATCCTCATCTTTCAGCAAACTGTCAGCGTGTTCCCAGCAGTCACGATTCTGCCCCGCTCAGCGATTACGGGGTTTATTTCAAGGTTGCTAATGTAAATTACAAATTTTTGAAGAACGAAGCGGTGTGTTCTTATTTCTGGTAACACCCCCCCCCTCCCTGCCCAGTAAGTGAATGCTCGAAGACTAGTTCATCAAAGGCTGGTGTCAGACGAGCGTATTTGAAGAGCGGAAGGAACATCCGTCTGGCCACACGTTGCAAGGCTTGATCTTCCTATGGAGAATCGTGCTTTGCAGCTCCGTCAGCGCGTGTCCTAGCGCTTTGACGGAGAAGGCTGCTGCACGGACGCAGCAAGGCCGCTGTTGCACGTGCAATTCGTGTGGCTGGCCCCGTCGCAGCATATCAATGCTGCAACGGACGCCAGAAGGCACGTCAGTACGGGCGCACATGGTGCGTTTCTCGTCTTCTCCCTTATGTCGACACGAAGTAAACTCAGAGCCTTTTGCGTCGCGCTGCGTGACAGCGCTTATTGCTCCGCCCAATAACTGGATGATTGCAGTGCCCAGTGCTGGAACTGGACACAAACATCCTGCAATGAAGTGTCACATAGATACTTACAACCAATGCAACATCAGTTCCATGACGGAATATTGCCGGCGAGGCGGGCCTGGCCACTACAGGTTCCAAATGTAAAAATAAATTAGCCCTGCGTTTAAATTGCAGGTGTTACCTGACATCTCCATGGACTACAGCAGTGGTCAGGATCTTCGGCACCCCTGGTTTTGAAGTAACTCTTCCCATGATGCTCATACAGTATCAGGGTCGCATTCATGGGCTATATAGTATTCAGATTTAGGTCGACCTCGATTTTACTTTTCTGAAAAATCAAATACTGTGGATTTTATCAATTGACGTAGTGCCCGTCCGAGTTTTGGCAGACACCTGCGGGCTCTGCTCAATGAACGCTCCGTCATTTAAAAAAGAAAAAAAAAACAGTATTTGATTTTCAGAAGAAAAAATAAATAAATAAAAAACAGTCGTCAGTTACGTCATTGGTCCTTAAAGGGGTTAACCTCAGAATTTGACACTTTTATATAGAACAGTTTGATCAACAGGAGTGCGTAACACGGAAAAACTCACCAACACACCACTTTTTTTTTCCCCCTTTTATTCAGCACAGCTCAAAAAGAGTAAGAAAGTACAAAGACATCTAGAGTTGACATTTTATGCACATGATATTCTCTCTGCAGGTCTCCTGCTCTTAACCCTTTCACTATCAAGAATCAAAATCCAGTGCCTCGATCTGCAGCCGAAAGCAAATGAAATTAATTTGCTGCAAACACGTTTCTTTTGATTTCGGGGGTGTAAAAGGTTTTAGGACTGTGGGCATAATGCCCAAAAGGGCTGCGTAAAAATCAGCTAACTGGATGTCCTGACATCGGACATTCAGCAAGCTGATGCAGGTGAACCACGGGCTGCAACTGTAACTCAATTTGGCAGTAGATGGCACCATTTACTGGCCAAATATCTTAGTACAGTAAAAGATTCATTGGGAGTATTACTAAAAGGTGTCTTACATTTTAATTACAAAAGGATTTTTAAAAAAAAAAAAAATTGCTGGCAATGTTTTTTTGAAAAAAAAAATCACTTGGTAGTGAAGGGGTTAAAGCCACATTTGGATTTTCTTTTACAAAATGTTCTGGGAGAATCTCTTTTTTCCTCCCAAGCCTGTTGCTTTGCGCACCCCTGCACCCCCGTTCTGCACTCATATACGATATTGACTTTAAAAAAAAAAAAAAAGGAATCCTCCGCTCTGCTTCCCGAAGCTTCCACCATTAGTCCTGTCCCTACATAGAGAGGTTTAGACAGTCATACTTTATTCAACCGTTCGACAGAAAAATCCTATGGGGCTTATTCAAAAAGCGCCGGTTTTGCTTTACTGTGAAGCCTCTCCTACAGCTGTCCTTTTGTGAAATGATGGCGTCGTTTGTCTCCGACATTCTCTGGCATGCGAAACTTCTGCACTCTGAATAACCAACTATATGCTTACACTTTGTATCAATATGGAAAGAAACATATGGGGGTTATCCACAAAGCACCAGAGTTTGCCAGCATTTGCAAAAAAACGGCTTAAAAAAAAAAAAAAAAAAAAAAAAAGGGTGGGGGAACAATCGCTGGTATAATAGTGCTGAGAAACATGGGCGCTTTTCAAATCTAACAACAGAAAATGGATTAGTTGCACTGTAAGGATTCTGCGTTTGCCGTTTAGTGGTTAGTTTTGAGAAGCGCCAGTGTTTCGTGGCACGGCAATACTGGCAATTTTAGCAACCGCAGCAAACATTGGCTCTTAGTGAATGACCCGCTTAGTATTCATTAACCTCGGTGAGAGTATGTGTCACTTGGTTGCGGTTAAACCAGTGTGAGTTGTGAACCAAGTGGAAGCACTCATTTTTTTTTTTAGTTAATAAACAGTGAGAGCGGACACAACGCATGGATGGGAGGCAGAATGCTCCGTCTCGCAGCACCGGTCCCTATTTTCGCTCCGCTACAGGCTCTGGTGAACCTCGGTAATTATTTACGGTGCCATCCTTTGATCTAAGGCTGGGGTCAGACGAGCGCAGTGTTAACGTCCGTGTTACCGCACATAAGTACGTCCGTGATAGCATACAATTGTGTTAAATGGAGCCCCACACATGAAGTACGTCCGCACAGAAGTGCGGGGGCTGACGGACGCTGCAAACGGACGCAGGTTAGGCAAGAACGTAATACTGCTAGAACGGATGTGCAGAGTGCGCCACGTCCACAACGTCCGCATAGCTTTGTGTGTGAGTGATGAAACGAGGTCAGACGGACTGTATTTATACGTCCAGCATTTTTGACACACAGAATGTTTTTTCATTGTAATTTATTTTCCCTGCTACATCAGTCGAAAAATACGTCAGTGAAAAAAACGGACTGTGTGGCCACTACCTTGTTGTCAGTCAGTAAGTACGTCCGTACTGCACAGACGCACAGTCCGTAGAAAATGCGCTCATCTGACCCTAGCCTAAGTGTGAAGGATCAAAAAGATAAAAGGATGAACTACAGACAACGCTATAAACCGCCTTGGCGGCACATAAGGCATAGTGACAGAAGAAAGTGGAAACCATGGGAAGTTACCAGGCTGGCCGGTGTTGCGGCAAGTCACTGCATAGACGGCAGAATCAGTTACTGGTGTGACCGGGTGGAGGCGTCACAGAATAACACATGGCGCCTGACTGTTGGTGATTTTCTCCACTGGTTCTCCAGCTTTGGCTTGTTGTATGGCCTTCATCAGCTGCAGAAGAAATGAATTGTTACTATGGCAACGAGATAAAACGATACATGAATAGCTAGACCTGGGTGAAACCGGAGATGTCGACCGTGATTTTACTCGAGCGAAAATCGAGAACTTTGACTGAAACTCCGTCCTGTATGCGTTTGTCAAATGTCTTTCAGGTGTATTGTAACTGTATTTAAGTGTACAAACTGTACCTATGTACACTGCGGAACGCAATGACGCTTTATAAATAGTATTGTGAACCATTGCAGATTCATTTGAAATCACGGGCGATAACATGAATCACAACAGCTCAATACCTTAAAAGCAGAGTGAGCTAAACAGGGGTGCATGAGATGGCGAAGAACGGGCCACAGCACTAGTGTCCTGACATACGGTGTGTCTCTGCTCAGGTCTCATAAGGTTTTGGCTCATTGGCACCATTAGAGAGGAGGCTGAACCATATGCAAATCAGACCATCACCCAAAAAGGGCGACCAAAAATGGAATGCCAAGGCAGCCACCTCTGCACAAGAGGAACCGCAACCTGCAATTATTGCTTAAGCCTTGTCAGGCCTTGTCAGGAGGGCATAGCGGATTTCCCTCTAGGCACGTCAAGCAAGGGGCCCAGGTCTGGATTACTACCGTATGTACAAGGAGTGAGCAAAACAGTGATGTACGAGATTGCCAAGAATGGGCCACAGCACTAGTGGCTGAACCATATGCAAATCAGGCTATTGCCCAAAAAGGGGTGGCTAGACCTGAAATGCCAAGAAAGCCTTCTCTGCACGAGATGAAGCGCAACCCTTTACGATCGTTTCGGCCTTGTCCAACAAACCTTTGCTTACTTTAAGAATACAGGGTAATCCAGACGTGGACACCTTGCTTGCTACATGGGTGTAACCTAGGTCCTCCTAACAAGGCAAAAACGACAGCCGGGGTTGCTGCGTTTCTTGGCCAGAGAAGACTTCCTTGGCATTTCATTTCTGGCCGCTCTTTCTGGGTGATTTCAGTCTGATATGAATATGGAGTTGTCCCTGTAATGGCAAAATCAAGCTAAAACCTTGAGACCTGAGCGGGCCCCACCACTAGTGCCGTTGCTCGTTCTCAGGACCCTCACAAACCTTGTTTTTGCTCAACTTAAAAACACATTACAAAATAGCATAAATAAGGCTTCTTCCTCCGCCTAAAACACGTCACCAGGCAGCCGGGATTTTGAATTTCCCGACTGCCGGTCCCCGCTATTGCCAGCACACAATAATGAGTGTCCTGGAAAGAGTAGCTGATCGATTGTTGCCGCTTTGCAAGCGCAGCTCCAGTGTTTTGCACAGCCGCTACAGAACTCGAGTACAAAAAGTTTGCAAGCTCCGAGTAGTGGTAATTTGCGCATCCTACACAACACAGGTTGCGCAGGTACACAACTTGCTTAAAAAAAACTGTAGCGACGTCTGCGTTTCCAGAAGCTCTGAGCTGACGGGTAGGAGCAGCACGAGCCGTGCGAGACAAGGTATTTAAAAATAGTTGGGCAGATATTGTCAACAAAACAGAATACACATAATTTTGCTTTCTTAATCTTCACCCTCAAATCTTGAGATCCTAAGGAAGACGTCTCTCTGACCGGTAACTTACATCTTTTTCATAGGGAAATCCACCACGTTCCAGCTTGGAGAAAACAAGCTGTTCATTTATGAGTATCTCAAAGGCACCTGGAGGGGGAAAAAAAAAAAAAGACATAAAATGAAAGGGGCAGTCCTGTTAGTGGACGGTTTCTGGAACAAACCAACTCTTACCCATCTTGTCCCCAGGGCAGGATTTGATGTTGACATCTGGATACTCCTCTCGCACGGCACTCTCCAACTCGTCATAGTGCGACTTAAACCCGCACGGCTCACTGTGAAGGACATCAGCAAGATCACCGTCATAATGGTTTCCCCATTGGGTTTCCAGCTCATAACACAATAAAACTTACCAAGGCTTGCAACGGCCGAACATAAAATAACGCTGACAGGCATCCATTCCTCAAGCCTAGACTTATTACATGTACGGCAACAATACACTCTGACCCAGAGACATCACCTGCCCGACACCCTGCTGATTGTAATGAATATACACACCTGCTGCATATTGTTTATTTTTACACAAATAAAAGGAGAACATGATGGAACGGTTAAACTCTGCCATTCGCCCACATTACCAGCCTTTCTAAAAGGCAGGAGGAGCCAAGGTGTGAAACCCCGGGGTATTTGCAGAGGAGATTAATTACTATACAGGGTGCATCAAGTCCCTAAAGGCAACAAAAATATCATTATCACATGCATCTGTGTACAGCATAAGTATGCAAATAGTAACACAATGCAGAGTACAAAATATCAAGTGCACAGTACCACCAACGCACTGATACGGTCAGACGTGTGTGTGTACTTGGGTTGCCAGATCAGGCCAGGTTTACCTGGACAGTGGACACATGTTACTATGTCATGAAGAGGTAAAGCTCAGGTATAAGGCTGGGGTCAGACGAGCGTTTTTAAGAGCGTAAGAAACATCTGTGAGACTGGACGTTCCTTCCACTCTGACGCCCGTCTGGCCACCTCACTGAACGCAGTTAGTGTGCTCAGCGCTGCGAGGCTCGATCCTCCTATAGAGGATCACGCTTTGCAGCCCTGTCGACTGGGAGGCTTTCAGCACGTCCGCTTGTAGTGCGTGCGCTACAGCATGTGGCTGGCCTGTTGAAGGGTCACAACGTTGGGACGAATCCCAGGAGGCACGTCCGTACGGGTGCACATAGTGCGCTCGTCTGACCCCACCCTAACATGTATAATTTATATGCTGCAGGAAGGAAGATAAGCCAGGTCACCTGTTAGTGTAGGGATTCTACATGCTGCTGGGTGGCATTGTTCATGAACTGCCCATCAGCAAGAAGAGAGAGTGTGTGTGTGTGTGTTAGAGGTGTATGTGTGTGTGGTTATATATATATATATAATGCAGCTTTGATCCCCCCCCCCGGCTGCCATATGCTTCACAGTTGGAGCTGGGTAAGTGTGGGTGCACATATCACCAGGCACTGTTAATAACCCCCAGAAGCTCTCCTCACCAGTACTCCACCACTATATTGACAGCCATGCTGGGTCACTCCGCTGAAGTCTCCAGTCCCTAGAGAACAATACTAAGCAAAGCACTAACAGGGTTAGCTCTTTCCGCATACGTCACTTCCGCCCTGAGTGCAGCAATATGAAACCGCATTTCCGCCCCCGCTGCTTAGATTTGAAAACGCACTTCCGCTCGCGCCAGGTGCTTTATCAATACAGTTTACATAGAAAAACGCACGTTCTTTTTGGTTATGCTTATACAGTGCAATCCCCCCCCCCCTCAATAACTGCTGGTCAAGTTCACTTCCGCCCTCACTTGGCACGTGTGAAAATAGTTTCCGGTTCCGCCCCCTCCAATCTTTGCAGAACTTTATTTGTACCGGTGTTCATGCTAATGAGCACACTGAGAGTGTCTGGAGTAAGATGTGGTGGTCAGTTCTGGTTCCCCTGTGCCTGCCCTCCAGTCATGCTGTGTGGCCCTGTGTGTCTGTCCCTGCCTGGTTGCCAGTGCTTTCGTCATGTACCCTGCACATTATTTAGAACGTGATTAAAGGGACACTGAGATAAAACTTTATTACCAATAAATAATTGAACATAGAATTGGCCCAATTCTTATTGTTTTTTTTATTAACAGTAAATACTCCCCTTTCCTCACGCAGTACGTGCTTTTCGCCCCCGTCAGCTCAGGATCTCCAAAAACGTAAAAGACCCCAAAATATTCTTACACTAATTTGGGCACCTACATTTGGTAGAGGCCAAAACAGTAATTGAATTTAAGCAAGCATGGGATAGGCATAAGGCTATCCTAAACAAAAGATAAATCCAGGTAAAGTATCCATGTAATTGGGCAGACTAGATGGGCCGAAAGGTTCTTATCTGCCGACATTTTCTATGTTTCTACACAAATTGCATAGCAAAGGGCAGTGGTTCTCTACCTGTGGCAAGCGCACTCCAGGGGAGGGGACACGCATACCACAAGCAGGGGGTACGGTTCACACCTGTCTGGTTTTCACCCGGATGGGTTTCGAACACTCTGCCCGGACAGTGATGAGAGAGATCAGGGAAGCCGAAAATGCCAGGCGCCTGGCCCTGAACATCCTCAATGCTCCCCACTGTGCCACTTACCATGCAGGACATAGAGGGGGCAAAATGCAGCACTCCAGCTGTAGAGTCTGCCTGTGTCTCCCCTGTGTGCTGGCACCAGCAGCAGGTCCTGAATAGACTTGTGCACCGATTTTTTTTTTGGTTTGGTTCGTTCGTATTTCGCAAGTTTTCGTTTTGGCCGATTTCCGTTTCGGTTCGTTTTTCGTATCGACTTTTTTTCGCAATTTCGGAAATTTTCGTGTTTTTCAGAACGTCTGTTCTCCTCGTTTCAAAGTGTCTATTCGTTTTGACGTAAGCTAATGGATTTTCGGATCCGATATTTCTGTCGATACGATAATTCTGCCATTGAGATTTCTCATGTTTTACAAGAAGGATACATTGAGATGGGAATGATACAAAATTACAGAATCAGCGATATAACCAAAAAATACGTTGTCCGAAATTACTGAAATGGAACCGAAATCAGGAATGGAGCCGAAATTACGAATGGAACGAAAACGATTTTCGATTTTACACATTTCTAGTCCATTCAAAAATTTCGAACAAATTTTCGTTTCGTTTCGTAAATTTTTTCGGATGTGCTGTTTTCGGATCTGAAAATTTTCTTAAAATCGGCCAAATCCGAATGCACGAATCGGGAAATTTCGTGAAAATTCCAAAATATCCGAAACCCGAAACGCACATCCCTAGTCCTGAAAGATAGGAGCTCGGGTCAGCGAGTGCTGATCCCATCGTCATGGCTCAACACCCGGAAGCGTGACCCTTTTCAAGAACTAGCCCGCTCCGATGAGCCTCCAAGCATTTGAATTGAGAGCCATTGGACTGGTGGGACGCTCACTTGAGCATCCAGTCCCTTCACGGTTACATGACAGCTGCAGACTACAAGAAGCCAGCAGGATATCACGTCGGCACCAGCACCGAGAGAGCCCCAATGCTGGAATAAATACAAGCTTTAAAACCATCCAAAGGGTTGAAACAGGAGGGGGTTAATGTTTAACCCTTTCGCTTTTTCTCTATTCCATCGCCTGTGTTGCCGCCATGACAAACTTGAGTGACTCGGAGAGGGGAAATCAAGAAACAGCAAGGGAAACGTCATCAATGAAACGTCCCCTACCAATGATTGAATGTCCCTCTCTGGAACTCTGACTTTTATCATGGTTGCAACACCGTCAGTAAGTGGATGACCCCCATCGAGTTTTACAGTTTAGTCATTATTATTGTCATCATTTCTATAGCGCCAACAGTTTCTGCAGCGCTTTACAATAACCAAAGGAAACGAGATACAGATAAATAGACATAGGATGCAAACAAGAGGTGTAGACGGCCTTGCTCATAGGAGCTTACAATCTAGAGCAGTGTTTCCCAAACCTGTCCTCAGGACCCTCCGCCTTGCCAGGTTTGACCGATATGTGAAGCACAGCACAGGTGATAGGATTTGCTGCTCAGTGATTGCAGGATTCAGTCTGCATTTACCCAAGGTGATCTGCAAAATCTGGCCTGATTGAGGATCCCGAGGAGAGGTTTGGGAAACACTGATCTAGAGGGATTGGGGTTGAGGAAGACGAGGAATTTTACTGGACGGCAGGATCATTAGTGCCAGTGGTTTGGGAATGGTGGGGCCATAGAAAGAGCTTCAATCATGTGTGAGTAGGTGAGCAGAGGGATGAGTTGCATCAGAGATGGGGTATGCTAATCTGAAGAGATGGGTTTTGAGGGATTTCTTGAAAGCCTGAAGGTCAGGGGAGACTTTGATAGGGAGAGGCAAGTAATTCCACAGGACCGGAGCTGCCTTTGAGAAGTCTTGGAGGCGAGAGTTGGCCGTGTGGGTGTAGACCGATGACAGGTGGAAATTGCCCGCCGACCGGAGTTGTCTAGATGGGACGTGTTTTTTGTAGTAACATGCACATGTTGTTATGCATTACACGTAAAGAAAGTATCACACCCATACACACACAGATTACACAACTTCTCATGAATGACACATGCATACACATCACACAATTTATATATGGCTGTAAGTTTATTTTTGTGAATTATGATATTTTGCCCAAGGCAAAACTATGCCCTGAGTCTTTTTTATGTTAAGGAGCAAAGTCTGTGAATCATCCAGTAAAATAATTGGGGCTTTGATACCAGTCCTCCGGTGTTATGATCTGACCCAGTACACTATTGCATGTATTTTATTATATAAAAAGAAAAAACCTATGTCCACATTAGTTACAGAGGGTCAATGGGCAATAGTCTTGTACGGTCACCGGTATCCCGGGACAGAAAAAGGCAAAAAGTGTCTCTTCCGCAAAGAAATCGTAGAGGTTGAAAATCTGAAATGAGCTATCTGCATCGCAAAAGCTCAATCGACCCCTGGAAAGGTCCAAAGAGACCCCAATTCTCATCGGTGAAGTTTTCATCTGTGGACACAGATGGGCGGTTTCCAGGCAATAGAATACATGGTCTCGTGCCTTGCGCAGAACCCAATATCCATTCTTCGGGCTCAGATCTTGCAATCCTTTGCGTTGCACCGACTCCTTGACGATGCCAACGATCCAGTTAGTCTTCTCTCCCACGTCTACTTCCCAGTAGTGCTGACCACTGTGGAACCCGGGCGTCCCCAGTAAAAACAAGCCGGGCGTAAAGCAATCTTTGCCACCTTTGACACTGAAAAGAGGTGGTGTGCAAAACCTCACCTGTCTGAGGTCTGGAGACACGATCAGATCGGGGTTCGCACTCTGTCTGTCGAACAGCAAAGAGTCTGGCACTGGTTTAACGATATGTCTTAGTCCTCCCCATTCCCGCAGCTGGACCGCCGGCATGCATCCTCCAGGGGTCTCAGCGAGCTGAGTAATTATCTGAAACTTCTTCCTGGCATCTTCTATTTGCTTCATTGCGTGGGGTAGTATCTGTTTTTTCGGCTTCACTTTGTCCAAGTTCTGTAGAGTTATCCCAATGGAGGCTGACAACCGCACCAACTCTATCACTCTGTTATCTAGGTTTAGTATCGCTGCCTTTTCTTTGCTCTCTTCCTGGGCCAGCTGGGCATCTTCCTCCTTTAACAAGGTGTTAGATAGTTCATGAAACGACTCTTTGATTCGCTGTCTGGCATGGGATGCGTTGCTCTGTAATACATTCATTTTTTCCTGATAGTCTTTCAGACGCTCAAGCACCGACTCTTTTAATTGGAGGATTTCCTTGTGTGCTTGTCCTCTCTCCTCGCTCATGCTTGCCGGGAAGTCACCTGCCTATATAGGATGGAAGAGACGTGGTCAATATTCAAACAACAATTCTTTGATAAGTCAAATTATTTATACATTAGAGGCACACCTAATAAAAACAAATATTTAAATCAAACAAATCAGATTATTCTACCTGTACTTTTGTAAGTTAGTGACGAACCATATGTATATTAGGGATGTGCGTTTCGGGTTTCGGAATTTTCACGAAATTTCCCGATTCGAGTCTTCGGATTTGGCCGAATTTCCGAATCGGGTCGGACCCGAAAACCGACAGATCCGAAAAGTTTTCCGAGCCGAAACGAAAAATTTTCGGATTTTTTGAATTGACTTGAAATGTGTCAAATCGAAATTTATTTTTGCTCTATTCATGATTTCGGTTCCATTCGTGATTTCGGTTCCATTTCGGTAATTCTGGAAATCGTATATTTAACCCCTTAGTGACTGGGCGGTTTTACACAAATCCGTCTTTTAGTGACCGCTGCTGTTTTTACGTTTCTGCGCTGTTAGTGTTTAGGACAATTTTTCCTCTTACTCGTTTATTCGACCCACACATATTATACACCCTTTTTCCCGCCATTAAATGGACTTTCTAGAAATACCATTATTTCCATCATATCGAATAATTTACTATAAAAAAAATATGAAATATGAGGAAAAAATGGTAAAAACACACTTTTTCGTAATTTAATCCCCAAAATCTACAACCACCCAAAAAGACCCCGGCTAAATAGGTTCAAAATTTTGTCCCGAGACTAGAAATACCCAATTTTAACATGCGTTTGCTTTTTAACCCCTTCACTGCTGAGACAGTTCACCTATGTGCGCTGCGCTCATTCTGACCATTTTGTGCTAATTATTTTTAGATGACAGCCTAGGTCCTATTTAATTAAACTCCCCCCAGACAAAAAAACTTTTTAAAAAAAAATCATTTTTTTATTTTATTTAATTTTTATTTTTATTTTTTTTAAAAAAATTTTTTAAAACCAAACCTGGTCATGTTTGGTATCATTTGAAAGGCCATAATCAGGCCTTTTAAATGATGGCAAATATGACCATCCAGCTGCCATGGATCGGGAGATAAAGGGATCCTTAGGATCCCCTTATCTCTACATGGCAGCTAGAGGGTTAACTGGCCCACTGACATCCTCACACATATGGTGAGGTTGTCAGTGGGTGGGGGGGAACTGGAGGCTTGGCTGACATCCAAGATGTCAGCCCCCCTCCAGGTTTGAATCGCGTTTTGGCGCCAATTGGCGCCGAAAAGCGATCCGGCGGCGAAACTGTTAATGCCATACACCGCTGGAAAGGGGAGGCTCTGCCCTCTCCAGCGGTGTAAACGGCATCTCCCTAGCTTCAATGGTTGGGGAGATAGAGGGCTCCGAAGGAGCCCCCCCACCGCTCCATTGAAACACATGGGGGCACCTTCTGATGACGTCACCACGCAGCGTGGCGACGTCATCAGCCTCGCCTGCCCATGTAAATCACATGGGCAGGCTTCCTCCCTGCCAGATCGCCGTGGGATCCGACGAGGGAGGTGAGTATCGGGCGGGAGGGGGATTTGGCGCCGCTGACGTACCCTGTACGTCCGCGGGTCTAAGGGAGACCCGAGTACAGGACGTACAGGGTACGTCAGGGGTCATTAAGGGGTTAACTATTATCGGTTATATCGCCTCATTCTGTAAATTTTGTATTTGTAAATGCGTATCACTTGTTTCTTGTGGCATTCGGGTCAGTTTAGTGTTTTTTTAAATCGTTTTGTTCATTTTTTTTGTTCCTTGGCTTTCATACCATTTTAATATGATTAAATAAAGTTGTGAAATGTATATTCATAAGAAAAAAAGGATCTTTATTTAATAAAAAAAAAAACACGATAGAATCGCCAGAATTATCGTAGACACTTTGAAACGAGGAGAACAGACGTTCCGAAAAAACGAAAATTTCCGAAATCACGAAAAGTCGATACAAAAAACGAGCAAAGTGACCCGAAAACACGAAAAATGGTCGATATTCCGAAAAAAAAATGTACATCAAAAACGAGCCGAACCGAAACAGAAATCGGTCGAAACGAGCCGAATCGAAAATTTTAAACATCCGAACAAATCGAACCGAATTGAACCGAAAAAAAAAAAAAAAAAAAAAATCGGTGCACAAGCCTAATGTATATACATTTAAAAGAACACACACACACATATATACACAACACAGTGTAGATATACACTGCCTGGCCAAAAAAAGTCACACACTGTAATATTTGGTTGTGCCGCCTCTTCCAGCGATTCCGGCACGCATTCGCCGTGGCATCGTTTCGATAAGCTCATGCAATGTCACAGCATTCATTCCCGTCCCGAGTCACATTAATTTGTGGCCAAGATCTTGTGTTGATGATGGGAGAGTCGCAGCGCTGCGTAAAGTCTTCTCCGGCACATTATCCCAAAGATTCTCAATGGGGTTAAGGTCTGGACTGTGCGTTGGCCAATCCATGTGTGAAAATGATGTCTCATGCTCCCTGAACCACTCTTGCACAATTCGAACCAGATGAATCCTGGCATTGCCATCTTGGAATATGCCCGCTGTGCCATCAGGGGAGAAAAACCCCATTGATGGGAAAACCTGCTCATTCAGTATATTCACGAAGTCACATGACCTAATTTTTTGGGCACATAATGTCGCTGAACTTAGACCTGACCAACTGAAGGAACCCCAGATCACAGCAGGCTTGTATGGCAAGAGGCAACTTTTTCTTTTTGGACAGGAAGTGCGTGTGGAAAATACTCAAGGTGGATAAAGCTGGTCGTCCACTGGGTCCGTAGTCAGATGACTGACTTGGTCGTCCGCATACAGACAATGCCGTTGGCTGATCAGGGTCGTCCACTGGAAACATCTGTGGATGATCCAGGTCGGCAAATGGACAGGCTGCTGAACAAAAAAAAAATAGTCACCGCTGCGGGGAAAAAAACCCTGTCCGTGGTGCTGAAACTTAGTTTCACCACCAAGGACAGCCCTGTCGAACAGCAGCCGAAGCGGGGGGGGGGGAAATCCCATCGCCAAACGTTGCAGGGGGGAAAAAGAACCTGTCCCTGGTGTTGAAATAGGTTTCAGCACCAAGGACAGCAACCCTGAACATAGCCGGCCTGAAGAAAAAGAAAAAAAAAAGCAGCGCTCAGCGAGGGTAAAAAAGCTTTCAGGGTAATTCAAAGAGATCTGAATTGCTTGAGAAAGGTAACCGAACGCTGAAATTCAGCGTTCGGTTACCTTTCTTGGCCATTCGGCTATTCAGAGAGCAGGCAGTTCGCCAAATCCTGGCGAATTGCCTGCACATACGGTGCCTGTTCGGTGCCTGTTCGAGGGCAGTGAAATCCCCATGAAAAGCACTGCTTCGGCTATTCAGAGAACACAAACCAGCAGTGAAAGGTTCCCGAAATGCCCTGCCATTCGGTGGTTTAATTCAGCAAGTTTATTCAGGCAAATCCCATAGGCTTCAATGTTAAAAATATTCCCGTTTTAATTCAATATCTAATAAACCGTTCATTATAAAATTCTGCAGTAAAAAGTCTCTTTATTTATAGATTTTTTAGGATATTTTAAGCATTTTTCTTTTTTTTTTTTTTAAATTCCGAATTTGTTTTTTTAAGTTTACTTATTTTTTCTGTAACAGCCCTTTTTATTATCATTCATTGGATCTTATAAGTAAATTTCAGCCATTTTCGCTCAGTAGTTTCTTTGCAAACAGCGTTTCACTTTTCAAACATCCAAGCGAACTGTTTTCTTAATTTATTCACTCCATTCGTCTGCAGTGTCGGCTTTTTCCGGCGGCTTCGCTGCGTGTGACCGGCTCCTGCTTGGGTTTTTCCGTAGTTTTCGGCGGGTTAATCCAGATATTTTTGCAGGTTTCCGGTGTGCGTTCGCAGGGTTTTGCTGTTAGTTTTCGTCGGGTTTGCGGCGGCTTTTCCCTGCACTACGACGGCCCTGTGGTGCTCGCTGAATACACCGCAGGGTCGCCGAAATGGGATTGGCAAAACAAACCGAATTGAAGAGAATGAAAAGTCGCCGAACGTGCGGTGACTTTTCGATTCTCTTTGAATAACCCTGTATACAAATGTTTGCAGTGTAAGGGTTAGTGGGATCCTGCTCTAGAGTCGCCTTTACTGTGACTAATCACTAACAACTAGTTAGAAGCTAAGAGAGTTGTCAAGATATGACAGCAGCAACATTGATCTTGGGCAGAGGAATAATAGAAGGAGCCATGGCTTGGTCACAGGTTTCTCCAAGGCTGTCATGGAAAACAATGGACCCTGAGCTAATAAGACCACACCAGGATCAGAACAAAAGTATTGATTGAATGCTACAAGTCATGCGGTTACAGGCAAGTAGCCCTTTGATGACCACGCGTCGATGCTTACCTGGATCCTGGATGCTCCACAATGTGAGAATACATCGTTGACACTCAAAAAACCCGCGCATTCTTAAGTCACGTCACACTTCACCTTGACCACTTTGTGTCTCGTGTACGTAACTTTTCCAAAAAGCAGATTCCCGACTAAGCTGCCCGCCACAGCCCTCCCTCATGCAGCAGCGAGCAATATAAGGGTCTATTCACTAAGCACCGAAATTTTGGTGCTTTTTACTTCCGCGCAGTAAAATTAAAGAACGCTAATTTTTCCCCTTAGCATCACGGTTTTAGCGAGAGGCACAGGACAGTGCCCTATGCATCATGTAGGAAGTGATTTTATAAAACGCACAATTTCTCATTGTTCTTCTTCTAGCAGGGTTATTCAGAGAGAGGTGAAAACCAGGAGAATGACTGAAGAAGTGAAAAATCTAGGTCAAAATAGCCAAACCAGAAACATTCTCCCATTTATCTCACTCTTCCAAATCGGCTATTTAGTCTAGACTGTTCATTCTCCTGCCAATTCTCCTGGTTTTCACCTCTCTTTGAATAACCCTGTAGGTTCTTCTTTTTAACAACCCCGCATCTATTGTTACATGTATGACCAGTATTCCCAGTAAAGGAAACAGAGCAATACTGGTAAATGAAAAAGAACAGAAAGGTGAAGCGCCCACCGGAATTGTGCCCTAAACACGTTTGCTAAACATTGTATATGGAGGTTCCTCTAAAAACCAAGAACAATGTGTACATATAGAAAACAACGTAGCGCCAGTATACAACGTTATCCGGTTGTATACTGGCGCTACATTGTTTTCTATATGTACAATACTGGTAAATGCTCTTGCTGGGGAATAGAGAACTGTAACGGGTTTGTATAGGGATGAATTAGTGGAAATCTGCACATTTTGACCCAAAATAGCTCAGTAAGATCTCATTTGTCCAACTCCGGCATTCCTTTTTTCTATTACCTTCCGATTCTCCAACACTTTACAAGACAGTAAAAAAAACACCCTAAATTACAACCACCGAGTCATTGGGTTACTGCTCATACCGGAGCGTCCTTATGGCCTAATCTGTCAGCTGTGATATAATAAAGGACAGACAATAGTCACAGCTTAAAGCCAGAGTCAGCAACCTTAGCCCTCCTATCGTTTCGAAACTACATTTCCCACAAGGCTCAGCCAATTTAATGAGTGGTGGAGCAGCATGGGAGATGTAGTCCCAAAACATCTGGAGGGCCAAAGCTGTTGACCCCTGCTGTAAGGATAATATTGGGTAAGGCATGGTACCCTGCCTGTTCTTGGATCATACCTCGTCAGCCTTGCTGCAGACTTCAGCAGGAGATGTTGAAGGCATAGTTTTTTCCTCTGGATGCTCACCTGAAGATGCAGAATCTGCAAAAATAAAACACCTTTTAATTGGATTTGCCAAAAGTAAATAAATGAAAAAAATATATATAATTACAGGGGGTTAGTAAGAGCACTGAAATGTCGCCGACATTTCGGTGCGCTCTCGTTCCCCGCAGTTCCCTGCACTTCGGGGAATCAAAGTTCCCCACCCTGCGGTGAATGGTGAATTCCCCGGAGTACAGGGAAAACCCACCGCAAATCCACCGAAAACGTGCTGGAACCGCTGCAAGAAACACACCGAAACACGTCGGTAAAAGCCGACGATCACAGAGCAGACCAGCCGCCGGAAAAAGCCAACAAGCCGACGAACGGGGTAAAAAAAAAAAAAGACAAAAACAATACGATTGAAAGCGTCAATATTGGAAATGCTGTTTGCAGAAAAATAACTGAATTAATGTGTCTGGAATTAACATATAAGATCCTATGAATGATAATAAATAGGTCTGTTGTTACAGAAAAAAAAAAACCCCATTAAAAAACAAAAAAAAAACGGAAAAGAAATTTGGCAGAAAAAAATCCAGAAAAATGCCTAAAAGATCCTAAAAAAAATAAATAGACTTTTTACTGCAGAGTAAAAGAATAAACGGTTTATTAGATATTGGATAAAAAAGGGGGATATTTTTAATATTGAAGCATATTTGATTCAGCTGTATAAATCTGCCAAATGAAAACACCGAACATCAAGGCATTTCGCTGACATTTCTTTGCTTTTTGGGGTCTCTGAATAGATTAACCATTGCTTCTCTATGGGGGATTTCACTGCCGTCGAACAGACACCGTATTCTGCTGGCAATTTGCCAAAATTTGGCGAACTGCCTGCTCTCTGAAAAGCTGAATGGCCACGAAAGTGCACCGTATGGGGAAATTCCCTGTTCGGTGCATTTTCGGATCTGTCTGAATAACCCTGAAAGTTTTTCATTATTAAAAATAATATGAAGGGTGAAGATGATGGTTTTCAAAGTGGCACCAACAGCGTTTTATGCGGAGAAGCAAGATGGACCTTCCTACAAGACGGACCTACCTCCTCTGGCCTACGTTGCACCATCTGATACTACATAAGGACAAAGAGAAAAACTTAATTTACAGCTCCCAGTCCCAACCCACAGAATTATCCTGGAATATAACATACCTAGATACCAGTCCATGCAGTCCATGGCAGATATTCTAATGGTTTGCCGGCGCAGAGCGGCTCACGCTGCGATGCAGTGATGGGAAATTACATTCTGGTTTCAGAAAGCCACCCGTCATACATTCCCAACTTTCGCTTCTCATCTCCCGACCAAAGGTCTATAGAGATAGGCGCGTTAAATAAATATGACTGCGTGGCGATTTCTAACTCAATCGACAAACACAGCCGGCAGCCTCGTAAAGTTAGCAGAGCCGCCCAACTTCCCCGCGCACAAGGGTGCTTTACAGTAATGCAGGCAGGAGGTCACATCCTAAAAAAGAAATGTGGGAACTCACCGAAACGTCGGCCTCACAATTACCAGTTACAAGCATTTATAAAGCGCCAACATATTCGTTAGCGCTGTACGATGGGAGAGACAGAACAACAAAAATACAAACACACTACACACATGGAACAGTAGGAGGGAGGACCCTGCTTGAGAGTTTACAATCTAAGGAGAGGGGTGGCACAGTAGGTGAGGGTACCTGGAGTATGTGAAGTAGTGGGCGCATGTGGGCTGATTGGGAAGATGGTGCATGAAATGTGCAGTGGGGGATCATGGAGGGAGCTTCTCTAAAGTAATGTGTTTTCAGAGACTTCTTGAAGGACTGGAGAGACGGGGAAAGTCTAATGTTGCAGGAGACGGAGTTCCATAGAAAGGGGGCAGCTCAGGAGAAGTCCTGAAGGCGGGAGTTCGGGGTTCAGGTATGAGGAACTGATAACATCAGGTCATTGGCAGAGCGAAGTGGAAGCAATGTACCTGTTAATAAGGGAGGAGATGTAGGCAGGGGTGCTGTTACGGAGAGCTTTGTATGTGAGCACCAATATTTTGAAATTGATTCTAAAGGAAACAGGGAGCCAGATTGACAAAGGGGTGAGGGAGGTGTGAGAGGTGCAGGAGGTGTGGTGTAGGAGTTGAAATGTGATAGGTAGTTTTTTAATTTTCTGTATGAATATAAATTTCCTGTGATTGAAATACGTACCATATTTCAATATGCATTAGTGTGAAAAGCCTGTTCTGATAAAATGGGCCGTGAAATCCCCCCCCTCCATTTTGTTAGTGTAAATTCTGCATAGACAGTTGTTCCTTCTTTAGGATATGGGCTGTGGTCGATTTCCTGTTATGTTCAGTGCAGGAAAATGTGCGCAGAAGCGGGAAGATAGGAAAAAGATTTTTGTAAACCATATAAGGTAATAAGTGTTTGTTAAACCGTATTGTTTAAACTGTAACGTGGAAGTGTATCTGTATGCTGATTGGCTAAAAGTTCTTTGAAATCTAATAAACTGGTCTAACAAAAAATACTCAGACGACCTGATGAAGCTATTTTGTGTGTGTAGCCAATTTTGGTCTCTCCGCCATGGCGTGCGCGCGTCCTTTCTTTTTGCTATATAAGAAGAGACTTGAAAAAGGTTTATGGCATTCCATATATGGTAATTATAATAGGATTTTAATTTAACTTGAGTCTGGCACAGGCATTCATTACAGACTGCAGAGGCAGAATCTGGGATCTTTTAAGGCCAGAGAGAAGGAGGTTACAGTAGTCAAGGCAGGAGATAATAAGAGCTTGGGTGGGCAAATTATCATCTCTCACTTAACACAAACACACACTTAAATCTGACATATATACACATGGGTCAAAGCACTCCACACAACAATAGTCTTAAATTTTTTAAATTCCTGAACGAAGATTAAAATGACAAGGGTTTGGTCACAAAATACGATAATATGTTGCTAGGTCTGCTAACGATGTCAATGTACCCCATCTTTAAGCCGGCCCTAAACTATGCAACTCAATGACTGCCATTATGGGGTAAACCCACTTATGTGTGAGATATATATATAAAGATTTAAAAAAATAATATTGGATTCGCCTGTTTAAACCTGTCGAACTGAACCACTGAGAATCAGGTCATTTCACTGCCATTTTGGTGCAGTTCGGTGTTCTGTGAACAATTTTGCTATGAGACAATTTTGCTGCTGCCGAAGATTGCCGAACTGCAACGACGAATTGACAGTTTAGTGAATAGACGAACTTCCCAGAAATTACACAATACAGTGAAATTCACCATTCGATGCAATTCGGGGACAAGTTCGCCGCTTACTGAATAACCCCTTATAGTTCTCTTAGAGAGACATATACCTCTCTAAAAAGAATGGGCTGACACATTTTACCCCCCTGCAAATACTGTGTGACACACAGCCACTGTCAGAGATACACATAGAAATAGAAACACCCAGACAAACTGTGAAACACACTGTGAAATTGACAGCTACAGAGAAAGTGACAGAGAAACAGATACTTTCAGAGACATTTTGCCCCATTTATTCACCTTTTGTCGTTTGCGGCTGGCAGCTCCTCATCTTTGTGCATCCTGCGCTACTTGCGTAGTGAAGGAAACGAGAATTGTGCACCGCAACGTTACTTGCGAGCTTTACATATGCAAGTCCCGTAGCGCCTGCGCAGAACGATGGATCGGAGCTGCGTGCATGCACAGATCTGATCCATCGTGGCCTCTCCGAGACGGATCGCTGACACGATTGGTCTGAGAGATAGTGACAAGACAACGGTATATACAGTATCTCACAGAAGTGAATACCCCAATCACATTTTTGTAAATATTTTATTCTATCTTTTCATGTGACGACACTGAAGAAATTACACTTTGTTACAATGTAAAGTAGTGAGGGTAGAGCTTGTATAACAGTGTCAATTTACTGTCCCCAAAAGAACTCAACACACACAGCCATTAATGTCTAAACCGCTGCCAACAAAAGGGACCACACCCCTAAGTGACAATGTCCAAATTGGGCTCAAAGTGTCAATATTTTGTGTGGCCGCCATTATTTTCCAGCACTGCCTTAACCCTCTTGGGCATGGCCAGCAACCTTTTTCCTCCAGATGTTTTGGAACTGCATCTCCCATGATGCTCAAGCAACCTACTGAGTGCCTAAACATCATGTGAGATTATCAGGTCTATTCAAAGAAAAGTTAAACTCAGGAGAATGACTGGAGAAGTGAAAATTCTAGGTCAAAATGGCCAAACCAGAAAAATTCTCCCATTTATCTCACTTTCCAAATCGGCTATTTGGTCTAGATCAGGCCTCAAAATTTCCACTCGCCTACTAGCATTTGGCGAGTGGAAATTACATGAGGGCGAGTGGGAATGCAGATGCAGGGTAGAATAGGGGTTAGGTGGGACAACTAGTGGCGAGTAATTCTTAGCTTGGGACTTGAAATTTTGATCCCTGGTCTAGATTGTTCTCTTCTGCCAATTCTCCTGGTTTTCACCTTTATTTGAATAACCCTGATAGTATCTAACCGTCTGGAGGGCCAGGGTTGTTGATCCCTGGTGTAGACAGACAGGGTTTTTCAGAGAAAGATGAAAACCAGGAGAACTGGCAGGAGATGAGAACAATCTAGACCAAATAGCCAATTTGGAAAGAGAGATAAATAGGAGAATTTTTCTGGTTTGGCTAATTTGACCTCGAATTTTCACTTCTCCAGTCATTCTCCTGAGTTTCGCCTTTCTTTGAATACACCTGAGAGTGTAGAATAGTCTTGTGTCTGATAATCAGAAGTTGTGGGAAGCTGATGGCTGCAAGCTTCATCTTTCAGTATAAGTAGAAATTATGACAAACAAACAAATCTACTTTAGATTAATTTATTTTTCAACATCAATAATTTTAACACAAATACATACACTTTTAAATAATAAACACGAGTGAATAAGCCCTTAATAAATCAGTTAGTAAATATCGCAGCACTGATTGTCGTTTTGTATTGCATTCGGCTTTTTAAAGGTCGAGTAACGAGAAAAATTAGAAGGTGCTTCAACCGTCATTTTGAAAAAAAATCTGAAGCTAAAGAAT
The DNA here is from genome assembly GCA_009667805.1 of Leptobrachium leishanense. Taxonomy (NCBI): domain Eukaryota; kingdom Metazoa; phylum Chordata; class Amphibia; order Anura; family Megophryidae; genus Leptobrachium; species Leptobrachium leishanense. Next base: position 34,268,091 of record CM019074.1, on the reverse strand, counting down.
GTGAATTCATAAACATTTTAGATTAGAATTTTTATACTAATCATAGAATCTTACAATATATGAATATGCCTGTGTTGACTTTGTATTTTTTTTTTTGTTACGCTACCCCCAATATCATAAAATTTTCCTATTATGGAAAAATATTGTACTAAACCTCCTAGACCACAGGTGTCAAACTCTGCCCCCCCCAAATCTATGTCCAGAGCAGATCTCCCCATTACATACATACTCATATGTAAGGGAGTAGAAAAAAGCGCTAATAAAGTGCTTTGACAAGAAGAGAGTGCAAAGATTCCCTGCACAGTATACAAATATCCCGTATAGAGCTCAACAGACGTAAAAAGCAATAAAACGCTGTAAGTACCTATACCCATATACAAACGCACATATATATTGCCATTTACACACCCATACACAATCCTACTGTGTATAGGCCATATACATCCATACATATATTACATACACCTACAGTATGTACATCCATACTTACATATACACACATAGATGTGTGTGCCCATGTACAAACGTTCATAAATACACTGATGCACATCCATTTAGACAAACTTCCTTTTTGCTAGAATGGATCAGGGCCCTGAACTGCTTTCCGGGTCTTGTTTCCTGACGAATCTGATGCAACATACAGATGTTGCATCCGCAAAATGCAACATACAGAATGCTGGGTCTTTGCGCAACACGTTTGCATGATCAGTGAGCTCAGCCGACACTCAAGCCAATCACTCCTCGCAGCTGGGACGCACTGCACTACAGGGATCGCGGGGTCAGCTCCAGCGCAGATGCGACAGTTGCTGTCCCCGTAGTTACACCACTGCCCCCAGATGTCCCTGAACTACAACTCTATGGGACACAAAACTACCGCAGATAAAAATCATGGGGAAATAGTATCAGCAGCCAGCTTTAATGCTGTTAAATTCCGTAATACAACACAGTACATATGGACGCTGCTTGTGGGCCGACCCAATCGGGGGGGGGGCATGATCTTCTATTACCCGAGGGCCCCAAGAGTTGTGGTCCGTCCCTGACACACTGTTTTTCTGTTGGCATGTCCATGAAAAGGGCTTCATATAACTTTGTGTCAGAGTGCTTGGATTGGGTAACAGAATGTCTGGGAGAGTAAACGAAGGAAGATATTTCGGACCCAGAATCCTGCATGGCCTCTATCCTCTCACACACTTGTTGCCAATTACTTAATTAAGCAACAGGTAAATTCTCCGGCTGCTGACTCCTGGAGAGAAGGGTTTAAGGCTAGGGTCAGACGAACGCATTTTTCGCAACGTCCGTAAAAAAGTGCGTCTGAACGCATGGACGTACTTTTTCACGGAAGACGCGATAGCGGTCATACGATGCGCAATGTCGGCCGTGATTTCATACGGATCCAAACCAGGAAACTTTGGGTCTCTGGATGTTATGTCGGCCAGACATGAGCAGCGTCTGACGTCTCCTAATCACGCACACACGCCGCTATGCAGACGCAGCGCACTCTGTACGTCATTACGAGCGGTTCGACGTTCTTGCAAAAATGCGTTAGTTTGCCGCTTGCGTTGCGCGTCCGAACTTTCTTGCGGCCGTACTTCGTGTGTGGGCCTGCGTTGGACGTCATTTGCTGCTACCACGGCCGTCATAAAGTGCAGGTAAACGCACGTTCGCACTGCGTTCGTCTGACCCCAGCCTTAACCAGACTGCTGAGAGTAGGGCGGGGAGCAGTAACATTTCTAGGAAATACCGTGATTTTCTTTTATTAGATTATGTTACCTGGATAGTCAGGATCGCTGCATGTTTAGTAAGTGCTTTTATTGAGCTAGGATTTTGTTTGTAGTTTTTGTTTCACTTGCAATAGTGATTCAAAGCCAAGTGTGGCGTTTGTTTATGCTGAAATAAAAAGACCTTTCATTTGCGCAACTTCAAGTCTGTGACTTTTTATACCCTACAGAACCGTGTTGTTTGGCTGGAACTAAGAATCCAGAGTGGTTGCTGTATCACAACAACCGCCGAAGCCAATTTGGAGTGGAGTCTGATACTTTATCCATCTTTCATTTAATTTTTTAAGGACACAAAATTAAGGAGCACCAGTCCTCCTGCTGCTTGGGAACACCTGGACAAAAAAATGGAAATATCTGCTCGTTTACGGTAAACTTGTTAAACTCAAAGATGAGATCTGTGGTGTCAGCGTCATAAAATTCCACACGGCGGGCAAAGAAATCCAGACACACGCCGATCCTCAAGGGTTGGCTTTTCAGATTCAGATACAGAGGGGAGATGTCGACACCATAATATATATTATGTGCTTGCTTGCGTATGACCCAGTAGCCATTTATTGGACTCAAGTCCTTTGCCCCTTTACGTTCCACTGATTCTCTTACGACTCCAATCACCCAGTTGCTGTTGTTACCCACTTGCACCTCCCAGTAATGGCGACCAGACTGGAATCCAGGCAACCCTAACACGTAAAGGCTGGGCTCAAAGCAGCGTTTCCTACCCTTCAGCACACGACTGGTCCTCATGAACATAACCTGTCTGCTATCAGTGGACAACAAAAGATTAGGATGTGCACTCTCTTGGTCAAAGTGCAAACGTTCGGGAACTGGTTTTACAACATGCCTCATTCCTTTCCATTCCCGGGTATGGAGAGGAGGCATACGTTCAGCCAGCTGTGGCTCAAGATCATCCATTGCTTTTAACTGAGACCTTGCCTTGATCAAGAATTTCCTCCTAGTTTGTTTCTTTTCCACTTTCTCCACTAGTTCTGTGATGTCTTCTGACAAATTGGTCAAATCCAGGACCGCTTTCTCCAACGCTAGTAAAGCCTTTTCTTCCATAGATTCATTTTTGTCCAACCACTTATATTCTTCTTTCCTAAGTAAGTCTTGAATGTCCTGAAATGATTCGTGTATTTTCTCCCTGTCCAGGGCAGCTTCATCCTTTGTTTTCCTCATTTTCTCCTCAAAGTTTTCAATCATGTTCCATGAGTCTTCTTTAATTTGTAACAGCTGGGATTTGACAAGGAGCAAGGTGACATCGGGCTTGAGGGCCGGTTCCACTTTACCTTCCATCTCTTGTCGTCTGGTTGAGCCAGTTGGGTCTTGGTCTATGGGGTTCTATTTGAAGAAGGAAACAAAATGTTAGAGATACGTCGATTCAGGAATAAATTATATGAGAATGTGATGTGTCTGTACGGGATACAATGGCCCAACAGTATATTAAATCTTATTTTTGTTGGAAAGCTTCTAGTTGAAGAAAGAAATGCTGGGATAGATTGAAAAACCAAATGAGTAGTTGTGCCCCCAAGCTTGATCCCAGAGGGACATTTTTTTTGGATCATCCTAAAACTTTGCATTTTGTTTCCTTACACTCAACACTCCTTAATGTCCTCGACTTCCTCTACACCAGAGATAAACAACCTTGGCCCTCCAGTTGTTTTGGAAACTACTTTTCCCATGTGTCTCCATCAACAGTGGATAGGCTGAGCCTCATGTGAGATGTAGCTAAAAAAACATCTGGAGGGTCAAGGTTGCTGGCCCCTGCTCTGCAGTCTGCTGATAGGCCATCTGAGGATACAAGTTTTTTTTTTAAATTTTATTTACACTTAACCTGGTCGTGCTCTGGCCTTTCCAATGATACCAAACATGATCCTCTAGCTGCCAACGATCGAGGCATAAGGAGGTCCTTTGGACCCCCCCTTTCACCACCATAGGGATTTCCATAGGGAAATCCCTAGGCAGCTAGGGGTTCATTTCCTAGCAGAAAAAAAATCCGCTATTTAAAAAAAAAAAAAAATTTGTTAATTAATTAAAATAATAATTAAAATAATAATTATTTTAACAGTTTATTGGATAAAAACAGGAATATTTTTAACATTGAAGCCTATGGGGTTCGCCTGAATAAACCTGCCGAATGAAAACACCGAACGGCAGGGAAATTCGGCACCTTTTCACTGCTGTTCGGTGTCTCTGAATAGGTTAACTATTGCTTCTCTATGGGGGATTTCACTGCCTTCGAACAGGCACCATACTGGCGGCAGTTCGGCAAAATTTGGCGATCTGCCTGCTCGCTGAATAGCTGAATGGCCAAGAAATGTCACCGTATGGAGAAATTGCGTGTTTGGTGACATTTCAGGGCCAGATCAACTCTCTCTGAATTACCCTTAAAGTGTGCTGAAAAGTGCCAAAAATGTAACTGAATTTCATTGCTTTGTGAATAGTCTTCAAAGAGAAATGTTGCTGGCAGAAGGGTAACAAAATATTCTAAATGTGATGTACCAGCTATGGGGGTTTCCCTTTGAGTCCTTTCCTTCTTTCTTATGGGTGGGGGCACCCATGTCTGTTTTGTTTGACGTGTGTTCTAGTTTGTCTCTTTCTCCTTCTGTTCCTATAGGTACGGTCCTCCTGTGCCGTTTAAAAATGTGGGGGGCTATTTGTCATCGTTTGTCTTTTTCTTACTGTGTATGAGCAACATTGCAATGTATTCTGTGAACTGTTTCCCCATTTCCCAAAATAAAGAAATAGTTATTATATATATATATATATATATATATTCTTTAGCAGTAGATACAGTAATATCAATAACGTTATACAACACAACATAATGATGTATGGGGTGAACAAACCAGAGAAAAGTACTATCAGGGTTATACAAAGAGATCCGAATTGTGGCCGAAAGGTAACTGAACAGTGAAATTCAGCATTCGGTTACCTTTCCTGGCCATTCGGCTAGTCAGACAGCAGGCAGTTTGCCAAATCCTGGCGAATTGCCTGCACATACGGTGCCTGTTCGAGGGCAGTGAAATCCCCATAGAGAAGCAATGCTTCGTCTATTCAGAGAACACAAACCAGCTGTGAAAAGTTGCCGAAATGCCCTGCTGTTCGGTGGTTTCATGCGACAGATTTATTCAGGCGAATCCCATAGGCTTCAATGTTAAAAATATTCCCGTTTTAAATTCAATATCTAATAAACTGTTTATTATAATATTCTGCTGTAAAGAGTCTCTATAGATTTTGTAGGATTTCTTAGGCATTTTTCGGGATTTTTTTGCAAAACAAATTTTCGTTTTTTTAAATCGTTTTTTCAGTAACAGCCCTTTTTATTATCATTCATTGGATCTTATATGTAAATTTCAGACATTTTCGTTCTGTAGTTTCTTTGCAAACAGCGTTTCACTTTTCAAACATTCAAGCAAACTGGGGTTTTTTCACTCCTTTCGTCTGCGGTGTTGGCTTCTTCCGGCGGCTGCTTTGCGATGTGATCGGCGGCTGCTCAGGTTTCTCCGGCATGTTCGGCGGGGTTAATCCAGATGATTTTGCGGGTTTCGGTGTGCGTTCGCCGGGTTTTGCGGTGAGTGTTCGTCGGGTTTGCGGCGGCTTTTCCCTGTACTACGACAGCGCCCTGTGGCACTTGCTGAATACACCGCAGGGTCGCCCTGAATGTTTCAGGATTCCGTGAATCAAACATTTCCACTCACACAGGCTGCTACAAAGAATCAGCATAAACCAGAGAAAAAAATCCATCAAGCAAACAATACTTACGGGAATAGGGGGTTGCATAGCTAGACTATGACTTCTCGTTCTGTCCAGCGGACAATAAACGCACCTTCTTTGCCACAGGCAATGGTTGATGCAGTTTCAGTTTCCCATCGGTTTCATTTCTTAGTTTGTGTCTAAAGGTCTCTGTATGCAGGAGCCGCCCAGAAACAGAAGCCTGCAGAATAGCTCTCGTGACAGCGGAGACGTCAGATGTTTCCTTTTGGAAGGGAGACACCACCAGATCCACATTAGTGGGAATGAATGATTTTCCATATTTATTTATTTATAAAGTATTTTATCAGGAAGGATACATTGAGATTTCTCTCGTTTTCAGTATGTCCTGGGTTCAAGAACATTGAATTGTTACAGAAATACGAAGTAATAAATGCAAGATATTAAAAACACAAATATACAGATTAACACAGAAAATAAATATATTCACTATGTCACATGTTTTCACTCAGAGGCTTTCTGTATATAGTCACTATATTACACGTTTACAGGTGCATTCTGTATATAGTCACTATATTACATGTTTACAGGTGCATTCTGTATATAGTCACTGTGTTACATGTTTACAGGTGCATTCTGTATATAGTCACTGTGTTACATGTTTACAGGTGCATTCTGTATATAGTCACTATGTTACCAGGTGCATTCTGTATATAGTTACTATGTTACATGTTTACAGGTGCATTCTGTATATAGTCACTGTGTTACATGTTTACAGGTGCATTCTGTATATAGTCACTATGTTACCAGGTGCATTCTGTATATAGTTACTATGTTACATGTTTACAGGTGCATTCTGTATATAGTCACTGTGTTACATGTTTACAGGTGCATTCTGTATATAGTCACTAGGTTACATGTTTACAGGTGCATTCTGTATATAGTCACTATGTTACCAGGTGCATTCTGTATATAGTTACTATGTTACATGTTTACAGGTGCATTCTGTATATAGTCACTATGTTACATGTTTACAGGTGCATTCTGTATATAGTCACTATGTTACCAGGTGCATTCTGTATATAGTCACTAGTAGGTTACATGTTTACAGGTGCATTCTGTATATAGTCACTATGTTACATGTTTACAGGTGCATTCTGTATATAGTCATTATGTTACATGTTTACAGGTGCATTCTGTATATAGTCATTATGTTACATGTTTACAGGTGCATTCCGTATTGAGGTATCTTAATAGAGATCTCTTAAGTGACTTTAGACTCGGGGAAGATTTGATGGTGTCAGGGAGGTTATTCCATAATTACGGTGCTCTGTAGGAAAATGAGGATTGAGACACTTTCTTTTTGTATTGTGGTATTGCAAGTAAGGTGCTGGTCCTGGATCGGAGGTTATAGGATGAGGGAACTGCTGGGGAAGCAGTCTATTCAGGTAGGGTGGCAGCTTCCCAGAAAAGCTCTTAAACACCAGGTTGGAAAGGTGAAGGGTGCGTCTAGATTCCAGTGACGGCCAGTTTAGCTCTTTTAACATGTCACAATGGTGGGTCATGTAGTTACATTGTAGCACAAAGCGGCAGAATGAGATATACAATGTAGTAAGCATATTTTTTCTTCATGGTTAGTATTTGCAAATGGAGTCAGAACGTCATCAATAGATTAGAATTTGCCACGGTCAGCGAGACAGAAGGGAATATTATTTTGCATACCAGCCGATGTCAGAATAGCAATGCACTGAGGGCTAACTGGAGCCTGGAATGGAGACTAGTTACATGCAGGGGTCAAAGTCAAGTGGGAACACAGTTCATTCGCTATTTTTGCCGAGGGAACTGAGTTCCCATTGGTCCCATTCCTTGTGAAGCAGGTGCATTCTGTATATAGTCACTAGGTTACATGTTTACAGGTGTATTCTGTATATAGTCACTATGTTACCAGGTGCATTCTGTATATAGTCACTTTTTAGGGAAAGATATGATCAAACACCTGAATACAAGTATTCAGGTGTTTGATCATATCTTTCCCTAAAAAGTCAGAATAAATATAGGATTTATCATATATTTTTGCTAAAATCCACATATCAGATTTGAGTTTGTGTTTAAGTGCAGGATGATGATTGCCATTTGGAGGAGAGTAATGCTGGTCAGTGCCCTCACTCCTTTTGTAGGGCTTGATCCCATGTTACGTGTCGGATTGGAATTATATAGCATAATGTTATGCGTTAGTGATCTCCAGAATGTACGTATTAACATAAGTGACGCATGCCGACAAATGCCACTGGAATGATGCCGGGAGTGTTTCTGACCGGGCTGGTTTAACATGAGCTGCAGGAAAATAAGCCCCGTGAATGTATGAGTGTATTAAAGGGATGCTCTATTGAAATATAGTGTCCCTTTATTTGTCCTTAAATAATTATTTATTCTTTTTTGGAGATTTTACTCAGCTTTTGTCCCTCGCTGCGTGCAGCTCCTCCTCTTCGGCTCATAGAGTCCAGAGTCCGAAAGTCCCTCAGCTTCTCTGCGCTATTTGTGCTTCATGCGCTATTTGCCTATTGAATGAAATGCAAATTGCGTTCCATTAAGGGACCTGCGCACTTTACGTATGCAATGTCTGTATGGCCCGTACAGAACGCTGGATTGGAGCTGCGTGCGCATGCTCAGATCCGATCCATTGCTGCCTCTCTGAGACCACTCGCTGAAAGGGTGCTGTTGGCATGCTCTGTGCCAGCTGACGTCACTGGTGACTGATCTGGAGACCGGCAGCCGGGAAATTAAAAAAAATGCACATGTGGGGTTTTGGCAGAGGTAGTCAGGGGGTTCCCCTGCTTGTCAAAGTCTGTCACTGAGTGTCGGGCCTTAAGGCTAGGGTCAGACGAACGCAGTGCGAACGCACGTGCAGCCGCATTTTATCATGGCCATAGTAGCAGCAAATGACGGCCAATGTACGAAGTACGGCCGCGCAACGCAAGCGGCACACAAACGCATGTTTTTCGAGAACGTGATACTGCTAGTACTGACGTACAGAGTGCGCTGCGTCCGCTAGCGGCGTGTTTGCGTGGTTGGGAGACGTCAGACGCTGCTAATGTCCGGGCAACCTAATGTCCAGACTCAAAAAGTGTTTTATTGATGATCCGTACAAAATCACGGAC